>CM023490.1:28162398-28846494 GCA_013339685.2 Hyalomma asiaticum | reverse complement strand
TTGCCTGTTCCAGCAGTTCCGTGCAGCACTGTGGAAACTACAGGTCCCTTCGACCAATCAGGAGGGCAAACACGTGTTAAGCGTATGCCTCCGTGGCACGGTATCCGCCAATGGCGAACGCCGCAGTGGCAGGAGCAGCCTTGGAAACAGGAGGAGGAGAAGAGCGAAGTGAGGCTCGCAGCTGCGTGTCCGAACAATGACATTTCGTGTCGGCTCGGAAGAATTCGGCGCTCGACGGCCTTGTCGCCTTGGTGCACCTAACTAGTGAAACAGACTATAGTGGACCGCGGACAAGAGCGACTCGGCTCTTCTTCTTCCGTAATACCGACTATGGCGAAGGGTCCACTAAGAACACCTTCGCGGTTAAAACGCCATTCTTCTTCACTCCCACTTATTATAAGAGTGCATATGCTTGGGTGAACTTCTAAAGGCTTTTCGATGCAGCGATAGAGCTTTATGGCAAACGCTATCGAAATACATATACACCTGTCCATCGCTGTTGACCGTCTTAAGACGCTGCCAAGTCCTGTAGGCGCGGCAGGTGAGAGTGGCGCGCATTATTCCGCCAAAAACAGGCCAGGTCATAAGTAACATGCTAGTTACAGGAGTACCTAATAATTTCATGTCCGTTCTGAGGTGCCTGAATATATGTCGCATTTTTACACAACTTTAGCTTTTTCTGCGATGCTTCACAAAAGCGGTCACCAAGGCAATTTGGCCTCACAATTTGGTGGCATTTAACTGTTACAAGTCGTTCTTTCTTTAAAAAAAAACGATAGTATTTTATGCCGGGTCCCACCGAGACTCCACTACACAATTTCCGTAACGGAAGTGAGGCAGTAAAATTTGCATGTAAGAAATACAATGAAACACACGCAGAAAGATTTCCCGCTGGGAATCCAACTTCGCAGGCCCCCGCTCCACGACGATATGTGGCCGGTTGTCTACCACTGAGCTACCGCGCACAGGCTCGAAGCTGTACGAACGCAGCTTATGCCCTTTATTACCGCTCGTTTCCCTCTGCCTTGACAAGTGCGTGGCGCTCTTTGGAACGTGCATGGAATGGTGAGTCATCTAGGAGAGGCCAAGTGATGTACGATGCGCTCAGTGCGGATTTGCCTCTCATGGATGGCGCACAATTCCAGCAAGGTGCCCAATTGCGCGTCGAAGCACGCACGCTGAGCCGCGTCTCCGGTCCCTTTTCCTCCAATGAAGCACGGGCACCAAAAAGATGCACAACAACTGCTCACTGTGATTAAAAATCGGCGTTGCAGTGGCCAATAGTTGTCAGCACCCTTCACACAGTAGCGTGTGCCAAGGCACCCTAGCTGCGGCTTACACTGCGAGCGTGATGGCAAGGGAAAACTGCGGCGTTAAGCCCCCAAAGTCGGCAACGACGTTGGCGGGTCTATGCGGCACAAGTAAACATGATTGATGCCTTTGTCCATTTAATACGTTAACTACTTCAGTTACCACAAGGACCAGGGGTTGGTCATGTATGTTATGGACGCGATGCGTGAACGTGGGTTCATCCACGTCAAACGGTGCCGCACCACAGAAACACCTATGGAAATGGGCAAGTTCACCCCTGTGTACAATAAACATTCAACTGCTTATGTGAAGACACATCCCACTTTCGTGTTATAGAGATTCCTCTGAGAAAGGTATCAACCACATTACTGAAAGTTTCAGATAGCGTGTGTCGGATCCATTTGTTTCATCGAAATCCCTCCCAGTTTCGCGGCGGTGGGAAATATCCGCTCCGGGGATGATCGCATCCAATGGCTTACACGTATCGAATCGCTCACATTATAGGCGGTCGTTCCAGAAAAAAATAACAAAGACATTTGAAAGCATAACGAGAAAACGGCGCTTAGATGGCGCCTGTTCCCAGTCTGGAGGATGCAGTAACACCCTGCGCCGCCAGAAAACAAAAGCTATACGAGATATGGGATACGTGATCTTCCGCTGGGCCTAAATCGAGTAATGAACAACATTACAAGGAATAATTGTGGTAGTTGAAAGGGTCGAATGGAAACACAGAAAGTGCAAGAAATTGAATTTTCGCAATCGATTTTTATGAAACAATAGCAACGACCTTCGGCTAACTCGCGTACACAGACCAGACTTATACACGCTGCTGAAAAAGAAGTAACCGATGAGAATTAGAAATATTTCGCACTGAAGAGTAACCGATTACAGTTTCCATTGCAGCATCAAAAAAGAAATTGAACCGCAAAATTAGTTTACTGTTATAGTAGTCGATTACTCCCCTGCGTTACTTTTAATACCTTTCCCTACTAGGGTAGCAGATCTATATACCGATAGCGTGGTACGAATAGTGAGCCCACCGGTAATACAAATGGGAAAAGCGGTGCCTGCAGGTACGTAGTGTAAATATTCATGGATGGTTATTAAACGCAAAATATTTCTTGGCAAATGTAAGTCAGTTCCACCGTACCTATCTTCCTTTCTATCTAGACGCCTACGTCCCCGTGCTCTGCTGGTCATCTCGTTCAACTGGTGTACCCCAATATCTGGGAGATAGTGCATAAATGTCTGACGAATATGAATGACTGATATTTACATCGCTAAGATGACATAATCGTCATGCGCGTCAAGATTAACAATACAGCGATCACGCGTGGCTCATACTCGTTGTGCTCGGCCCTTGGCAAGCGGCTATGCGCCACACGTATTTGAATTTTATAGAGCCTATGCCAATCGGGGACCAACTCAAATGGACACTTAACGTTTCATTGGGATGCATTTAAAAATTCGCCATGACATACCGTTTTTCGTAGCTTGCGATTGGAACGCAATCAGAACAATCACGCAGGCACAAAAGCAACCACGAAGTACGAGGGTATCGAATCCGGATGCCCTAGGTGCCAAGCAGGCATGCTGTATACCACAAGGCCACGGCGGCTCCTCCCAGGCGGTGTCAATAGTAAAAAAAAAGTGGCCGCGTATGTGCGGGCTTCGCTGCAAATACCGTCGAAAGACGACTTTCTTCTGCCGGCCGTACTACGCTGCGTGAGATATGGATGCCATCTGGCAGCGCCGTCGGGAAACATGAGCTTGTGCAGAATCCCTGGGCAACAGCCAGGTGGCAGCACCAGATCGTCAGCAGAGGCCGTTTTCGTGCATAGTGTCGCATTTTTAGCGCAGCCTAAGAAACACTAGGGTCTTTAAACACTGGGGTCTTTAGAATCGCGTGTCTATGTATTTTCTTTTAAAGGAACACACCACCTAATACTCACGTATTCATGTTGCGCCTCAGATATGCGTAATATTTGCTTTTTGTTCGACAATGATCCCGAGTAAGAAAGCAGCTACCACTTCAAGATGGCTGGGCGTTGGGCAAGTGCTTAAAGTTTGGCCGTGTGGCTGAATCGTGTGATAGGCTGACAAACAGAAAGACAGACCAAATTTTTCCGTTAAAGTATCCCAAGAAAGACTATCGTCTTTAAAAACGCATTGTACCAGCAGCTGTGACGATTGTGCTTGTGTAACGTGAACTGAGTTTGTAAGGTGTGTTTAGCATTATCATAGCAATGCAATAAATAATGCTTATGTTCTACTGTCAGTCGGCATGCTTTTGTCAAGATTTGCTGGGTCGAGCAGAAATATTTAAAAGCCCCGCCACGGTGGTCTAGTGGCTATGGTACTCGGTTGCTGATCCGAGTGTCGCGGGATCGAATCCCGACTGCGGCGGCTGCATTTCGATGGAGGCGAAATGTTGAGGCCCGTGTGCTGTGCGATGTCAGTGCACGTTAAAGAACCCCAGGTGGTCAAAAATTTCCAGAGACCTCCACTACGGCGTCTCTCATAATCAGAGCTGGTTTTGGGACGTTAAACCCCACATAACAACAACAGAAATGTTAAAGAACTGCGCTTATCATAGGGACGTCAGCCCACCGTAACCTGCATTCTTCTTTCACAAAACAGATGTCTGTGCTCGGTGCCAACGTGAGTGCGAGCGAATGACATAGCACCATGAGCAGCTATCACGGTGCTGCTGTTCACACTCCTTGTTAGCCCGCCTTAGGGATACACCCACTCTAACACCCTGCACAAAGACCTGGATCCCACTCGTAACACTTGGCTGAATACCGTGGGAAATTTTCTCGCTGAGTGCTTGGCATGACTCCGATTTCCACACTACGTGGGATCGGCAGGTTTTTTTTTTTCTTTAGTGATGCATGCTATCGTGTCAGACTTCTGAATGCAGCTTGATATTTGACAAGAAATTTTGAGGTACGTGGGTCGAGGTACCCATTTCTTCGACTCGATTTTTTTCGGCGGCCTCGCTGTTTCCGCTAGGCTATATTTGAAATGAGTGTGCAGCACTTATCAACTTCGTGTCTTCTTCGTGTTCTACACATTGTTTTGTTTCAGCAGCAGTTGTGTCTGGACGTATGCGTCGACTTTCTTCACGAGGAAACGAGGGAAAGACGTGTGCTGCAACGCTGAAGACCCTCTCCACAGAAGGACCATACAGAAATGTGGAGTGTTGTATCAGTGAACACTCTGCACACCAGTTCGTCTCTGTGCAGCGCAGAGATGCATACCTCCAAATGGATAGCGTTTGTAGTTATCTTATCAATTGCAGGAAAATATTCATTCACATCCAAAAGTGGTTACTACATTAAGTACATGGAACGATAGGAATTTACACTAAAGTGATCCATTACCCGTAATGCGTTACTTGCAAGACTAACCTGGACAGACCTAAACACGCACACATTACAAAACTTTGGTGGTGCCTGCGACTGTTCTTTAATGCTTACGTAATTAGGAGTCGTGCATGAAGAATTTCTATCAAAATATTCTTTTGCTGGTACAGTATGTAATCACTGGGCACCTCGCTTCAACAAGAGATCCTGCGCGCGTTGCAGCTGCATTATGACACTTGCAGTTCGGAGTAAATTTCACTTGAGAGGCGACATGCAGTGGATTCTAGGAAGCGTCCCTCAAGTGTTGGTGGAAAGAAGTCTTTAGAGATGCACTGCAGCAATGCCTGTCGATGTGAACATCGGTTTGCACAGTGCACTATTGTCAGCAGAAGTCGGGGTAAACTTACCCATGAGATCATGGAGCCATAAAAGATATCCTCATTGGGTCGAGCCTCTGTGAGCACTCCTTCTTTATATCTGTAAGTACGAAGAGCAGTCTTATCTTAGAAAGTGCTCTGCGCATGTGGCGCGATTATGAGAGCAGTATAAAAACCGTATGGTGCTCAGTAAACTTCTGTCGGGTAGTTAGCGCTGGTATGTCGTATCTTGCGTTCCCTTGTGTCCGTGTTTATTTCGCTACAAAATGTTCCCCAAATAAGAACTCCTAAACTTTACGACCAGCTAACTTTGCTTTTAAGGGGAGCAGACACGAAGGCACAGCGCTCAAGTTTAGGAACGTCACACGGACACAAGGTTAACCAGGACAAACCACACTGAAACTGAGACCTGCATATGTTGTCAACTCCCTTCGAAAAGAAGAATTGCACGGTAAAGGAAAGAACAAAAATTCTGGAAGAATGCAAGCCTCTTACAAATGGATACTAAGGGAAGAGAAGAAACAGGAGTTCAAGGAAGGAAAGGAATCCGCACGACCTTCAAGAGACAAAAATGCAACACCCACGTGGTCCTTGTTCTTCAAGGTTATTCGAAGTGACCGCAAATGTTCATTATCAGCGCTTATACGGAGTGTTTGCCAGGTTCCTCGTGACAGTGCATGGAGTGACGGCAGTTTAAGTGTTGCATGGCAATAGCACTCGTAGGAATCAGCCTCATGCATGCGGTCAAACCCGCCCATGTGTGCGAATAACTCGCTTTCAGCGTCTTCTATGCCGCGGTCAGCCGTAAAAGACAAAGAGAGAAGAAAGAAGAAAGAAAGAGAAAGAAAGAAAGAAGAAAGAAGAAAGGAAGAAAGAAAGAAAGAAAGAAAAGAAAGAAGAAAGAAAGAAAGAAAGAAAGAAAGAAAGAAAGAAAGAAAGAAAGAAAGAAAGAAAGCTGGCTGTTGTCATGAAAGCGCTGCCAGATTCGTTATTATCGCACTGGAAATGTAATATGTCATTGCGCCAAGATTACTAAAGGCTGCATAATCAGAGCGTTGTCCTTGGTGGTAGTATACCACCACACTCAGGAAAAATATTGTGCCGAGTTTTTCTTTCGTGTACCGGTAAAAATACAACAGCTGTACATTCCTCGGTGAGCTTTATTGCGCCCTATACCTTACCTCGGTGCAAGATTGAGGAAACTGGGTCGTTGGCTCATGAATGGGAACGCGGCGAGTGTGTTGACGTTTAAGCTGGACGCTGATTGGACAACAGAAAAAAGGTGTCATGGTCCCTGTCACGTGATCCCGAGCTAAATGAGCGACGCTCCGCAGTTTATTGCACACATTTGCTCAGCCCAGCATATAGACAAGGCTCGCCTTTGGTGTACGCTCGGACAAATACCCTGACCGCAAAACCCGTCTCAAGATTCCTGTTCTTTCTTTAACCCTTTATTGACTGGTCGATGTCGGTACTGCCTCTGTTAGTTGTAAATCCTCTAGCTTCACTATCTGTGTTTTCTTTTAGTCTTGTGCACTCACGAAACCAAAACACCTTGTGCATCGTCGACTATCAGGACGAGTTCACGGCCGTGTAGTGAATAAAAATCCTATTTCGGGAACGTTCTTGGATGTCATCTCCGTGTAGATACCGCACTCATGGGATTCCGGTTTGTGCTCATCCGACAAGAACATAAACCGGCAGTAGACGACGCCTTCATTCCTTCCTTCTTCCTTTTTACTTTTGCCCGAGGGAACGACAGAAAATTGCCTCGCTGACGCCGTCACCACGAGGAATGCTTCAGACAGCTACCGGCAAGTGTGTGTGTGTGTGTGTGTGTGCATCACCGGCGAAACAGACATCACCAAGTGTTTGTTTTTCACCAAATGTAACGGCTGGGATACGCGCGATTTGTGATCGCCAGGAGTTGTTTCTTGTTGGGAAACTTGGTATACCATTCGTATTCAGGTTCTGGATAATGAAGTGCCTTGAGGAGGTACACCATTCCGAATGACTGCTTTAAGGAGGAGGTAAAGAAGAAGGCAAAAGGGCGGCGAGGTTAGCCAAAAGGAATCCACTTGGCTACCCTACGCCGGAGGGAATGAGGAAATGTCTCTTTTGAATGATAAATTAGCGCCCGAGGAGCCACAGATGTGAACACCTGGCGTGGAACACGTCATCGTTTTCTATGTCACAATTTCGGCGTCAATGCTCTGCCAGAAATGCAGAAAAAGAGGAAGAGATGAAGCATAAGTCTTCATTTCTTTTCTATCACATAAGGACTCCACAATATCGTGTATTTCACTATAAAAAATTTGTGATTCCAATTGGAGATTTTTATCATTAACATGGTCACAATGCCTAACCATAGTTGACGACGTGAAGGGCCTCAATTTTTCGACTACTTTACCTTTCTTTTAGAGGAAGCGGCTTCGAAGGCGCAGTGTTCAAGTTTGGACAACATAAAATTCCGAAAACATTAGGCCGGCAGGACATTAAAACTGCTGACTGCCAACTCCTTCCATATAGAAGCGTTGCAGGGCGGGGGAGAGAAATAAAAAGCCGGGAAACGCCGCTTGCTAATTAATGCTAAAGGAAAAGGAAGAGCAGGACAGGGACGACGTCAAGGAAAGAATCAAATGCGTTCAAGAGATAAAAAAACGCAGCACCCCACTGTGCTGTTTTTATTTTCAAGCTTCCTCGAGATGATTGCAGATGAGTTTCCGGAGAGACACGGATTCTATGCACGGCAGCTAATGATGAAAGCAAGGAGCAATGCCAGTTGCAGTTGTCATGGTAACAGGACGTGTGGGGATCAGCATCTTGCGTGTAGGTCAAGGGCGCGGATGTTTACGAGTAGTTCTCTTTCGGGGTCCCCTTTATCGTAATCAGCAGTAAAGAAAGAAAGAAAGAAAGAAAGAAAGAAAGAAAGAAAGAAAGAAAGAAAGAAAGAAAGAAAGAAAGAAAGAAAGAAAGGTGCTACGTGAGCGTTGGCAGATGTTTCTATCGCACTACTAGAGGCACCCCTCTAAACATATGAAATACGTATCCTCGTACGTAAAAAGAGGCCAAACTAACTAAATGGTATAAAACTGGAGCTCCGCCCTTTACAGCTTACTAGCAGCACTAAACCCGTCTAACTTTGCTTTCGTGTTCCTGCTAAAATATAACAGCACAACATTCCTCGGTAGGCTTTATCGTGCCCTGTACCTGGCCTTACCTTGGTGCAAGATTAAAAAAAAACTAGGTCGTCGGCTCATGAATGGGAACGGAGCGAGAGTATTGACGTTTACGTTGGACGTTGATTGGACCAAAGAAAGCGTGTCATGGTCCCTGTCACGTGATCCCTAGCTCTGTGAACTACGTCCGGTAGTTTATTGCAGGCACTACGCTCGGTCAGGATATATATGTTCCGACAAATAACCTGCCCGGGAAACCTGTCGCCAGATTTATTTTTCTTTATTTTAATGGCTTAGTCGATGTCAGCACTGCCTCACTTCGGGACGACATCCACTCGCTGCACAGTCTGTGTTCCTTTACTGCTCTGCAAACACAAAATCGCAACACTACGTGCCTCGCCGTCTATCTAGGACGAGTTCATGGCCGTGTAGTGAATAAAAATCCTATTTCGGGAGCGTTCTTGAATGTCATCTCCGCGTCGATACAGCACGTATGGGATTCCAGTTGGTGCGCATCGGACAAGAACCTCGTTCGACAGTAGGCGACTTGTCCTTTCTTTTTTCTTCTCCCTCTTTTTATTGTTTGCCCCAGGAAAGAGTTTGCATCTTTCTCCTGTGCTTTCCAGTCCACAGATTTGTTAAATGTTAGTATAGGGACAGAACGTTTACTTAGCATTTCACCGCTATATTGCTTGATCTGTCCTTCGTTGCCGTCTCTCATGCTACTAACGTGAAAATCGCAGCGACAAGAAAAGGAATAAAAGCGAGGAGTTGACAATTCTAGTGAAGCCAAAAATTCACAGCATATCCACGGAGTGAATGATGATGAGTGGGCGAAGCTCCGGAGGTTCATCGTAGATCGTGCCGAGTTCCGGATTAATTTAGTTAACGCGCACGCTACGAATCCTTATGGTTCAACTACGCACAAGTGAAATCTCCCACCGGCACATCATTGCAAGATATATATATATATATATATATATATATATATATATATATATATATATATATATATATATATATATATATATATATATGGGTGGCCGGTGAGCTGTTATCCAGCGCGAGCAGTCGGTATTTTTCAATCAAGAAACTCGCTCGAAGACGCTGCCTGCGTCAACGTTGCCTCTCGCGGGTGAGGGCGCGTTCTCCTTCTTTGCGAGCTCGCAGCGCGTTCATCGAAGAAAGAGCGTTTCCATAGTCAACGCGCCGGGAGGCACGCGCCGAGGGCGCGCCTCCCACACGTAGCATCATTCATTTTTAAATGCGGAGCATTTCTTAGTCGCACGATGTCGTGCTTGGGCGTCGGCGGCACCGTCAACACCCCCACTGCGCATGCTCGGCACGTCTCGTGCCGGCCCACCGGGCGTTCAGCAAGCCGAGCATGCGCAGTGGGGGTGCGGACCTCTCCCCCGTACTCCTCTCCCTCGAACGCTGGCGGTGTGTATATAAGCGGCGGAGCGCGCGTTCGGAATTCAATCCATCACTCGGGCAGCGCGACGCTTTTGCGAAACGGCCACGCCGAGCTGCGGATTCTGAACTTCGTGCACGAGAAGCAGCGGCGAAACGTGAGCAGCGAGCTTTAAGACCCCAGGTACGTGAGCGAGAAGCGGCGTGCAAACGTCGTCAACGAGACGCGGCTCCGGACGCTGCTCGTGGACGCAAGCGCCCACCTTGGTGCCGTCCAATAGAACGACGGCACCAAGCAATAAAGACACACTTTATCTTTACACTCCTTGCCTTCGCTTCTCCTTCATTCAATTAATAAGAACAATAAAGACGAAAAAACAATTAAGCATTCCCAAACCATACCCAATTACGCAACATTCACGCGATACCCCCCCCCCCCCCCCACTCTGCGACGCATTTACTCGAGTTCCCCCCGGGGGAAGATGCGGGCGGCATTTTTTTTTTTGAAGGTCACGTGCTACTAGGAACAACGGACGGACAGACCCAAACCTTAAGAAGCTTCGCCCCTAGAAGTGTATAAACACTAAGCTATCATGGCCATTTCATGCCACGGAAGTTGCAATTTATGTGTGCAGTGCCTCAGCCCTTATTCGCACTTCTTCAAAGTGTGGTTCTCCTATGGTAGTGTATTTAATATTGCTTGATGTGTTTCTCGCTGTTTTTAGCAAAAGGTAAGTTGTAATAGCTAACATAATTCTTCTAACCAAACCGTGGTGGAGACGTAGGTGAGCATGACCAAAGTTGGGCGATGTGACCATCGACATTCTTTTCATGGCCGGTAGGGAGAGTGAAGATCCTATTTCTCTCTTTATTTTATTAATTTTTTTGTGTGGCACGCCGTTTCTCTTCCATCACCGATATGCAAAAACGGCCCACGTGTAATAAAACTACCAGAGGATTGTCTCCAGAAATAATGCCAAACCATGGACTGCAGGTACAGTACCTTCCTCCTGTTACTGCTACTTGTGATGAAAACTTGGTAAAAACCAAGCGGATTTACTGGCCCCAGTATGAAAGACTGCGCACATATTGCACGCTACAGCAATACGTAAATCATAATTCCGAGATACGTTGCGCCCCTCAAACACGTGCCTGCGCAAATCGACCGACGTTTCCTCCTACGGCAACTTAACAAATCAATTTTAATTTTTGGGCAGTTGGTCAACTCAGGATTTCTCTGTGGCAATACTTATGAAACATTACAGACGTTGCACACCCGTAGGCGTCCTCAGGGGCACCTGATCATTGAGAGTGGTGGAGAGGGTTACTGACGACCACTCCAAGCTCTCTAATTTCGGCCCTCAATATAGCATCTGTATACTCAACACCGAAGCTCCTGCAAGGTTCCTCGGAAGACGTGATGGCCGAAGCTGTTCACTTTCAACACACTTTCAAGACTACGCGAGCACTCCAAACATTATCAATTACGAGGATGTACGTCGTTGTGGCGACTGCCACGTTAAGAACAGAGTATACAAATAAGGACAGCCCTCAAGAATGGAAGTAAACACACTTTGAAGAGAAATCGCAGAGAGTCGAGGCACTGAACAAAAAAAGATGCTAGCCTTGACCTTCACCATTCTCGGATGTTAGACATCCCCAGATAATCAATACTGACTATGACGAACCGTACTCGTGCGCTGAGAGGTACCTTATATTGTTACACTCAGTGGATTACTGGCTCCTTCTTCCCTCTCCTCCCCCCCCCAACCACTCGTGTGTGCGTGAGTGCAGGCAGGTTCCCGCGTCTCATCAGTCCTAGGCTGGTTGGCTAGATCGCATGTGCCCGTTGTTGCCTGTACATGTGCACTCTTGTGTAAAGGAGTCCTTGTGGAAAGGCGAGCGAAAACGCTGTTCGTTTTACTGCTCCTAGGCGTTTCTTGCGAATGAACAAACACTCGCCAATGTTGCAACGAAAAAGAATTTATGACGTAAAATCACTGTCATCCCGATTTCTTTTGGGATCATTATTAATCCAGTCGACGCGTCACACACTTAATCGGGCACGTGGAAATCTATTATACCAGATCATTCCGCCATCTACTACGCAATAAAGGAACGGCCCAACTTATTACGCTTGTATGTGAACAAGAGACCCGTAGTGGTCTCGAAACGTCATAAAATCTTTTTCGTTGCAACTATGGCGAGTGTATTTATTCGCAAGAAACGTATACCCCTCGCCAGACGGTGTTCCGTCGAACCCTGGACTATATTACTCCTAGGCGTGTTAGTCTAAAGGCGATAGCACGGGGTTCCAATTATAATTTTCCAAATTCACTGTGCATGGGGCCCTAAAATGAACATGCGCGCACTCAGCCGCGCGCAGCAGGCAGGCGTGCGTAGGTTCCGTAAGCAACTGAGCGACTTGGATCTGGCAAGCGTAAAAAAAGAACACTGTTCAAAGACCTATGATCTGCTAATCGACTGCCATCAATTCATTAATCAATACATTTACTGTGAACAAAATTTGGTTAGGAGAGACAAAAGGTCACAGATCTATCGAGCGTGTTGTTTTCTGTAAACCGCACTTTCAATATACTGCAGCAAATGTATAGCTGGAAAAGGTAATCTAGTTTCCAAGACAACGTGATAAGACTTCCGCATTTCCCTTTCTAAAAGCAACAGCTTACCGTCTTGCTTACGCCTAGAGGCACGTGGTGGCGCTCTCGGGATTCTTGTTGATCGGCGTCTACTGTAGGACGTCTCGTGTTCGGATATTAAATTTTTTCGGATTCGTTGCTATCTTTACCTCTTTCGCATATTCGCTTAGCCTTCTCGGTAAAAAAGAAAAAGAACTATGAGAGAGGAAACTGTTTGTCCTGCTCTTTCGGGTGGGAAGCAGCTTTATCCACAATCCAAAACTTTGGAACCCACGTGCTCTCCCTAAGGGCCTTGAAACAACAATTCTCAATTTCAGCACGCATGCCCGAGAGTGGTACAATAAATAAAATGTCACACGGAAGAGCTACAGTGCATAATCCCAGCTTGTTTATTTCTAGCACACGCGGCCTGGCTTCGCTATGGAAGCCGTCATTGCGCGGAATGTGCAAAAATTTGCTGAACAGCCTATGGTGGGAATGAAGATTCAACAGCGTTAAATATAACATATAACTAGAAAAGCCAAAGTTAATTTTCGTTGAGGAGAACGGTAGCGCTAGACAAGTCTTCGTTATCTGAAGCTAAGATGGCTCCAGCCACCGTTTTGTAGATTTTCCGACTTAGCTCCAAATATTCTTCATCCTAGCTAGTCATATTTCCCTCCAAATGTTGAAGTTCAAGTCTTAGTGAACCATACGCTCTGTTCAACTAGCCATGATATCGGAAACCGTAATTATGTTCTAAGGGCTCCGTAAGCTTTTCGCACGTCTACCGGGCACAATTCTCGACAAAATTGTAAAGATCGAGCTGTCCCAGTTCACTTATGTTTCGAGCGCCGTCACTGCTTAAGTGATACTGTCTTGAAACAATGATTTTAACGAAATGTTCATTATAGAGCCCACAAAACTCTGAGACTCATTCTTATTGGCAGAGCTAAATGGTGGTGGACGATATAATCTGCAAACAATAAATCCTTCCAGAATAGTAAAAACTTGAGAGGTCGGGAAACGGACGTTTCCTAGTGCACCATGCTCACGAGATGACAGCCACGTTACTGGGTACGTCGAGCCTGACACAATGATGATTATTTATGGGGTTTAAGGTCCCAAAACGAGCTCTGATCATGAGAAACGCCGTAGTGGAGGGCTCCGGAAATTTTGACCACCATAGGTTCTTTAACGTGCACTGATATCGCATAGCACACGCGCCTCAACATTGCGCCTCGATCAAAATGCAGCCGGCGCGGCCGGGATTCGATCCCGCGGCCCTCGGATCAGCAGCCTAGCGCCATAGCCACTAGACCACCGTGGCGGGTCAGGAAATAGCCTTCTACGTACAGTTATAGCCGACCGCACCGTACTACAGAAGTAACATTTCAGTGGTCCCGTTGAGAGACCTCTGTTCATGTTATAACAGCTTTCTCACAGCGCTCAGCGAATTAAAAATTTGTGGATGCCCGAAAAGCGTCCCCTTTCATAAACCAGCAGGTTTCTCGCGTACTGTCTTTTATTATTACTTATGCATACTAACATCTTTCTCCTCAATTTAGAAAATGCCTATGCTCTTCCTGGAAATCTGAACCCCCCTTGCAGAATTCCTGTTAAGACGTTGTCCAAAAGAAATTCCTTCATTTTTAGCCAAGTTCATTCCAGTTTTAGCCAGGTTCATTCTGTGCTCAGCTTTTTGATTTCTGCTTGCAAGCCTGAAAACTTTCAACTTCCTTCTTTACGAGTCTTCAGCTTCTGCCCGGCTTTACTTCTACTATTCCTTGCGACACCCAAAACTTCTTCGACCATCCTCTGAACTTCTTTCGACACTATAGATGGATGCTTGGGGCGAAACAATTTTAAAGTCACGCTCTACATCTGCGACCCCATCCATCTTCGCTCTTCCGATCCTTGTGTTCTCTTCCCCGTGCAAGCACAAGCTGGGCCTTCCTTACGTAAACTCCGAAATCTACTTCCCGCCGAATAATTTCAAAACAGTTGCGAGTGTTTCGCTTCTGCCACGTGCTGCTCAATGCAAGCTGGCGCAGAATATGCATGACTCGCTTTCCATAAGGCCATTCAGCTACGCTGCCCAATAAAATCGACAATTTAACTCAGTGCTTCAATCTCCGCACTTCAGTTTCGCAATTTCAGGGTAGCCTGTATTTTCTATGGCTCGTCGGCGCTCTATTTTTTGATCTTCATGTCCAATATCTGGTCTTTACCTTATTATGCCAAAATATATGCACGCCTGCCGTTTCAACACACTTCGGCCTCTTTACATAACTTCAAGCACTACAGAGTAGCCACTCGGTCTTGACAGTTGCTCGTCCCAGTTTATTTGCCTAAACACGCGAACTCGTTCTTCCCGACTCTGCACGAATCCAATTCACACGCAGCCTGCGCAAGCTTTGTTCGAATGTTGCCCATTAAAGATATTCGAAATCACACCAACTGAAAGAAACCCTGCAACAAACAACGGTACACGCTATCCGGTATCCGCCACCCATTTGCGTATACCGGCTTACCGAACACGCTAAATGTCCCTAATATTTTCTTGTGTGTGACGAAAAACTGCAGCCAATGCCATTTATTCACAGTCACCACAGACATTGCAATTAGCAATGTCTGTGGTGATTGCATGAATTAGCATGAAGCTTTGACTAGGCGGCGATTCGACCACCTTTCGTCAAGGTTGTGCAAACGCGCCGAGCGCTTTAGCAGTCTTGGCGATGTCCCACGTGGTCTGTACTTAACACCGCCCTCAAACTGTGGACACTAGGCTAATCGAAATGGCGGTAAGGTACTACTTCAGTATCAGTAATTAACATAAAACGTTATTGTCTGGGCAAAACCAAGCAGCTTTAAAGGGAGCTACCATTGAAATTTCGGCGACTGAACCACAGCATAACCTGGTGGTGAAGCCTTGACACCAAGTTTTGTAGTTTTTAAATTTCTTTACGTCGGCTGTTGGTCCGCATACGACCATAACTCGGGCTTAAAATTGCAGCCGGTACATAAAAACACATCTCCGACTAATTATTTCCTTTCTGCGCCGTATTTCCTTTCTGCGCCGTCAACTCTGAGAAGCGACGCTACCATCAGGGCAACCGAAAACCTGCTTTTAACCGCAGCGTCTTCCAGGCGTTGCGCGCATGAGCTCTGTCGCGGCTGAACATGGCTCCAACAAACCTGATGGCCGTCGGCCACTGCTTGCAACATATATTGTTTATAAGACTCCACAGGGAAAGAAATCCACGCATATCCACGGTGTGAATGATGATGAGTGGGCGAAACTCCGGATGTTCATCGGTAAAAACCGTGAATCTTCCGTGAATCTTGCCCAGTAAATCATCAAAGACGTGACAAACACTGTGTGTATAAGAAATTTTGTATTCGTGAGCCGTGCGTGACTTTCCGTTTTCGTACTGGAGCCGTGTTTTCTTCGTTGGTCCCACTCATGCATGTCACACACGCGATGTCATTTATGCTCCTGGCCTTTATGACATTCCCGCGCTCCCACGTCGTAGATCGTGCCGAGTTCCGGATTAATTTAGTTAACGCGCACGCTACGATTCCTTATGGTTCAACTACGCACAAGTGAAATCTCCCACCGGCACTTCATTGCAAGTCAAGATCCAATGCCTATATATATATATATATATATATATATATATATATATATATATATATATATATATATATATATATATATATATATATATATATATATGTATAGTTTGGCGAAGTAGATAACTTCGGCTGCCGCATGAATATAAATATGAGACGTAGCACTTCAGTAATGTTTCATTTATTATACTGAAGTGCTACGTCTCATATATATATATATATATATATATATATATATATATACATGGGTGGCCGGTGAACGGTTCTCCAGCGCGAGCATTCGGTATTTTTCCATCAAGAAACTCGCTAGACGACGCTGCCTGCGTCAACGTTGTCAACGTTGTCCCTCGCGGGTGAGGGCGCGTTCTCCTTCTATGCGAGGTGGTAAAGCGTTCATCGAAGAAAGAGCGTTTCCATAGTCAATGCGCGCTTTTCGCTCTTTCTCTCTCTCACAAGACAGCAGATGGAAGAGGGAGAGAGCTCGCGCGCCGGGAGGCACGCGCCGAGGGCGACCGCGAGCCCTCCGGCGCGCCGCACCGCAATCTCGTGATCATTCTGAGACCTAGAGGTGGCTACTACGACAACGACGCCGGACAAGCCTATGCCCTAAGGAGCTTCGCCCCTAAAAACTGTGATAAAATGTTTCAAGGTGTTCTCCCTGTTGCCATTGTAGGAATAGACAATCTTACCGGTAAGCTTTTCGTTAAAATAAGAGAGAGAGAGAGATGATGGGCGGAAGGCAGGGAGGTAAAATAAAGGAAGCAGGTGCCTTAGGTAGCTTAAATATTGGTTTTCGGTCCGTTTAAACGATATAGGCGAGAGTCTATTTTTCTATAATAATTTCGTGTTGCTTTCGTGCTTTCTGTTTTCATGACACAGCGAGTTCTAATATTGCCGCTGCTATTGCGACGGCCCAGAACGAAACGTGAAAGAAATATCGTGACGCTAACTAATGTCCGACATTTTAGGTTAAAGAGCTTCATTCTTAGGTAATTAGACGTGTCATTGCAATTAAACATTGCGCAGTTATGAAAAAATGTCCGTAAACGCTCTGAGCAAATGCGAACTATACCACGGGTTAATGCCTAGGCTAAATATTCCCACCGTCTTGTGAAAAACCAAATCTGCCTTCGATGTCCATGGCTTAAAAATAGACTACTTGTAATTTTAGTGGAAGGGGCTTTGGGGGTTCATTTCTGAGAGGGCTGGGACAACTCACTCAGAGCAAGATGTACTATTAAAGACGATAGTCTTTTAGGGATACTTGAACGCAGAAACTTTGGTCTTTCTGTTTGTCTCCTGTCACACGATTCAGCCGCCCGCCCAAGGTTTAAGCACTTGCCTAACGCCCAGCCATCTTGAACTGGTAGCTGCGCTCATACTTGGTGAACATTGTCGATAAAAAAGCAAATATTACGCATATCTGAGGCGCAACGTCAATACATAAGTATTAGGTGGTGTGTTCCTTTACTAGAAAATACATAGATACGTAATTCTAAATACCTTAGTGTTTGTTAGGCTGCACTAAAAATTCGACGCTATGCACGAAAAAAGGCTCTGCCGACGATTTGGCGCTGCCACCTCGCAGTTGCCTAAGGATTCTGCACAACCTGATGTTTCCCGACGGTGCTGCCAGATGGCGTCCATATCTCACGCAGCGTAAAGCCCCTCTACCTACGGAAAAGTACCGCCATCTCTTGAACAACGCCGCTTCCTCCTCTCCTCGCCTCCGATAGGGCGGCTGCGGTCACGTGGTAGCGCGCTCACTTTTTTTCTTGGTATTTTGTTTTCTCGCCGCTCGGCGCCATGTTGGATGCGCCAAAGTGCCACTGCGCTGTGTGTTCGCCGGTCGCAAGTGCACGTGTACGTCTGGCTAGTTTTGTCGCGATGCCGGGTTGCTGTGCCTTTTCCTGCATACCTGTTTTTCATGTAAGAGCATTTCCCTGAAAAGGGGTTACCACTTCGGTTTTAAAGATGATCGCGGCTGTTCGCAAGCGCAGCCCGTTTCTTCAACAGCCTGCATGCCGCGCGTGCTTATTTTGGAATGAGCCGTTCGCAGTTAAAAAAAAAAAACTGTATGGCAATACATATGACGAAGTGCCGAAATTTTTCATCGCATCGAGGTCACACTGTGGAGTGTGTTCAGAGTATACATCGCTTGAAATGGGCGACACCCTCTCCAACAGCGAGCGGTAATTTCGGTAGTAGTAGTGACGTGAATGCGTTCGTCTACTTCTACATTCACAACGCACCAGCGCGGTCTTCTAGCAATTAGAAATAGTTTCCGTGCGTAAGGGCGATATTGGTCACCTACATCGGCAACACCCACGCAGGCATGCAAAACCTCACGACAACGTGTTCAAACTGCACCGCACAGGCCAAAAATCCCAGAACGGCGTACTGCGTGCAGAAGTCATCGGGCAGGCAGAGGATGGCAGCACGTGCTAAACTTCATGAAGTTTTGAGTGTGTGCCTCCAAGGGCATTGTTGGCGTTGCTGCAGTTACAGACGACCGAGATAGTTTATACGCACGGGAACTATCCCTTCCCAAACGTGGCTTGACACCACAGCTGCGGTTTAAATATTTCTTGCTGATGCAATAAATAGCATGCTGTGTTTACAGAATTTCATTTCAACCTATTCCAAGTAAACATAGTTATGGTTATCCGCGCCAGATACACAAGGAAACACTACGCTCCGAAAGAAAGCTTAAACGACGTTCGCTTTCGCTACAAATTGCGCATGGTTTGCAGCAGCTCTTCTGAGGCGATATTTCATTAGGTAAACCGGATGGTGAGCACACCCACTCCTGCTTAGAAAATCAACGCAGTAGAGTGAATCATTATATCAAATCGTACGCGAGGCACGGCCACGGCTGGACGGTGGCAGCGGCGGCGCGCGTCCAGCTCGAAAGCTAACCGAAAGCTCGTGGCGCTTTCCAGGGGGCGCCGCAGTCGCGAGCGGAGAGGAGGTGGCGGTGGGGAGAGTAGATGGCGGTACTTTTACGGAGTAGAGGGGTTTTAACGCAGCGTAGTTCGGCCGACAGAAGACTATCGTCTTTCGACAACATTATCAGCGAAGCACGCAGATACGCGGCCAATTTTTTTGTCCTGAATCACTGACACCTCTTCTCAACGCACTCTTGTAGTTACCTGCATCATGGTGTAATCTGGTGATAGCTGCCATCCCGGCTTACTGAGCCACGTACGCATCGGGACAACTATGCCGCGCTCCGTCATAGCGGGGTACTGTTAGCTATGAATCGCTCACCTTTCGTTCTAAACACGCTCTCACGTGAGACTGAGCCTGAGTAGGAGTTAGCGGAAAAGTCGAAGGTAGTCCTTGCATCGTAACCCAGTGGAAACAAATTATTTCTGTCCTGGAAGCCACAGACAGCGCAAGCGCACGGGAACCTCACAGATGCCGCTTCATAGCTAGGCGTACAAAGCAAGGTTAATTGTTCAGTGTGATGAATGACATGAAACAACAAACAAGTGCGAAGTAAACCGTGTACCTGCTACCGAAAAATTGTTCACAACTTTTGTAACAGCTGAGTGGTTGAGGTAGTAGCAAAGGTGTACTTACCTTCTGGTAAGTACACCTTTCTTTACAGGAAGGTAGACCGGTCCTTCTGCCATATCACAAGTAGTAAAGGTCTACTTCCGGTAAGTAGACCTTTACTACCGGTGAGATGGCAGGGGAATCGGTCTACTTACTAACTAGTCTTTCTTCCATCTCAGATGATAATACGCGACAATTCTGAAGTCATGGTCGCCCGATGATATTTAAAAAAATGTACGTCGGAGAATAGGTCTGTGGGTATTCATTTCATAGCTCCATTTGACTTTGCGGCTCGCAGGAATCCCTCTGAGAGGCTCAGACCTAGCCCTCTCTACGAAACCGTGGCAGCTGCTGCCACGTCCTCACAGGCCGCTCACGCCAGTCCTCTCAGGCCGCTCACGCCAAAGTACTCATTTCGAAGTCAGACGGGTTGGGAGCGCCTGGAGTCGGAGCATGAAGCCCCAAGAGAACCACCCGAACGTAGCTCAAAAACGCTAGATTTCTACCACAACAACGGGTAGCCACTTTTCAGAGTGCTTAGAGCACCCGGAAGCTACCATTCGAATGCTCCGAACAGCACTCATTTCTAGCTATGAGCATGTTACTTTGCAGGAAGACCGCTATTCATTGTTCACGCTTTTATTTTCCTCCCTCCTTGAAGACTGTATAAAAGTACAATCCTCCTGATTAGCTCAGCAACATCTACTTGAATTTTTCCCTTAAATTACATCGGCAACGCACAAGTTAGGGGAAGGGGAAAGCGGGACAGGCATCGTGTTATCAGCTGCAGCTCTACTAGAAATCATTATCATGGTTGAAGTGTGTGTACATTTGTGTGTAGCGTAACGAATATTGACACGTGCAATCGGATTTGTGTGTGTGCGTGTTTGTGAAGTCAATCAATTATTTTTTAATATTATTAATTAAGCTGCTGCAACTACCGGGAGCTGCGATCCAGAGGTGATAAATTATTTAATGAAATCCACAATGCGAAAATATCGCGTATAACTAGATATCTATTCTCAGGCTTACAAAGTTCACAATATTTTGGGCTGTAGCATACCAAAACTGCTAGAAGTGAGAACGTACATTGTCGACGGACTCTGGCGTACTCAACGTCTATGGTGCATTAACTAAATGTCTGTTTTGGTGATGTCTAGAAATTAGTTCGAAATTTAGGCATGCTTCACGAAGCCGAGCCTGTTCTTTACGTGTCTCTAGATTAATGTTATGTGCTTATTCGAGGTTGAAAAACTTAAATATCTTGCTTTACATGATTGAACGGTGACGCGTGTAGAGGACTGTGTTGCATTTGTAAGATTATATATATATATATATATATATATATATATATATATATATATATATCTGCGCGAAGAGCTTTCAGAAGGCTTCAATAAGATTATTTGCCTTCTTTGTGTGGACCCTACGTTACGTGCACTACATGGTTCCACGTGTTGCATAGACCTTCGCTTTATTAACACTGTGAATACTTCTTATTAACGCGTCTCTTAGAAAGCCGCTAAAATATCCTTTCTTGCAACAAAAGGCAGAAAACCTCCTCTTTCGTCTTGTTGTTTTATGCATGTACTTGAAAAAAGACAGATATCTGATAGCAAAGGTAAAGCTACATATGTTATCCGAGTGTGCATATTAAACCACTGCAATTATGCTTCCTGAGCCAGTCACTGTTCGCCTTGCCCTTTCAAACAAAACTTCGGGCGTTCCGAGCTTTGCGTCCTCCTCGCTTCTATCACCCGCACAACAGGCCACTTGCCAAAACCACTTATCATCACTCGCTGTCCAGGCACGCCTACAACATCAACACAATCAAACTAGTAGCCCGCACACAATCACAAAACGTAGTAGGAGTCCGGTCCGCGCCTTGGTCTGGCACTTGTCGTACACTCGGCCCTTATTGGCGGTGACGACAACAGATCGCACACACACACCGCGGGTGTCGCCCTACTTTGGCTCGCTTTTGACCCAGATTCCGGGAGTGCCAGCATCGCTTTTGCCTTTTTTCGTGACGTCAGCACTGACCCAGTGAGCACCTCTTCGTAGCCCACTGCAAAGTCTAATAAACGCGTTAGGTGTCATTACAACCCTCAGCGCCAACAATATCGCGGGTACTTCATCGCAGTGTCTCCAAATGGCATCTTCTTTTCACATGCCAGACTGTCTTAACAGCCTGTTATAGGATCGCACAATTCGCGAGCACTTAGATAAGGCACTATATCGCGGCACAGTAGACCTCATTTGGTTTTGCTTGTGTTCCCTTCCTTGAAGAGTGAGCGCTTGCTACTTTCATAATTAAAAATTCTACACCATGCTGCTGGCCCCCGGAAGGTTTATGGCCTGGAAATGCCGACTGCGCTTTGTCTGAAGCAAGTAAATGTATGAGGAATGCATGAAAGGTGGGTTATGGGGCGAAAAATTGTCCCGTAGACGGCAGCTCTTTTAGGAGCGTATGCCTCGAGAGGTTAAAATGTTTCAACTCGTGAGCTTCCGTCAGAGTATACGTTATTGAAGGAATCTTTTCGCTTACAGAACGCATATTGTGTCACGTTTAGTGACCCTTGTCGCACTGATTGATAATTAAAGCACGCCGAACTTGAATAACAGTCATAAAGAACTTCCTCGATCAATGACGCAATGAGGGATTTCACAACATACTTAGTATCTTGGCGATTAATATTATAAAGCCCTAATTCTGGAAGTATCACTCAACAACACGCATGAGACCATAAGTTTAGTACACTGTAGCCACTCTGTTGTGCAGGTGTAATCCTGGTACCAAATGGTGCGACTTTTCGGTCAGCGAGTTCGCCCCCACTACTATTTTTATCATTTACGCCGAATGAACTTTTCTGTCCCAAAGAGGCAAACATGTGCGTTGTTTCCGTAAAATTCGACCATCTTAACAGATTTCTATTAATACGCTCCCTGGTGGCAATGACTCACACTTCTCTGCATATTTTGCATCTTCAACATCACTTTATTCTGGGATTTCGCAGTCTGTTTATATCTCCGATTTTTCACATTCTTTTTCCCTTCCAACGTAACAGTGCCAACGAGATTGCGTCGCAGGAAATCAGATGTTGATTTAAGCAAACACGGCGTAAACAATAATATCAAGCTACCGCCGTGCTTTCCCGAAACACCAGATAGCGCAAGCCCTCTAACATGAGACAGGTGCATTACTAAACAAAATTCAATTTCTCAAAGTAAGATCTGTAAGAAAAATTTCAAACTACGACTCAAATGACACCTACGCACATGACAGCTCGTACTGTTATTTGAATGGAGGAAACAAATTTGATTCTATTACGAGGAGGTGATGTGAACGTCACCCGATGACACTATAGCGTTCAGCCCATGCTTAAGCGTCCCGCCGCTCTTCTTTATCCATTTTGTTCAATTTGCCCCCGTTTTTCTAAACCATTTAACTTGCGATACTGTTTGTCCAAAGTCGCTACTTCCTCAGCCAGCATTTTCAACTTCTTCCGGCACTGTAACTGCAGTGCTGGGCGAAACAATTCTCAAGCCGCCGCGCTCTCCGCGGCGAACTCATCAATCTCCCGTTTTCGGACAGTCCGCTTCCTTCCGACCCAGAAGAGCTCTCCCGAACTGTTGTGAAACCGAGTCGGCTGCTTCTGAACACGAATTCTATTATTTCCCGTCCTACTTTGCCTTATGTTTGTTCGTAGTCCTTTCTTTTTTTTTGCCTGGACTGCCAGCTGGCCACCTCGAGAAACTCTAGACCCCGTGGGGCTCATTTATTTTTATCGCCGCTCTGCGTCTGGTGCAATAAAACCGATCGTTTAGCACAGTGCACGCTTGGTTCTTTGCACAACAGTTTCGCAAGGTCCGGGTAGCTTCTAGTCAGCCCGAGTTCTCGACAACGTTACAGTTATGCCTATTCGCCTTGGCTCTACATTTTTGTTTCAGATTACACCTAGCTGTGCCATCTTCCCTCGCTTTGATCTCCCTTCCCCTACTTTATTCCAGCACAGAGTAAGTAGTTTGTCTTTGCGCTTGCTCTTAGTAACAATGTTTCTACGTAAAAACATAGCTTGGTTCTTAATAACGCACATCAATTCAATACTGAGTTTCTTATTTTTCTCCAGTGGACTCTAAGGGCGGCGCTTCTCAGGACCTCAATAAATTTCTCCTGTATGTATGTATGTATGTATGTATGTATGTATGTATGTATGTATGTATGTATGTATGTATGTATGTATGTATGTATGTATGCATGCATGTATGTATGTATGTATGTATGTATGTATGTATGTATGTATGCATGTATGTATGTATGCATGTATGTATGTATGTATGTATGTATGTCCAGTGAACTCTGTTATTTCAGGAATGACACTTTTGCTTTTTTTATTCGGTTAGCATTTATTTACACTTGTCGACTGTGTGCAATTAATTCGGTCTTCGAATATTGATTCCTTGTATATTGAAGGCGCAGGCCTCTCTACAGCTAACTATTGCTTTCTGATGTTTTCTAGGATGGCGAGTGCGATGGTGAATAGCGGCTCGCACACAGCGTATTCAGTTCTCTTTTTATTTCTTCGTAAGAACCTCAAGTTAAAAAGGTGTTAGCACGTGCAGCTTGGCAAAACGTAAGAAGCACAACTTGTGTAGGTTTGTGCAGCTCCTAATAGCAAACGACACAAATTAGCATAACACTACATCCACGGGCATAGAAACGCGCTCATTTAATGTCCTTAAATATATTCATTTGACGGTACGAGGTCACTTATGAAGTACATATTTTATATTTTTTATAAGCGTGATATGCCTGTGCATAAAACGCAAAAATAACAAACCAGCTGAGCTTGCGGACGCGTATGCTGTAAAAATGTCAATGTTCATACTGCAAAGGACTAGAATAATTCTTTCCCTCACAATGCACCACTGCAGCAATAGACCTTTCAGTACATCCATCTAACCAACGGCGAATAGTGATGTCCATCCCACATGTAATAGACCCAAAGGGGGAATTGAGGTAAATATAAATAAATAAATAAATAAATGGGCGTGTTAGGATGAGCAGCGCAATCCCGATGCCTTTTGCGAGCACCTGCTCGAGCACATCATTTATACTGTCCGAATCGTTCATTAATGTATTCTCTCTTTTGATTTCGATTTTGTTGTTGTGTTGTTGTTGTTGTGTTGTTGTTGTTGTTGTTGTTGTTGTTAGAGGTTGTTGCTCTGGGTTTTGTCATGCTAAGCTATCCTGCGTATATCTCTGCTCTTTACATAATGCGTATATATTTCGACACATGCAATGCTCTGTTCATTACCCATATTGCGTTTCTCTTTTACCCTTGCTTACACGAGCTGCAGCTGTAGTGCGCTTCGGATGTGAAACTAATTAGTTTGCCTACCGTGCAATACGTATCTTTATTTTTGCCTTTTACCCTCTTGCACAATGGGGCCTCCAAGGTATGAGTAAATTATTTAACGAATTAATAACTAAGTAATTATTTACTAGTAATAATGCAAGGACGGCAAACCGTAGCACGCGGACCAATTATGCTAAAAGGTTTGGAATGTATCGAATTTTCCTTTGCACAGCATTTCCCTTACGTGCTTTCGTGTAATCCTGACAGCTTCGCGCGCTTTCACGAAGCCTTTGACTTCGCGCACCCTTTGACGCAACCACCCCGCGCCGAGGGGCTCTTGACACAAATACGAAAATTGTAGCAAACATTTAGGATGATATCCCCGCAACTAAGCTTCTTTATTAGAAAATCAGAAAAATTACGATCGATAACGCGGTCAGACAAGAAGATACAACGTAAGAAATGTTTACTACATGCTCAGAAGTATAAGAAAGATTAGACTCTTCAGTGCACACTCCGCGAAAGAAGAAGGTGTGAACACATGAGTTGTATGAATGCCTTTGATTTTTTTTTATTTTGGCAAAGAAAGAAAGAAAGAAGGAAGGGAGAAAAAATGTATGCAAGGATAAAAGTAACAACAAAAATAAAGGAAAAATAAGGGAACATAGAAGGGAATGAAAGAAAGAAGGACCGAAGGAAGGAAAGCAAAGAAAGAAAGAAAGAAAGAAGAAAGAAAGAAAGAAAGAAAGAAGAAAGAAAGAAGAAAGAAAGAAAGAACGACGGAAGCAAGGAAAGCACAGAAAGGAAGACAGAGGAGAGGAGAGAAAAAAGAAAGACAGAAGGAACCGAAGAACGGAAAGCACTTACACGCCAAGCTTCGCCTGCACAGATTTTGCTGATAAGTGCTAAATATTTTTCAATATCGTTAATCCGGTAAGTGTAAAGAATCTCGGGTGCGGGGAGTATGCGACAGTCACGATGCTTCCGTCACACAGTCTCTTTTCCCGGAACCGGGCATCGGAAACAGAGCAGGAGCTTTAGCCTCCGCTCCCCTTTCATGGCCGAAAGGATCACGGACAGGCGCACTCTATAATGGGCTTTCCGAGTACTATTTCCCTCTGAAAAAGAGGTATTCGTTTGCTTCACGGAAGTAATCGCACACGTACGCCGGCCAACTGCTGAAACGAAACTCCTGCATACCCACCCATTGATTTCCTTCCAAGTGGAGGATCCTCTCTCGAAAAATCTCTGCGTTATTCTTGACTAAGTGATCCCGAAAATTCCCCACACAAGCAGCAATCAAAATTAGAATTCTGCCGAATGGAAGAGAGGAAGTCTTCTAAACTCCATGTTCCGCAACTTCGTTGATGGAAACCAAAGAACATTACTCCGCTTTCTCGTGTGAAAGGATGGCTTTATGATGTGTTGAGTGCTGGCTTCGAACATGACGACGATACCTTTGAATAATTTTACGACCCTATATATATCCAGTGCGCTTCCTCGCTGCGAAGGGGCTTTGCCTCGAACACACATGAATAGATAATGAAGTATTTCCTCATCATGTTTGCGGATATAAACTTCTAGCCTCTTTTTTAATGCGCTATAGCTCATCCGCGGTGAAACCGGACCTTCTTCAAAACCTTCTTCGTTGAAAGGGAACGGTTCCTGGAACATTACCCCATAATACGACGTGCACAAGATTCCCTGTGCGGGATTAGAGGTCTCATTTTTCCGTATTTATCTTCTCCCAATCAAAGTTGCTTTCGATGACATAATTTTGATCGGCTTACTAGACTAGTGCAACGTGCTCTCTTTCTCTCTCTCTCTCTCTCTCTTTCGAGCCACTTTCTCGAAGACAGATGTGTGCTCATATGTCGCTGGTTATTATCCATCGCTGTTCCGGTGTGCAAAATTTATGTCGTAGTAACTATGCCACGCGTACAAATTAGTATTAGTCGTAATAATAAGTAGTAGTAGCACACAAACAAATAGCATTATGTCACAATAATTGTGACAGAGAGAGAGATGGGGAGGAAACAAAGGACGACAATATGGGCTAGGCGCTCGTCCTGCTTCCGAAAGGTGTAAAGAAAAATTAAAAGGGCACAGTGGAATCCGTTGGTAAATGCATTAAATTATAGCTATTGTACACTGTGGGCCTCAAGTTAACCGCATGGCCCGTTTTAGATTAGCGTTTCAGCGAATACGCTCGGACGATATCATAATAACATGCACGTTACCTCGACAACCTTCCTTGTGTAGACCACTTTGAGGGAAATAAATTTCCCATATAAGCTGAAATCGAGAAGGATAAGTAGAGGTACGCAAGAAGCTATATTGACAATTACTCAACTCAGCAACATGCTACTTTGGCCTAAGTCCATGGCCAACAGATTTTTCACGAGAGAGAGCGCCATTGACATTAAACAACTTTCTAACAGCGGCTAACGTTCTAGGAAATTATTGACATTGACATTAGCACTTTTAGCATTAGCCAAAAACTGACTTTCTGCTTCATGATCATGGCGATATCTATCACGCTTTTCTGTGACTTTAACCTGCGCTCTCGTAACTACACTTTTTGGGTGAACATTCATGTTGTTTTGTCTCAGCACATTTGGTGTCCGCATGACTTCACTTTATGTGAAATTTAGTGTTGAGTTATGTGACGACTGCATTGTGTCACCTGTCGCGTCGCCACTTGAATGAACAACGTATTCTGAGACTGCTTACGGCTTCATTGGTTTATTCGGATTGGCATTATGCGTTGATTTCATGTACTTTGTCATATACGTGATTTGTTACACTATATCGTCTGTGAAAAGGAGTAGCTGGCACTTTGTGAAAGTGTCAATACCTTCTAGGCAGCCTATAATATATAAAAGAGGGTTCGCTGAAGCAACTCAACTGGTCGGTCGGTCGGTCAGTCGGTTGGTCGGTCGGTCGGTCGATGTGTTTTGTGTTTTTTTTATATACGCCGCCATAATCACTATAAAGATACCATGTGATTTCACTCTAGGGACTCCCAAGTTGATTTTTAAAAATGCAAGCTCTACAGCGACAGGGACAAACATGGGCCAGGACACGAGCGCTTTATCTATGTCGTGGTTAGCACTTGATTTTTTGCTTGATTATTGATTTGATTTGTGGTGTTTAACGTCCCAAAACCAGCTTTGAATTTGAGAGACGCCGTAGTGGAGGTCTCCGTAAATTTCGACCACCTGGGGTTCTTTAACGTGCACTGACATCGCACAGCACACGGGCCTAAACATTTCGCCTCCATCGAAACGCAGCCGCCGCGGCCGGGATTCGATCCCGCGACCTTCGGATCAGCAGCTGAGTGCCATAACCACTACGCCACCGAAGCGGGGCTTGAATTTTCGCGACTGAGTTGTTACCAAATGGCCCTTCCTTTTCCGTTTTGCTCTGAAACTCGCTCTAGACCACTCAAAAAGAGAATGGGGTGCAAAAGCGATAATGATGCTCCTTCCAAGCACAACGAAAAGTTCGGAGTTATTCCTAAGAACTCCTCCATGCAACTTCCGTATCTCTAGGATATGATTTGTGAAGCGCGAAATAAGAACGGGCATGGAAGAAACACGCTAGGCATGCACGGGCGCTGCATCAACAAATAAATCACTTCGATGTCAGCCCCCGCAAATATATATTGCGCGTTTCTACGTTGCTGTTCTTTATTTCGCGCAATAGAAACCTTGCACCTTAAATCACCAATCTACTCTGGAATACCTGAGCAAGTTCTTCAGGAACATCTACATGAATGCCTGAAAAAGTCAAGCCAGGACAAACGCCCTGTTCGAGTTTTGTGCAAACCTTTCTGCTGTCTGTAGTTTTAGGCATGACATGGTCAATTTTTACATTTGCTGCCCTCTTCGCTGAGGCACTTCCACTCGTCTGCAGACACGGAGGTAGCGGGATCGAATCCCGGCTGTGGCGGCAGCATTTTCAATGGAGGCGAAATGTCGAGGTCCATGTATACTGTGCGACGTAAGCACAGGTTAAAAAGCCCGAGGTGGTCAAAAGTTCTAGAGCCCTCAACAACTGCGTCTCTCCTAATCATATCGCGGTTTTTTGGGCGTTAGAAAAACCCAGAAATAATCACCATGAGATTTTATGCCAGCTGCGAGAACACTTTCAAGGTCACCTGCACGTGAGACGTACAGTTTTCGCTTCAAATAGACAAGGAAACACGGCACGCAATGTCGCTTTCGTCATGGAACAACTCATTCGACGACAACTGGAATAGACACGACCACTTTCGGACCCGCATCAAATTAACTTATCAACAGCACCGGAATGCATACAGAATCACGAAGTTACGCTTATTCATGCGGGCTACTACTGTTGCATGAGTGTTAGCAACTCAAGTTAACATTTTTCCTCCAGAAAAGTCCAGAAATCCATCAATAAATTGCAAAGGCACTTCACACGTGACCACATGGCTTAATATGTTTAGTAAACTGAGTCAGGTCGGACATTGATGCTTAATGGAAAAGCACTTTAGAGCGCGTGGTTATTACTAGGGTACGTAGGTTCATGTGACACCGAAACGGACAACCTTGTGGACTAAATTTTTTCAGACCTTATTTCAGACCACCCGCTCCTTGGCTATTTTCAGGAAGAAAGTGTGGAAGAACCATTCTGCAACGACCTCGACTGCAAGAAAGACAAGGGAGGCACGGCTCAAGTCGCAAACACAACTTGAAAACGATCCACACTATAAAATATATTAGAATATAATTAGTTAGCGCGAAGTCCCAAAACGAATTACGATAAATCTGTAAAGAACAAGTCAGTGGTTCCAGCTAAGAATTTATCTACATCTCAGCGTTATGACAACCGAGAAGCAATACGAAACCGCAAATTGCGCAAGGTAGCTGCAGGTAGGATACAACTTTTCCCTTAAACAAATAAAGATACTATCAGAACAAATCGAACATATTTACTAAAATCATGAACGAGTAGAATACGAGCTTTTAACCAATCATGTTTCTCTCAGGCGGTAACCACGCAATAAAAAATGTCTGCGCACTAAACACGCGAAGCATACTTTTTCTTTCCGGTGATGCGAACATTTATTCGGACGGACTTCGGATATAGCAGGATTTAAGGTTGCACGGAATCCACTTTCTTTGTATGACACTGTTAAAATGTAAAAAAAAAATTGATTATTTTGCTTCGTTCTTATCTGACTCCCTGGTACTGTAAGTGCCATTATGCAGGGAATCTTTAAGACGTCGTGTTCTCAGGGTGGACAACATAGTCTTTCCTTTTCTTTTTTCTTTTTTTTTGCCTTTTAATGCGGGTGGTAATTATGATTGAACACTTTTGCTGAGGTTTATCCCTGTCTAACAAAGGTCCACGGTGATCAATATCGATATTTTGGTTACTCCTTGCTTAAGAAGGCACGGTTTGTCAGGAATCTAAAGCACAGCCGGTCCTTCGGGCGAGTCTTAGCAGGGCGCTGCTTGCGACAACTACGATGGATGCCGCGGTGGCAGTGCTGCTGCTTTCGCGGTCTAACTGGGTCACCACGACCATTTAGCAAAGTTTCGGAGGCAAGTATGGGCACTGGATATAAGTGCGCTCGAGTATGGTCCTGCTCTTCAGACGAGACAAACACCGAGACGCTTTGCTGACTGCAGGATGTTTTCTGGGTCACCGAGGAGGATTGCCTGCGGTGTGGTGTGTCTGCGAAGATTTACGGGCTGGGTGATATTGGTCTGCTGGCCGAATCGGAAATGCGGCCAAAGAGTTACGGACGTAGAGAAAATGCCTGAGACGTTGGAAGCGGCGTGAGAGCCGTGGATGATATATTGCGATGTGTGCCCTTTTATACAGGATTGCGCTCCTGTGTGGTGCATAAGATATGAGAGCGTTTTGTGGGCTAAAAATATTACGGTAGCTGAAATGAAAGCAGGAACACGCCATGGGAAAAATTATGCAGAAAATAACTTTATAGCTTTACTTAACTAAACGACGGTAATGCTTTAAGGTAAGTAGTGCGGCACACTGATTAAAATTTCACCGGTTGGTTTTATTTACTTGGTAACTAAATCAAAAGCTTAGCAATGGTTGTACATCACCGATGGAGAGGTGTAAAGGGGCCCGACACACTTAAACACATATGCGTGAATAGAATGCACACACACACAAAGAAACACGCATATGTATGTATGTATGTATGTATGTATGTATGTATGTATGTATGTATGTATGTATGTATGTATGTATGTATGTATGTATGTATGTATGTATGTATGTATGTATGTATGTATGTATGTACACGTGTGTGTGCGCGCGCGTGTGAGCCTAAATTTTATGAGGTCGCAGCGTCGCAAGAGAAGGTTCGCCCACCTCCGAAGACGATCAGCAGCGGACTGCCATAGCCACTAGACCACCATGGCGGAGCGACTTGCAACATAAGCTAACCAAACAAATAAAGAATTTCATTAGCTTCAATGTTTTTGACCCACCGAATGCGTTTCTTATTCGCGCAGATAGCCACCCATTAAATATATTTATTTCTTTAGTTCCATATACTCAGGGGATTAATTTATTTCCTGTTTCTCTATTCTAACTTAGGCATTAGACACACTGTCAGTGCAAAACAACGAGACTATTCTCTTCGCCAAGCTTGAGATTCAGCTTTTTTCATGCCCCTCGCCATACATGCGGTTCGCGTTGGAGCATTCCGACCTCGACACCGCTTCTTGGATTATGATCTGCAATAAAAGCTCAAGTGACAGACCGCCTATATAGTTCGTTACTACGTAAACCCAAGTATAGTACGGCTCATTAGACACTTCCGCGCTCAGAAAGCGAAGTCACTCAACGAAGAACGAAAGCCGAGAGGTGTGCGCGGACGACGTGGGCCACATGAAATATGGAATGTGACGGCTTCCACGGTGTGATTTCGTGGACGGTGCAAACAGCAGTGCTCCACACAAGGTCAAGAGTTACCGTGCTTCGAGTATACGGGGCAGCGCACGTGCTACCAAGGAATGTGGGTCAGAACGGGGTCAAGCCGGAGGTATGTACACGCATATCGCTGACGCTCATATAGTGCCAACGTAAGCCACAGCATTGTACCGTTATATTGCCTGAGCGAGACCGCTGACTCGAGATCTGATTCTACACGTGTACGTGTGTGTGTGTGTGTGTGGACAGAAGGGGTGAGGGACGCGGAAGGGGGAAGGTGCGTGTGTTTGCGTTCATAAGTGTGTTTACGAACTTCCCACGCCTGGGCTAATATATGGTTTGTGCACAGGAATCATGTATTCCTTCGTTGAGAAGATGTCTGCTTCTTGCGGTTGTGTTTCTTAAGTCTCTCTAGACGTGCTTAAACGGGCCAGTGCGAGCTGTATAGTTCACTCGTATCTTTATCTCTAATGCAGACTTTCAATAGACGTCCTTAGTGGATGAAACATACAGAAACAATTTTTAGACATGCTTTTAGTCAACACATGGACCACAAATGCGATTTCGTATTTCTGAGGCATGAAAAACTTCTCTTTTCTTTTTAAAGGGGAGGGTGGGGGAAATAACCATGCCTGAATACACGTTATCGTTAAGGAATATGACGTTCACTGGAAATTTGCATCTCCTGAAAACGTTCGAAAAACGTAATCGATCGCTCCCTTCTTTCGCGACTCAGCGACCGGTTTGCGTATGTCCGTTTACAAAATGTTGGGAGAAATGCAGTAGTGTAAAACAACCAAAATACGATTTATACATTCCAATGCGCTAAAGAAAACGGCCATAGCGTATAAATCAAACTTCTTTTCTGTAAACAGGGGGGGGGGGGGGGGGGGGGTGCTGCGAAGATAAACAAATTTCTTGGTCAGTGCAATAATGTAAGGAGTTATTTTTTTTTTTACTGTTACCTCTAGATCTCCGATACTGTTTGGATCATTCCTATAACGACCAGGCATGCGTCAGTTTGACTCTTTAAATTTTAGGCTTTCTGCTCACTAAATGCTACGAAGAATAAACCTTCAGTTGTTAGTGTGTCCCTTGTTCATGTCGTCCCTTTATGCGTCCTTGTTTTTTTCTTTGGCGCTGTTTTAGTGTGATTAGTGTGTCTTCTGCATCCTTAGGTTGTAAATATGGTGTAGACATAATCTTGGTTTATGCAAGTGCTGGTTTATCTTGGTTTATCCAAGAGTACGCGTTAAATGTCTCTCTAAAGTGCATCCGGCTAAAGAGAAAAGCACAGTATTGTGCTTTTCTCTTTTGCCGCGGGAACTCACACACTAAAGAAAAAAAAACAAGCGTTTTGTAAGGGCCTAGAACGGCATGTAGATAGATAAGATTGTTAAAGAGTTTAGAAGGACAAGAGGAAACGATGATCGCAGGCAGGCATATCGATTGAAAGAGATGTCGGCTGATAGGCTAGCGCACACAGCCCGCACATAACCCTTACCCAATCACAGACCAACAAATTCTACTAAAAGCTTCACCCGGTTTTATTTCTTTGCGGGATCTTGTCTTGGGTATAAGGTAAAGAGACAGAGCTGCGGTTTAATGAGTCATAATGTGTTAACGGGTGAACGCACTACGAGCAGGAACTTCTTAAAATATTTCTTTTTTTTTACGACATCTTATATTTTTGCAGCGACGAGGCCTCAGTAGAAACTCTACCCCGCCACTATGGCCTAGTGGTTATGGCACGCGGCTGCTGATCCGAAGGTCAGGGGGTCGAGTCCGTGCCGCGGCGGCTGTATTTTGATGGAGACGAAATGGTGAGGCGCGTGTACTGTGCGATGTCAGTGCACGTTAAAGAATCCCAGGTGGTCAATATTTCCGAAGCCCTCCACTAAGGCGTCTCATAATCATATCGGAGGTTTGGGACGTAAGATTCCAGAAATTAATCAATCTGACATCAATAATTATAAACAATCCTGTAATCTGTAGCTAATATTGAATACTCAGGCTCTTTATAACTGTACCCTTTCCATTGTGCATGGGTATTTCGGTCTTTCTTTCATATTTTTTTGTGTATGTGGTTTTACCACTCCCCCTCCGTAATGCCTCTGGCCGTGATGGCTATAATAAAATGAAATAAAATGAAATGAATTTATGGCTAGGCTTCACTACAGCACGAAGAGGAAAGGTGGCTCACAAAACAAATGTTACGCGCTTTCCGTTAAAGGCGCCTTTACGACAAAAGACGAGTGCATTGTTTGAAAGACATTGTTCAAGAAGAAGTCTAAGCCATGGTAAATAAAAATATGATGGCCCTAGGAAGTTCTTGCAGCGAATCTGTCTTTGCCTGAATGGCCGTCGGCATAGCAGTAGGTGTCCGCTTAGACGCTATTGGCTGAGCCCGTAAGTGGAATGATATCGCTTCGACCAATCCGGTGTAAGCGCACGGATTTGAAAGGTAGCGGTGGTTTGGAATCTCGCAGTTCGGCGAAAATAACGCAAGCGGACAAAATTTGCTCGCGGTCGTGGGGTTTGAAGCCAGGCTCCCACCTGTGAGCTGCAGAGGCGGCTTGAAAGGGCTGTTCACCGGCTGTTCAAGTGGAGACTGTTAAACGGTCACTAACCGAAAGGACGTTGACACTGCCCATTGTGCGTGGGCCTTACGCGGGGCATCTCCCTAACGCGCAACAACATTAGTCAGAAGCATGCTTCACATTCTTTCACAGACTGAGTTTCAGAACTGGCGTATGTAAATAAAACCTTGAGAGGTTTTTATTTACTCGCCGACGCACCAGCGACACAAGTTCAGGGGCTGACACTTGCGTTTCGTCATGCGTGTCCTCTGATTACCCAGTGGAGATCTCCTGGGTGCAGTTGAAGATAAGCAAACATGTTAAGAAAGCTGTAGCATATGTAAGCGACTCGTAAAACTCGAAAGCTTTGGCGCATAAAAGTTTGCTCGAGAGCAAATGCAAATTGCTGTTGGTTCCCACGCTCGGCAGTCCGCTGGCACCAAGCTTAAATCGTTGCTTAAATTGTGCACGGGCACCAAGTGGTTTGCTTAGAGAGCGTCATGTTGGAATAAAGAAACGAAGTTGCAAAGAAGGCTGACAGAGAATGCGACGACGGACGGCAGCTTTTGTGGGTCTCACTTTAACAGCTTTCAACGGGAATTACTTCGGGCTACCTTATCCACGACAAGACCGTCACTAACAGACCTTTACACGACTGCAGAAGATGGGCGAATGTCTAAATTTTGTGGTATTTAAAGTACACTAGCAGTCAGCCTACATTCCAATTGCGACATTAAACGACATGTATGTATGCATCTTTTAACCGCGCGTAAAGACAGACAACATGATGGAACGAATAAAACGACAGCATGAGAGTCGACAGAAAATTTTCGTCCCTCGACACCTACTGGCTGTTTTACATTGCGGCTAAAGTATGTCATTCGCAAACACCAACCCAGCAATGTTGACATACATACACACACACACACACACATACATACATACATACATACATACATACATACATACATACATACATACATACATACATACATACATACATACATACATACATACATACATACGCGTACGTATGCATCGTCGGGCGTGGGAAAGATCCAGCCGCCTCACAATGCGAATTCGCCACACGTTGAGAGACATCGTCTCGAAATTTAGAGGATTGAACAGCTCATATTGCTACATGTGTTCACATTCCATCACCACCCTTACAAAAATTCCATGTATGGTGGTATCACGAATTGGGTATCTCTGGCTATACATGGCTCGTGTCCGTATGTGGCCGTATCAGCCCTAACCGTAATAGAGGCTAATGCGACAACAAAATAACTACACTAGGAATATCATGTATAATTCTGACACTTACTGATAAAATAGCCACATACAGACGCTTTCCATATATACCTAGGCGTGCATATATGGCCATATATACATCATTGACTATATAGGGTGCGTGTACTCATGTGGCCTATTTGCCCGATACGTGTCAGAGTGGCACATGGCGTTACTCGTGTATGTCTTTTATTGCCATACATGCCTCTATCACTATTTTGGCAAGTACGGCCACATACATACATGTGCTATATATAGCCAGATATTCCCAATTCCTTATATCACCATATATGACATTTTTTGTAAAGGCAGTGCCTGAACGCGACCATACGCGAGATTCGTGTCCACTCAAGCATATTGGAAAAGGCTGTTTTATTCAACTATGGATATATCATACACGAGACTTTGTATAGCACATATGCTTTTAGGAGGAGGGTGGAGGACAGCGTGGTTAGGCGCGGCTACTTACTGCATATTACAGAAAGCTCGAATATGTGATGTCATTTGCTGGATCTTTGATGTTCTTGTCGATATACACTACAGAGACCACCACTATTAACTTGCCCAGTTACACACTTTACTGCCTTGCCAAGCCACATGCACACCGCAACCGTAGTGTGCAGATTTCGGCTCTATCCATCAATAGTTAGGCGGATACAAATAACTCGGCACATATTTAAAAATACTGAAAGAGCATGGTGCCTTATGTAGAAGCGAAGGGCCAAGCATATCCCTTCTGAAGCTCATTAGAAGGAGCTGCTTTTCTCACTTAAGGTAATTATTTACCTTTATCGGTAGTGCCATCCGAAACATCTCTCTATCAGCAGTTTTTTATATAGCATGAGCGATACCATGTAATATGCGCTTTACCATTCGCGGTTTGTTTTCGGCGGAAGTAATCGATGTTTAGCGGAATTTATCGGAACTATACATCCCGGCAACTTTCGCAAGCTTCAAGAAAAAAAGAAGGAAAGAAAAGAAAGAAAGAAAGAAAGAAAGAAAGGAAGAAAGAAAGAAAGAAGGAAAGAAAGAAAGAAAGAAAGAAAGAAAGAAAGAAAGAAAGAAAGAAAGAAAGAAAGAAAGAAAGAAAGAAAGAAACCAGGTAAGTTACATTTAGCAATTAAAGAAGGAAGGTTGAGCAACCCAGCACTTCCAACGGATGTTCATTATTCGCGTTTCCAAACACTGAAATTCAAGACATCTCCTATGAACTGAAAAATAATGTCATGTATGACGAATCAAAAGACGAAAGACGCCTCCTAATGAAAGATCGCCCTATGATAGGGCAAAATGAATAGCGTATCTATGCCTCGAACGTCAATATTTTGTTCCCATTATTGACACGTGCCTACGGCCTCGTAATAATTTTTTATGCAAAGTAATCTGCAGATGATCAGTTGTTTGAATAAACCTTCCCTTATCAAGCAAGGACATTGCTGAAAGCATAATTTCGCTTATTGTTGACTGCCGTATCTACTCCTACACATTTCGACATTTCACTTAGAATTACCTTCTTTGAATTACCTTAGCATTACCTTTCTCTTAGATTGCGGGTAAATTACACGAACAACTGAGCACACCATGAACTAAGAGTCTAAAGAAATCAAGTAGAGCTGGGGCACTGATTTTCAGCTTTTCTGTGGATGATATTATTTTGTACTCACACTAACTCCGCAGCGCAAAACTATTTTCGTTCGCATTTCATATCCTGATTACCAGTACATTTAACGAAAACGCCGAATCCGCCGCCCACAATGAAATTCGAAACGCCACTCTTTCCAATCTCAGAACATATTCCTAGCATGCTACCAGTTCGGCTTGCAAAAGCAGTTCAAAGAGTTCATCCAGAGATGTAGAACCAGCCGCTTGCTGAAAGGACGATGACACTGAGTTGATGTGTGGGCGCTGCGCAGGGCATCGCCTTATTGCGCAAGCAAAGAGACAACGGTACGTTACAGGTCCCTCCGTAACCGAGCTGCAGAACATGCGTGTAATATTATAGCCTGCACATGCCCCTGTAAGACGCAATCCTGCTCGTAGATGCGCGATGACAAGAAGTTGTGGTGCTGACAGTTACGCTCTCTCAAGCGTAAGAGGCAGCTTCACAGGCAGCTTCGAAAAAATCGAAGTAAGCGTACTAGATGTGACGCAACTCATACACGTATAAAATGCCCCTGCGAACTAAACGCCCTGCGTAATAGAAGTGCCTTAGAGCGCGAATGCAAAGTGGCTTTCCCTGTCAGGCGCAGCAAGTCGCTGACGTTGTTCTGGCTTTGTTTGATTATACGCACGCGCTTCGCACTACACAAGGAGACACAACTTTGCAATTAACAGACACACTGAGAAGCCTGAGTGATGGCGTAACGACGGCTGGCAGCTTTCTTGCGCTCATGTCTACAGGTTAATTGGAACTGATACCTTTTTTTCCTTTTTGTCATGGTGAGGTTTAGCTAAAAAGGGCGAAATATGGTGGCTGCATTGTCTCAGCCATGAAAGTAGACTATTATTCATTACGCCGTCTCTCTGTTCACTTAAGTTGTATGTATGTATGTATGTATGTATGTATGTATGTATGTATGTATGTATGTATGTATGTATGTATGTATGTATGTATGTTGATTTGTGGGGTTTAACATCCCAAAACCAGCTCTGATTATGAGAGAAGCCGTAGTGGAGGTCTCCGGAAATTTCGACCACCTGGAGTTTTTTAACGTGCACTGACATCGCACAGCACACGGGCCTCAACATTTCGCCTCCATGAAAATGCAGCCGCCGTGGCCGGGATTCGATCCCGCGACCTTCGGATCAGCAGCCGAGTGTCATAACCACTAGACCACCGTGGTGGGGATGTATGTATGTATGTATGTATGTATGTATGTATGTATGTATGGTCATATAAGCACCTTAATGGTCGAGCCATGTGGCAGTTTATAAACGCCTGAAGCTAAAACTAGGCTTTTCATTCACTTAAGAAGGTATGATGACGTAACTTACACCACAGATTCGCTGTGAAACATCATTGCCTTCCCGCTGGTATCAGCAAAATACGCATGGGTTCAATCGCGTTCCATACGATTACCCATTTGCTGATGTCTATATCACACATAAGGTTAACTACATTTCAATTTTAGTGGTGAGGGAGGGATCGGAAATCCGCGTGACAGAGACCCCGAATGCATCCATATCCCTGAGGGATCATGAACTCACACTACAACCATGAATCTACCTATTATCCCTGAACAGTCGGTACAGGGCGACTAGGCCTGTACCGACTATCCGCTTTATTACAATCTTAGTCACGTACAATACGCATAAACGTACGGTCAAAGCCCTTTATAACGAACAGCATGAAATCGCGGAATTTCTTCGATATACCAGCACTAGAAATATCCAAAGCTACATATAACGAACTTCAGCGTACAGTTGTACAATGTTCTGAACAGTGCAGCGAAGACGCGCTAACGAAGAAACACTATGTCGTTCACCACGAAAAAAGTGCTCCAAAAGTAATTTATTGCAGGGTCAAGTACAGCTATCTGCTGCAAAATGTGATTTTCACCTGAACAGTTCGCTCAGCTCCCTCAGAGAGTGCTAGGGTGCCTGAACACCAGCACAGATAAGCACGGGCACTGGCATAGTCGTGGCTGCAGCGGTAGCAAATCAGCCGCGAGGGTTTAGCTGCCCGGAGCCGGTTTGGAGACAGGTTGCCTGCGCCTAAGATTCGATACGCCCAGTGCCTGGTTCGTTGAAAAATACATTCTACATGCATAAAGATAAAACTTCGAGCGTTCCATATACAGCATCTTTCGCTCTGGCTGAGGTTGTTATATTCGGTTTCGTCACTGTATTAGGGGTTGATGTCGTGGGTACCAGCAACATGCGAGGGAACGCAGAACTCCATGGCGTTTTATGTATGGAATGATGTTCGAACACGCAATCCCTGTTGTTCCCCGAAAACTCCACGAATCTATCGCACCTCGAACAAGGCGGTTCTGTGTATACGCGTTACGGATATGTATATTTTTCAAGGGAAATTTTAATGCTTCGCAATTTCAGGTCACCTCAGCGATATTATGACCTATTCGCTGGTGACATTGGGGCCCATTTTCTTCGGAAATGGTGTGCGCTCTTTCGTCACTGTTTACGCGAATCAATTAGCCGCCTAGACCTCGGAAATCTTTCACGAGCTCAGCAAATGATTTAAGCAAAAAAAATGATACTTCTAAAATGTTGGCGATTACGCAAAGCAGTATCTTTCGGCAATGGATCGTTCTTTCTTTTTAGTAACGCGGACGCGGAAGCTGATTTTAGGAAGCAGAACCATATTGCGAAAAATGATGAAAGAAATTAATCGTCAATGAGAAAAGCACATTACGCCATCTTACAGCGATCTGATAACAATTTCCTTTTTTTGACATGGCAGATATCGGTAACATCTAGGGTTATGATAGATAACGTCATAGGGATTTGGTTTCCCAAGCTATTTCGCCATTGCCGACTCAAATTCTCGTTCGGAGTGCTGTAGCAATAGAAATATGTTCCCTTTGTCAGACATACGTGTATTAACGTCTTTCTTCGTTTGAGCACGTATGTGCCATTGTTGCCAATATTGGACACAACTTTTCATTGTCGCTCAACGGTTATTGCGAATGCAAGGTAAGTCGGCATTGGCGACCATGTTTTCTTGCTTCCGTGATGCAATAACTTTCGACGGCCTACATTTATTGTCGCAACACGGAGGCACTACAGCACGTCCAAACAAATATGAAGTGCCTGGCTACCAAATTTAATTAGAGCCTTTGGGTTCTTTGCTGAAAGCTTACAACAGTGTCAAATTCTGTCAAACAACCTTCGTAACAAGTAATTCCACGGTTGTCTAGCAGCTTATGGCACTGGAGTGCCGTCCCGAAGGTCACAGGATCGAATCACTGCCGCGGCGACTGCTTTCAGTGGAGGCGAAAGGTTGAGACCAATGTATACTGTGCAATGTCGGTGCGCGTTAAAGAACCCCAGGTGGTACGAAATTTCCAGCGCCCCCCAACACGAGCAATTCTCATAATCAAATCGTGGTTTGGGACATGACCCACCAGACAATAAATCATGATAGCGCCGTTAACGATAATAGTGCGTTTCGAAAATTCTAAAGACAGCTTTCATGCTTCGTAGCGTCGTATTTAATTCCGCAAAGAGCGTGTACAAGTGCCGACTGCCTGCTCTTTAACATGAAAAATGTAGACCCAGCGCTTGCTGACACAAGCCTCGGAGAAAATACAAGAGCTGCATACATTGCAATGAGCACAGGCACCTTTTGAATAATTTGAATGAGGCCATTACTTGTAAGGGCAAAGGTGCAGTTCAGAGAAGCGCTGCGCATTTTATGAAGGACCTATTCAGTTCTTAAAGAACACTCTATCAGCGTAGATTCCTTTACTGTTTCCACTATAGTGCCACCTCAGATGCATACTTCCGGAATGCATTTTGAGCCGAGAGAGCACTGACGACCTTTTCAAGTACTACTCACTCTGGCACCTGAAATTTCGTAGAGGTTGTTTAGTGGCGCAGTCGCAGCCACCCGTAGGCGCGTTTCCTGGGTGGGCACGCCCGCCTACTCGTCTTGTCCGCCCGCGCGCTCCAAGAACACAATTGAATTGCCAGTGCGTTCCGGCGAACTGTCTTTCGAAAGTCTGACGTGCAGAATGCGTATTGCAATGCTCCCGCGCGGCCAAATATAGCTGAGGAGACGACAAGAGATAGGCGTCCTGCGCTGACGCTTCCAATAGACTTATCAGCACGCTTTCGGAGACAGCTTTAAGCGGGGCTTCACTTTACTCGACGAGGGCACGCAGGTATTTCATACTGTCAGGTGTGACAATTTATATGCAAATGACCTTTCGGCAGTGCAAGCAAAGTCTTGGGTCGCAGCGTTCTCTTGAAGTGGTTCTGCATTCACATGGCGTTATAGTTACAGCACCGTCTACTCATACTACCTGGTAATTTTAGGGCGAGAAAAAAAGGAAAAGCGACTGGCCGCACAGAAGACACACGAAGACGACGAGCACTATGCAGGACCACCTAGCTCAACAATACATTTGTGTAGAGCTATATATAGATAGATAGATAGATAGATAGATAGATAGATAGATAGATAGATAGATAGATAGATAGATAGATAGATAGATAGATAGATAGATAGATAGATAGATAGATACGTGTGTGCTTGTTTGTGCATGAAGGAGCGGGAGAGTGTCGACCAATCTGCAGTTAAGGCTAAAAGGCTAAACACCTTGCATCGGTGGTTACCACTGTAATAACTATATATGCAGAATAAGTCGATGTATAAGAAACAGCTATGACGCACAAGAATGCTTCCAACTTTCTGCTAGTATTGTCGACTGCCAATTTATTGGATAAAGTGACCCAAACTGACAGACGTAAAACCGGTAAAATGGCAACCCATTTCGGAACAGAATAATTAAAAGCTTGAAAATTGGCATCAAGCGTTTCTGTTACGTTCTGTTTAGTATCCGATAATCATTACTCGACGGCGGCCAAACACTGCACGATCGAGTCGTCATCTGGCTGCTGCCGGCGCGTCATTAATTTAAACGAATCAAACTACATCCCGGAAGGTGCGCACGAAACGTTACCCAGTAAGAAACACAAGGAAAAACATTGAACCGTAAAGTTCCCCCTCTTATTTCGGAAGTTATCCTTAAGGCTCACGTACTGAAAACTGTGTAAAGCTGCTCCTCGGTGTTCGATCCAGGGACACTCTTGTGTCGTTAATGTAAGCCTCGTTTAGGCGAACACATTGCAATACGGACTGAATTTGCAGCGAACGGCCTCTCGCCATCAAGTTCTCATCCGTTAATAAGGGAACCCGCAATTCGAACTATGAACAGCTATTTCATGGACGAAACGGATAAATAGACGCATATTTGCGTTAATAAAGACACCGGTGCGCAAAGCAAAAAGAGCAAGTCACGGTCGACCCCCTGTGATGCGTGTACGGAATTCTTCATTGTCCGAATTGTTCGTTGACCGTTTCCTTCTTCTTGGATGCGGGTCCAACAACTCAGCAGAAAAGTTAAGAGAGAGAGACATTAGTGAACTCCCGTCGACGCCATTGGCATGCATACTTGTCTTTTTTTTTACCCTTAGTAACAAGGCGTCACCATATAAAACAAGACCGCACTTGCACAAAAAAAAAAAAAAAGAGGAGTGACCTTAATTTAAGGTCCGGCGATCCCATGCCGCCCATTTCCCACAAGGGTGGGTGACCTCCCGAGCGTACAGTAGGACTACCTTCCAACTGCCGAACAGCATGCCGAAGCGGCTTGTCCCTAATTTACCGGTAGGTACCTGGCGGCAGTGGCGGATGCCTCCTTGCCTACCACAGCAAGGCGGACGCTCAACTGTTTCACCAAGGCCGTGGTGGGTGAGGTGTGCCCAGGGGACATGCCACGTCCTTATGGGGCCAACTTTTGAGATAAGTACACTTAAACTAAACGCCAGGTGTGTACTCCTCTACCCGTTTTTAAGCCGTTGGGTATCCGGCCGGCACTGGGATTTGAGCGCGGTGCCTAACGCATCGGAAGCGGACGCTCTACCATTGCGCCAGCTTGTGGGATGTTATCGAAATGTCTGGTCAGAATGCCTACACGACGCACGCCTCGGGCATCCTGTGTAGCCGACGCACTGCGCTTCCTTGACAGTATACAACAGTATCTAAGGCGTCAGTGCATAACCCAAGCACATTTCGTTTTCCTGTAGAAGCAACCACTTCCCTTCTAACACGAAAGTTTTATACGCCGCGGTCTACCGCGACCCCACCAATTCACTTCCGAAACGGAAGTGATGCAGTAAAACATATATCATACAAGTAAAAAAAAACAACAAAGAAACACATAGACTATTTTCTGATGCTGCGCTAAACTCGCAGCGACCGGGTCCACGACGAAAGGTGGCCGGTGCTCTACCACTGCGCCATCGGCTCACGTTCACCCAAGCCATACAAACGCGGCTTACATTCTTTCGTATCTCGTTTCTTTCGCTCTTGCTGGAAGCCTTCGCCCAGCTATGCGTGCGAGCATCGAGACCCACTTTGCCGAGAACGGTGCCGCCATCTAGGAGACGCGACGTTGAGGCTACGGCATCACTGGAGATATGCGCACCCCCCCTCCAGTCCGGCCATGGCTTTAGTTCACCTCTCCTGGATGGCGGCACCGTTCCAAGCCCGTTGCAAAGTGCGCCGTTCGTTGCAGACGGTGTTTCCGTGGCGTCTCCGTCACCTCTTCATGTATGCCGATAAGAAAGCTGCTGCTTTAAGTGCCCGAGTACGGTAACGATGTCGACGGGTAATTGCCACATCAGTAAACTTCATTGATATCTTTGTCACGCCGCATTTACTATCTGCTGTGAACATTTAATACGTGAACTGCTTTCGCTACCATAAGGAGGTGATGACGTCATGGATGTTATGGAAGCGATGTGTCAACACAGGTTCATGGACGTCAAACGATGCCGTGCCATGAAACAACCATAGCAATGGACAAGTTCATATCGATGTACGATAAACATTCAACTGTTTAGGTGAAGACAGATTTCATTTTCGTGTTATACCGATTGCTCCGACAGAGGGATCCGCCCACATTTTAGAAAAGATTATTGCCGAACGGCTGCGTGTTTTACCTTGATTCGTTTTTAAGGAGGACTTGCATAACGGACTGTTTCTCTAGAGAACGAAGAAGTTCATGTTAACGAGACATTACGGCGTCTCTGTTTGTTGTTCTGCCCTCTGCGTTCTTGTATCGGGGAAAGGCGAATGCATTTGGCTTTAGACACACCAAGACCCAAATTCTCCGTGGATGCGAGGTCTGTTAGAAAAGTATCCGACCTTTGGCCGAAGAAAAAGAAATAGCATAGCATAGCCTCGTTGCGAAGCCACACACTTCTCTCAGCGTTGCCGCCATTGTTGAAGGCATTCCCTGAAGGCCTCTTTCGGAATTGAGTTTAGCTCAGCTGTCGTTGCCGCCATAATGTCCTCTGTTGCCTGAAACCTCGTTCCTTTGAATGGCCTCTAGATTTTGGGAAGCAGCCAGAAGTCGCAGGGGCATATCAGAAGAGTAACGCGGCTGTTGAACTACAAGAGTCTGGTTATTCACCAAATAAGTCTGAATCAAGTTCGAGGATTGTGCAGGAGCATTGTCGAGATGAATGAGCCAATTTCCTGTTGACCACAAAAGAAAACCGACGAGATCGCTGCGCACTACCTCACTCAAACGCTGCGTCCCAGCGACTGACGCTATTGGCCGGCCGGAAAAAAAATTCGTGCATGCGCACAAAGGTTCAAGGTCGGCTGATGCAAGCGCGCTTGTTTCATATCCATCAGGTGTTCGCAAAAAAAAAAACAATAAGGTAGGATATTTTTCTAACAGACCTCGTATTTCGCCAAAGATTTTAGTTGGCAAAACGGCGGCTGTGTTCTGGCCTGTGTCACGCGTTTGGGTACTGTCTACTTCTACACAGTGGAGCACACTGTCACCTCGGCTGAGATGCCTATAAATGTATGCAATGCAGCAAGTAGCCATTGGAAGAACGTGTAGTTTTCCTAAACGTTCATATCTCTGATGCTTTTTCTGATTGTTCTCATCTAGTGCCCGTCATAAAATGCGGTGACACAATGGCAAGGGTGAAGCGCCTCGGCCGGTCAGCGTCGCGAGAAGCTTAGAACTATGCCACTAAAGCAACAACGTTTATTATTCGTTAATAACGTTTTTTATTGACTGGCTCGCGGAATAAACTAACAGATAAATCATATTCAGAAATAAACGACAGCACGCGTTATTCGCAGCTGCCAACCTAATGTTGCAAGCGGAGACTTCGTTGCGGCTTAGAGCAAAACCCGAATTTCCAACGGCCAGTGGAATGCGACGGGAACCTTCTCCGTCTGATCATGGCCGTTGTGCAGCATTTTCTTGCCGCGGCGCGTTGTTTCGTTCCTAAGAACTGGTTCTCAGCCCTGGCGTGTCTCGGAGGCCCTCTGAAGAATTCGTGGTTCTCGGAGGCCGCGATCCGGCCGATATCTGTTCACCGAGGCCACGCGAGGGCGCGGCCATCGGTAGCGCTTCTTCGTTGTGCTCGGCGGAACGCTGGCGGCCTTGCTCGTGGACTACTGGTAGAGCCGGAACTTCCAGCCGAATTTCCTGTTCGGTTGTTCTCTCCGGTCGCTCCACCACTCTCGCTACGCAAAGGAAAGAGGCCGTAGTACAAATAGGAACGTTACTGTCCCATTGACCATTACGGCTGTTTGTTCACTGACGCTAGAATGCTTTTGAGCACACGCGATAATAATCGCTGCTATTTACTTGCCAAAGCTATCATATGGTTATGAGGCCCGCTCCGTAGCCGAGGGCTCTGGAGTAATTTCGAGCACCTGGGGATCTTGCACCTGAATCTGAGTACACGGGTGTTCGTTTGGTTCTTATTTATTTATTTATTTATTTATTTATTTATTTATTTCACTCCCATTGAAATGCGGCTGCCCCGGCCAGGATTTGACCAGCACCCTCAAGCTTCGCAAGGCAGCACCCGCTAAGCTACCACTGAAGTTCACACAAAAAAGAAAGAAAGAAAGAAAGAAAGAAAGAAAGAAAGAAAGAAAGAAAGAAAAGCCAATTCCGCGGCAGCGAATAAAGTGCACGAAGGGCGGAGCACTGATTCGATTCCCTTGTGTTTATCGTCAGCATCTACACGTGAGACTTATTCCGTACTATGGAATACGGAATACTTTCATTCGCTGCTGTGTACAGACCTACAACATTGCCTTTTTTTTTCACTTAGCAGTTTATTTATGATGTTCCAGTGAAAAGAACTGCCATGTGCCCGTTTTGCCTTTCTGTACACTCTGTCTGCCATGTTTGCCAAGCCCGGGGGTACGGACCCTGTCAAGCCTGATCTACGGCTTTTTTGTCTGTACTCACCAAGCTTCATTGAGTGTTCTTGAAGCTGAAAATAAATCCTGATTGATTGATTGATTGATTGATTGATTGATTGATTGATTGATTGATTGATTGATATACAGTGTTTGTCCTACCCAATTATTCAATCCTGCCTGTCAAGGTCAGGAGTTCCAGCACGGGAGCGAAATACAGAATACTATCACGTGTTGATCATCCCTGATTGGTAAATTTTGCCTGTTGGGGCTGGGCTCACCAATCAGGACTTCGGAATTCGTCGAAGATTGGTAAATTTTGCCTCCCAAGGCAGCACTGGCAAGTCGGGGATCAGCAGCACGGAGAAGTATTCCATAATCCGGGGTTACGGTGTAGGCCCCCCGATTTGCCCAGCACGAAGAGCTGCTCTCCTATAAAGCCGCTCGAGTTGACTTCTCACCTTCCGTAGTCCAGATAATGAGCACTGCCGAGGAGATTAGGAGAGCCGATATTGCCAAGGTCGTCGCCCAGATCAACGCTTTTCCAGGCAGTGACGCTCTGGTAAAAGAATGCATGCATGTACTTTCTACGCTCCTGAAACACAGATTACATCTATTTAGCTAGGCCCGTATCCACAAAAACAACTGGCGAAGAAACAGTGTTCGTAATATGATATTTCAGCCAATCTTGATGCTGGACATATCGTTAAAGAAGCCGGCCAGCCAATGGCAAAAAGCAGTTACCACAGAAAAGTTGCGTCAATTTAGCCCCCGGCTAGAAAAACTGCAGAAAAGCGTGGTTGTTTCCCATTGGCTTGCGCTAACCCAACGGACCCTCGGTGAACTGAGCAAATTATTTCCGGCCCAACCCTAGGTTGCCACGAAACGCGCAGAGTAACGAGCGAGTACACTGATTTGTGTAGGCACAGGTACAATTTTGTAGCGTGATTCTCGCTATAGCAGAGCCTGTGTAGAAGGCTTTAGGTTAACTGTGAGATGCTTTTCTAGCGTGAAACGGCAGGGTGTATTCTGAACGCGGTCAGCGACATGTACGAACATTTGTATGCCCACTTTTAAAAAAATTGAAAACAGTGTCGGGCAGTAGGGGTGTTTTCTATGCACGATCGGCCGATAATGACCAATAATGATACGGTATCAAGAAAAGAACCAACAGTTAATGTGCTATAAGGAAGCCAGACCCACCTCGGAAATTAAAAAGAAAACGCGACAGAGAATTATTACTATCGTTCATGTAACACAGAATAAATACTGGTAACTGAGGACTTTTTCCTGCACAGGCGAAATGCTGCGTCATATTTCATTAATGATGTGCCTTAGTGATGCTGCGCAGTCGAGATGGGTATAGCAGTATCGAAAGAGTTAATATTCTTCCTTGAGCACGTACATATTTAAAAGCCTCCGCTTTGCCTCAGAGTTCAGCGTCTAATTTTCACAGTCTAGCCTAATCGTGAGGAACCAAGAAAAGATGCCATTTCACTCTTTGTTTTCATAAATGATTATAAAATGTCGAATAGAAATTGTCGGACATCGCAAGCTGTAGCCTAATTACTTTTCCAATGAGAGTTGCTATTTAAAACTCCAGCACGTTCGGTATGTTAAAGAATACAGTTAAGTTACATGAACAAACATATTTTTGCCAAAAGTGCAGGTGCCATATATGTTAATTCGTCCCATGCTACAGCTACTTATGTGAAGCAGTAAATTATACGAGGATGGAGATTGTGTAGATTATACCTTTCAGAAAGGTCTAACAAAAAGGTAGTTTAGCATAACTAGTGACAAAACTGACGCTTGTGTGACGCACTACATTTATTCGCATGATATACTTCACAAGGCCGGCTAATGGAAGAGTGATGTTTTCTGCGACTACAGAGGCGATCATTTCAATTGAAAAGGATAGGATGCATATGTTGCATAAGTATAAACTATAAGTTTATTAGGTTTGCCAGACGAAGATCTAAATCTGTCGAATACAGATCAAGTAAAAGCGGCGGTCACGCAGAAATCTTAAACGCTTTTTCTAGTGAAATGTGGCCCACAGATGCCCCCGATGCCGCACTTTCTTACACATAGCGCAGCACAAATCAGTTGATGGGGCAATACTACCAGGGGTACTGATCTAGAGTTGATTTTTCACACTTACGCATTCTCTTCACGTTCACCTGGATGGCAAAGGATAACGCAAGAAACAAACGTGCGTTTCAATGTTAGTAACGTATCTTCATTCGGTGCAACAATAAAACGTACAAGATCAACCTCATATCTCGAAAAAGAAATGTTAGAATGTGGAAGCATCCGCGTCAATCACTTCATACCAATATGGCGCTGACACAGACAAGGGCTTTTAAACGCCTTGGAGGCTGCGCTGACGTCAAGGCACACAAGGCGCACCTAAAGTACCTTTAAGCGCATCGGGATAGCTGCTGTTCTTGGCCGCGCACAAATTTAAGGGACACTAACGGAACATATTTGCTTTGGCCAGATCTACTTTTTACCTGTGTAGAAGTCTATCACCTCTTTCTACGCTCCGCTATGGAAGCATTTTGTGCCCACAACTGCTGCCGAAAGTCCTTGTTATGTCGGCTCATTTGAGCCCCTCGCGTTGAAAGCAGGGCTTGGCATCACAATCTCGGCTGCCGACACTGTGGTGCAGTGAGCTTCATAGCAGCAATATTAGCGAAAAACTGTGGCCTACTGTACGCTTATTAATTGTGAAAAGTTATCCAACTCACTTTCTATTAACAATCTGGAGCAGTAGTCAAGTACACACACACAGAGAGAGAGAGAGAGAGAACTGATGTCATTACAAAAAGTACCAACAAAGAGGACATGGGGGCGCCACTGCGACTTCTCAATTTCACGGTTTTCTCGTTCCCAATTGCCCTGTTCTCACCAGGAACGGCGAATTGGTTATCACACAAACACAATATTTTAATCTTCCTCAGCATAATTTTTCTTTGTAGTGTTCCTTTAACCGGCGCTCGCGACTTTGGCATCCGCAATAACCGGCGCGTAATCGCGCCTGTTTAACGCTGCGGCAAACTCGAGGCTGTCACAGAATCGAGCCGCGCGACGAGTCAGCGCCTGTTCGCGCTCGAGCACCCTTGCCCTGATTTCGTGTGCGGTGGCCATCCCTTCCAGTACCTGGACAGGAGGAGATACTCGTTTCAGGTGAGGAAGAAGTGTTATATTGTCTTGCCTTCCTCACCTTAAACCCGTGTTGTCTTGCTGCGACAATGTATTTCAAATGAAGCATCACCGTTGCTAGTTAGCGTCCGTGTGCTTCGTCTCACTCTCATGACCTGTCCTTTGCGCTTTACCCTCCTAGTATGCAATACCAACAACCCAAACTCTCGTGAACGCCAAGTCTAACACGACTCTTCTGCGTGCGCCGGCCATGACGAAGCGGTGTTAGCGGCGCCCGGTCGGATTGAGCGTGAACAGGCCGTTGTAGCGGAAACACCTCAACTAAAAAAGAGGGTCATACAAAATAGACCGCAGCTGCTTTCAGAAAATGTGCTCTTCCAGTCGCCGGTGAGAATGAACCCTTATTTCGCTTCTTCTACGTCGTCTACAGAAGCAAAAATTCTTATTTTGTCATGCGCTGCATATCTTCGATCTAAAAACACTAGTGCCCATCACGCTGTCGAGGGTCCTAGTAATGGTGAAGAAGGCACGGACAGGACACCCTAAATATCAATATGTTTAATGCGAAGCGCCAAGGTATGCCCCTTTTGATCATCTAGCGGCTTCGGCGCTCATAAGAGTGACTGACTACTACTATTGATCGCAAATCCAACCATTACAACACGGAGGCAGCGTACCTTCATCCTTGTCCTCGAAGCCTACTTCGGGACGTACGATGGCAATAGGAACAAAAGCAGGTGGAGCGCGAAGCTGTGGCGGTGCAGGCGGTGGAGGTGGTGGGAGCGGTGCACGTTGTGGAAGGTAGTAATCGGGATGGTAGGGAGGGTAGTAGTAGTACACTGGCCATGACGGTGGCGATGGTGGGTAGTCGAAGAAGCCCGACTTCGTCTGTACCAGCATAGGTAAAAGGGGAAAGAAATTCAAACACTCATAAGTAACTCAAATATAGAAGTAATTTGGATCTTGTTATTTAAGTGAACTATTAATTATAGGGAAAAATATATTTAACAGAATGGTGCCCCGAATCCAAAATTTAAGTGAAATATTTTGACAGGGTTTCCTGTTTGGTTGAAAAGTTGCTTGCTACTTTTGAGATATTCCTCAATGTCTTTCACCAGGGCGATATCTGCTCGACATATAGCGGCTGTCTTAAAGTACCGTTAAGAACTCCTTTAAATGAGCTGCAGCCCTGACTCAGAACTTCTTTTGTTGAAACGTGAGCTTCAGTGGCATGTCATGCGTGAGCATTTCGGATCGACAATGTTACCATGGAACTTTAAACTAGGCGAAATCCGCTAAATTAACATTACACAAAAGCGCTTGTTGGGTATCGCATGTCGAAGGTTTTATCAGCAAGTTGGAACAGTGTAAGCTCTATCCAAGGAGAGATCCAAGAAAACTAACCAGGCAAGGGCTTGTTTGGATTGAAGGGACCTGAAAGAGACAGAAATAAATGAACATGTAGTAATTTAAATATGTTCTCTGGTGATCAGCTCGCCGACTATCTCATCATTCGCTGTCATCTCAGGTGAAGCTTGATATTGGAAACGCAACAGTTACTTGAAGAGAAAAAAACAGCACCTGGCATGAATGAAGGTATCAGATGGAGTGTGGACTTAGTATTAATGCGCCATATCTGACGACGCTCTCACCAATGAAAGACCACCCCATTACAAACGTTCCCACTATGTAGTGCTCTAAAACGAATGATGAGCTTTATGCGTGGAGGCTTCGAGAAACAAAAGGCTGATTGAAGGAAAAAGTTCAGATAAAGATACTGTAAACGCGTAGGAGCTTCCGCGGATACCACTGCGCTTAAAGGGGCCCAGCAATACGTTTTGAATGCAGCCAGAAAAGGGCGCTGAATAGTCACGGAGGTTCATGCGAATTCGTGGGTGCACGCTTCAGGGAATTCTTAATTTGGCTTCAAACACAGCCGGAAAGCGCCCGCTCTTCTGCAAAAACACCGACACTGGGCACACACCCTACGTCTCTTGACCTCTTTTCGCTGCTTTTTATCAGCACTACGCACGGTTTTCTTTACAGTGGAGCTGACAGAACATCGCCATAATAATTATCCCGCCGTGCGCAGAAAGGAAAGCAGGTACCACGCTTGCCCTCGACCTACTACAAGAAAGAAAGAAAGAAAGAAAGAAAGAAAGAAAGAAAGAAAGAAAGAAAGAAAGAAAGAAAGAAAGAAAGAAAGAAAGAAAGAAAGTCTCGACTTGCGCAGGAGGGTAAAGCGGACACACGCATTCCCTCGAGCAACTATACCACATCATTGCTCTCAGCCCATTGCTACATGATAGCGATAGTGATAGCGATATTGAAATCATGATATCATGATAGTCGCATATTTAGTGATAGTGGCCATACAGCTACAGTACGAAGAAGAAGACGAACAAGAAAGTAAACAATGTGAAGACGACTAAAAGACACGATACACTGCAACGCGTACAGTGCCGTGTATGGGCCCTGCGCTATGGCCGAGAAAAAGAGAAAATGAGCCAGAGAGACAAAGAGATATACAAACAAACAGAGAGAAAGAAAGACAGAAAAAGAAAGGTGGCTGATATAGCGTAAGATAATTTATCTGCGGTTTTCCAAAAAAAAAATCGCTTCTTTGCTTAACATTGCAATGCTTTGCTAAGCCCCCACAGCTCAGCTGGTCATTGGTGTTTGCGACAGTACAGTCACGCCTAATTTTCCTTGCTGAATTCAGAAAGAACAAACAATGTCAGCAAATGATATGTCTGGGTTCATGAAATCGACCAATGTTATGGCTCAAGCGACTACGTCGGCGATCCCAGAGCCGTCATTTGTTGAAAACAGAGCGCACGATCTCCAGCTGCGTTTGAAACCAAACTGCGAGTTCCTTAGCGCGTGTTCTGCAATATTATTTGTCTAACATCATCACACGGGTCCGCACGACTGAACGGCGCCATCTTCTGACTATTCCAATATCGTTCAAGGGTCCTTCCTATAAGACAATAGAGATGACATCATGAAAAGGTTGCAAACGTTTGTGTTTTTGATAACCAAGATGACACAATAATTTCAAGAATCAACGCTTAAGCATTGGATCAGGAAGGATGCTTGAGCGTAGTTATGCACCTGGGCATTCCAAGTTTCCTGTACGCATTAAGTAATCACAACTTCCCAAATTCCGTGTGCATCAATTCCTAGTTGATCCAGATTTCAGTGTGCATTAGCACTTAGGTGCTTAAAACTTGTCTTAACCATTGGACAACGACACCTCATATAGCCCCGAACCTGCACTAGTATTTTAAGCGCCAGAATTTCTGAGGTACGTGTATGATCAGGAGGGGTTGAAACAGAGCATATTGCGGAAGAGGGGTAACATAGTGGCTCTGGAGCAAGAGTAAAAAAGAAATCATAAATGTAATATAGATACACATTATTCAGTGACAGAGATAACAGTGTATCGCAGTTAACAGCACGTGTAAAACACAGAGGCATAAGACAACACGCTTCCAACAACAACTAAAAAGCAAGGCAGTGAAAATGCTTCAGTTATGAAATGCTATTAAATGACTGCCTCATTTTACGAAAGTTCTCTAACAGTGTATCCGTTGTTGATAGAAGGCAAATACGCATGCATGAGGCATGCCTTAGCTGAATACTTACGGAGCGATGCCTGGTATATCTCGCTAAATAGAGCTGTCGGGAGAACAATTTGTTTGGCGGAAACACAAATTATCATTAGGAAGTTAAAAACTCGATCGACAAGATTTTACAGAGGTGGAGAGGTTTATCGCTCTAAATAGCGGGCATGTAATGGCCTGTGCTGCGACGACACGGTTTCGGGGGCAAAAGAGAAAAAAGCTCGTATATTTCAGTTTCTTAATGATGGCACTTTTTTCCATGGATAGCTCCCTTACGTGACACTTCAAGCATGGCGAGCGGTTAGCACATTTGGATAGAGATGTTTCAAATTTAATATATAACTTTACGCTACGCACGCGTTTTCAAACTGTTATAGTAACGTTGTACGAGAAAGCCTGGAGGTGTAAAACGCTCCTCTTGTAGCCTCTGCATTCTGCTCAAATCTTGTGTCGATTTATATTTTGATTCGTGGCACGAGTGTCCGTCACATCTACATATTGACTTTCAATCGACTGTCATCGCTTTCGTCAGTTACCGACTCGAAAAATTTCTCATATCAATGCCAAACTACCTCTAGTAAGCACAGTGATGCCGTGAACCATTCATGTGTACAGAAATCTATCTATCTATCTATCTATCTATCTATCTATCTATCTATCTATCTATCTATCTATCTATCTATCTATCTATCTATCTATCTATCTATCTATCTATCTATCCCTGGCCGCTGCACCTGTATATATATGCAGTGCCTTGTAATTGCTTGTTATGAATAGACAACGGTAGCGCAGGTTTGAAGGTACTAATATGCTTCTACACCGTTGTCGTGTATAATTAGTACAAGCTTTTATGAAAGCGCTGTACACTGCAGGTAGTAGCAGGTTAGATGAGGCAGACAGCGCTAATAAGCTGATCGCGCTCTTCTTTCTCATTGCCCTATACATTGCCTACAGGAATGCCGCAATGCTGTCCAAGCCAAAAGAAAGGAGCACATGGTTAGGCAGGCTGTAAAGGCTAGTTTATGCCTTACCAACGTATTGTCCCTCACTGATAAGCAATATTTGTTATGTAGCCACCCACCATCAAGCAACGGCGGAAACTGAACACGACGTCACGTCGCCTGATTGCTAAAGCTACTATAGTGGAAGGCGAGTACGAGTTTTCATGCAAGCTGAAAGATAGCTAAGTGTACGGCGTTAAGCCTTCAGCGCTCTGAATGAGACTTCTATCAACGACTGTAAATATTGCTGCTCAGAAACGCTTGAAACCGCTGCGCCAGCTCACCCATCTCGTTGTTCTTGTTCTTCATCATCTTGATGACGATGATTAAAAGAACGTGCCACGGACATGGCTGATACCCACATGACGGCCAAACAAATATTTGGTGTTTTAGGAAGGAGAAGAAAAAAATGAAGAGATGACCTTAATTGATTGGAAACGTGAAAAACAAACTGCATAACGTACTTGTTTCGTGAACTGCACAACTGCAACAGTAACGTGAATGTTTTGCTGGTATACGGTACGAATGTAGTCTTCAGCAGTTGATTTAGTCGGAGCTCGCGACGGCGTCCCAATGGTCACGGTGGCTGAGTGCTGACCCGAAAGACGAGGGTTCAATCCCGGCCACAGCCGTCGCAATTCATTTCCATGCAGGTGAAATGGCAGAGTTCTGTGTACCTCGTGTTGTCAGCGCTGGTTATCCCCAGGTGTTGCAAGTTTTCAAAATTCCCAAAACCCTCCAGTGCGACTTTTCTGACATCCATACTCTTCGTTTGACACGTAGTGCCCCATCGATTATTATAAACGATTCAGTGAGGAAACAAAATGCCTTTTTATTACAGCGGACTATGTTTCTACAACATACATTCATTTCAGCAGTGTTGAACATGATCACCTGCGCGTCCGCCAAATCTTTATATCGGCCACGCATATCGAGATCACCTGTATGGGACTAACACAAGTGTAATAAATGTGCTTAGCGATTCCGTCGGTGATTTTCTTCATCGTCGACACATCCGACGCAATCGCTCTACCTGCGCCATGTCCGACAGGCTATGAGCGTTCCTACGGGAGACATCTTGATTTAAACAAGCGCACATAACGGTGGCAAACTTTGAAAATTACCATGCAGTAGGGCGCGGACACCGAGCAGCTCTCGTTCTGAATTTACGTCCGCGTCCCATTCGCATGCCTTTCAAGAGACGAAAACACAGGGGATATGAAGGACCGCACAGATGCCCCGGCCGACTAAACATGCATGGTGAGGACCACCAGACACACTCTCAATGTCAAGCAAACAGGCTACAATGGCATTTGGCGCTTTACAGCTGTACATTGCGTCCTTCGCCGATTCGGCCACAAGGTTTATCATGAACGGACTGCGTATATTGTTCACTCAAGTGGGATATCTCCAACGGGATATCTGCAGCAATCAGCTACAAATGGTCGCGAAAGAATCATGATCCAAAGAATAAATATCCCTTGAACTAAGACTGCGCAATACAATCTCTGCGAGTTGAATGGCGTATCAAAGTATTTTCCGGACCGAAGCGGTTTGTCACGACACAATTTTGTCATGTCGCAAATTGAAACCCGGTGAGAAAATGATAATGATGAGCCTTCAAATCTGGTTCATACCCACTTCGGGGGATTGTCCCAGAAGTGGGTATGCGCCTGGTGAGATCCTTCCACTTCTTCATCATTACCCGCTTCCAGCACGTGCCAGCGCCAGCGATCTTCATCATCGTCAAGGCGGCCGACTCAACAGTCACTCAACCTGCTCTGCGCCCGACAGGCCTACGAATGACGACTATGTCCACGAAGACCTACGAAAACCACGAGCACGACACGTTCTTCCGCCGGTCCTTGGGTGTCCTAGCCATCGTGGTGGTACTCGCCTTTCTCGTCTTCGTGCTACGACCAGTGAGGTCTGTCAAGGGCCCGTTCTCTTTCGGAGCGAACCAGCCCTCGGCAATAGGCTTGTCCGTGGAGACTGCCGTTTTCCGCTACCGCTGCGACCAGGCGTCGGAGGACGCGCGCGAGGCGATCAACTATTACGCCGATCCTTGCGAGGACTTCCACGCCTACGCTTGCGGCCCTACCCGAGGCAGGGAAAGGGAACAGGTAACGTTTCACTGTGTAATGGGCCCTCAGTGTCAAGCAGCCGGTAACCGTAATTGGGTAACCTTAACTGCAACTGGCCTCTCGAGAACTACGGCTTGTAACAGTTCCCTAGATGGAGATCACTTGCGAGGTGTTCCGCTTAGCTTCAAGGGGTGTAAAATTCTAGAAACTCGTATTCACTTGGGAAACTAAGGAGAACCAAAGCTCCGCTGTTTAAGCAGATTTCACCCAAGGTGGAAATGCGATTCAGATGTTTTTTTTTTTTATGTTGCAGCATGACGATGAAAGAAGCAGGCTTCAGCGTGTGCTGTTCCAGCTGTCCTTACTCAACAACAGTAGCCACGTGGCCGTTCAGGCGGCTGTCCTCTTCAAGTCGTGCCTCAGTATGCCTCTGTCACTGGAAGTCCTGCTTCGGAACAACATGCTGGACTTTCTAATATCGCTAACTTGACCGCGGAAGCGATGCTTGGTGAGTACTCAGGCACGCTTCATAGCAAGCGCACTTGCAACATCACATGTAACCACTGATGCGCCTCCTTCAGACGCGTGACATGACGAAAAGGTTTTGATAGCGCAGTAAAAAATGCACAATAAGAAGAGACGATACAAGGACAGGCGCCATGTTTTACTGCGCTATGAAAATATTTTCGTCATGAACCGCCAACAAGCCCATTTAACCGCTCTCGTGCTTGACGTGAATCGTTAACACACATGTTAGCCGACAGTGTGTAGCGAAATCACAAAGAAGGTTCTGTGCCATGAGCCACGCTGTAACTCAAAAAACTTATTCGTTAGGATTAGCTCCTTATAGACAAATACGTATATTTGGACAACGTAGATTTACAACTCTTAAGCAGCCGAAATTCATTGCAAAAGCTCATTTACTTGTCCCTTGGCCTCGGGTATATAATGCTCGTACATTAAAACCAAGAATCGCTGTGACAGGACCCGCTTTTAGGAATACCTCATGTTGGGAGTATGCACTGTGAAGAGTTTCCTTTGCCAGTTTTGCTGCAGACAGTGCCTCCGCGTCGTTAGGTTAAGGAGGCTTAGGTTCTTCATACAGCACGAAATACAGGCGCATGCAGGCGTGGTATAGAAAAAGAACGAAAAGAGCATGTGGCATATGCATATACGTTTCAACATTGCCACGTTTCAAAGAAAGTCGAGTAGCGCTTTGATAAAGTGAACGTACATTGCAAAATGTACTTTCCCAACTGTCACAAGGTTGCCTACTTTCGGCAGTTTGTAGGCCTCCAGTAATATAACTTTTTATTGAGTATATTAAAGGCAACACAATGCACTCTTTAAGAACTCCAGTAGAGTGGCACCAACTGCGACGCACTGCAATAGATGTCCCTCCGTTCACTCAGCGACATATTTTCTTTTCTTTTTCTTTTTTTTTTAAAATACAGGTTTATTTGGAACGTCGCAAGACGTCGCCAACTTTTCAGCGATGCTTTCATACGCCCATGGCGTCAGGTCCTTCGTATCTATAAAACAAAGCGGACTCGACGGGACAGTGGTGCTGAGCTTTTCGCGACCTTTCTCTGCGTACGTGAACGGAAGCACAGTGCGCGAACTTTTCGAAGGCACGGTCCAGCTTCTGGAGATTCCCCGACACGTTCGCTCTCAGACCGTGGATCACCTCCTGCTCGCCGACCAGGAGCTCGCGACATCCTTGAGCGAGGTCAGCAGTTTTCACGTGACGATACCAGGCCTCACAAACGCCACCGAAGGAAATGTCGCCAGCTCCGCCTGGAAAAAGATTTTCCAAGATTACGCTTCACACAAAGCGGACGTGCCAATGTCGGCACCAGTTGCTAGTGCAGAGGCACTGAAGCAAGTATTAATGATCCTCTTTGACAAGCTCCACCCGCGAGAGGCTGCCGCCTACGCAATGGCCCACGCTCTTCTTCCAACACAAGTTATTGAAGTCTTGCTCGAGGAACACCGTACGGACGCCTGCTTCCGATTGGTCGGTGACATCTTCAGCACGTCTTGGCAGGACCTCGAATCGTACCTGTTGGGATTCTTCGACGAGAATCGTGAAGCTCAGTCCGTGGCCGACTCGCTCGTCTCCACGCTCAAGAAGATGCTCGAAGAGAGATCGACACTGGACAAACAGAAAAGTGACGCAGCCATCGCCAGGCTTAAACAGCTCAGCTTCGACTTGCCCTCCATCGAAGGCTTAGTAAATACGGTGCCAAGCACAACGTGTCGTGGAAACTTGACCGATAACAGCCTGTACTGGAACCTCGCGCGATGCCGAGCCACTAGCCATAGCGTAGCACGTGCCGTGAATGAGACCAGAGGCAGAAGGGAAAGGTCTAGTCTCCCTACAACCACCATCGTGTTACCCGTCGAATCCTTGCGGCCTTCCTATTTCTGCCACGGACACGTCAGCCTGCTCAACTACGCCACCCTGGGAACGGAACTGGCGGCAATGCTGCTGCGGTACATCGCAGAATCGTCGCATGGAGCTGCTTCATCACATTCTACAGCTGAATGGCTTAAAGAAGCGTTAATCCAGGGTATCACCCATAACATCTCGACTTGCCTTTCCAAATCGTCAAGTCAGCCACTCGGAAGGTTGCTGGACGAAGTAGCGTTGCAGACGGTCGCGTTCCAGCTGGCACTGCGAGCCAGCAAATCGGGATCTCGCGCGAGTGCCTGGGCAAGAATCGAAAATGCAGCTGATGCTCCGGCCTGGAAGCAGACGTACTTTGTGAAGTACTGCCAGAGGCTCTGCAGCAAAGGCGTGTCTCACTCTTTGACCACCACGTTGGATGCGGCGCTGGTGTGCAACGCCGTCGTAATGAACTCTCCCGAGTTCGCGCGGCTCTTCAGGTGCGAGCGCGGGGACTCGATGGTTCCTTCAGAGTACTGCTTGGCAGTATGAAAAAAAAGGACGAGATTATAGGAGCAGGTTGCTGTATTCCTTGGCTGTGTTGGTTCCTTTTACAGCTTGGTAAACGGGCACGTCGAAGGAATGCCCATTTGTTACGTTACACAATGTGTAATCTTGAAATGCAGTCTCCTCCTATTGCTATTCTGAAAGATTATGTTGGCGGAGGAGGTATTGAAATTCTGGTATTCCTTTCGGCGCAAGGCAAGTTGTAAACAAGACGAAGGCAGCAAAACGCTCCCCATAAATTACCTCGTCATTAATATAATTAAGCCCCGGTTACTCCCTCTGCGCAGGAAAAGTCACTTCCACACCTCTACGACCTGAGTAAACAACGGAGCTGGTAGGCAAGCGCCAACACTTTGGAAACACAGATTCTTTCTTTTCTTTCTTTTTTCCTTGAAGTTTGGCTCTTGCCCACTACGGGGGATTGGCCATGAAGCCGGCGGTTAATATAAAGAGGGAAAAAAATTGAGCTAAAACAAAGGAAGAATAAAGAATTGGTAACGTAAATAAGAATGAAATGTTAGAAAAAGATAGGCTATTTATAATAGAAATGAACTATAATAAAATAATTTGAGGTTTAATGAACTAGTGGAAGCAATTTCGAGGTACGAAGATTTGGATTGAATGATGATTAGCAATGAATTCTTTTTGTGTCACGAAGGAAATTGCACATGGCTAAGCAGACGTTCCTGTTGCTATAACCTAGTGAGGACGCTCCAAAGGAAAGAATGTTCTGAGAATTTAGGGGAATGTTTAAATTCCTGAATAAAATTTCGAAATGCCTTTTTCTCTGACTACTATAGCGCTGACAGGTAATTAAGAAGTGATCAATGTTTTCAGGCTCTCGACAATAACAGCATAGCGGAGATGGCACCAGACCAGACCTGTGTAAATAAAAGTTCAATGGAGGGATACGACAGCGAAATTTTGTTATTGCCACTTCCAGTTTACGAGAGTGACACCACTTATTATCCCAAACAAAAGAAAGATGTCCATATTCTTCAATTGGTAACTTCATTTATAAAGAATCTTGAACTAAAGAGTACTTTCGGAATCTCGACAAAGTAACGAAGGCAGTAGGCACCACGGACATTACCGGCCCATCTAGGGACCACCGCGCGAGAACATCAGCCATCTCGTTTATAAATATGCCACGATGGCCCGGCACCCACACCAATCGCACTTCACGCACGTGGGGAGGAATTAATGATATGAATGTGTTTATAACAGAAGACTTGGAAGGAGAAGCTGAAGAGAGGGATGTGCATACCGAAAGCGAATCAGTCACTATAACAACTGCCGAATTTTGTACAGGAAGTTTGCGAATGGCTAAAATAATGGCTAAGAGCTCTGCTTCAAATATAGGAGTATAATCCGGGATTCAGTGCTTTCATTATATTTCATCATCCTCTTCTTCTTTCATCTTTCTTTATCGCTTTCTACATTTTCTTATCCTCCTCTTCCTTTCTTCTTTGTCATGTTCCTTTATCTCGTTATACATTGCACACTTTACTCCTTTCCGACCCTCACTTCTCTTTCCAACCCGTTTAAATTAGACTTTACGTGGTGGCTATGCTATGTTTTACCCTGTCACCTACTCCTTTCCCTACCCCTAATCCTTATATCATACCTCACCCTCACTTCCGCTTCGCATCCTTTTGCTAAAATATACCCTAAAAGGCCATGTCATTCTTTACCCTATCCCGTTGTCTTTTCGTTATCTTTAACCTCGCATCACACCATCTCACCCCCATTTTTTTCTCCCATCACCTTGATATACTGTACTGTTCACGTTTCTGCTATGCTAATAGCTGCTTGGCAGATTGCCACTTTCTGTGACGCTCAATGTACACTATAAAAGGCTATGCCATGCTTCATCTTCTCACCTAGTCCTTTACCTGCTCCCCCTGCTTAGATCATTCCTCACACTTATTTTCCTTTCGCATCACCGTGCTAAACTATACAAAACCAATACCATGCCTCACACTCTGCCCTTGTCCTTTTCTTCCTTCTCGCCCTCGCAAAATTAATTTCCGATCTCCGCCCCCTTGCCCTACTTTACTATGTACACGGCTGTGCTATGTTGGAGCTGTTGGCGCATATCCGCTTTCTGTGCTGCATACCCACCTTTATGAAGTAGTGGGCCCAGTGAGCATTAGGGTATAAGCCCAAGAGAAGAAAAAAGTGCGCGAGCAAACGTCGCACTCTGGGGAGCTGGGCGAAGCTTTAGCGTACACCACGCGAAGTTATGCCAAGCACAAACAACTGCGTTGTTAAAGGATCATAGTGTGTGCAAGCTGTTGCTGCTGCACCACATTTCTTACTGTAACCATACAGTGCACCAATTAACTCATAAGCGGGGTATATATAAACCTTATGTTTTCATATCACCTGAGACTTTGTAATAGCTGAAAGAGCGAAATTCTGATTTTTTTGCCGCTCTGTAAAAAACAAACAAACCAGTGTGTCCTATTTTTATCGGCTAGTGAAAGGCTACGCAAACGCAAACAACAATTATATTCGTAAGCGTATGTAAAGGAAATCACATTTCTCGCGAAGGAAGGTCATCAGTCTCGCGAATACTGGAGCATGTAGGACGTCTCGTAGATGCGCCTGAGCAGCGGATACGCGCGGCCACACTGACCGCGCACGTCGTCCAAGTCAACGTCGACGGCCGCAATGCACAGGAGGTTCCAGTGACGGAGAACCTTGGCCGTCTTCTCGAAGACGGTGAACTGATCCTCGTGCGTCACCCACGAGTAGTTCTCGGCGGTGTACGCGACGTCGTCTTCGATCTTCTTGACGCGGTCAGGGGCATCGGCGCATACGTCCGAGAAAGACGTCTTCCCAAGTAGCCCCGACACCACGGGATCGCCTACGTCGCACTGTGATGGAGACCTGGGTTGCAAAAGATGGCGACAGAGTAGAGGATGCTTTCTTGAGCCCCAATGCGTGCGAAGATGTAGGTGCTATTAGGATGAATTTGAGACATCAAAAATGTGACTTCGGTGCTAGGTACATGAAGCTCCCAAGGCTATGAAGACAGTTTGAGCAACTAGCCAATTAAGTACCAAATATTAGGTTCAAACATCAAATTTAAGGTCGAGTACTGTAATGCGTTTTTTCTACAACACTGCCGTGCAACGAAGGTTAGGTTCATTCATTCTGCATGGCAATATGCTCGCACCATTTTGCGTTAACGGAAAGTGCATATCGTTTAGAGAGAGAGAAACAAGGGAAGCGAAAGGCAGGGAGGTTAACCAGACGCGCGTCCGGTTTGCTACCCTGCACTGGGGGAATGGGGAATAGGGATACAAAGAGGTAGAGGAGAGAAAAAGAAGAGTGCAACCATATCCGAGAGTGCACATTGTCACAAGATCCTTTCGGTGCTGTCAGTAGAATGTAGATTCTAGCCTTGAGGCATGTATCCCAGGCATGGCGTCGGGCAGCAGATGAGGAACGCATGGGAGGTTTACGAAGACGCAAGCAACCGCATGGCGTAAATCGTCTAGGATTCTTTCATCTCTCCCACCTTCACACACACGAAACACAGTTCGATTCGAAAAACATTTAAACTAAGCTGTCCACCAATTTTTTAAAAAATATACCTCGCAGTATCCTTACACTCAAAAGCACGCTGTTATCGCTAATCCCACTTCGCCTCTGATGTGTGCTTAGAAACCATGCGTGTTCTTGAACATTTCGTTCAGGTGGAAGTGAGGCATGGTCATTCTATTCGATAAAGGCATGCTCAAGCCTACGGCAGGCTTACTTCAGTGTGAAAGCCGTTCCTGAGAGGGCGATGGTGAAGCAGGTCTTCCTGCCGAGGTGCTCCTCCAGTTCCTCCAAGAGGCCCACGACCGTGTGGTGGTTGGAGCGATGGTGCGTCAAGCCAGCGTAGTCTAGCGGAGCGGCCAGCTGGGTCGTGCCCGTGGGCTCGTCCAGGAGACCGTGGGTCTTGACGATGACACGGTCAATGGTGAGACTCAGCTCCTCGTGCAAGAGCATCGTCGCCGCGTACGACATCATAGCGCACAGGCTAAGATTGCCCCTGCGCGGGTCCGCTTTGGCCGAGGCGAAGAAGGACACGACTTCGCGGGAGGCATCGACGCTTCCGAGAAAGGCGTCATCGGCGAACTCGAAGTTGAGGCCATCGATGCGACGGCGCGGCCCCAGCCATGCGAAGAGCGAGTCAAGCAAGTCCTTGCTCCCTTCCTGCATTTTCTTCGCTGCGTAGCCATCGACGAAGACGTTGAGCTACGACCTTCCAATGAGGAAAGAGGGCGCTGCGGACGCGGGTGAGTTGGTAAATAATGGCGTCGTCCGTGGCGTCAGCCAGCAAGTGAAACGTGGCATTGTCGAAGACCAGGCTGTTGTACACGACGTCGTTGCAGTATAAACCAGGGAACTGGCGCAGTATCAGGGTGTCCGGGGGCGGCCTTTTCCATGGAAGCATATGTGCACACAATTAGATTGTCATGAAACAATCTTAATAAAGCCATAACAATTAAGAACACGCGTACTCTGCCGCAAAGCTTCAGCGCAACAGGAATGAATATTAAGGATCAGATTCCTCGATGCCGTGCACCTGTCGAACTTCAGCCTTTATTCGTGGGTTGTTCGTTCTTGTATGGCGTACTGTGCCGTAACAACTACCATCATGTTGAGTGTCATTAAAGGAGAAAGAAAGGATCGTTATACCTCGGACTTCAAAGAACTACGGTGTCGAGCGTTCCACACGATCCAAGCATAACGAGTGCTAGTCCTGTCAGGTATTCAAGTCTGAGCCGCTCTAGTGAAGGACGCTAAATGCGGCAAGACCGCGTATTGAGGTGAAAGCTTTAACTGGCTTACGCCAAGCAAAATGTGACTATTGGTGTAACGTAAAAAAAAATTGGAAGTGCTCGTGTAGTTCGGCTCTCGTTGAGTTCTGGCTTCAAATATACAAAATGCGGCTTGGAAAGTACACGAATGCACGGCTATCGTGACTGATAGTTTACGGTATCGTTAACTCGCTTCCCATTTCCATTCCAAATAACGATAATGTTATCCGGTGCGGCTCATAGCTGTGTTCTAGTTCTCTGCAACCGTAGCAATATAAAATACAGGAATATATAAAACGATAACAGTGCGACGCTGCATAAGCCTCACTTCATACAACAAGCGAACGCTAGAGAACGAACGTTACGCATTACGGAAGAACAATGCGTCCTTCTCCTTCTTGTGTTGAGCCCAACACTCCGCAAATCCTTATCCGTTTCTTTAAAAAAGACAACTACCTAGCTTCCTGCAGCTTGCCAGGGCCTAGATTTGGCTCAAACTGTGGCGTCATATACTTCCATGTCATTACCAAGCCATAAACAGCGACATCCACAAAGCCTTCAAAAGGGACGCAATTGTTAGAGATAGCCTCGGCTCGCGTTGCTATGCCCAATCGCACAAATGATCGCACTCTTACTGCGATTGTTCAAACGGTGGTTCTAATATGACAACGCACAGGAATTTGAATACGCGGGCAATCAGACACGCGTCAATTTTCACTGCCATTTCCATCGGCCAAATCACTGATGCTCGAAGACCTGCGTCTGTGTCCTTTCAAATAGTCTAGAGACATCCAGCAGCGCAAACGAATACTTGGTCATTAACCTACTGTCAAGGTTCAGGTTCGGTATAGGGAGAAGGTGTAGTTGATTTGAATATAAGAAGGTGATAATAAAGGCATTAGGGTTGAAGATGTTGCAAGATGTGGTAAGTTGCTCGCGTAGAGATAAATTCCATCATGCTGTAGTTCACTTTTGCAGAACCTCATGAGCACCGCGCAAGCACTGGACTGGCGTAGGACGTATTCTCTTTCCTTTACGACGTGCATAATTTCCTCTATTTGGCATATATATGCGATGGGCATTCTTCGTTCTGCCCCTCCTAAAGTTACTGAGTTATCCTGGACAACAGGATACCATACCTGAGGAATCCCTCCCGGTTGAGGAAGCAAAGGATGGGCCTAGGGCTCGGCGTTAACGCGCCCCACTCTTCGTTCACCGACAGGTCAAGCGGTTCGTTGGCGTCCGGCAACAGCACAGCGGTCGGCGCCTCAGAGATGGCCGCCCGCCAGCCCTTGGCACCGCGGAATGAGGTGACACCCACGCCGGCGACGATGGCGCACACGGCCAGAACTACAATGGCGCTCAACACGTTGACCTGCGAACGCGTGGTGACGAGCGTGAACATTTGTGCGATAGAAAAAGAGGCCTCGTACACTTGCTGAATGTATACACCGCTTTCAGTCGATTTCGAGATGGCTTTCAATGGATTGGTGCCTTCATAGAGCCGCAATACTTTAAAACAATTTTGCCCATAGCGATAACCATCAACGAGGGAGACACCCTTGCCGACTCGGTTTTCTGCCTGTTGTTATTGTTGTTGTTGCTGCTGCTGTTGCTGTTGCCGCTGCTGCTGTTGTACTTTACGACGTACCATAAAGAACAAAGAGAATTAGACGGCAGATCGCCACGCTGCTTCTTTGAGCTTTGCCGGAGCAGAGTCAACTTTTGTGGCAGTGTTGTGCGAATTCCCACGAACCCGTACTTTCCAAGGCCCTATTTTTCTGCATTTTTTTACGCCATTTTACCGCCCTGCAAACCATCCTATTTAAGCATAAGCGAACACGGTCATGGTAATTATAAAGACAGCTTCGCTTTAGGACTATCTATTGGAACTTGAGGAATTGCGCGGCTAGCAAGCAAAATTTTAGTCGCCTTAATTCTTTTTCTAAAAGGCGTGACGATAATACTGTTTTACTCATAGCCTATGACACATGCCCGCACAGTACGCACCGCTGAGGCTACGTACGGCGATTGGTGATCACGTCCATTTACTTATTTATTAAAATATTGGGTATTCGAATCACACTACATATACTTCCATATTTTCGAGCCTGGACGTTGTGACTCGGCTCGTGAAAAACCCCAGTAATGGCCTATATTTGAAGTTCTGACAGGTTGCAAATAACTGTTCGTCGTTAAGCAACGGCCAAGAGAAGTAATAGCTTAAAAATAGCGGTTCCCATGGGGCGACTTGTGGGTACTTAAGACAACGAACAACGAAGAAAACACTAAGAACGCTGACAAAACGAGCAACAACAACAATAACTACGACGATGAAAGCAACATTTCTTCCTTCGAAGTCAGCAAATGAGAAGGCACCGCCATGGTGGTCTAGTGGTTATGTCATTCGGCTTCTGATCCGAAGGTCAAGGGATCTAATCGCGGCAGCGGTGGCTGCATTTCGATCAAGGCGAAATGTTGAGGCACTGTACTATGCGATGCCAGTGCAGGTTAAGGAACCCTAGATGGTCGTGATTTCATGAGCCCTCCAATATGGCGTCTCTCATAATCATATCGTGGTTTTGGGACGCAAAACCCCAGAAATCAATCAGTATTTCCGCCAGTATTTCCGCTTAGACCTTCTTCATAAAATTTTTCACACAAAACCCAACACTCAAAAACGATCTTTTCCTTCCTCCAGACTACGTATCCCTGAGGTTAGATCATCATCTTAAGGTTAAGGTTCCCTTGTGCCGCACTAACACTTATTATGCTTCTTTTTTGCCACAAACAAGAAGTGACTGGAACCACATTCCTGCCTCCGTTGCTGCAGTCAAAGAACCTGCTGCCTTCAAAGTTTCACTTGATAACACATTGTTAAGTCACTCCTCTCTGTAATGCCCTCGGGCCCAGAGAGTATGAAAATAAATAAATAAATAAATACAGAGAACCTAACGTGAACAATCCAACATTTTTCCCATAATACCCAACTGTTGTAGAACATGACAGCACGGCCACTGGTCGGGCTTACAGTTCCGGACGTCCCAATAAAGAACGACAATTGGAGGTATTCATATTTCGTACGGCGTACTTACGTTGACGCCGAGGTGACGTACAGTTACTAGTTAGGTCTTACTATTTAAGGAAGCGTTAGCCTACAGCCTCGATCGCGATTGCCACAGCGGTACAATGCAGACCACGTTCGCTGTATCTGGTCGTTTCTATCTGCCGAGTACTCACCAGATAATTTGGCACCAACGCCTTCTCGCCTTTCTTGGCCACCTCCATGCGCAATGAAGGCTCGCAGTTATCAAAGCACATCAGGTTCCGCATCTCTACGCCTGGATCGCCTCTAGAAAGTGAACGCTCTCGATGGCAGGGCTAAGAGGCGGGTACCTTTTCTTCTTCTTTTCTCCCCCTGAACACACCACGTGGCCCGCGCAGTGTTCTTCACAATGACAGTAGGCATGCGCAAGGTTGTTGTGCTTGTTGCCTCTGTAATTAGCAGATACCCACGATTGTGCATTGGTCATGCAGTAGCTAATAGCGTAGTTGAATGAAAAATGAAAATCAAAATTAACTACTGTGGAAAATAGGAAAGAAGGATAGGATTTATGATGTCACTAATATGTTGAATTAAAAATAAACAATTACAAATCGATGATAATGATTGTCGTTCGGTTAAGGGTAGGACGCTAATTTCAGCAGCCCATGTCGGGAGCACGGCTAAGCGTCCGTGGGGGTAGGGGAAAGGGATTGAAAGTGATGAAAAGCAGAGGAACGCCGTAGTGGATGGCTCCGGAAATTTACGTAGACGCCTGGGGTTCTTTAACGTGCACTGACAACGCACAGTACACGGGCCTCTGGAATTTTCGCCGCCATCGAAAATGCGACCGCCGCGGCCGGGATTGGCCACGTTATTCGGGTGGCAGCTGAGTACCATAACCACCACACCACCGCAGCGGACAATTAGATTTTCAAACTAGAATTTGCGACTTGCAACTACAGTATTACAATTTACAATAATTAGAAATTACACAAAGAGCCCTACTGAACAATTGTGCTCTTTCATTAGGGAGAACAAGGTTTGAAAGCAGCGCCCTCACCCATCCTACTGACAACACCCCCCCCCCCCCCCCGCTGGGGCCCGCGGTCAAGACACGCGAAAACCTAAGGGTACGGGGATGATGAAATTTACTTGGCCGGGTAGTATTGCAAGTGCGATAGACTTGCTCTCTACACTTTATAAGAAAATATGATGTACGACCTATGGATGGTCAGGTGGGAGCACAGTAAACTGAGGATAAGAAAAAGTTATTTTTGATGGTCGTGACTTTCAGCGTAGGGACACACCCGCACCAGGGTACTGGCCAAGAAACGGAATAATTAAAAGAAAAAACGTATTGTAACGCTCGACTTTTTTGCTTTGTTGTTCCTGCTGTAAGATTCAACAAGCAGGCTTGGCAGAGCTCGGCCACATAATCCACAAATCCGCACTGCATGATAAATACGGTCTGAGTACACGCGTGATCTCGCATATATGTTTGCCTCGGGGCTCAACAGGACACTTGAGTGAAATACAATTTATGACTAGCAATCCGTAACTTCACCTGTCAAAATATTGCTGCTACCATCGTAGTCGTCGTCACCGCAATGCCGTTGACAATTATTACAACCGCTGACGTACACCAACAGTGAGGGATAGCCTATGAATCGGGTTTCATTTTTAAAATTTTATAACGTTAGTTATCAACAAAAAGATTCATAACCAGGTAAAAATGCAACACATGCTTGAATAAACCAAATGCTATGCACGCAATACCATTGTAGGTGATACTTGGACAGTACCCGTTTCTCTGATCATGGCAATTTATTTTTCATTGCTAATAAATGCACGTATATTGTATTTTAGCTACCGCTTCTTTGACTACTTTAGCTCTCCTGGTGGCCCCTATTCACCAATATATACTACTAATAACTCTATTTTTTAATTGTACCGCCCGCTTCTGAGTGTGTCATCAACTGCGGGTCTGTGCAAGTGTAAGATTAGCATCATCATAAGCACATTTAAGCCAACGTTCTCATGCTAGTTTGGACATACAATTAGTATCGTGTAATTTTCCATCCTATATTCATAGTAGTGCAAAAACGGTTTCTGGGAGCAGTACACACCGTCCCTTGAGGTACTTTAACTGCTAATAAAGGACTGCGGGAGATTGTTCGTTTTCGAAAATCCCGGGCTGAGATTAAAATATCTACAATCATTTCGCACTGTGCTTTTCAGGAAATCAACTTCGTTACGTGCACAGATAATTCTACTCTCTGATGGTGAAACAAAAATTGCACGGTGTACCTGCAATACTCACGCACTCAAGACAGCAGAACTAATGACAGCGCGCCCCCAAGGTAGAAATGAAAAAAGCAAACAAGACTTGTATCACTAAAATTTTATATCAGTGGAAAAGACATTATTGTTTTGTTTCCTCACAGAAAAGAAAGTTGAAAGTGATAGCAGTTATTGAATAATAATAATTACCGGACAACTGAGGTTGCCTCAAAGACGAAGAAGAAACTGGTCGGTGCCGGGTTGTGCGGTCAGGTTGAAGACGCGTCGCGGAAAAGCGGTGAGTGGGTTGTACATTTTATACAAAGGTGCTTCAAGTTATGGCCAGCACATTGTTTAATATCCTCAATGTACACTGTGGCTATCGCCAAATTGCAATGCATCCCATTTATTTCGTGCTTGCACACGCGGTGTGATAGTTTGCAGTACAAAAGCCTGGTTGCCCACGGCTGCTGAGAGAGCGAGTCATCGCAAATTCAGTACGTCGTGCACATTATGTTAAATATGGCAAATGAGTTCCGCGGAAACCCGCAAGCTAGAGCAACGTTTCAATAAATGGAAAATTAGCATCCACCCATTTTTGTATCACAAAGCTAGAAGGAACACCATAGAGATTTCGCAGAAATGAAAGCTCCTTAGTTGCCGATATGTTCGTCCTGGTTCGGGGTACGAACCCTGGACCAACGCCTATCCGGGGCGCTCGCTCTGCCAACTGAGCTAACTAGGAAGCTATCGATTGACAGTGCGACGGTGTATCCAACGACAAGTCGAAGCACATAGGGCCCAAAGTTGGCCCAAAGTTTGTTCTTCAACTTGCCGTAAACCACGAAATTGCCCCAGGAGTAAAAATTTAGCAGCACGTTGCGAATGGCTCTAAGAAATGAGAACGTGAAGACAAAAAGCGAAAAAACAGAACAGTTGCTTCGTGTCTTCCTGCCTGCACCATTGCATTCGTCAAAAGAGAGAGAGAAATTATTTATTGAAGGGCTGGAGATCCTAACCCGGCTGTTTGCTGGGCATGCTACTCCAGGTACTATAGTGGTTTTATTAGCACTCCTGCCTATAAACTTATAAGCACTATATGATGTTTCCCCTTGAATAGTTCCACTACTAACCCCGGCTGGTCGAAATTTCCGGAGACCTCCACTACGGCGTCTCTCATAATCAGAGCTGGCCCCCTTGAATAGTTCCACTACTAACCCCGCGTAGTCGAAATTTCCGGAGACCTCCACTACGGTGTCTCTCATAATCAGAGTTGGCTTTGGAACGTTAAACTCCACAAATCAATCAATCAATCAATCAATCAATCAATCAATCAATCAATCAATCAATCAATCAATCAATCAGTTCCACTGCTGCACTTGACTATTATTTCGCTACGAATGCTGTTTGCTTGTCCCTTCCCCGTGGATTGCTGAAACAGCCACGATCCCGGACGCTTCGCGCGTGCCACGAGGGATCGCCGTTGGAAGACGGACAAAATGGCGGCCCACGACGTAGGCCGGGTAGCGCTGCTGGCGATGCTCGCGATGGCTTCTGCGAGCTCGTCCAACGAGTATTACGCCCGTTGGGACCACCTGGACAGCAGGCCCCTACCTCAGTGGTACGACCAGGCTAAGGTGCGTCTTGCCACTATACGTTTTGCATAGTAGTGTTTTTCAAGCGTCACCGCAAACCAAACACGGACGAGGAAGGAAAAGACGAACAATCTTAAGAGATCAGTCGTTGAAAGCTTTATTTTACTGCAATGCAAGGATCCAAAAACTCCTGACGAGATAGCTGTACCGAATCTGTATTACTAGGGCGGAGATTTGCAAAGCTGCAGGAATCCCGGTGAATTCTATGGGCAAATACAAATTTCGTTTAGAACCATGCCTTGCATATACATAAGCCAGTTTAATTAATTTATATGAAGCAACAAAGCACGACAAACACGATTCTGCATACCCACGCATAGCTCAAGTTACTGTAAGCTCAAGTACGTGTTTTTTTGTTTGTTTTTTCATTGTCAATTGAGGTTTCGCGGTTAGTGCGCCCTCGATCTTCGTTTTCCCTTTATCATGCCGGCAGTTTAAGAGCTCAGCGCTTTTTCATTTCACTTGAACTTAAGTAAGGCCGCCTTGGTTCGAAGCCATGTCCTGGTGCGTTTCCCTGCAATCAGTAGCCGCTAAACTACTACCAGTGGTTCTGTGGAAACTGTTCCCCCTCAGTAAACTCCTTAGGGTTTCTATAAAAGAAGAAAAAATATTACAGCGAAGGTTTTCTGGACGCTCAGGAAATCATTCACACGCACTTACGCACACTCACGTATGAGCTCAACTATAATTAGCGTTCAATTTTTTTTCACATAAAAGCATATCTCAATGTACACTGTGTGTATATTGAGATACGCTTGTGTGTACAGTATGTACATTGAGATATGTGTATGTACAATCTGTGTAAATGCATTCACACGCATTTACACACTTTCACGTATGATCTCAACTCTAATTAGCGTACAATTCTTTTTTTTTCACATTACAGCATATCTCAATGTAGAATGCATTTGCAAACATTGTACACACGCATATCTCAATATATATACACTACACACAAGCATATCTCAATATACACGCAGTGTACATTGAGATATGCTTGTGTGTAGTGTATATATATTGATATATGCGTGTGTAATATGTTTGCAAATGCATTCACACGCATTTACACACATTCACGCATGAGCCCCAACTCAAATTAGCCTAGAAATTTTTCACATAAAAGCATATCTCAATGTACAGTGTAAAGGAGTAGATATTGTTGAAAGTTTAAGTCGATGGTCCCGGTCATGTCCTTCCTTACTGTGCGCATGCAATACTCATTCTTCGACTACGCGTACTTGTGACCAGGTCGGCGTGCTCCTCTACTGGGGCGTCTTTTCGGTCCCGAGTTTCGGTTCCGAGTGGCTCTGGTACCACTGGAAGGGCCGCCAGAACAGCCTCTTCTCGGAGTTCATGCGCGCCAACTACCGGCCCAATGTCACCTACCAGGAGTTCGCCACGGCATTCAGCTGCGAGTTCTACAACGCCGAACGATGGGTCGACCTTCTTCTCAAGTCCGGAGTGAGGTGATCACACAACTGGGCAATTTGTTCATTAGCAACCAGCACACGAGCTAACAAAAGGGCACGAAAATTAAGCATTGTTGTCACTTCATGGTGCGTATGCATACAAGAATTTCAATTTAGAGCAAGATAAATTGAAGGATCGCCAAATATGTGCATATGAACTTCCGAATAAGTTCTCTCGATTTCCCATGAACATAATTCCCAATACTCCATGGCAATCACACCAGATGACTGAAGAACACTGCCTATTAACATAGTCTTTTTTTTTCAAATGTTTCTTTTGGACACGAATAATAATGCCAAAGAAAATTTCCACATAGGGTGTACAATACCGCAACTCAATACTACTCAATAATATGGTCATTTGTGCCGCATATGCAGCATGTATTTTACATTCCAATGATACGAATATAACCCACATCAAAGATCCATCGGCATGTTAGCTGGAGAGGATTGCACCGTCCCTCATCGCCACTTGTCCCCCATGTGCAGGTACGCCGTGTTCACGGCGAAGCACTTCGAAGGCTACACTCTCTGGCCTTCGAAACGATCGTGGAATTGGAACTCGGTTGACGTCGGACCGAAGCGGGATCTCTTAGGTAATGCGAACTACCGGCGTGAAGTGCTGCTTTCTGTACGTGAATGTTCGAGAAGCTATGATTACTACACCGGGCAGTTGTACTTGTATTAAAATGTGCAATGTTGCACTGGTTTAAGAAAGTTACTTGGAGAAGCATTGTTCATTATTTCGAAGCATAGTCCGTAAAACCTGCATAAGTACATTTTCTTCACTTTCCTTAGGGCGCATCATTACAATAAAAGCCATCATTTCGCTGCCCAAATACTGACGGGAGCCAGATGCGAGAAAGAGTAATCTGTTTGAATTTAGGTACAAGATAAAACTACCTGTTCAAAATTAAGCCGTAGGCCTGAAATGTAGTGTACCGTCACGAAGTTGTGCTTTAAAAACTATGCTCACCGAACAAAATAGTGCAGTACTTAATTGTGTAGCCGTTAGAACTAGTTAATGATGAGTTTTTCTTCTCCCAGCCTCTCCAAATAAGGCCAGGTTATAGCGAACTTTTTGCCGTTGTTTTCATATTGAACTACAGTGTATCTAACTAAAGAACAAGGCCATAAGTTTCATTGAAGTTTAAAAGCCTTTATTTATATTCCCCCTGCCTGATGCCACTACAATAACTGTTCGAATTTCAATATTCCTTCACTGTGCCTTTCCATAGCATTACCGCAATAAATCGAACTCTTTAATAAAAAATTTGAAGTACATTTACTTTCTAATATATCGCAGCAATTAAAATAGTTCGCGAATAAGATAAAACTCTGTGCAGGTGTAGCAGCTCCATAAGAGAGAGCAGCAGTTCGAAAGCTTGAAGTTCAAGTTTATTTGTGATTACTGCACGTACAAAAACGCACTTACATAAAACATACCGCTTCAGAAGGTCCCCAAAGTACGAAACTGTCAGGGGGACTTCGTATAATTAATGCGTGCATGTAAGGAGTATTAGAGTCGCAAGAACGAAAAGCAACAAAGTAAAGAACATGTAGTCAGTACAGAACAAGATATAGTAAAAAAGAAACGATTTTATATTCCATTAGCGAACAATTTCGTTAGTTGAAGACATAAGCACTAAATTCGACGGGTAACTGAACAAAAGCTGCATATCACCAAAGACATTTCAAGTTAATAGTGGTCGTTTAGTATCGTCTGTGTTATTCAAATTTGAGGTCTTCGGCCAGCACCTAACTGATAATTCTGTATTCACAGGTAACGTTTCGTCTAATACGATATGCGGTATAATGAATAATTATATCCGTTTTGAAACTGTGCTGTTCGCAGGCTTTTGTCTTGCTTGCAAAGGCAAGATGCGGCGTCACACTCACACAAAATATTTTAGTCGAAAGCTGAGAGAAAAGCATAGCCTTTTCTGTCTTTAGTATACTCCTCTGTGTCTACACCTTATCTTATAAGAAATAAGCTACGGTCGTGTCGTTATATAGAAACACCAACATACTTTGCCAGTAGAGATAGCTTGTTTAAAAAGCGGCATTTATCACCCTTCCACGCACCCGTAATTTACAGACTATCGTTCAGCTTAATTTTAGAGGTGAACTTTTTCAGGAAAATAAAACAGTACAGCAAAGTGACCTATATTGGGAAAAACTGGCCTGACTTCAGGCCAATATTTGAGCTTTAAAACGAAAAGGTTGAAAATGTACGAAACAAGTACAAATAGCCATTATACGCTTTTCACTGAAAATAGAACAAAAAAATCGTACCACAACAATCCCATTGCCATGAACATAGTACTCCCAAGTCCCCAAATATGTAACGCCTAGAGCTACGTACATTGTCTGATATTTTTATTTCTCTGTCACATTGCCATGGTAGTGCATTCAATGAAACACTCCAAGTTTGCCATACCGATTCAAAGGCCTCATTATGAGACGAATTAAGTTACAAATAGGCCAATCTTTATCAAATGAGCGAATTCTTAAACCAAGTTTTCTGCATATAAAGCGCATATCCGCCTGTTCATTCGTTCATTTCTGTTACTGTGAAAACACGGATTCTCAGAACTTTCAACGTATGATTGTGTTTCAGAAATATAAAAGTCATCACCCGCTATTCTTACTGCGCACATAATGAACCTAAATAAAATAGAAAGCACTTCAGTATACCGTGCACAAAAACGCACAGTTTGACACAAGAAAATTTCAGTTAAAAACTTCAGCAGTTTTTGTATGGCTACGCGAACGCATCAAGTGCTTCCTGGTAATTGCTTTTTTGACAGATTACCGAAGCCAACGGACAAATTTCCACTGAAAGCTACCCGCTGACCTACTTGCTTTACAAATATGTTTGCTCTCTCTTTCTCATCAACTAAAGTTGAACATTCACGTGCAGGCGAGTTCGCCAAGGTGCTGAAGACAAGCACGAACATTCGTCTGGGCGTCTACTACTCCCTCTACGAGTGGTTCAACCCGCTCTTCCTCGATGACAGGGAGAACAACTTCAAGACTAACGAGTTCATTCACGTAAGGCACCTCTCAGAGAACAGGTTCATTCGGCATATATGTGGCAAGCGGTAGTTCAAATTCAAATTTTTATTTACCAGTCAAAAAGCTGGCAGTTCGCCAAGGCTAAAAGCCGTGAGTACGTCTTGGGAAGATCCCTGGTAGCCTGTCCATACGCATGGCAACGTGCGTAAATAATTTATAGACGTATGCAATAAGATATGACAAAAAAAAACAAGAACTATACATTCTAATTTATAAAGCAGTTAGGAACTGGTTAGGAACTGGCTCAAAATTCCATTGCTGAGCATGGTTTAGAGAACTGAAACTGTCTGTTGGAGCAGACAGCCTTCAGTTGGTGCACATTTCAGAACGACAGAATCCTATGGCTTACGTTACTTTTATTAACTTTTACATCAAGTGCCTGCCGAGGACAAGTCGATATCTCGACGTATTGTAACAGATATAAAAATTAGCCCAGACACACGGAGGCATTTCTCCGGGTTGCATTCGTAAGCTAAAAACATCTCCGTAGAGCTAGACATATGGTTAAATCAAATTATAAGGATGATTGTTTTACACCGAGTCTGTCTCATGTTTTGAGATAGCGGAACAGTCTAAACTGTGGTAAGTGTGCACTGAATGTAAACATTATTTCAGTTCATAATCGTTTACATTTGTGCCCTCGACAAGTAATCAGTATGACTCTCGTAGTGTGTCCGTGTCCAATTATCCTGGACATTCCTCCTTCCACGTCCTTTGTATTTTTTTCTGCGTTCACCGCAAAACGTCAACACCTAATTATAAGCAGCATTTACAAGTAATTATGTTTCAGAACCTCATCGTACAACATGTTTAATGTGTTCAAATAGTGTGGACACTGCCCCTGCCACGTATTGTTGCCGCTGACCGTCAAACGCTAGCCGAAGTCAGTGGCGCAATTCTGCAAAAGATATATTTCACAGCGCATTCATAAATTAGTACGTCTGATCAGGAGTGCTCCTTTCTAACGACGCACACGGGAATAGCTTTCCCGTGAGCGCACTGCGTTACACAACGCAGGAATGTCATCTGACCTGCGGGAGAATTACGTAACGTACGATGGTCTGCGCAATGCCTCTTTCCTCAATGGTCCTTTGGCTTTTATATTCTCTTGCACTCCTAGGAACGAGGCTATGAAGGGGGGGGGGGGGGGAGGAGCTGGAAGGGGCGTAGCACGAGCCTGCGGTGACCACCAGCGTCTTCATAAATTATAATCCGTCGTGGCATGGGCCGGCGTCTTACGTAGTGCCCCTATTGATTTATATCCGGCAAGGAAGAGAAATGTTATGCAATAGGCTCACATTTCAACGTATATCTCGTCTAATTTTTGTCGCTAATGCCCCTTCGACACTGAACTTGTGAATGAAGTGAGTTGTTTCAGAGTGTGCGCCAGCACGTGAGATAGTTTGTGGCAACTTTATGAATTTTTTTCTCATTCGATCTCCAAGGCGAAAGTTAAATGCGGTGAACCAAATACCTGCTTTCTGACGAAACTTCTTTCAAAAAATTACCCGAACAGTCTTCACAGCCGTTCCACAACCGTAATGATGCGTGGTAGTTAGTTAAGCGATCTGTATATTTGAATGACTGGGGGACCTCCTAATACTAAAACACATGTATGTTAACTGTCAAGTGGAGCATGGAAGAAAAAAAATACATTCATAAAAATTTACAGGAAAGCTAGGGAGAACGCAAGATTAAAAAGAATGAAAGCAAAATGAATGAGAACTGGAAGCGACAAGCAGAAAAAGCACAGGCATGGTACGAAAATCTATGATTATACAATAGTTAGTAGAAGCTGACAAAAAGAAAGTGTGTAGTCGTGTACCTTTTTATTCTTCATAGTACACTGGCGTCTTTTAAGTTCTCTGATAGTAATATGCAATGTGCCAGCCAATAACTTGTAAACGAAAACGTACTAGCACGAATGCCGACCACTAGAAATGAAGATATCTGCCAGTAAAAAAGTCGATCAAACATAGGCCAGTGTTTTTGCTGAAAGAACATGTAAGACATAAAATTGCGTAATCCATGCAGGTAGGTAACTCAGTGGTTAGGTACTCTCAGTCCATTATATTTACGAAATAAGTGTCAAGAGGAAGGAAGCGCTTTCGGGCAGAAAGATATACTAGCGAGATAATTTAATGAATTATATTCAGCTATTTAGGAATATACCTGTTTTATTTAATTTATTTTATTTATGACTTTAAGAAATCGAACGCTTGGTGGTACCCCTTTACGTAAGCCTAAGCTCACTGTAAGTTCACTCGAAATACGTTAAACTTGCGGCGGACTTGATATGAGGTTACCATCAAGGTAATTGCCACAGTAGTAGCGATGATGACGTGAATTTTGAGCACACATTTCTGAAAATTTTTGCAGAACATAAGCAAGCAGAAAGAGTAACGCAAAAAAGAAAAACTAAGGAGTTGCCTTGCAGTTCAAGATATTGCCGGAACTCCACGAACTAGTGCGGAGGTACGAGCCTGAAGTCATTTGGGCAGACGGTGACTGGGAGGCGCCCGACGTGTACTGGGAGAGCCCCAGGTTCCTAGCTTGGCTCTACTCAAACAGGTAAGTGGGAAGCCACAGAAAAATAGAAACCGCGCTTGTACAAGTGTGGAAAGTCGTTAATCTGCAACTGCTGTGCCCTGTCTGTCGCGACCATCGCTACGATACAGTAAGCATGATGATATTCTGTGTTATCAAAAACAGATCTTATGTCCTTACCTATATCTGATGTCCTTGTATATGCCAGACGATAAGTGCACCTGTGGAAACTGTACCATCAACTAGGCAATATTACACATGCTTGGTTCCGTTCATCGTAGCTCCGTTCGAGACACCGTCGTCGCCAATGACCGCTGGGGCAAGGGACTGTGGTGCAAGCACGGCGACTTCAGGAACTGCAAGGACGGTCACAACCCGAGTAAGCCTACTAACGTGCCCATATGTCAGGGACGTTATAGTGTTGTTCCTGTTTCTGCTTGTTTTGCGTAAGCGGTCATCATATTTTGTGCATTTTACAGGTGAAATAGCATTCAGGCTGCAAAATAACCTATGCGTTCTAGATTTAGTCTCATTGTTCAATGTCCAAGCCCATGGTACTTTCGCTTTCTTCTATAGAAAAAAAAAAGAAACAGTGATTTTGCTTGAAAAAAGTGATGCGTATGACAAAAAAGCAGCTCAATGTCATGTCTCACAAGATAAAAAAGGACGCCTATAGAGAAATGTCTACCTGCTCGGGCTGTGAAGCATTTGTTTTTACTTACGCCTTTTTTACGTTAGCAGAATTGGCAAAACGGCGCGGTAAGTTCTTCTGGTCTAGTGTGTTATGATGGCCTACAAATTCACGCCTTGCCTCGCAAGTGAGTATTAACTCCAAGGCAAGAAAGCAGTGTAACACAGCGCAGAAGTTCTTCAATGTGCCTCCTACTTTACAACAGAACTGTATGTGCACTGGCAAAACTACAGCGCTGCCCACGCTCTTTACGTTTTCTCGAAAACTAACTGCACTTGCCGCAAGACCAGCGGCACAGCAGCATCTTGTTTATAAGCTGCGTTCCTGGTATACTGCACAAAGACACCTGGTAGTGTGACTGTCACAGATCTGCTTTCGGTGTTCGTACGTTCTAACACAGTCCGCTGATTGTTTCTTGTGCAAGACGATTTTTTTTTAATTTCGAAATCGTGCCATCAGCCATAACGCGATGACATCAAAAAGAAACAAATAAATTGGATTCGTGAATGAATCCAAAACGAACGGTGGCACAGTTGACTTTAAAGTATGCATACGCGTTCGCGATAAGGGGCAAACTTTCAATGAGTCAGTGTTTTCCTCACTCACCAATAACAAATGTTAGGGCAATTCGTTGTTTTCTTCTTTTTTTGTGATCTACTTAAAGGCCCTCGTCATATAGATACTATGTTCTGGGTATCCAACAAAACTGAATACGTGTCACAAAGCCGTCACAAGAGCTAAACAGAATACATGTTTCTGGCTACTGTTATGGTGCATGTGAATTGGTTTGGCTGTTTTGTTTCTTGAATTTTTTTGTTAGTCTGCCAAACGGACAGGTTTCGTTTTCTACTCGCCTTAGAAAAAGAACTGTGGTGTTCCTGGTACATTTCTATCGGCATACGGTGTATGCGATTATTTTCACTTTGGAATAGCATGGGCAGCCGATTTTCGGTATGATGCTCTGTCTCCAGAACTATTTTACAGCCAAATCAATTCGTATTGCCCTGAAGTAAATACAGGAAGGAAGAATAAACAGCGGAGAGCTAAGCAGCCCCAACAAGTCTTCAATTAAATGAGCCCGGTATGAGAGAACATACTTATTGCGTAAGCACCCCTTCCAAACCCCTATAAAATACGCGCAGCACTCGCTCAATCTATCTCAGACAACTACTCAGCAAGACAGCGGGGTATTATAGAAGCAAATTATATTCGCAAACATGGCCCTGAAATGTACGTTAGCGCTCCTTCGGTGTTTTTGACAAAGCAAGTGTACCAATTTCTTGAACGGCAGTGGCATGTGTAGATAGAGTGGGCAATGTGGACTGATTAGGTTTGCCCTATATATGTTTTGTGCGGATGTGGGAGTGGTTTTTATTGTATTAAACGTCAGCTCTTAGCAACGACCCCCTCTGTTGCTCTCTAAATTTATCGGCTAACTGAGCAAAATACGCGCAACTTGAAGTCCGTGGCGCCATCGACTGGGGAGCAAAGCATAGGAATACCGGACTCCGAGATCGACTAGGTCCGATGCAATCCCGCACTCTTGAAGGCTATGGTTGGATGCGGCTGGTTTGGAAGCTCCACGCTTGATGGCTCTCACTGAGGCTTCCTTGTGGAGTGCATCAATGTCTTGCTCGGGCGAAATAGGAGGACATCAAGACACTCTACTCCTTGCCCATGGAGGAGATATTTCGCGCAGATTTTTCTCAATAAGCTCGCGAAATTACTGGGAGGTCTCTCGAAGAGCATCCACCGCTTGATTGTCCACTTTATACGAGCCTCATACCGCACCTGCCATTCACAAATATAAACGCTGTCGCATTGCTTCAGTGGTAACTCGTCTACGTGGGTGCACTCAGCCGTTGACCAAGTCATTCTTTCCCAGAGCAGGCAGTGACCAGAACCAGAATGAAGGCACAGTACATCGATTTGTCGCATTATTGTTAGCGTAAGAGAAATCGGTGTTTGCATTCTGCATAGAGGAGAAACCCTGCAGGCTCGTGCACTGCGCATTACCAATGCATGTAAACGAATCCCAGCCGGTCATGATTTCCAGAGCCCTCGACTATTGCTTACCTCTACTTTACAATTTTTCATTTCCCTTTCCCTCAACACAACGTACGTTTTTGGGTGTTCAATCAAAGGCTGCCGAATTTTGCGCCCCTTACCTACCCAAATCATCACGTATTTCCTAAATCATCCTGATTATGAACAGACAGTCACAGCAAAGCAAAAAGAACGCCTGTAATAACATGAGAATGGGTAAAAGTTTGTTATTCATGTCAACCGCTCCTTTGCCAGGGAACACCTCACACCTGTTCCTTGAAGAAAATCAATATACACGCGAGCTGGGGCGGATTAAGGAGTAGTTTCCAATATTGTGCACATGTGCACTACCGCTTAATGTGCGTCTCGTTCACCTTCACGATCGATCGATCGATCAAAAAATGAGTCACTCAACTAACCAGTCAGTCAGTCAATCAATTAGACTTCGTATTGATTAACAAAAAGTGGACTTGGTACATGGATTACTTGAACTGAAAGCCAAAAATGGCTTGTGTTGGGCCCAATAAGATATACGTAAAACCAAGGGTGCGCTGCCCATCAGCAAAACAAAGCGTGCACACACGGTCATAGGATCATAGGGCGCATGAAATGAAAGTGGCATGGGATATTGCTTCGGTTACCAAGCGGCTCATTCAATTATTCTGGGCGAGCTCGCACAAAAACTTCGTATAACGAAGTCTATGATATTTTAGTGGTGAAATCAAGTGATTTCCACCGCTTTTAGGCCACAGCTTGGCGGATGAAGAACTGTGGCCGTTTGATTGAATCGCTCATCACTAATGCTAGCCATTAAAAAGCAGGACACTTGCCCGAGCAACGTCGATTAAATCTGACGCCTACACTCGGTTACAACGTAACATCATAATATGTACTCCGTGCCGACTCGTTGCCTGCAGGAACAAAGAGAATGTATGTACCTGATCAATCCACCGATCATTTTCTATACTTCGGTGACGTCATGAACTAAGGCGTGCTTGTTATGGTATATTTTGCCACAAAGATGCACGTTCGTGCAGCGTGTGTAGTCTGAAACTTCGAGGTCTGGCAAATTCTATCAAACATTAAGATATTAGTGTTTAGCCAAACAAAGTTTAAATAGAAATGACTAACTATTATTAAATAACGAAAGGGAAGGGGTCAAGGGCTCGCTTTTTATTTGTTAGAAACAACTTAATGAGCAAACAGAATGAAGCCTAGGAAAGCATAGGGGAAGTTACTTGTGTTATTGTAATTGTGGAGAAAGTAGAAAGGAATTAAAGTGGACGAAAAGACAAACCTGCCTTCGGTGGGAACCGAACCCACGACCTTCGGATGTCGCGTCCGAAGGTCGTGCCACTATTATTAAAAGATATTCCTGATATTGTACTTTGAGCGAAAAGAGAATGCCTGCCTTTTGAATAGAAACCACCTGATACAACACATTCGAGGAGAGGAAAGGGCAGAAGTACCACGGTTCTGCTAGTGTATCCTTCATTATTTTTGAGCTTGGTATAGACCATGTAAACCTTACGGCATTTAAGTATACAAACACTTTTCCGTGGAAGTCTGAAATGTAGAACAGCATTCGTGAATGATACAACTGCCGTACTGTAACACGAAGCCTACACTGACGTACATTAACACGAAGCCTCAGAAAGAACCACATTATAAATTTTTCAGGAAATCAAGCTTTTAGTAAAGCAGTGGTGTTTGCGCCAGACATCCTTCCTCAACGCAGCACCTTCTGTTTTGTATCGAACTGCTACAATTGAATGTGTAATTGTTCCATAACCACTTAGGATTGCTCTGGATGCCCGAACTGGCACGTTAGAAGCGTACTCGTGCGTTGAAAACAAATGGCCACGTTAAACTTCCCAATGATTAACAAATAAACACTATATATTTAACACCAAAGCTGTTTAAACTTTCAGTTCTGCCGTCCCAATATTACCAGAAAACTATCATCATCATGAAACAAGTGTGCTTGCTTCTATGGAGTGCCCAATATGCGGCATTTTCGCTCGCACTTGTCTAGCACTCATGCCCCTCAGCCCACAACTACATAAAGGCGGGCATGCGGCATAGAAAGCGGGTAATGTGAAAAGCAGTACCTAAGGACATTTGTTTTAAAAAAATCCTCCTTGGTCTTAACACAGCACAGCCATGCATGGCTTTAACATATAGAGCCAGCCCCGCCATGGTGGTCTAGCGGTAATGCACTCGGCCACTGATTCCTAAGGCCGCGGGATCAAATCCCGGCCACGGCGGCTGCATTTCGATGGAGGCGAAATATTGAGGCCGGTGTACTGTGCGATGTCGGCACACGTTAAAGAACTCCAGGTGGTCGAAATTTCCGGAGCCCTCGACTACGGCGTCTCTCATAATCACAGCTGGTTTCGGGACGTTAAACCCCAGAAATCAATAAATCGTACTTGGATGTAATAAACCGGGCTGGGTGGTCTTGAACGGCGGCATGTAGCTGAATATCGTGCGTTCGTGGCATTTCCATGCAGCCAATGCGAATTCTAGTTTAGTGCGGGTCGAGGTCTTATATGCCAGTTTACGGATCACAGGCATTGATGATGATAGGGGCCATATTATGGATCATGGCGACTTATTAGTTGCAGTAACCAGTTTACGAACGTGTTGCTACAATGAAAGCTTGCTAGTGATGGTAACGCCGAGGTACCTGTGCTATTGAACTAGCTCAATAGGAAGAGTACGCAAAAGAATAAGAGAATGACTTAAGAGAGTACTTCCCCAATAACGTACATGAACGCGCATGAATCACCCGTAACGAGTATACACTCTCGAGTGCACGCTCGTTAAAACGAAGAAAGAATAAAGCAAACAGAGAAGGAACGACAAAAAGACAAAAAGCGACAAACTACGCGAAAGGAAGACAGCAAGAGATAGCAAGTGACGAAGAAAGAAACAAGGGAAGAGTGAGAGAGAGAAAGAAAGAGGGAAAGAAGAAAGAAATGAACAAAAACCACAGAGACCGAAAGGAAAGTAGCCAGGAACACAAGAAAAAAAAATCCACGCATATCCACGGAGTGAATGATGATGAGTGGGCGAAGCTCCGGAGGTTCATCGTAGATCGTGCCGAGTTCCGGATTAATTTAGTTAACGCGCACGCTACGAATCCTTATGGTTCAAATACGCACAAGTGAAATCTCCCACCGGCACTTCATTGCAAGTCAAGATCCAGTGCCTATATATATATATATATATGGGTGGCCGGTGAACGGTTCTCCAGCGCGAGCAGTCGGTATTTTTCCATCAAGAAACTCGCTAGAAGACGCTGCCTGCGTCAAGCTTGTATCTCGCGGGTGAGGGCGCGTTCTCCTTCTTTGCGAGCTGGTAGAGCGTTCATCGAAGAAAGAGCGCTTCCATAGTCAACGCGCGCCTTTCGCTCTCTCTTTCTCTGTCTCTCTCTCTCTCACAAGGCAGCAGATGGAAGAGTGAGAGAGCTCGCGCGCCGGGAGGCACGCGCCGAGGGCGAGCGCTAGCGCGAGCGCGAACTACACGAGGTGGCTACGACGGACAACGGCAGACAAGCCTACGCCTTAAGGAGCTTCGCCCCTAAAAGAAAGGAAGAAAGAAGGAGGCACGGATACGCCAAGCTTCGCTTGCCCTATTTCGCGATAGAGGAAGGGCTCCTGTAGTTCTTGAAGAGAGGTTCACTGAGAAAGAATTACTAAGAGTGTTCGTAGCCTGATTTCTGCTCGACCTTAAACACCTGCTGTCGGCGCTATTTCCGAACATGTTGTCGGGGCGGTTATGGTTCGCGTATGGTATGAGAGGAAACGACAACACTTATTATAGGCGCGCGTAATTCTGCAGTCCCCATTCCCCTCCAGACACACTGGATTAACGTTTCCTGTTTGCGCCAGGGAGGTCACGTTGCTTCTTATGCATGTCTAATACCATCCACCAACCTTCCCTCGCTTTCAGTCTCACACTTTCTGTCCAAAATTGTGCTGAACGGAAAAGAACCACTTAATGTTCGCTATTATCATACCTGGCGTAGGTTCTACGGGTGATGAAGTACGACAGTCGTGAGTCGTTATGGCGTTCCACCTGCCCGCTGCATTGAAGCGAAGTCAGTGTAACATACTGCGCGTTCTACAGCTGAGTTGCCGAACATGTCAATGTCATGCTGCGGGTCAGCTCATTGACTACTTCTGTGTTTCATTCATACATTATTTCATAGATATACTGTTCACGGATATATTAATATCCTCTAACAGGCCGTGTACTTCATCCCTGTAGTGGTTCGGCCCGGTTCCGCACTATCAACTTCTTTTTTTTTGTCATTATTACGCAACGGTATCAGCGTCGTATTACAAAGCTCATCGAAGTGGAAGCAAAGCTCCTCGAAGCAAGCTCCTCGAGCTCCTTGCAAGCTCCTCGAAGCAAAGGTGGTGGAGATCAAATGCAAACACAGGAAATACGACCGGTACTAACGTCGACTTTGCTCTCTTCACATCTTCAAGCTTTTTTCGAAGCAAGTGCGCGATCTGGCTCAATAATGCGCCAGGAGTTGTTTGCTCACGCGCGCCTAAACGTGACCTCGTGTGTTCCAGGACTTCAAGCACTCCTCGAAAGAGTGATCTGTCCGCGATATCGAGATACCACGGAGCTCTTCGATTTCTCAAGATATCCTTCTTTCGCAAGACTTTATTGACATTTTGCATTGCTCTCGCCGCGAAAGCCTAAGGTCCTCTAGTTCTACGAAAACCGTTCGACCCGTATCGCACGCTGCGCCCAGTATAGCATGCAAAAGGTGCTGCATATTCGCTGACAATGCGCGCGTTCCCCTGCGCTTATGACGTCAGAAGGATCACTTAAACCTCAATGCGTCCTGTCGAAAACGTTCGCATTTTCATACGTGGGCCGACAAGCCATGCTATTACTGCAACGCCATATTGGCAACGACTGGAAGCTCCCTGCGAGTCTGCATCGAGGTCGTCACTGCGAACAGAGCTGGCTTGCGTGGGTGGGCATAGAGGTTTGTGTAAACAGCCATGTCCCTCTTCAAGTGTGACTGTTAGCATTGCAGAGACATATCGCCTTTGAAGGGTCCCTCGAGTGTGATTTGGAGAGCAGATTATGATATTGGACATCGTTATTGACATAGTGGTTCTTTTTTAGGAAGCACTGATGAGCAAGCAGGAAAGCTTATGCGCTGTGAATAACAGGCGATGTCCCTGGTACTGAGACATGAGCACATGAAAGCGGTTGTACGGTTGTAATAGAATATATTCTTTCTTCAAGTCTCCATTTCCAAATCGCCTAAAGCGGATCTCGTAGAGAGGCCAAAGTATCGTCAAACGTTCTGTCACGGCTCTTTACTGTAAGGCGTACAAAGATCACGCGCGTTTGGGACAAAATTTGCTTTCAGTAAAAAAATGAGTAGTTCCGCATAAAAGCTTGAAAAAGGCATCGTAATTTTCTTGCAGCACACAGGAGAAAAAATCGCGCCACGTCATGTGCACCATTCACGAGACAGTTCCTCGCGCGTTATCACGTTAAGGTAGTCATCATTGAAAACCTGAACATTACAAGGTTAGGTTAGGTTAGGTTAGGTTAGATGCTAACGGAGAAACATAGACACAGGTAATCTTGATTATTGACATCATACGGTGAGAAGTTCTAATTCATTATGACAGTTATGAGAGCTTCATGGTGGGCCGTGGTTTCTACAATTTTTGAGCGTTGAGGTGTTTAGGATCGAAGTTGATCCTGTAATAGCAGCTGTTGCCTTCGCAGTTTCGAACACAAAGAGATGAAAAAAAAGCACTTTCTTGGCGAGGCGGGATTCGAAACCGGGTACCCCGTAGGCGAGCGTCGTGACAACTGGGCTCTACACCTACGCTTGCAGAACGGGCATTTATGGGAACCTTAATGACTACGTTGTACCGACGACCGTAACACGACTTGCCATGGACGGGAGAAAAGGAAAATGAGAGCGAGGGCATTATCGCTCTCTCTCTCACTATATATATATATATATATATATATATATATATATATATATATATATATATATATATTCTTTCATTTATGTGTGAAATCTTATTGAAGTGCTACCGCTCATACAATCATGCGGCAGCCGAAGCTGCCTACTTCGCGAAACTATATATATATATATATATATATATATATATATATATATATATATATATATATATATATATATATATATGTATGTTTGATGAAGAGGGTAACAAACGTTCGAAACACAGCTTTTTTACTAACGTTTCGGCAGGTGGGCCTGTCTTCGCGCTGTCCACGCAAAGTCCAAATGTACCTAGAAGCCCAGTTAAATATCCTCGTTTAGGCAGCATCTTTATGCCCCTAGAGGGAACCCGCAGATGCCACGCATGAATTCCCGAAGCTTACCCTAAATTACGATCCCTTCGCATGGTGTAACATGCATCAACCAAAAAAAAGGTCTCTTTTCTTTAACAATGACGTCAAGCTTGCCACTATGTGAGTCCTTGCCCTGCACACTATCGGAGAGGGAAACGTAGTTTCGAAGTGCTTTAGCGTCGTCGATATTTAACGATACTTTGCTGGGGCTGTCAACTGGTTATAAAGAAAAGACAATTAGCTTTCCTCTTTATCTTTGTCTCATTTCTGTATAGTAATCATAGAACAATGGGTGTTTGTTAATACTCGCAACAGTAAGCCCTAGACCTTAGTTTTGTGCCAAGTGCAGGGGCATATATTAAATGTACTTGGGTGCTGCCACTCCACTCTCCGAAAACACTTGCGGTGCTTTACATTCTCCACTCGCAGAGGTGCTTCAGAAGTACAAGTTTGAGAACGTGATGACCCTGGACAAACCGTCGTGGGGCTACAGGCGCAACGCTCAGCTCAAGGACTACGTCACAGACCACGAGCTTGTGGCCACTCTCGTCGAGACCATCAGCTGCGGCGGGAACCTACTCATCACGCTGGGCCCCACCCACGACGGCCGCATACCGATGGTCTTCGAGGAACGGCTCACAAGCCTGGGCGCATGGCTAGCGCTGCATGGCGAGGCGGTCTACGCCAGCAAGCCGTGGGCGGCGCAGAACGACTCCGTCTCTGCTGACGTTTGGTACGGCGATGACTTGCCTCAGAGTTGATTTGTCTGTGGCTGTTAAGCAGGCCGGTTGTCAAACATTTCTTGCTTTAGGCCCGAAAAAGTATTAAACATACCGTGTCCCGAATAAAACGCCTTTCAAAAAGTTTTAGACGCAGGTAAGATGACAATTGAGAGTGCAAGGCGAATGTTCAAATACCTTGACTAATTCGATTTTTCGCACACATATTTATGGGCGCAAACACATCTTACCTACATTCCTTGTGTATGTATTCACCTATTTTAAACGGAGGATAATCCTAAAAGCTTGAGGACTCATATTAATCAGATCAACCAAGATTAGCAAGAATGCGTTTCATGAAAATAAAACGTCCGCGAAAGTGCGGAGCAACTTCAAAGTATTCCATTTTGAGACCTACGTTGTATATTCCCCACATCAAATGTTTCGGGCACTTAGTTCAATCGTGTGTATACTAAAATAAAACTCCACAAAGTCCTTAGCATGCACGAGGTGAATGCCTTAAGCGTGCACCTCGATCTTCCTCCAGGTACTAATGAATGACAGAGGCTACAGAAAAAGCATAATCTCTACTCACCGCTGTGGTTTAGCGGCTAGGATATTGGTGTGCGAACCTCGAGGCACCGGGATAGAATCCCGGCAACGGTGACCGTATTTCAATGAAGGCGAAAAAAAAGACCACCCGGGTACTGAGTTTTAGGCACACGTTGAAGAATTCGATGCAGGTGGTCAAAATTACTGCGGAGCCCTTCACTGAGGGGCGTGGCTTAATAATCATGTCGGGGATTTGGAATGCGAAACTTAAATAAATAAATAAATAAATAAATAAATAAATAAATAAATAAAAACTACATAATAAATCTATTTAATTAAGTGAATTGATATCTGTTTGATTGCCATGCCGTTAACCCGCAAGCGTGCTGCCGCGCATGGAAGCCAGTCGTTTCGAAGGTTTATTATTGCTCTATTTTTGCTGCAGGTGCCGCAAAAAACACTACAAATATAGAATATATATTTCTTGTTGTGTTGTAGGGAATGGTTATACGTGCAATTTATTATTAGGGGATGCAGGGAACCATTACAGGGTAGCTGATACAGGAAAAGGAAGTGATTCATCGCGAGTTTTTTTTCCCTTACCTGAGGTTTTATATAGGTTTCAGTGCGCTAAAACAACAACTTCACTGTCTTCATTTCTGTTAGAGAGCATCTTGAGCACACACCCCTCTTCTATTATAGGAAGTGTAACTCATTTCCTAAACCTCACTTTGGCAAGTGAGTTCTGCGGAAGCCCGCAAGGTGGAGTAGCGTTTATGAAAGGGAAAATTAGCATCCACCCGTATTTTAGCACAGGGCTAGAAGGAAATCAAACGCATTTCTGAGAAATGAAAACTTTCTACTTGCCAAAAAATTCGTCCTGGTCCGGGGTTCGAACCCGGGACCAACGCCTGTCCGGGGTGCTCGCTCTGCCAATTAAGCTATCCGGGAGGCTAGGATTTCCTTGTAGCCTTGTGCTAAAAACGGGTGGATGCTAATTTTTTCCTTTCATAACCCTTACTTTAAGAAAGAAATGGGAAAATGGCAATTATGAAACGTTAGGGCCACACTTCCTTTCTTGTTGCCTGATATTTTTTCTGCAGTAAGCAAATACATTGCGGAATCACAGACGATTCAGCTGTTTCAAAACTTGAACTTAAACAAAGTTGTGCAACATTTCTGGTAGCGAATTGGACTCCGCGCTTAAAGCGAAGCATGCGTGCTATAATCCTTCCTTCCGATGTTGAAAACAACACTGATACCACAAAGAACTTCAGTAGAGCTGAACGCTCTCACTCATGTAACCAGAGCACGAACGAACTAATTGGTTCACAGAAACGACGCAACAATGAACCAGGAAATTCAATGCCCCTTTTATGAAACACCTCTTTGTTTTTCGCACTCGTATGACCATTAATTCATTCCTCCTGCAGCTAGTCGGAAGCGACCACAAAAGGATTTTGTTGTTATTCTTTGGCGCCCAGAAACACAGGGTGGCTCAACACTCGTCTCGTTGCAACGTATCGTAGCCCTCATTATCTTTGCCACGTCTGTTGGACTTCGACTCGGTCGTAGTATGCGATGGTCAATGCTCTCACCAAGCTATCCATGTTTATAGAGATCATGCGCATTTACTACGACGTACGAATCGAGGAACACAGTAATTGATTGTTATCGTAGCCGACAAGGCAGGAATCATCGAATGACACAGAGCACACCCCTGTGTTTCGCACTCTACCGGTGGTAAACAATCGACCCGTAGTACTTCTGTCACCGCATAGTCTTGCTCCGCCATAGTAGTCCAGTAGCTATTGCACTCGGCTGCTGATCCGAAGGTTGCTGGATTGAATCCCGGCCGCGGCGGCTGCATTTACATGGAGGCAAAACGTTCAGGCCCGTGTACTGCGCGATGTCAGTGCACCCCAAACAACCCCGGGAGGTCGAAATTTCCGGAGCCTTCCACTACGGCGCCTCTCGCGGTCATATCATGGTTTTGGTACGTAAAACCCGGGAAATTATTATTATTACCTTAGTCTTTCTAGGAAGAGCGTAGTCGTCGAGTAAGAGTATGCGTAACCATTATCTGCGGGAACTTACGGCGCCCACTTCTGACTGTTTCGTTAGTTCTTCCTGTAGTCTTCCTGCGAAAGTACTGCACGTAAGGCGCGAAAATAGTTTTTGCAGTAAAGTTGTATGTGGCTAGGCTTTATAAGAATGTACCGATTTCCGAATACGCAACAGAACGTGTTTGATTGTTGCGAATGAGGCTTTATTTTTATGATCAGTAATTCTGTAGGAGCACCTGATACACCCTAATCAACATTATCATTCTTATCACTTACTCGTAAATCGACGTTTGATATAAAGAATCCCCTGCAATAGAGGGACTGCGGAATGAGTTCTTAAAATCCAGTGCATCGTGGTTTTAACGTATCTAACAGTACTATTTAATAATCTCTGAGTAAGGATCGAGTCCCGGATGACGGGTTAACTGCAATAGTTAACACCCTTCACAACACACAAAATACACATTCTCTTTCTAACCACTGCCCGATTTCTTCAAGTGATTCCTTCAAGTGTAGCTTACTGTAAGCGCCTTGAATATCTAAGTACATTTCGGAATTTATAATTTTGAAATGTGCTAAATATTTAATGTTCTCAGATATGGGATTACGGCTCAATCACTTCCATAGTTCTGAACATAGCTTCAAGAAATCATACTCTTCTTGCAACTGGTAACTACAGCACATGGTTTTATACCAGTTATAAATTTCGAGGAAGGAAATAGGTGTAACTTGTATGAATTTCCCTAAACGTATTCTTAAAGTATCGCGCAGCATATCAACTACAGTACATGATTTCGCTATAGCCCTAAATGATAGAAAACAGATAGATGCGATTTTTGTGGATTTCGCTGAGGTCTCTCACGCTAAACGACTCTTTAAATTAAATTTATTCACTAAAATGCTGAGCATGTCATTTGAGTTTCTACTTATCTCTGAAATCAAAAACAGTCTATTTCATTCAATGATTACTGTTATCGCCCAGTACCTGTTGTGTTCCTAGGGGCTCTGTGCTCGGCCGCCTCCAGTTTATCTTACGTATAAATGATATATAAGATCGCAGACCGATAACAGGTAAGTTACACGCAGATGAGCGAATTCTCTACTCGGAAGATGAAAGCCATGTAGACCAATTTTATTTGAATGAGGCAGCCGAAAGGATCATTTGTTGATGTAACAAACAAGAAAATATCAGTAAATTAAAAAGACCGTTTTTCTAACAAATTATCGTAAACGTAAACTGCCTCATTTTTGCAAATTAAGTGTGTGATTTTTGTTTTTTTTTTCGGTTGGAAATGGTACACAACAAGTGCCTTGGTCTTAGAATTCCAAAAGAATTTATTTGAACGAGACACATAAACAGTGCAAAGTAGTTCACGTAACTTTAAACTCCTTTATCTCAGACGTTCTCTCAAACTTTCCACTGGGTTAGTCCTATTGTCTTTAACACAATAAGACAAACTCTGAGATTACGTGGACATAATTTGGTACCCGCGCTCTAAAAAATGGTAATGAAATAAGATTGCAAAAAGGAGCTGTTTGATTTATTCACAAATATTCTGAGTGCACTTCGATAGCACATTTATCAGCAAAAGCCAACATCCCCACGCAAACACAAGGAATAAAGTTTTGAGACTGTAATGATCTTTGTTTAGTTCGGTTAGAGGTTACTATAGGTTAGATGTATCGCAGGTACATAGTTTCTGCATAGCATATGCTGCAGAAGAGGAGAAACAAACCTTGAATCTAAACCCTTTCTCCGGCGCGTTATAAGACATTTAAGAATTCTACTTTTTTTTTTCCTGGGTGCATTATCGAACGCAGTAAATCGACTTATGAAGTTGTTTCGCAACTGTCCTTAAAGCGATTGCTCGCACGCCTCCAGCAGGGATTTGTCTTGAATGCAGCAGTAAGTTTATTATATTAATGCTCTTGTTTACTCGAAACCAGGGTGTTGTATTTGCAAAATGTGTACCTACATCCATTTTATCTATGTATATCTTCACTTTGTGATATCCAAACATTGTAAGCGTAACCTGCAAAAGCCATCGGTAAGGGATTCAGTACGTCAAAAGAAATAAAAGACATAAATGAATATACATGGGCTGGCTGACTCCACTAGCGTGCGCGTAAGTGCAGGAGCTCAAGACGTCACACATGAAAGTGTAAACTCGAGCCATCCGGTATTCTGCCGAACCAGTCTAAAATATGCCAATCTTAGTAAAAGAAAATTATGTGGTGCTGTAGAACATTACATCTGGTGTTAGTGCAAGGTAATCGTGTCCTCTAGATAAGATTTTTGGTCACGACAGCAGTCATCCTTGTCCGTAGGCTGCGCCAGTTGATGGAACGAACGAAGCAGAAAAAAAACGATGGAGTTATCGCTAGGTGTCGCTCAGCAACAGCTGTGACGTCAGGAGATAGGCAGGCTCCGCTCAGGCCGGTCCGAGAGCGGACATACGGCGTCAGGATTATATGGCTTCTCTATACGGTGGGCGCGAGAGTAATTAAATCTGTTCGATGTTTCCGATCCTAAATAGTGAACTGGCATTGAGAAGCGCAAGCGCGTTGCGCAAGAAATGATGTTCTATGGAACACCGTTTTGCTGAAACGCCCCTAATACACGAGCAGCGTAGTGTGAATTAGCGTTGTGGAACGCCCCTAAATGCACGGGAAATGTACGCTTAATTTCATTCTAATGACTTCCAGTAAAACGTAGGGATTTATTCCGTGAATAAGGGATGACAACTGGTCCGATATAAGAACAGAAAGTTGAAATGTATGCTCTTTTTCTTTTATTTTTCTTTAAGCAAATTAGCGTGTTATCACGTTGGTTGTGACATTCTTACCACAGATACTGCTCTTCAGAATGCTTCAGTATTCTGAAAAATGGTATCTTCAGAATTTGAAGCAGAAGAAAAGCGACTTTTATTACCTGCCACTTCGTGCATTTATTTGCGCGAAATCTTGCAATACGCAACCGCTGCAGGTTAAAATTGTCTTCGCTGGCTGCGTCACCCAGCACAAGAAGTGCGAATATCTGTTATACAAACCGTATGACGAGAAAACGAATCAACAAGCCTTGCGCTGTATTGAAAGCATTTTCTTGAACTGACAACTTTTTCATGCGGACGCTAAGGTATGCGCTGAATGCCAAGAAGTGCAACGAACCGGATAAAATAATTTCGCACAAGAACCTTTCGTTTGCAGAGCTTTAGAAGAACGACTAAGACATGACGCAGAATTGCTACGCATGTTAACCCTTCTGTTACCTCGCGACTTTTTTTTTCCCCTTATCAATGAAATAACACAAACATATTTTGATAAGGCGGTAAACTTCCATTAAAAATGAAATCTACAATGGCTTGAGGCGCACTTGGGCACAGTTAGAACAGGAGCAGAGATGTCCAAGATGCAGGTTATGGCAGCTGCAAGGTTCTTCATCGTGCCTATCTCATCTTACTATACTCTAGAACATGAAGTCATTTCTTTCTTTTTATTTGCGTTGTCACAAGTTTATACGTTGCACATGAGGTGTTGACTTTAAGGATGAATATTTGTTGATTCTAGAATGGGTGTCGTTTTTTGAGTGTGATACAGGGCAAGCCATCAAGACAGCTTCCTCGTCTTTTACCTTCTATCGTCCTTCTAGCTAACGATGTCCAGGCGATTCATTCATTCCAAGAGTCCGAGACAGCAGTATCGCGAAGCTAATAATATATGCTAAAGAGCCCTCGCGAACATTCGCAACACCACCATCAACGACGACGACAACAACAACAACAACAACAACAACAACAATAATAATAATAATAATAATAATAATAATAATAATAATAATAATAATAATAATAATAATACTTTGCTAGGTCTTGCGTGTGAAAACAATATCCTCTCTTCCCCAGTTTCCCTTCACGGGGCACATCAGTGCAGGGCTTCTCCACATTTCACCTCACTCAACAACGCTTTGTCCACTTCCAGGTACACCACTTCCGATTTTCCGCCCCCAGTTCCGCTTCCGCCCGTCGAGCCGCCCTCTTCCATGGTAGAGCAGCACGACAGCTTCTTCCGCCCCAAGACTGGACCCCCGCCGACGGTCCCGGAGCCCGACAAGGGCCCCGTGGTGTACGCGTTTCTGCTCCAGTGGCCCACCAGTGGGTTTCTCAGGCTGGGCTCCGTGTCCTTCAACGAGAAGACGCACGTTCAACTCATAGGCCACGCCCCTCGTCTCACCTGGAAACCCGTGGGTCGCCTGGTGCTCGTAGACTTGCCACCGCCCCCTGTTAACATCGCGACCCGAGTCGGAGTCTGGGTGCTGAGAATAACGAACGTAGAGCCGACGCCGCCTCCGGGCGTCTTCTGAGACGTTGCCGTTGAAAGCGCCAGCGTTGGCTCGCGCAGCGCCAACAGTGAAGAGTTCATCCATAAAATGCATTCTGCCCATATCTCTCTTTTATAGTTCTACTTTCATAGACGGACGCATAATATACTGTAATCCAACAGCCCCCACTCTTGATACAAAGTAACTTTATTGCATCGCGAAGGATTTACTCTCATAGTACCACAACCCCTTTGCAGTTGCAGTTAATCGCATGCATTTTAATACTTACGAGCATTGGTATGAGCATTTCTTAGTACTTCCAAATATCAACCGGTGTTAGCTAACACTGGCTAATGCTTGATGACGTTGGCTAAGGATTTCTGCTGAATCTACACTGAAACGTTCTGCATGTCAACCCCTATGATTACGTTTCCGTAAGGATCATACGAAAACTATGACAAATATATTAAAGCCATACGAAGGAAGTACGGACATATGTACGGAATTTTGGAATGCAGTAGATATCAATATAACAAATTATGGCCAATTAAGATTACTGTATTGCCCAAGCAGCTGTTGTTCGCTTGCTATTAACAAATCTCGGCTAGTGATGATACATCTTTCGTAAGTGACGGTTAAAGCTGAGTGATGTGGTCCATCCGCGGTTACCGTCACTACCGTAATTATCGTCATTAACAATCCAACGACGGCATACCTCACCTGCGACAACCCGAGTTGCTTATATTTTCTCCCAGCGAAAGGTAACATTGGCGTCATTCACTTACAATACATGATAGCCTCACGTATCGGTGATAGCGCGAGTTCCTTTTGTTCCAGATTTGTTGAACATTACGTTGTGCCTGTGCGTCTGCCTTTACCTGTCCTTGCCAATGAAACGCCTCTTGTGTATGAGGTGTTACTGCGGTGACAATGTCACCTGTGTTATGTCACTTCGAACTTGTGGTGCAAGTGTATTTGAATGCTATGAATAGTTGTGCAGTACGGAAAAATTTGTACACACACACACAGACACACACACACACACACACACACACACACACACACACACACACACACACACACACACACACACATATATATATATATATATATATATATATATGTGTGTGTGTGTGTGTGTGTGTGTGTGTGTGTGTGTGTGTGTAAAGGATTGATTGATTTGTGGGGTTTAACGCCTCAAAACCTGCTCTGATTATGAGAGACGCCGTAGTGGAGATCTCCGGAAAATTCCACCACCCGGGATTCTTTAACGTGCACTGACATTGCACAGCGCACGGGCCTCAACATTTCGCCTCCATCGAAATGCAGCTGCCGCGGCAGGGATTCGATCCCATGACCTTCGGATCAGCAGCGGGGTGCTATAACCACTAGACCACCGTGGCGCGGCTATCAATATAATGGAGTCACTCAGGTTGATTTATCGTTACATTTAAAAAAGATTAACCTTTCAAGATACAGTTCCGTTGTTATGTCGACCTAAGAAAATAGCTGTAATAGCTGTTTTTTGAAGTGTCTGAAGAGGGAGAGGGGAAGCCTATTGTAAGCCTGCCTGTTAAACAGCACAGTGCATTTAGATTTAAGTGGATGTCACGTGTATTTCAAGTGGTCTCGATTAATACCGACTCCCAAACATCACTGTGTGACTTGCAATCCTATCGCGCTTGTGTCACGTATGACGTGGGTAATTTTTTTTTCTTATCTCGAAGCATAGAAAATTCTGCTGTTATCTAATACCTCCCAGACGAGCAATGACCTCTCTGGGCTTCACGGCGGTGCTTACGGATCGTTGACTCGCTGATTAAAGGAACGTTTGCGTCATCAGTTCGTTCCACATGCTTCATGAACCGTTCGCGGAGCAATCGGGAAAACGGCCATCGAACTAACGACGCTGTCCTGCCCATTAAGGAGATGCGAAAAATCTAAAGTTACGAGTCCGTTTACTTTCCTCTTTACCAGAATCTAGACGCAATTTACAATACGTGTTCTTAGCGCAATATGTATAAAGATGTCTAAACTAAATACCAGTCGCGGAAATTGAAACGTATATTTGCGATGAAGAAACCCACTCGTTCTAGAAGTCCCGTTGTCGCTCAAGAACAGGAGACTACTGCGCAAGGTGGAGCCCCCCGAGGGCGACAACCTGAGGACCTTTAACGATCAAGATACTAGCTAGCTCTTTATTTCTTTCGAGCCACTGGCTACGACTCCTGAAGTATCTTGCTCAACTTCAGAATGACACACGCTGGAAAAAGCTCAATTCAAAGAACGTTTCTGCAAAAGCAAATTATATAAAAAGCACATAATACTACAAAGTTAATCTCTGGTTTAAGAAGTTATCGTTACTAACGCATGGCGGCTCTTGTGTTTTTTAAGCAATTCGGGAATGCAACTAAAGCGCACTACATTTTGTTTTGTTGTTATTTTTACGGAGCGCCGTCGGACCAGTGACTGCTCGTAAATCTTCATCCGCTGGCAGTTGAAAGTGCAAGTCTAGAGTAAGGAAAGGAGAAAAAAAATGTTGCCGGCGACCCTAACGCTTTATTCAAGCGTCTGTTAGTGGTACTCACTCCTCGATAGTGTTGGGAACATTGTGCCCCGTTATGTACACTGCCTGCACATTCGATGTGATTTTCAGCAGTGCACCCCAATTTCTTGTCCAAGCGAGCCTTGCCATGTTGTTTGGCATGTGAAGTGTGAGGGTGTGTACTCGCATATCACGGTGTTTCGGCACATCCTCTCCTGTGTCGAGCGACCTCAGCCAAGGAAGCATTGAACTCCCTAGGACAAGGCTTAATCAGTGCTTATTTTAGCATGTTACAAGAGAAGACGCATACCACAACCACCGAACGGGCGACAAGCACACAACCGGGCACGGATTAGATGACTCGACGTACTAAAATGAACAGCAATCAAGGAAATAAGATGAACTGATAGATAGACAATATGGGTTATTCTCGCTCAGCCCCACCTTTATATGCGTCATGTTAAGCTCTGTTCATCAATCCAGTAGCCCGCTAGCTCATCTGAGTCGTTTAATGACCTCTCTCAAGTTCAAGTCGGTGTCTACGGGTTGTACTATCTTCAGCTGAGTCGACGTCTCCGTCATCAGTTCATTACGCGCTTCGTGCTAATGCTTTATGCTATTGCTTCATTACCAGTTAACGGAGCAAGCGCCGCTGTGGTCGTTGAACTGTCCCCGTCAGTCTACACCCGGTTCATCATCATCATCATCAGCCTGTCTACGCCCACTGCAGGGCAAAGGCCTCTCCCATAGATTTCCAATTTTCCCTGTCCTGGGCTAACTGGGCCCAGTTTATCCCCGCAAACTTCCTGATCTCATCCACCCATCTAACTTTCTGCCGCCTCCTGCCACGCTTGCCTTCTCTAGGAATCCACTCTGTTACCCTTAATGACCAACAGTTGTTGTCTTGCCTTCGCATTACAGGACCCGCCCACACCGATTTCTTCTTCTTAATTTCTATTAGTATGTCCTTGACACGCGTTTGTTCACTAACCCACCCCGCTCTCTCCTGGTCCCTTAATTGGATACTGAACAAAAATCTGAAAATATTGCGGAAAAGCAGAAATTCGACTCTAATGACCAGTTCAGCATCCCTTTAAGGTTACACCTACCATTTTTCATTCGATAGCTCGCTACGTCGTCCTCAATTGAAGCTGAACCCTGTTAGTAGCCTCCAAGTATCTGCACCGTAGGAGAGATACCCGGTATACGCGGCTAGCAAACTAAAAATTCAGAGTTCGCATGCCCGTTACTTTTACATTTGCACACACATCGTTTCTGATACTCGATATCGTTGCGATGTCAGCCAGGACTTCTGTACTGAAACAAGCGGAAATTGAAAGAACTCCTTGCGATGTCGAAAGAAATCAAATCATCCTCTTGACACGCCCGGCGGCCGCTTCAAAAAAGGGGGCTATTGCGCAAATCAGCGGTCGATCAAGAGACGATGACCTAGAACGCAACGTTCTGGGACCACATATTCTTTCCGCTTACATGAAGCAGGCTGTCGCGCATTTTTTTGAGGCTCACTTCCACCGAATGTTTCAGACAGTAAAACAAAAAAGTGACATCATACGGTGGTTACGCAAAATGACCAAATTAGCGGCCCTACAACAAAGAGCTCACCTTGATTTCCCAACATTCCTTGCGCTATAACCTTTACGCCATGCCCGAATGAGCAATCAGTGTGACGGTCTTCCACATATCGGCGATAATCTCCCATCAGCTTTCGCAACAGCCGGTTGAAACGGAACAAGTAGTACGTATGCAATATGAAATAGTACGTATAAGTAGTACATATGCAAGATAATTTTGGCAGTATATAAGGGCTGCAAGTGTTGGCGAAAGTAAAGTTCCGGTTGTGCAGTCTCTTCTGCACTCAGTAGACGATAGATTCTGCCATGTGGAAATATAGTGTATCAAGTTAGAAACTTGCAGACTGACTAAAATGGTTCAACTTAAACTGAGAATGACGCAGCGAGCAATGGAACGGAAAATGATGGGCCTACGTAACTTTAAGGGACAAGCGCAGAGCGGCATCGGTCAGGGAACAAACGAGTGTTAAGGACGTCTTAGTAGAAAATAGACAGTAAATAGAAAATAGATAGAAAAAATAGAAAAGAAGAAATGTACGTATGCACGGCATGTAATGCCAAAGTAAGACAACCGTTGGTCATTCCGAAGGCAAGATAACATTCATTGGTCAACGGACAACGCTTTGGAGTTACAGAATTCAAATTTCAGGTGAGTAGAGCTTGTCCACCATCTCTGCCTTTTTGTTCCTACTGAGACAAAGAGAGTCGATTACCCTCTCTTAGGCGGGAAGAATATTTTCTACAATTTTGATGGACTGTTTATATTTATTATCTCATCTCTGGGAGCTGCTCTGCTGGAAAATTTCGAATTGATTCAGCACAATTTGATTTCTAGAAGAGCAATTTCTCATAGCAGATATGTTTTACATATTTCAAAATTTTCCTTTATCATGCAAATTGTTTAATATGTATGCTGTGTAATAATTCGTTTCCTGACTAATCCTACAGTTCGGTTGTGCGGCATTGCTGAAAGCCAACAGGAAATCTGTTGACTCGCGCAAGCAACCACGACAGCAACAACTACTATTACTGCTATTAGGACAATTAAAAACAACAGCAATAACGACAGCGACCACAATGACTGTAACGTCAACAGCCGGCATGTAGAAAATCCTTTGTTTCCCTCTGCGCTCATTACACTAGGCAGATTGCATCGTTTCCATCAGCCAGGCTGAGAGTAGCGGACTGTTGACGCCAACGTCCAATCACGCTCACAGCGGTGAGTGTAGCACTCTCAGAAAGCAGAGTTTATTGCACTCATCAGAACAGATTACCGCGTCGTAAAATTGTATCGAGCTACACACCTTGCACTAGCATTTATGCCAGTGCTTTGTTTGATTCCCTCGTGGAACGTGCAATGTTCATTATCCTTTACTGCGACACTGCGGCTTCTGCTCGTGTGTGTCTCTTACGTTAGTCTAGTGTAGCAGCCAAGGAGTGTATGTATGTATGTATGTATGTATGTATGTATGTATGTATGTATGTATGTATGTATGTATGTATGTATGTATGTATGTATGTATGTATGCGCCTTCGTGCGTCGTTTGTCACTTCTTTAATATATCCATCTGCGCCTTACGAGCAAGCATCAAATTAATATTGTTTATTGTGGCCTTGAGTGCATCAGAATACTTTTCAATGTGACCTCAAGTGATTGGCCATTATTATTATATGGGGAACATTTAAACTGCCACTACAAACGCAATATGTTAAATGCAGACCTCGTAAAGGATCTTATTAGTTTGTACATGACGTATTTTCCTGCTAGCATGTGCAACGGTTTTATATTTCAGCAGCTCCAAAGAAATGATCACTTGTGAGGTTTAACGTCGCAATACCACGACCTGATAATGAGAGACGACGTAGTGGAGGGCTCCGGAAATTTCGACCACCTGGGGTTCTTTCACGTGCACTGGCACGGCACATTACTGGGGGCCTCAACATGACGGAGGAGAACATCACGCCCTTTCCCGAATTATTTTGGTGGAGCGCCAAGTCAGCCCCATAACGTTATATAACACAGCCGTCTTACCGTAAGACTCTCAGTGAGAGAAGGTTAGGAGGAGGCGAGGACACTGCGGTGAAGCTCTGCTTACCACCCTCCTCTCCATCCTATTCCGAATGGTGAGCTTTGTGCACGCCTTTGCATGATAGCAAACCCTAACAACGTCGGAAATGCGTTGGACAAATAAGCTGACAAAGGCACGCTCTTGCAGCCATCTATTGCACTTACTACCACTGGAAATCCTGTATGCTGATAGAATATATATATATATATATATATATATAATTTGTCTAGCATGAAATGCTGGCCCACGTGCTCCGATATCCCGTGCAGATCTACAGCCGGCTAGCATTGTGTTCCAGGCTTCCTCACGATGTGGGACCTGCGCAACGTGAAATAGTTTACCGAAGCTGAGCTTTCAGCTATTGTTAACCGCGCAGCGCAGGCGTAAGGCACAGTAGTACAAGCAAAAAGTTACATACGCGACGTATGTGTGGTTTTCACGTTACGGTTGGTATTTCTGCATTCGAAAGCAGGTGCTGCTCGTTTCCCATCAATGACGTGCATGTTTGTGTCCCTTAGAGATACAGAGCAGGCCCTTAACCATCGGTTACCGATGTCAAAGTAAGCATTGCGTGGGGAATTTTGTCTAGCTTTCCTCTCGTCAAACTTGACACTGCCTACGTTGCTTCACTGCAAGGCTCGTTCGGGAGGCAACATCGGAGACAGCGACTGCAATCTGTTTCATAAAGCAGGCCTGCGGCTGTCACCTCCTTATAGTCCCCCCTTATGTAGGAGCTTCTTCTCTCACGGGTGACTAGCTCAAAACTTCCTTTTCTTGTATTCGACACATCCTTACACTAATACCTAGTATGCCCTCATCTCCACCCTTAGCTAACATTGCACAGAAGCAACAATGTGCCTGCCATCGCCAATGTGTCACGTTTTTCCAACGCAACGTGCACTTCTAACAAGACGCGTCGAGAGGCACTGAAGTCTTGTAGAATCGCTTTCAATTCAATTCTTCGTTTACAGACGTAGGACACAAATAAATTACCTAAACTGGTCAGATCCATAGCAAAATGCTGATTGGATCTGCGATGAGCAATAAATAAAAATTACAAGAAAACAATAAAGTCCGGGTGATACGTCTTGTAAAGTGGATAGCAGGAGGAGGTGTACGAAGAGAACCACGAACTCGGTTGCGCTCATGGCAATATCTCGGTGGTCATCTACCTTGGCGATCAAAGTAGGTAGCTGTGATTGATATTTCATTTCCATGGGGTCTACGTTTCGGGATAGGAGCTGACTGAAACGTCGACCATTCAATGAAAAATCATTGAACTACTACGTCTCATATATATATATATATATATATATATATATATATATATATATATATATATATATATATATATATATATATATATATATATATATATATAGTTTACAAACGAATTGCGCACTTGCGAAGATCGCACGTTTATTGTGCAACGAACAATAAACGTGCGATTTTCGCAAGTGCGCAATTCTTTTCTAAACTACTTTTGAACCGGACCCGCAGAACTTCTTCCCGAATTATATATATATATATATATATAGCACTTTCCGTCTTTCGAACTTCTTCAGCCACTTTTTTTCTGTACACGAATATTTTACCATGCTCATAGCAGTGAACATGCGTCGCAACTTATGCAGTGCAATGTAGAAGCTTAGGACTCGATTTGTTCCCGTGAAAGAATAACTTTAGTCCATGTGTCCTTTAAGTACACTCGTGCTCTACATACTATATAAGTTTTTTTTTTCTGAAAATATATATACTTTATAGCTTTTCTTTCCTCTTCCTTTGACCTTCTCTGTAAGGTGACTCTTCCACCTTCACAGTATGATGGCACGTCTTAGTCTAAGTGTTGAATCTATCACTCACGGCGTTCTTTAACTTGCAGTGATCCCAATGTAAAATGACGTAGCCACGAGTGCCGTTGTCCTTGCAACCACAACCAATATACGTTGTGTGTGCTCGCTGTTCACACACATCTGAACGCACGTAGGCACTAAGAACAAAGCTAACCCATCAAGATTTCATTAAAGTTAGAGCTGCATGTGGGCGTGACTTCCAAGATGTCAGAAGCACGCGCTGTCCCCCGCCTACGAGGCACTGCGTCTGCGATTTTTAAATGTGATAACCTGAAGGAAGCCACTTCTCATTTTTTTTCATAAACCCAAGATACACGTGCAGCTAAATCTCGTGTCCACCGACAGCCGCTTCGTTCTGAATGTCATCCTCTTTTTTTATTTATTTAAGGAGTGAGACTGGCAGCGTATCTTATATCAGACCGATTCAGACTGGACAACTAACGTTACGTGCGTGCAAAACATGCTCCAGATACAAACGAGCAAAAGAGCGTTACGCCCATAAAGCACCTATGGACTTGGCACATTGGACGTTACTTCAGTTGTTGAACACGACTCCCTTTTATTTTCTTAATGTTCGAGTATTTGCTGATCCAGACAGAACTATATAGAAGACTTCAATAAGTTGTCGCAACCATCGGCTACCCTGACGAAGTAAGCGCTGCTAGAAAACTGTACTCCAGGTTTCCTCTTGTTGAAGTTGGTCACGTCCACAAACGTTGCCTACCTGGGACGCTCGTCGGCTAATATGTAAACGTCGGACTCAGCACGCGCAAACGCGTTTTGTAAGACAGGGCTGCCTTTCCCACTTGCGCTCAATTTCTTTCTTTCCTCGTATGTTGTGACCTGTATACTTTTACAGCGTAGCCTCCGTCCCGTTATTGAACCGCTTTTGCGAAAGTGAGTGTAACTGTATCAAACTTTTCTGCACGGTTGACAACGCTCGTCTTCCGAATTGTCTACATCTCCTAAACGAGCACGCAGAACAGCTTGAACAGCTAGGCCTTTGCTCTCTGACCAAACTCGCTCTAATTGCAAATTAGAGAAAATGTCGCTTCAGCGTCATGTTTTCAGGTGCCCGAATGGCCCACGCCGCTTACAGCAGCGAGGAGACGCAGCGATGGACACCATTGCTCTTGCTGAAACGGCGTTACCCGCTCACGGCACCGCTCCGCACTTTTCAGAACTAGTGCAGCGAGTGCAAGCGAAGAGACGATGGTATAGAAGAGACCTTGTAAGAAAAGTCACCAACTGGCCCTGCCTTATCTCGAATGGTGCCCATAACTTCGCAAGAAGAAAACAAACAAAGAAACAAACAAACCCCCCCCCCCCCCCTTCTCCCCCAGGAACTGCCATAGCGCTGGATGTTAGATCACAGCCAATTTTGTATTGGCCGGTCGTTCGACTGGCGCTAACGCCGGACCAGGTGAAAAATACGCGATTTTCGTTCAAACTAAGCATTTCTGTTGCAAAAAACGAATACCGCTATAATTTTGTACAGCTATTTCAACACTTTATGTCATTTACTGTTTGTATTTGGTGTCTATTTAACGTTCGTTCATAACTCTAGCATATTTAAACCACGGCCATTGCGTTCCACGCAGTGTGGCCCAACTTGATCACACCGTGGTTTTGAAGCGTAGAACTTCAGTAAGTAAGCCTGCTGAGTCCCCGCCGGCGTGTACCTACACGAAGCCACATACAATACCATGGTCCAGGTTGGGTGTACAACTGTCGGTTAGGGGAGGATTGCGATAGTTTTACTGAACTGCTCCAGAGTGCAAAACTAACTGGTCAGATACACTGTGCCTTCTTCACTGCTTCGTCGAGTGCAGTGCATGGAGTAAACAGTGTGTATCTGTCGTTAAACACGTCCATATGTGATGTTTCTGTATCGCAGTAGCACTGCGTGATTTCAGTCGATTCGACTTTCGGAAAATGTTGCCACAGTTTTGAATATGATACGATAGAGAGCTTTTAAGGCGTGTTTAGCTATTGAACGAATGTCTCCTAACGTACAGCATCCGGATACAATCTAAACAGATCCGATTTACGCATGAGCGCTCAAGAGGGATGGGTTTGCAACGGTGACAGAGTTTCAGCTACACGAAGGGCGTATCCATATCGTGTTGTCGTCTGGGTCCGACAAACAATATAAACGCTGCCTTTCCTGCCTTTCTACTCACGAGCGAAAATGTCGCTGCTACTTCCTGAAAGGTGCGGGGAAAATTCCGTTACTTCCACATGTAAATGCTGTCTCCCAATGTTACGCTCGAAGGTCGAATAACACATGCCTTACAAAACACGTTACGCCATCACAAAGGCGACCTGACAAAACATTATCTGAAAGTGTCCGAAGTGGACTTGTGATCAAACTAGAAACTCAGACTGGCATATGATCTGAGATAGATGATGGGATTTTAAACGCGGCTTTGGACTATAGGACGCCGTAATAAGAGGGAAAGGCAATTTTCTTGAGATTTAATGTCCCCAGGCCCGCGGACGTGGAAAAAAAGAATAGAAACGACGCGGAAATAACACCACCTGCTATGGAATTCAATGTCCTCATTGTAACAGGAAGCACGCATTAAAAAAACACAGATTGACCTGTCGTTCACAAGAAATTGCGACGCTCACATAAGTTATATTTCCACAGGGTGTCTTATGTTCCCAAACATCTTCTTCATGTTTTCCTTTTCCTAAAGAGTATTAGGATGGCGCTAGAGCTTCCAACTGAAAGGTTGCATAACTTACGTGCCTGTGCTTGCGCCAATCTCCTTACGGAGATTTTCTCGCCTACTTCACAGGCCTTCCCCCGAGCTATATGACGCCCGTTTTATCATTCAGCTGCAGTTGTAAACAAAGTAGGCCAAGGTTTAGGAGAGGTTTCACTCAAGGCATTCAAAGTTTTAATGTTTGCACACTGAGAAATGAGCTCTATGAAAGTGTTCAATGGAACCTGTGTTGTTTGCTGTTTTTAGTTCGAATAACGCCATAAATTTTCACTTCCTTAGACGCTTCGGCGATTATGCAATGGTTTAAGACTAAACCCATATTACACAGTGTTGTATAACTCAGAACTTAGTACGCAGTTCGAACTTTCGAAAGTTGCAAACAGAAACGATGTAGTGTCTTACATGGGATGCTGATTCACGTAAAATGAAGGGAAGAAAAAGAGAACTGTTGGCATCTCCCACTAGGCACGCAAGGCTAGGTCACAGCGGAGCTGGTGTCCTGTTCCTCCTCCCTTCTCCATCATCATCCTTACTTCCGTCTCCGTCTCCTCGCCATACATGCTATACATGTATGGCGAGGTCACAGCGGAGCTGGTGTCCTGTTCCTCCTCCCTCCTCCATCCTCATCCTTACTTCCGTCTCCGTCTCCTCGTCCTATATGCTATACATGTATGGCGGGGTCACAGCGGTGCTGGTGGGTGGCCTGTTCCTCCTCCCTTCTCCATCATCATCCTTACTTCGTCTCCATCTCCTCGCCGTACATGCTATACATGTATGGCGGGGTCACAGAGGTGCTGGTGGCCTGTTCCTCCTCCCTCCTCCATCCTCATCCTTACTTCCGTCTCCGTCTCCAGATTGCAAAACTAACTGGTCAGAAAACACTGTGCCTTCTTCACGGCTTCGTCGAGTGCAGTGCATGGAGTAACAGTGTGTATCTGTCGTTAAACACGTCCATATGTGATGTTTCTGTATCGCAGTAGCACTGCGTGATTTCAGTCGATTCGACTTTCGGAAAATGTTGCCACAGTTTTGAATATGATACGATAGAGAGCTTTTAAGGCGTGTTTAGCTATTGAACGAATGTCTCCTAACGTACAGCATCCGGATACAATCTAAACAGATCCGATTTACGCATGAGCGCTCAAGAGGGATGGGTTTGCAACGGTGACAGAGTTTCAGCTACACGAAGGGCGTATCCATATCGTGTTGTCGTCTGGGTCCGACAAACAATATAAACGCTGCCTTTCCTGCCTTTCTACTCACGAGCGAAAATGTCGCTGCTACTTCCTGAAAGGTGCGGGGAAAATTCCGTTACTTCCACATGTAAATGCTGTCTCCCAATGTTACGCTCGAAGGTCGAATAACACATGCCTTACAAAACACGTTACGCCATCACAAAGGCGACCTGACAAACATTATCTGAAAGTGTCCGGAGTGGACTTGTGATCAAACTAGAAACTCAGACTGGCATATGATCTGAGATAGATGATGGGATTTTAAACGCGGGCTTTGGACTATAGGACGCCGTAATAAGAGGGAAAGGCAATTTTCTTGAGATTATGTCCCGAGGCCCGCGGAGTGGAAAAAAAACAATAGAAACGACGCGGAAATAACACCAGCTGCTATGGAATTCAATGTCCTCATTGTAACAGGAAGCACGCATTAAAAAACACAGATTGACCTGTCGTTCACAAGAATTGCGGACGCTCACATAAGTTATATTTCCACAGGGTGTCTTATGTTCCCAAACATCTTCTTCATGTTTCCTTTTCCTAAAGAGTATTAGGATGGCGCTAGAGCTTCCAACTGAAAGGTTGCATAACTTACGTGCCTGTGCTTGCGCCAATCTCCTTACGGAGATTTTCTCGCCTACTTCACAGGCCTTCCCCCGAGCTATATGACGCCCGTTTTATCATTCAGCTGCAGTTGTAACAAAGTAGGCCAAGGTTTAGGAGAGGTTTCACTCAAGGCATTCAAAGTTTTAATGTTTGCACACTGAGAAATGAGCTCTATGAAAGTGTTCAATGGAACCTGGTGTTGTTTGCTGTTTTTAGTTCGAATAACGCCATAAATTTTCACTTCCTTAGACGCTTCGGCGATTATGCAATGGTTTAAGACTAAACCCATATTACACAGTGTTGTATAACTCAGAACTTAGTACGCAGTTCGAACTTTCGAAAGTTGCAAACAGAAACGATGTAGTGTCTTACATGGGATGCTGATTCACGTAAAATGAAGGGAAGAAAAAGAGAACTGTTGGCATCTCCCACTAGGCACGCAAGGCTAGGTCACAGCGGAGCTGGTGTCCTGTTCCTCCTCCCTTCTCCATCCTCATCCTTACTTCCGTCTCCATCTCCTCGCCATACATGCTATACATGTATGGCGAGGTCACAGCGGAGCTGGTGTCCTGTTCCTCCTCCCTTCTCCATCCTCATCCTTACTTCCGTCTCCGTCTCCTCGTCCTATATGCTATACATGTATGGCGGGGTCACAGCGGTGCTGGTGGGTGGCCTGTTCCTCCTCCCTTCTCCATCATCATCCTTACTTCGTCTCCATCTCCTCGCCGTACATGCTATACATGTATGGCGGGGTCACAGAGGTGCTGGTGGCCTGTTCCTCCTCCCTCCTCCATCCTCATCCTTACTTCCGTCTCCGTCTCCTCGCCATACATGCTATACATGTATGGCGAGGTCACAGCGGAGCTGGTGTCCTGTTCCTCCTCCCTCCTCCATCCTCATCCTTACTTCCGTCTCCGTCTCCTCGTCCTATATGCTATACATGTATGGCGGGGTCACAGCGGTGCTGGTGGGTGGCCTGTTCCTCCTCCCTTCTCCATCATCAACCTTACTTCGTCTCCATCTCCTCGCCGTACATGCTATACATGTATGGCGGGGTCACAGAGGTGCTGGTGGCCTGTTCCTCCTCCCTCCTCCATCCTCTCCTTACTTCCGTCTCCGTCTCCTCGCCATACATGCTATACATGTATGGCGAGGTCACAGCGGAGCTGGTGTCCTGTTCCTCCTCCCTCTCCATCCTCATCCTTACTTCCGTCTCCGTCTCCTCGTCTATATGCTATACATGTATGGCGGGGTCCACAGCGGTGCTGGTGGGTGGCCTGTTCCTCCTCCCTTCTCCATCATCATCCTTACTTCGTCTCCATCTCCTCGCCGTACATGCTATACAGTATGGCGGGTCCAAGTGTCTCCGTCTCCTCGCCATACATGCTATACATGTATGGCGAGGTCACAGCGGAGCTGGTGTCCTGTTCCTCCTCCCTCCTCCATCCTCATCCTTACTTCCGTCTCCGTCTCCTCGTCCTATATGCTATACATGTATGGCGGGGTCACAGCGGTGCTGGTGGGTGGCCTGTTCCTCCTCCCTTCTCCATCATCATCCTTACTTCGTCTCCATCTCCTCGCCGTACATGCTATACATGTATGGCGGGGTCACAGAGGTGCTGGTGGCCTGTTCCTCCTCCCTCCTCCATCCTCATCCTTACTTCCGTCTCCGTCTCCTCGCCATACATGCTATACATGTATGGCGAGGTCACAGCGGAGCTGGTGTCCTGTTCCTCCTCCCTCCTCCATCCTCATCCTTACTTCCGTCTCCGTCTCCCCGTCCTATATGCTATACATGTATGGCGGGGTCACAGCGGTGCTGGTGGCCTGTTCCTCCTCCCTTTTCCATCCTCATCCTTACTTCCGTCTCCGTCTCCTCGTCCTACATGCTATACATGTATGGCGAGATATCCTCGCCGTACGTGCTATACATGTATGGCAACGAGATGGAGACGGAAGTAAGGATGGGGAAGGGAGGAGCAACAGGCCACCAGCTCAGCTGTGACCTCGCCATACATGTATAGCATGTATGGCGAGGAGATGGAGACGGAAGTAAGGATGAGGATGGAGAAGGGAGGAGGAACAGGACACCAGCTCAGCTGTGACCTCGCCATACATGTATAGCATGTATGACGAGGACATCACGCTCACTTCTTTAGCGCTCCTCCGTGTGCCTTCTCAGTCCTGTGTCAAATGTGTTTGCGCTAAGCAACCAGTTGTCTAGCTGTACAAGGGTATGCTACGCCTTAACCTGTCCACTAACACCTTTTCCTCTTTCTGGCTTTCCCACTACACCTCCTCATTCTCACCTCACTTTCCTTCCCCCCTTACTATACTATACTGCGGCGCTGGCTGCCTTACCCACCACCTTTCCCTCCAACTCACGGTTACTTCCCTTTCGTGCCTCCTTGCTCTACCAGAGCACACATTGCTATGCTATGGTTTGCACTCTCTCCCACTCATTTCCCTCCTCCTCGGATCCCTCCATCCTACCCTCACTTTCCTTTCCCACCTACTTGCTATACTGTACCATACAAGGCTGTGCTATGCTTTACTTTCTTCCCTCGTTCTTTCTCTTCTCCTCAGCCTCATTTCCCTTTCCCACCTCCTTGTTGTACCGTAGCATGCATGGATGTTTTTTGCTATTCACCACGTGTAGGGGCTTTCTTCCGAAGCAGCGGCAGCTGCTAGCATGGCTCTTTGTAAAACACCCGCCTGCCATGGAGACGGCTTTGGGTTCAAATCCTGCTCCAACCCAGCTGGCATTCTTGTAATCATAAATGACTAGAAGGAAACGCCAAGTATGTTGCAGCTAAAGTAGTCTGATCTTGTTGCCCAAATGTTTCCTTGGTGCAAACAAGAATTGTTGAACAAGGGAGGCGTTTTTTTTTTTGCGTAACCTTCTGACGCAATCTCGATGTGCCGAGTTTTCTGTTAACCATGGACATTCTGCGGTCGCGTATGACAGCTTCGCTGTTAAAAAACACTATCAATGTCATACCCACTCCTGTTCCGCTTAACGCTAATCCGCTATCTCTCGCCTAAACGCCTTCAGTTGGGCTTTTTTTTCCCTTTTGCTTCCTTTCCCTGCAACGCCATCGGTTAGTAATGACTCGCCCTTCGCCGCAACGACCGAAAAATTTCCACTAAGGAGCTAGGAAATTTTCCCCTTTTTTTAACCAGAGACGTGGACAGAGCAGGGCGTTTGGTACGCACCTCGAAGGAGCCCTACACGATATATTTCGTAACAAATTCACGACGCTCCGTTGATATTATGCGTCGTGGAATTTCAAAAAAATTTTTTTTATTTTTTTGCTTACGGTCTGCCCATTATCGCTTGTCAATTGAATCACGTCATTAAAGACAAATAACTTAGCCGCTTTTCTCTACCAGTGGATGGTGTGCGAACACTTGTGACGTTTCTTTCTCTGCGATATGACGCATCACCGCAAGCGATTCTCGGGAAGTGTTTCGATCGCAAAGATTGTTTAGAGGAAACGCCAACTTTCTTCCGCACCCTGTTACGAAAGTAAGAAGAATCGACGTCATTTTTTGTCGTTTGAGGAGCGCCCATAACACGTCGACGTAATGCGTCAGATGTGTCAGATCCCACAGGACGGGGCTTTTTCCGAAGAGCCGAGTGTTTTTCCCCAACAGCTGTCTTTACAAAGGAAAATAATGAAGCAAAATATCGGACTTCTAAGGAAACGGAAGCGCTATTTTGACAATATGTCAACCTGCCGTGGTCTCCACATAAATGCTGAGTGCACTAAAAATGTATCGCCACAAATTTTCTGTTTACATTTCTGGGACGTGTTCCGATGTCTGTACGATGCAACCGCAGCCTTCGCTGTTGCTTGTTGTTGTCTTTTTTTTTTATTGTGAGGACCTGTTCCTGCTTCGAAAGTGCCGTGTATATCTCGTGCTACCTTTTCAGATTGCTCATAATAGTATTATTATATCAACATACAACGGAATGACAGTATACTAGAATAAACAAGATTTCTTGTGAGATATTCGCAAACATTAACATTAACGTTACCAAAATGCGGCAAACGTAATGCCATCGCAACACAAAAGAAGATATCTTTATTCTGATGTTTGACAACAGGCGAAACACCTTAAATTGTGGTTATACAAGCATTGAAAGATAAACAACAGATATATGCAGATATATTATAAACAACAGATATATACACTCATTATTAGTGAAGTCAACCTAGCCATCAAGTACCAAGATGAGGCAATACATGACTTATTAATGCCACCATGCCAAACACCTCTGTATCTGTAAGCTTGCAGCCTTAGGTAATTGAAGTTCTCGTGAGTTTGGATAAAATCCAATGACTACATAATATTTCTACGAATATCATTAGAATGACCTGTCGAGAGCTCATTTCAAAGAAAAAAAAATAACATGAGTATTCATCCTAGATGCATGATGACAAACACCCCAGGCTTCTGTGGATTGGTGTAGCTTATAACAAATTGTGATAGACTACAAAGATTTCAAAGATGTTCACGTCCGTGTACTGTACGATGTCAGAGCACGGCAAAGAACTCCAGGTGGCCAAATTATCGGAAAGCCCTCTACTATGGCGCCTGTCACAATCATGTATCGTGCTGTTAGGACGTATAACCCCAGAAATCAAGCAAATCATTCCAACAAACGTGTAATTTTCCTTGTTGAAACTCAGGTGATCTCACCAGTGTTGCTCAGTAATACAATAGCCAACCAAAAGGTCGTGCTCATCAAAAATCAGTAGGAAGGCATATATGTTTGCTTTGTTTTTTTAAAACAAATTTGACTAAAGCCACGTTTCACGTCGTGAGGATAGTCGTCATCCGAGAAAACTAACTGCCACGCTTGTTGACAACTCACGTGCTGCCTCATTACGTCAGCGTTCTACAATATGGAAATGCGGAAACTGAAAGCGGGACACAGTATAATTATCACTGAAGAAATCCTGGTGACAGAGGAAACCACTTCTTTTTAACGCGATGTCGTTAAGAAGATCTATCTTCTTTTTAATTTTTTTATTTGGTAATACTATCAATCCCGTCAGGGATTTTTACAGCAGTGGGTTAAAGGGTCCACATACATTATGTTACAACATTATACAATATTTAGGTAGGGTAACAATATTATAATGAACCTATGCTACAAAAATAAAGAAGGCGGGCACATAAATTATCAAGTTGAGAACAATTACCACCATTTTATCTCACAAATTTCGAATGTACAGAAGAAAAGGACAACTGTGCCGACTGCGCAGACTGTGCCGGTATCCACGGCGGAAATACTCAACAATGCTACGAATGCAGAAGAGGCGTACGGCAGGGTAGTTCACGAACGCAGGCATCATCAACATGGCGCTAGGCTACTCAACAGCACCGCGCTGCTCAACCAATACTCAACCAGTTGGTTGAGTATTCGTTAGGTTAAGTATTGGTGAGGCGTAGGGCAGGGTAGGTTACGAACGCAAGCATCATCAAGATGGCGCTAGACTCCTCAACAGCGCCGCGCTGTTCAACCAATACTCAACCAGTTGGTTGAGTATTCATTAGGTTGAGGAGTGGTAAGGCGTAGGGCAGGGTAGGTTGCGAACGCAAACATCATCAAGATGGCGCTGGGCTCCTCAGGAGCGCGGCGCTGCTCAAGCAATACTCAACCATTTGGTTGAGTATTGCTTGAGTTTTAGTGAACGTTCTGTCTACACTTTAACGCAATAGCTTCAGTGGAACGCTGTGACGTTTCACCGAAGCTCGAGCGTTCTCCAATGTTTCTTTTCTTTTGCTTTTCAGTTGTATCTGCGATGTTTCGTGCCAAAATTTCTGCGCTGAAAGTATGTCGAGCATGAACTCACCAAATTTCTTGAGTATTTCAAATCAATTTAGGTGATACTGAAGTGTTCGTGGTGACGAAGCAGTGTTTTGTTTTTCCAAGTGGGAACATTGGTGCAGGGAAGAGTTGTGCATTGTTCCAGGTAAGGTACATATTGAACCGTCATTGTAACATTCTTTCGAGTGGCTGTGACCCCGACATTTAGGATATTTTAGCTCAGACAGGCAGCAGGCAATGGAATAGCCAAAGAGGGATACAACAACAAACTGTAATGAAATACGGCCCATCCTTTGTTAGCGGGACCCATTGGGCAATGCAAACTTTTGAAAAGGGCCACTTCATTGGTTGTACATAATGAGAACGGCGAGAATAGACTATATATATATCTCAAAAAAAGTTCTTCCTGGCAATCGGGATAAATATACTATCAGAAAGTCACGATGACAAACATAGGATTTATTCTGACGTTTCGGCTTGAGACCAGCTTTTTTATACACACACACACACACACACACACACACACACACACACACACACACATATATATATATATATATATATATATATATATATATATATATATATATATATATATATATATATATATGCTTTGATGTGGAGGTAGGCTCTGTCCAGTTCGGTTATCCAGCGTTCACGCGATACATCGAAAATGTTACAAATGACCATGAAAAAAAAACAATATAAAATAATCTACAGCATTATGCCAACGTGTAGTGAAAAGCGTACTAAAATCTCTTTGGTCAGTGCCCGAAGTTTACATAGAGCGAACAATTGTAGGACCGCGTGTACAATACATGCATGCGACATGTGATTTTATGCACTTCAACACAAAAACGGCGCTGAATTTGGGTGAATTTCTGAACAAGCATTTTAAGTACCTTGCCTTTCACAGAGTCCATGTCTCTTCTGCCCACTCAAGTGTGGCTTGATGCCCAACGTAAGAAAAAGAAATAATGTGTAGAAATAAAATATAAATCCAAGTGTGGTGACACTGTCTTTCGTCTTTTATGATTACTCTACAAGCTCACATATAAGGCTACATTCATAGGGCAATATTATATCTGATGTTGTTCTTATCACACCACGCGCACGGTTGTGCCCTGAGAACCTTCTTCTCAGAACCCTTGTCCAGCGCACCTTAGAATACGGCGTTCGCCGTTCTAATCACGACGAAAGCACAACACGTGCTCAGTTGAAGAACAGCGGCGTACAGAAGCGTACTTTCAGGAAAAGCAGCGTGTCGTCCCACGTGCTTGTGCAGCGGCAAATTGACGCGGAAGTGATGGGTGCCTCTTCTAGCACGAGTTGTTTTGAACCTATTGCACAGGACGGCGAAACTATCGGCTTGCTTTCCTTTCCACGAAGCATCTACTTGCTTTTCTTGCGAAGCTTCTTATCCGACGGCCCATTTCCCTACTCGAGGAAAAATCCGAAGTACCTGGGTTACCAGAGATGCAATGCGAGCTTGTTGGCACGACATTATGTAACAATATTGTCCCGCGGTCGTTACGATGCAGGGCGCAGAATCCAACGCGCTGAAGGTCGAACTGTTTTTATTGAGAAGAGCTCGATATATGGGGCTTTATGTCCCAAAAACAGGCATGATTATGAGAGACGCTTTAGTGGAGGGCTCCGGAAATTTCGACCACGTGCGGTTCTTTAACGTGCACTGACATCGCACAGCACACGGGCCTCAACATTTCGCCTCCATCGAAATGCAGCCGCCGAAGCCGGGATTCGATCCGGCGACCTTCTTATCCGCAGCCGAGTGCCGTAGCCACTAGACCATCGCGGCGGGGCATTACTTGGATCTGTGTCCATAGAAGCAAGGAATTCGTAATGGAAGACGATAGTCGCGAGAACAGTCGTGGATGAAACTGATCAGCAACGGAGTGCATCGGCTTTCATACAGGTATTATACAGTAGATTCTAGTGTTATTGCTGATTCACGCCTAAAAGTACTCAAACGTACACGTCACGCATGCAATGTTTGTAGAACACTTAGCTGTACAACATTCGCGAAGCACCTCGCAAGATTGAGCGCTGCCCGCGCCCAGCGATAACGCTTGTCACAACAAAGCGACGAAAGAAAAAACGATACCCGTAAAACAAAGGCAAACCATTGCGCGTACTAATAATGCAGCGCAGATTAGCAGGGACGCATTCAAGGCATATGAACAAAGACAAAGCGTTGTGTCAAAGTACTTATATGCTTTCCTGTCGCCAGCTCACTTGAACTACACTATCGTCCTACAGCATCGTCCTGTTGCAAGACTTCTTTGACCCTGTCACCCTAGTGTGTACACCACCAAACGTCCTTCGTATTCGCGCTGCGCATTATTTGACTTTAGGGCAATTTATGGAATGATTGCCTATGTTCTTCCTGCCGTTCAGTATTGGCGAGCCACCGACGTCTTCAGGTAGAGCGCTTTGCTTGGAGATGAAGCCACTCTCAATATGTTCACCTACAGCTCTAGGAACACAGTAGCATTATAATTAAAAGATGCACTTTTTTGAAAAAAAAAAAACAGCTATTTTTTAACGTCTACGTTTGGGCCGGGGATTCTCGAAAAAAATTCACAGCATATCCATGGAGTGAATGATGATGAGTGGGCGAAGCTCCGGATGTTCATCGTAGATTGGGCCTAGTTCCGGATTAATTTAGTTAACGCGCACGCTACGAATCCTTATGGTTCAACTACGCACAAGTGAAATCTCCCACCGGCACGTCATTGCAAGTCAAGATCCAGTATATATATTGCTACGGCACATACGCGAGTATGAGCTATTTCATGGTGTGACCAGAGAAGACGACGACGAAGCGACCACCTAACGCTGGCTGTTCTTGCTGTGCGCAGTTACGGCAGTGCTTGTAAATACAGCTGTACATAGCCTTGTTTGTGCGTAACATCGTGGTGGAGGTGCGCGATCCTTGACCTCGCCACGGAGCTTCGCAGCGGCCGCTTTCTTGAAGCTCCCAAGATGGCTTCTGACGAAACGGCGCCGCCACCCGCTAATCCATCTGCGACAACCTACGTCACCGTTACAACACCCCGAGATCCCGGCGTGTTCTCAGGCCGCGAAGGTGCAGACGTGGAGGACTGGCTTACGCGGTACGAACGTGTAAGTGCCACTAACAGGTGGGATCCCACTCTCCAGCTTGCAAATGTACTATTCTTCCTCGACGGACCACCGCGAGCGTGGTTCGAAACTCACGAAGCCGACATCACAAGCTGGGACAGCTTCAAGCAGAAACTGCGCGACGTGTTTGGCAACCCATATGGTCGGCAGCTGGCTGCTAAAAAGGAACTGTCCGCGCGGGTCCAAACGTCTACTGAACCTTACATCGCCTACATTCTAGACATCTTGGCTCTATGTCACAAGGCCGACGTCAACATGCCGGACTCAGATAAGGTAGCTCACATTCTGAAAGGCATCGCTGACGATGCATTCAATCTGCTCGTCTTCACCAATGTCACGACTGTTGACGACGTCATGAAAGAATGCCGTCGGTTGGAACAGGCCAAAAGCCGACGAATCGTCCATCAGTTCGCCCGCTTGCCCAACACTGCAGCGACGTCGTCTTGTGAGGGTGTTTCCCATGCATCCACTAACTTTGACAACGTTACACGCATTGTACGGCGTGAGATAGAGGCCGCCTGTCCCAGTACTGCCGAAGTGAAGACCTTCTCTGAACCTGTAGTTCCGGTTTCGCTGGTACAAGCCGTCGTTCGCGAGGAGATCAACAACATGGGAATTCATGCGGTGTCTTTGCCACAACGCTCCGATGTCCGACCCAACTTTGCCACCCCATCCCGTCCCGTATCAACCTTCGCCCCTCCCCGGTTTAGGAACGCAGCTGAATGGCGAACCGCTGACGACAAGCCTATTTGCTTTCACTGTCACCGCGTCGGACACATTTCCCGCTACTGCCGAAGCCGCTGGACTCCATCCTGGAATTCTTTTGCCCCTTATTCTGCACCAACACGCCGTCCTCACCCGTACTCAACCAGCCCACAACACGTCGCCCCTCAAGAATTCCCTGCTCAGCCACGCTATGCCCGCTCACCTTCGCCCCAACGCCGCCAGTCTCGCTCGCCTCAACCTCGACGACCATCTTCCCCGACCATTTTTCGCCGCTCCCAGCCGGAAAACTAGGCAGTGCAGCTCCTGGAGGTGGCGCTGCATTGTTGGACATGGCACAAAATCCTCTCTTGACGATTCCGACCAAACAGAACCTACTTGACGTGCATGTTGACGTGCAGTTACGGCAGTGCTTGTAAATACAGCTGTACATAGCCTTGTTTGTGCGTAACAATATATATATATATATATATATATATATATATATATATATATATATATTGAAACGGGCACAGGGATACGCTTCTGATGGTAGTATATTTTAGAGCAGGGAGATTAGCCGGTGCAGCCCCAATGGCGGACCATCAGCCTGCGCCCCACTGCTACGCAACCTTTGTTCCTCTCGAGATCGTCGTCGTCTTTAGTATTCTTGCACCGTGACAATATATATATATATATATATATATATATATATATATATATATATATATATATATATATATATATATATATATATATATATATATATGGGTGGCCGGTGAACGGTTCTGCAGCGCGAGCACTCGGTATTTTTCAATCAAGAAACTCGCTACAAGGCGCTGCCTGCGTCAAGCTTGTCTCTCGCTGGTGAGGGCGCGTTCTCCTTCTTTGCGAGCTGGTAACGCGTTCATCGAAGAAACGCGTGCCTTTCGCTCTCTCTCTCTCTCTGTCTCTCTCTCTCTCACACAAGACTGCAGATGGAAGACAGAGAGCTCGCGCGCCGGGAGGCACGCGCCGAGGGCGAGCGCGAGCCTCCTGGCGGCGCGAGGTGGCTACATACATACTACTACTACTACTACAGAGGAGGGAACGACCCACACCCTAAGGAGCTTCGCCCCTAAAAACAGCTATTTCATAACGTCTACGTTTCGGCCGGGGATTCTCGAAGAAGGCCTGTCCCCGGCCGAAGTGCGCCTATCTGGGGCGATGATGTGGGTAACTTCTGGGCTTACTCACGGAGCTGCCCCGTGGGACAGCTCTCGGTTAGTGAGCTCTATAGGCTTCGACAGCGCAGTTCACTGCTGAGCGGTGGTTTGCCCAAGTGGAGCAGCGACGTGATGACTCTTTCCCTGCTCCGGCGGATCCAAAGCCGCCGGAGCATCCAAAGAGTCATAACGTCGCTCCGCAAGACTCTGTGGCCGCTTCTTCGGCTTCTTCGGCTTTGTTACAGATGACACTGGCTGAGGTTCTACATGGGTCCTTAGAGTCCACAAATGCGGCTGGCAAAAATTACTTCAAAACTTTTCGTGCAAATTGCCAGCAAAGAGGGCTATGTACTAAATACGGACGATATCTTTATTTGCACCGCTAAAATGCCAAAATGATGCCGTGTTATCGATCGAAATGCAATTTTCGTTCCCCGTAACAATATGCCGCTTATCGAGCACGAGGTCGCTGCTTTATAGAGGTCCGCACAATTTTTATCATTAAAAAGTGGGGAATTCGAAGCCACGATGTGGTGAATGCGATCACTGTCCCTGCTCAAAATTGATAAATATTCTTCATTTTGCGATTCAATTTCTCAAGAGCAAAATTAACGTAAATTGATAAAAAAAAAGGTGACGAGACAATAGCAATAAGGAAATACCGACACCGTGAAAATAAGAACTAAAGGAATCTGCCGCACCGATGGCTTAAACGAATAATTTCGTGTAAATTAATTTCCCCAACAGTGTTTGTTTTTTTCAGCGACATTGCAGATGGTGGAAAAACGAGGTGTTACACTTGATATATGGGGCCAGCGACATATATATATATATATATATATATATATATATATATATATATATATATATCGGAGGTGAAGGGGTCAGGGGCTCGTTTATTTGTGAGAAACAACTTAATGAACCAACAAGCAATGAAGCCTAGGAAAGCATAGGGGAAGTCTTTGAAGTTCTTAATTGTGGTATGGTTACTGTGGAGTAAGCAGAGAGGAATTAAAGCGGACGAAAAGACAAACCTGCCTTCGGTGGGAACCGATATATATATATATATATATATATATTGTTTATAGGCGATGCTTCATTGCAGGACAACAGGAAGACTGCACAACAGCGCATGTCCTGTCTTGCTTGTGTCTTTCTTGTGTGTTCGTCATTGAGTGCTGCAAAGAATCATGACCACGATATTCCACCAACTCGCCCACCTCCGTGTTATCCTGCAATATACAAAGTTGTTTCGAGCTGGACCGTCTTCGGTTTTGCGATGTAAGACTACAGAAAACGCTACTGTTGTTATATCACCGGCACTAATGGCAGCGTTTGAATAGTGCATTAAGGTCCCAGAGGCGAAATAAAGTGTCCCCATCTGGTTGCCAATCTCCACACCAGCTTCCTTCTTTTTCTTTCCAGCTCGGCACGGGATGCGCGACCACCAGTCGCCATTTCCTTCGCGCGTATGCGTAACAGCATTGTATGTACATGAATGCATTAGTCGCCGCCGGCACATTATTCCCAGGTAAACGAGTAATCTGTGCTGCATTGTTTCCTCAGGCGTTGCGTAGGTGCTTCGCGAGATGACAAGGTATTGTGCGAGGATCGCATGATTACTTGGTCCTGCTTACTTAGCGTCCGAGCGAGTCTTTTTAGTCGAAAAGCATCGCATGACAAGTGTGCGTAGGGACTAGTTAGACGCGTCACACCTTGTCAACGAAAAGCGGTTGTGCGTATTCACGCACACGTCGGTGCTGACGTTTGTGTATGACGTCAATTGACATAGGGTAAAGGTACATGCGTCGCGTCTTTGAGTAGCGCATATTTGTTACCTGTATTAGAAAGCATGTTATTTATGGTAAGAAATAATCAATGCACAAGGCGGCATGGGCAGGAACGAGACAGACTCGGCTTCGAATAAAAGCATTGCCTAACTCGAGATCTGCCGAAGTTATTCCATGTCTCGCAGTGTCCTTAAAGGAGTCGTGAAAGCAATAGGGATCTGCCTGGTTGTAATTTTCACTGCTTTGCTGAGCACTCGACATGCTGATTCCAAAATGTTTCGGCGCAATACTGATTGTGCGTTCAATAACGCCCACTCGAAATCCTAACGCTCTCGTGCTCCACAAACGATCGTGAGACAGTACAGGTACTATTCAGTGACGTTTCAGTGACGTCAGCTCAGGACATCTAAAAATTTGTATACATACCGTTAACATCCGTATTCTCTAAAATTATAGATTTATATGAAGTCTAGAAAGTAAGCAAACACTTACACACCGTGGGGCGCAGATGTTCGGAAGCGAGGCTAGAGCACCGTTTCTTTTTCCATGGACTCCGAGTGCGCGACAAGTCTCGGAGGCCATGGTGAAGACTAAGATGACGTCAGCTGCAGAGCCGAGGGGAACGCACGCTGGGGAAATCGAAACCACGTTTTTTTATCGCTCTAAATCAACCAAGATGATGCTACAGAACGACATATATTATAGATTGGAGAGCCGGTATTCAGAATACACACATCATACAACGTTTTCAGAAAAGGTTTCAGGACCCCTTTAAAGGACCTAAAATTAGAATTCATAAGGAAGCCAATCATCTACCTGCAGTCGATACACAATTAAGTGGCCGAAAGGAAATCGAAATGGGTGGTCTTTAATGCGATGTAACATACATTACATAAGGTTTACATCTTTAATGATCTTGGTAGAGTTCAGAAATGTTGTACTATATTACGTGAACGGAACAAAATTTTGATGCGATCTACAGCCGAAAATTGCTTCGTTATGCATTGGTGAATGCAGTGAATTAACGAAAGTGTGACACTTACACTGCAGGACGTATTGGTAATTATGATCAATGCTTTCATGTTTGATTTCATCATTATTCAGTGACTTTCGAGCCATATAAAGCGCGAGCCGAAATCCATTCAGTATTATCAGATTTATTGGTCATTAATAACGTTAATTTTACAAGTATATGTTCAATATGTTTGTTTTCTTCATGAATTCCCTCAGGAAGCTCCAGCATATGGATGCCGTTGTGACGTCAATGAATTCGATGTGTTAATCAGTATTTTGGCAACCAATAAAGTTAGTTATAACTACTTACACTAAATACGTGAAATACACTGAGGTAAAGTAACTCAGTTTCATGATCAAATACGCATACAGGCCTTGCTATGATATTATGGTGGGCTAATGCGGGAAACAAAAGGTGCCTTCACCTCGTCTATTCTTTTTCTTAACAGTGTATCTGTTCATGCTTGGCAAAATTTTGTGCGCCACTACCGACAAAATGGAGACGCTTGCAGGTATGCGTCAAAAAAAGCGGATTTGTGCCAAGCAGATCCTGACATAGCGTAATCACGCGTAGTATAAAATAGCAAGGGGATGGGAAAGGGAACTAGGGAGAGGAGGCAGGAAGGAAGAGGGTAAAACGTGACGTAGCCTTTCATAGTAAAGTATAACAAATGGTGGGAAGGATAGGTGAGAGTGAAGAGGAGATATGCGAAGATGAGGAGGCGGGAAAGGAGGAGAGAGTGCTATATAGAAAGAGTATGAGAAACAAAGAAAGATGATAAAAAAAAGGAGATTCAGAAAGAGATAAAGAAGGAAAGATGTACGAAAGAAAGAACATAATGAATAAAGATGAAAGAACTCAATCTGCGTTCGCCAGGTGGTGGCGCTTATTTGTCAGCTGCGCTATTTAGTCAGATTTCGCAGGCGTGTAAATCGGCTTTAACTTTCTTTTTCTTAAGCGAATGTATTCTTGCCAGAGGTCTTCTGGCTGCGATAGCGGAATTTTTATGTTATCAATATTGTTATCTATTCTTATTATTAGGAGAAGAATCCTCTTTTGAGTTTATGAGTCCCTTAAAGGAGAATTGCGGTGGTTTTTTTCACCGTGTTATGATATCGCCTTTTTAACGGTATTGATAGTCCTGTAGCAACCAGGGTGGTCCAATTTACACAGAAGCTCACCAATAATTTAAAGTAACCCAATCAACAACGTGTTCACACCGCAACAGAAACGAGTATGTGCTTCGAGCAGCGTATGCGATGACGTCACAGCACCCCCGGCATCAGAAATATGGAGCTTGTGCCAAAGAAACAAGAGTGGCGAGGTCATCTGACGTTGTATTGAATTATGTCAGTTTTTCTGAACTTGACAGCGATTATTTGAGCACTGAAGTGTCACTGTTTTGCTTTTGACGGCCCTCCTGTTCGGGTAGGCAGCGTTGTAGGTAATGGCGTCACAAACGCAGGGTGGCCCGGAAGGGAATCCGCTAAAAATTTTTAAATGAATATCCCGGAAAACTAAATGACTTGCAAACCCTAGCTTGACATATTTTCTTACAGTACCGAGGGGACGTATATTGAAGATTTCACTGAGACCAGTGGGCACTGAAAAATCACCGCACTTGCCCTTTACAATATAAACTTAGCGTCTATTACACTTTGAGCAATCTACAAGGAGTACTGGATTTTGATAATTAAGAGGGTGCCTTAAGGTATTTGATTTAACAGTGGCCACGTTAGGCGATCCTGATATTTTAGATTATTTGAGCAGGTGACATGCCGCTCGTGAAATACTGCACACATTTGCGCCTCGTATGTAAAAACGTAAACGTAAATGCTAGCACAAGGTTTGTCTACCTGCCAAAGGGCATACGATAATGGAGGACATTGAGATCCTTTTTTTCTTCACCACCTCTTGTTGCACACAATTAATTTTACTATTTTCGTACATCTTCATTCAAATACGAGCTCCGTGTCAGAACCTGCAGTCCCGACAGTGCAAGCGCGACTCAAATAGCGATTAAAAATTTCATGGCGATAATTACGAAAAATTCACTTCTTATTCTAAGCATTGTGTAGTCATCATTCACTTCACTGTCGTACACACAATTATATTGCTCAGTAGCTTAATAACTCACTCGCACCTTCAAGCTACGAGGCGTGACAACAAGGAGCAACCGATCACTCGATTTCGTAACCACCGTCAGGAACAAAAGCTTAAAGGGACGCCACGGGCTCATCCACAAAACGCGGAAGGCGTGCTGGACCGCGTGACTCTTACGTGGGGCCCTCTCAGCTTCGATGACCTTGCATGCCACCGGTTTGTCTCTCATCGGTCGCACATTCAAGGGCACACGCTGCCTCTTCTAACACGCTCCTCCCGTATGACATTGTCCTTTCCCTCCTCTGACATTGTCCTTTTCCTCAGAACGTTGCGCAACAAACCAGAATCACCTCTTCCCGATGAACCTCCCTGCCTCTTGGATTTCGCTTGTGTCCCTTCTTTCCCTGCTTGCTTTTGCGTATGTATCTCGCGTATATCTCGCCCTCACATAGCTCCGGGAAAGCAGCCCAAGGCATCGGTGTCCGTTGTTCCTTGTGCTCTTTTTTCCGCGTCAGTGCTCTAACGACGCTGAATAACCAAAGCAGTGATGTCATTGTGTTCCTGCCTATCGGAAGAAAACGCATCGTGTTTCCCATAACTTGTAGCTTTCGCTGGATTGAGGTCCGAGAAGTAACAAGCAACGCGGGATCTGAAACATCAACGATATTTTATAGCAGGCTTGAGTATTTTCTTGTGGAAATATGCTGCTGAAGGAGCACTTCGGAGCGGGGCATTTTCCTAGCACTCTGGAATTCAGTGATCGGACAGTGGCTCACCTCATTCGGATTATTGGCGTGACTGCCCTAAGCTGCTCCTTACGGTACCTGCGAGTGGTCAGGGACAAAAATGTTAAGGCAGGACAAGGACTGCTTTGCTGGCATTCTCAGTCATCTGGATGTAGTAAATCCTGAGAACTGCTGGAGGCACAAAAACGTTGCTTTGTAAGAGACAAATGTGCACAGAGCAGGTGGAGGTTTCGAACACCTTAGGTGGTTAAAAAAAAGGGAAGCCTTCACACATTTTGAAGTGTACACGGAGAAAGATTTATTAAAATGGAATGCCAAAGGACCGAAATAGAAACGCACGCAACTGTTACATTATGTTGTTACGAAAAATTCATCTCCCATACGCGACGTACGCATGGCACTCTAGCAAGTCTGAAATGTGCGGGTCCAGTGTTTATCACTGAGTTGTTCCCGACAGTTAACGTTTACCTCACTTCTTGGCTACGTCTTTGTGTTTTAACCCATTGAGGACCACGCAAAAGCTACTAGCTGTATTTATTGATACTCAGCACATTTAGTTAACTAACGCAAAGAAAAACATTACTAACGTTTTATAAATGTAAATGAGTTTGTTCAGAAGATATGATGGTGTACTTTTGTAAGTACATTGGACTCTTACACACGTTACTTCGATGCAGTAAGGGGAAGCACGCAAGGCTATTTCCATCCTATAGCAAAATTACCTCAGTGTGTGGAATTATTGAAGCACCCAGGCTTTATGCAAAGAGGAGCGTTACAGTTTTCGCAGCCCCATTTCGATCTCTTGTGACTAACGGCGCATCGCAATTGTTTTTCAAGCTTCTTGTGACTAACGGCGCATCGCAATTGTTTTTCAAGCTTCTTGTGAAAATGTTCATGCTGATCAAGAGCATTGGCAAACACGGCGGATGCTGGAGTCCTCTAGATACATCTGCTGCTTAAACCAATGCGGTGATAGTGCCTCGCCATTATGCGGGGGAACGACAGTAAGTCCAGCGGCGAGTCTCCCGTGAGTTTGTAGATTATCCACGCGTTCGAGAATGGACATGTTGATCACCTGGGCCGACTGGGACGGCCAGCATTTCTCCGCTCGTGCGAATCGGTAGTTATTGAGAGTTCGATCACGGCGGTCCACACCTCCCGTGCCACAAGTGTAGGTGCAACCCGTCTATCGATTGCACTTCATAAAGATATTCCGTGTTGTCTGAACTATTTGTTTAACCGCTCCACCAGCGATCTCACCTTGAACACTCTGCCGTTTGTTTCCTCAAGTAAATGCTTGTTCGCAAGATGTAAAAAGGGCTTTATGTTGAGAAACCGCAATCGACTCATGTAATTTGCAACCAATGCAATACCAGCTGCAACAGATGCAACACCACAAATACATGCGCTGACTAGGCAGCTTGTGGCAGCAACTGAGCAAGATAATTACGATAAATTTCTTCACATCCCCAGCGTCGGCAAAAGCGTGTGCATTCTGCTGTTTCGCGTATTTTCCTGTTTGCACCACAATATGGGTCAGAATTTCGTCATCAAGTATTGTGTTAAAAACCTCGCTTGGAGACTTACTCGAAAAACTCAGACTTCCATTTCTTTTCTTCTGCAGCAGTAGTCGACCTTGACCGGCTGTACACGGGCTTGCTGCTATGCGAGCGTGCTTGCTCAATACTTTGCTTTGTTGCTTCATGACCTCGCATCGTCAGCATCTGCGTCACCTCCATCCCAGTGTAATTCCAAGTGTGCCTAAAAGACAACGTACGAGCTTATGTTTTGTTTTTGTTTTTGTTTTTACTCTAATAGAGGCCGGACCTTTCCATTTATGTCATTACACTACAGATAAAAACTAGAAATAACTCCCGCTATGCCTTCCTTGGTCTCATTATCTGTTGACATCATGAAGTTGTGTCTAACATACAAAAGGAGCCCTATATATATATATATATATATATATATATATATATATATATATATATATATATATATATGCGCCCTCATGTACCTGAACCGCCGTTTACGACTACGTCTGTCGTACCGTCTGCGTCCCCCTCTTCATCATTAACGTACACATTGACGTCAGGAGGCACACTGACAACGTCAATAGGTTCTTGGATATGCACAGCAACATCTGTTGCAGCCTTCAGAGCTTCACATAGCCAACAAACGGTATTCTTCCGAAGAACATGCCTGCGTCTAGCTCTATAAGGTAACGTAGAATGAAAAGCACATCTAGGCTCCCACGAAGGGGGCCCATTCTACTACTCACAGTACACTGAAGTTTAACTACTACTCGGAGGAAACATACGGCCTTCCGTCTATCTTCTTGTGCTTTGCAATGATCGTTTCGTCCCAAAAACAAACAGCCCTTTTTTTCTCGTTTAAATTTGTGCGGTGAAAAGAATCGAATCAAAATGAAAAAGTGGTACCCATCAGGTGCGTTTGACGGGCGCTGGCTTTCCCAAATTTTAAGGACTCATAGGAGGGAAAAGGGAGACCCTAGCCGATATCTACGATTAAAGGTGTCTTGCTGCTCCCTCTGGCATCAAGAATACTAATGAGCAAGATTGGGATTTTGAGTTGTGGATTGGGTACCGTCAAAGAAACGAAGTGTGCTTTCTAAAGTAAGCTGGGCGCCTGATAAGTTAATGAGTTTACACACGCATTCGGCTTGGACTTATCACAGTGTTTATTTCAGACGCCGTGCCATTGCACTTCCGATAACAACCATCATGCAGCACCATGCTGAGCGCAAGAGTGGGCCGATAGCAAAATGGGAAGGAAGAGCCTGCACACTGCTTTCCACGAACACCTGTGTAAGTTACCGCATTTTTAAGTTTTAGACTTTTTTTTTCTAGCGCCCAATTCTTGGCCTATCCCCCACAGTGGCTTGTGAAGCCACTGTGGGGGATTGGCCAAGTTCAGGTGAACAAGAACAAGAAACGCGGACAATGCCGCCGGATGTTCACGGCTCGTTACAGAAGCCTTCATCGTATAGGAATCCTACTAAGCAGTCTCATTATTAACGCAGTGTCACATCCACCCACCCAAATTCTGCCGACAACAGAAGGACTGGACGCTGTGGCTTACCTATCGAGAACTATTGGACTGCGTTTGTTAGTGTTTTCGCACAGTAAACACGCAGGAAAGCGCTTGTACGCGGACTGTTATTCCGTTAACAGCGCAAAGCCGCCTCAACATACGCACTTATGCGATTGTTCCAAAAAGAGGCTATGTAAACGAACCAACGCGTACTTAACTAAGATCCTGTTAGTGCCGAAAACAAAGCACAGTAAGAGTTCGCACTGTCTGAAGCCACTCGAGTTTACCTCACATTTAAAGCTAAATGATACTGTCATTGAGTTATGGAAACTTGGTTCTAAAGGTTTTATTTATTTATTTATTTATTTATTTATTTATTTATTTATTTATTTATTTATTATTTATTGATACTGCAAGCCTTAACAGGCTCTTACAAGAGCGGGACCAACAAGGATACAAACTGGTAACTACACATCTGACTGAAAAACAAAATTAATAATAATAACAAAAAGAAATGAAAGTGAAAAGAGGCAAGGATAACAGCACAGACTACAAGACAAAAATACATATTGCAACTATACATCTCATCAAGAAAAAGAACAGCACAGACTAACAGGGAAGAGCACAATTAGACTTAATCTACGAATGAAAACTGCGGTTGGCATAGGATCAAACACGCACATTCCGTGAACAGTGTGAATCAGTTGTTGTTGTTGTTGTTGTGTGTGTGTGTGTGTGTGTGTGTGTGTGTGTGTGTGTGTGTGTGTGTGTGTGTGTGTGTGTGTGTGTGTGTGTGTGTGTGTGTGTGTGTGTGTGTGTGTGTGTGTGTGTGTGTGTGTGTGTGTGTGTGAATTTAAGGACACATTTATCAATGCTGTAGGCACTGATAAATGGTGACACATTTGATAAATTGTGACAACATTGGGACACCAATGCGACAACATTGTGGCAACATTTGACGTCATTGATAAATGCCGTAGGCATAGCATAAATGTTTTACCATCCGTTGGTGTTATCCTCGCTATAGGCAATCTCGACATGTCCTACACAGGCGCAGTTTCAGTCCGACGTTGGTGAAGGAAGCAAGAACTAAGCATATTAAAAGGCTATAGATATGGGAAATAAATACTGCAGCATGGTGAAGGGCAGCTCACAACAGTCAAGGCATCTTCAGCAAATCTCGACTTATCGAACAAGCCTTGGCTTTTATCCCTAGTATGCCAGCCAAGCAAAGAAACACAGCGAATTCCGAGGCACATGGCTGGCCGAAAGGTCATTACCGAAATACTTAGCGCAGAAACAATGAAAGGAGCTGAGGGTAAACAAATTACAAAAGCGCTAACTTCTAAATATAACCTCATCACGTCATATTCATGTGTACATGTTCGAGAAGCGCGTGCAAAAGTTATAACACATACGCACAAAGGCCGCGCGCAATAACACGAACACGAAGAAAAAAATGCATCGAATGAACGTGACAGGAACTGCTCGTTCACAATCACCTGCACGTGCACCCGGCGACCGGCTGTCGCGAGGTATAATCGAAGCTGCAGAAATGGTAAAGGTGACGGTCCATCAGTTAGAGCGCGATCCATCACTTAGCCAAGCGACGAATCGCCTCTGCTACCGTATGCGCGGTATAGTGCCTATAGTGAACTCCCTGCTCGCGCCGTTATTTCATGGACTTTTCTGGTACGCTAAATTAGAGCACCGCGCCATTTTGCCACTACTGTTATGGCTCTTGCGTACACATACTTTACGTTATATAAAGAAAAGGAAATAAGGGTTGTCAGCAGGGCCTGTTGGAGCATTCTAACTTTTGGGGTGAACTGCGCGATGGCGAGCTAAGGATAAGCAGTTTATCTATACCTTAGATAACAGATAGCCACTATTTCTGGCCTTAAGATAAACACGAAATAAATACGAGACGAGGAACGCAGTATGTCGGCCATCACTCTCACACAGTCTCAAGTTACCGAATACACATTGCACAAGGAGCGTTGGTTCCTGACTTTTCTTTAATAGCGAGCTTTGCTCCAAAACAGTGATGTAGTTGCACTCGGCTGCTGATCCGAAGACCGCTGGATCATGTCCCGGCCGCGCCGGTGCGTTTCTGAGTAGGCGAAATGCTTGAGGCCCTTGTAGTGCGTGATGTGAGTGCACGTTACTGAACCTTAGGTGGTCGAAATTTTCGGAGCCCTCCACTACGACGCCTCTCGCAATCATATCGTGGTTTTGGGACCTGAGATCCCGTACATTATTATTAATGTAATATTGTGCTTCACGAAGAACAAGATGCAAATAATAAAGGAAATCACATCGCGAAACTTTACTAACATTTTCCATACTGACTGCGAATGCTCGAGATGCATGTGTCCTAGATAGATAAGTGTATGCCCAACCACACTCCAAGTACATCACTGGCGATGCGTTTTCTAAAGTGCCCACTGTCGCCGATATTCTGTGAGAGAAAGAACCATACGACATACCGACAAAGCTGTGAAAAATGCGCCGCCAAGCGACTAAATTTTCTGGTTCGCACGAAGACCATCAACCACGCAGAAAATTATCGTCATTGTCACTGTCCTGGCCAAGACAAGTCTACCTGTCTAAACGTTCGCTCCTGCGACATTACCTGTTCTCAATCGTTATTTAACGATCTCTTGTCGAAAGATCTGTTGTCGATCTGTTGTAACGAATGTTGTGGTACATTGTCCCCTGAGCTTCTCTACTAGGTGCTGTAATAATACATACCAAACCAGGCGGTTGCAAGCTATTTAATTTTCCTAAAAATGAATATTAAGGATTTTGAGCGGATTCCCACGCAGGCCACCCTGTGCTTTTGACGTCGTCACCTTCAACGCTGCCTACCTGAGCAGGCGGGCTGTCAAAGGCGAAACGGCAATACTTCAGCGGTTAAATCGTCGCTGTCAAGTTCAGAAATGCTGGCCAGGGTGGTTCAGTTTGCTCAGAAACTCGGCAATAATTTTAAATAACCGACTGAACGTTGCGTCCAAACCGAAACCGAAACGGGTCGACGCTTCGTGCAGCCTATGCGATGACGTCAAAATATTCATGGTGTCGGAAATATGTAGCTGGTGTCAGAAAAAAAATGACAGTGGCGAGGTCACTCAACGATGTATTGAGTTGTGGCAGTTTTTCTGAACTTGACAGCGACGATTTGGGCGCTGAAGCTTCGCCGTTTTGCTTTTCACGGTCCTCCTGCTCACGTAGGCAGCGCTGAAGGTGATGACGTCAAAAATACAGGGTGGCCCGCACGGGAATCCGCTAAGGAGTTTTGAAATTCGTTTACAACAAAGATAAATGACTTGTAACCGCAGTGGCTTGGCATATATTGCTGCAGAACCAAGGAAAATATATATATATATATATATATATATATATATATATATATATATATATATATATATATATATATATATATATATATATATATATATATATATATATATATATATCATCAGCCTGTTTAGGTCCCCTGCAGGACGAAGGCCTCTCCCAAAGATTTCCAATCCACCCTATCCTGAGCTAGTTGGTTCCACTTTATGCCTGCAAACTTTTTAATTTCATCGCTCCATCTAACCTTTTGCCTGCCTCTGTTGCGTTTTCTCTCTCTTGGTATCCATTCCGTCGCTCTTACTGTCCATCTTTTATCTTTCTTCCTCATGATATATATATATATATATATATACATCATCAGCCTATTTTAGGTCCACTGCAGGGCGAATGCCTCTCCCAATGATTTCCTATCCACCCTATCCTGAGCGAGTTGGTTCCACTTTATGCCCGCAAACTTTTTAATTTTATAGCTATGGCCCGCCACGGTGGTCTAGCGGTTATGGCACTCAGCTGCTGATCCGAAGGTCGCGGGATCGAATCCCGGTCGCGGCGGCCGGATTTCGATGGACGCGAAATGTTGAGTCCCGTGTGCCGTGCGATGTCAGTGCACGTTAAAGAACCCCAGGTGGTCGAAATTTCCGGAGACCTCCACTACGGCGTTTCTCATAATCAGAGCTCGTTTTGGGATGTTAAACCCCACAAATCAATCGATTTTATAGCTTAATCTAACCTTTTGCCCGCCTCTGTTGCGTTTTCCCTATCTTGGTATCGATTGCGTCGCTTTTACTGTCCATCTGTTATCTTTCCTCCTCATGACATGTCCTGCCCAGGTACACTTCTTTCTTTTAATTGATATCAGCTACTCCTGCCTGTTCCCTGATCCATTTCGCTCGTTCTTTATCTCTTAGCGTTACACCTATCATTTTTCTTTCCGCTGCAGGTTGCGTGCCCTTTAGTTTCATCTGTATGTATGTATGTATGTATGTATGTATGTATGTATGTATGTATGTATGTATGTATGTATGTATGTATGTATGTATGATAATTTTATTCAGGTCAGTGGGCAGTCATAAATTACCAGAGTTTCCACAATTTCGGGTGTTTTACGTCCCAAAATCGCAATATGATTTCAAAGGGCGCCGTAGTTGAGGACTCCGGAAATTTCGACCCCGTGGAATACCTTGACGTGCTCTGATATCGCACAGTACGCGGGCCTTTAGCGTTTCGCCTTCATCAAAATGCGGCCGCCAATGCCGCGATTTGATCGCGTGACCTTCGGGTCAATAGTGTAATGCCATAGCCAACATACCACCGCAGCGGGTTTGCGACACCTTATTCGCTGAATTAGCAAAGCATGGTTCCTAATTGTTTGAGTAAAAGGTTAAGGAGACGATGGAAGAGGGCGAAACAGGGCTCTATCATATCCTTCAGTGAAGGCTAGTAACCAGTCCAGCACCACTAAAGAGCCAACACTCATAGGGTGCACAGAGCGCCTACAGTTCACGTGCATGTAATTCCAGGGAACTGCTAATGCGAAGTATTGCTACGATCTCCCTCGCCGCTCACTATGCGCATGAAGTACTGGACTGACGCACCTTTGGCGTCACATTAACACGGCAATAAAGCAAAAAAAGACGTGCGCACTGTGCCTTATGAATGATATTAATTCTGGGCGTATTTTATTTTTCTAGAAGCGTTTGATTCACTTTAAATAGAGTCGAGAAAAACACAAGTGATTGTTATTGACAATATGGGGTCCTGTAAAACAGCTGTTTTATCGGCCGATTCGTGTCATCAAAGCCCCTCAACTTTGCATTGTAAGTTAAAATGTGTCTAAGCTACCCTAATGAATATTCAGAAGCAATATTTGATTTGGCTATTTTCGATTCGAATTCTCTGCTTCGTTCTTCCTTCGGCCCCGAGAAAAGCCTAAATGACATGCGTGAATAACTTTGCAACGCTTTGAGACAAAATTAAACGCATAAATATCCTTCTCTCGGTAGGATTTCTTTTCGTAGAACACATAATGTTGCCAAAAGTCCACAGCGAGAAACTGGAGGCGGCCATATTGTTTGTTAAGTTGTTTGTTTGTTTGTTTGTTTGTTTGTTTGTTTGTTTGTTTGTTTGTTTGCTTGCTTGCTTGCTTGCTTGTTTGCTTGTTTGTTTGCTTGCTTGCTTGCTTGCTTGCTTGCTTGCTTGCTTGCTTGCTGGCTTGCTTGCTTGCTGGCTTGTTTTTTGGTCGCGTGATGTTCACGGAGCCCGCCTATTGGTCACGAACAAATCTCGCACATTTTGATCAAAACAGCTACGGGATTTGACTCATTTCTGATTTGAAACTAAACAGCTGCACAGGTCGTTTGTATCTCCTATTGACTCAATTAATATATAGGCCTTTTTAGTGAAATAAACCTAGATGCACATCAGGGTACTTTGAAATTTAGATCACTTTTCCCTTTCGGGTTTTGGCTCTTTTAGGAAAAAAACACTCCTCCTTCGAGCCTACGCCAGATTCTCCGACATGGAGACGTCAGAGATCGAGGTCGCCCTAACTAAATATAAGTACGGGTACGTTTTGCGGATGCCTTACATAATATGCACACTTCCCATCTGATCGACTGCTAATGGCTCCGTACTGGTGCTTTCCGTTATCGCATTTTGTAACACCGCAGTGTGACCTCTTCTATTTTATCTCCGTTACTCTTTGCTGTGCGCTGTAGTTTTTCTTGTTTTTTTTTTGTGTGTGTGTGTGCGGGCAAACCCAGCATATCCCAGACAATGCCACCAGTACGTGACTAAACGCGGTAACTCGGCAAATGCGCGCGTGATTTCCGCGTCGTCCGCGCACGCGTGTGCCAATATTGGCAAGGCCCGTGGGTTTCGCCTTGCTAAATCTTTCCCGCCAATTTGCGCTCGCTTGGCTTTAGCGTCCCTGCGGTTTCCCCCTGGCACGCAGCGCCAAGAACACGCGAGGCATCTGCGTCCACGTGCGTAAACAGGACACCAATCGATGGGCTTTCCTGCATCTCACCCTCTCCCTTCCTCCTCTTCAAGTTCCCTCTGGGGAACTACGGTGAGACGTGGGGCGTGCTCTTTAGCGGCCAAAGTTCAACGCGCCGTCGCTCGATAATTTAACAAAGTTGAAAAAATATGATCGCGTGCACAAACTATGGAAGAAGAGAGAAAGTCCGCCGCGGTGGTGTAGTGGTTACGGTTTTCGACTGCCACACACACAAAAAAAAAATAATAATAATATACGCGGGTTCGATCCCGGCCGCAGCGGTCGCATTTTCAAAGGAGGTGGAAATGCCAGAAGTCCGTGTACAGTGCGTTGTCAGTGCACATTAAGGAACTCCAGGTGGTCAAAATTTCTGTAGCCCTCCACTACGGCCCTTTCTATCCTATCTCTTTCACTCCATTTCCCCTAACCTCACGGACGCTTAGCCGTGCTCCCGATTTGGGCTGCAGAAATAGCGTCTTTTCCTTAACCAAACCACAATCATCGTCATCAGAGAGAAGGGTGAGGGGGGAGTGTTTTGCTAGAGGAGTGAAGAGGTAATAATAAACGCGCGATCCCGCCACTGTGGTCTAGAGGTTGAGACACTCCGCCGCTGATCCGAAGGTCGCGGGATCGAATCCCGGCCGCGGTGGCGGTTGCATTTTCGATGAAGGCGAAATTCTGACGCCCGTGTACTGCACGATGTCAGTGCACGCTAAGGGAATCCGGGTCGTCGATATTTCCGGAGCCGTACATTAGACGTCGTCTCTCATGTCGTTTTGGGACGTGACAAACCATAAATCGACCAGGAATGAAGGCAGTATGAATGCTATGTCGCAATACGTAAGCAAGTGGCATAGCTTTCTTTCGCGAAACAGGAAGCACCGATCGATTGATTGATTGATTGATTGAAAACTTTATTTGATAAATAGGGCAAACAAACAAGGGAGCAGGAAGGGTGGCTCCCTACTCAAGGACTCCAGTGGCCGCATTTGACGCGCCACTGTCCGCGATTCGACGCGGAAAGCGAAACACTTGTTCAGACGCTACGCCAACTGGACGGTCGGCCACTTCCTGTGCAGGTGCTGCTTGAACACCGTCCTCATCGTTCGTCGGCCCTCAAGGCACTGAGAGCACATTTGCGCTTTTAGGGGCGAAGCTCCTTAGGGCATAGGCTAGTCCGGCGTCGGTGTCGTCGTAGCCACCTCTAGGTCTCAGAATGATCACGAGATGGCGCTGCGGTGCTGCTTAGCTAGTACGTGAATTGATCAATAGATGGCGCGGAGGCGCTCGCTGCGTGCTCTAGTGTGATAGGAGAGCGCTAGATGGCGGCTGCGGATTCACAGCATATCCACGGAGTGAATGATGATGAGTGGGGCGAAGCTTCCGTCCGTCTGTCTGTCTGTCTGTCTGTCTGTCTGTCTGTCTGTCTGTCTGTCTGTCTGTCTGTCCGTCCGTCCTTCCGTCCGTCAGTCTGTCTGTCTGTCCGAGCGCTGCGGTGCTGCTTAGCTAGTACGTGAATTGATCAATAGATGGCGCGGAGGCACTCGCTGCGTGCTCTAGTGTGATAGTAGAGCGCTAGATGGCGGCGTTTTGTGTTCGAATTTGACTGGATGGAGGTGCATTGCTCTCGTTTAATCGTATATCGCTGAGGCGCACCTCAGCTCTATTGTCATTGGATGGAACGATCGTTCGAGATCGTTCGATGCGCGACCGATGAACATCCGGAGCTTCGCCCACTCATCAGCATTCACTCCGTGGATATGCGTGGATTTTTTTGAAGACGATGGATTTGAGCGAGCGCCTTTGACTGTTGGACTTGTCCTACAACGTCTCTTTCATTATTCCCCTTCTTCCTCTCGCTCCCATCTTTCTATTCCCCGTTCCCATTCCCCCCAGTGTAGGGTAGCCAACCGGTCGCCTTTCTGGTTAACCTCCCTGCCTTTCTGTTTTAGATGCGAAGCAGCTTCTGGTCGGGGCTATGTCACTCTCTCCCTCCCTCCCTCCCTCCATCCATCCGCCGTGCTGTGTCCACACCCGCACTGCGCATGCGCATCCTCCTCCCTCTCCTCTCCTTGTCTCATCTCCTGTCCTCTCGGCATTCCTCCTCTCCTCTCCGAACGGCATGCGTTGGCTATGGAAACGATCTTTCTTCCATGAATGCTTTACCAGCTCGCAAGGAACGAGAACGCGCCCTCGCCCGCGAGAGACAACGATGACGCAGGCAGCGTCTGCTAGCGTCAAACCGATGCAAACGCGACACCTAGTCAAACCAATGCAAACGCGGTGTGCACCCCCCGTGCTGCTTCGCACTGTGACGTCAGCCGGCGTTCCGTGGCCGCCGGTTCAAGAGACAAACGCCAGGAGACGCGCTATCTTTGTGTTCCATCATCCGGGTGATCACGAGGGTCATGTGATCATTCTGACTATATATATTGCACGACGAAAACATTAAAGGGGCTTTTGTTCTTGGTCACGATGTAACGAGCGTCTGTCGATCATTCTGACGAGCTTGACACGCATCGCCTCACGGTCCCCTTCGGCGGGAGTTGGTGTAATTTTTCCCCTTCTTTCTGTCCTTCCAGTGGCCGCCGCTGTAAGCTCGGCCTGGTATAAGAGACCCTTGTGGGCCTACATCCAGGTTGGCTTGAGTGAGGATACGTCCTCCCAAGGCTCCCTATAGGGAGAAGTCAGTACAACATAATTTCCAGCTCACTTTTAACACAACTGTTAGCTAAATTATTCCTAGCGCCAGATAAATCATGTGAGCGCTAAACCATTTAATCTATGCGCTAAACGCTTATTTTTAGTCGTGCATTTACGTTTGATGGCCTACACATGCATTCGCACATAATATGGGGAAGTGACGGCCGACCGCCGCACCAGGGACACTGACCTACTTCTACTTTTCTATCTGCGAGGAAACACCGTATGCAATCGTACATTTCCTCTCCACAGGTCTACTCTTTCGAGTTCTTCAAGCATGAGCGTGTGAAGCACCAACGAATTCATTTCGGGACCCACAATTCCCGAAATAGCACGAACGATTACTGATAGGGATGAACGCGTTTACCTTGCCGTGTTCGCTCTGGCCTTATGCATGCCTATCGCTCCAAGACGATCTATTGAACCGGTATAGATCATGTTCCGAATTCTTTATTAAAGACGATAGCCCTTCTTGGGCTACCTAAACGCGAGAAACTTTGCCTGTCTGTCACTCGATTCAGCCGGCCGGCCAATACCAAGCGAGCTACCAACACTGGTGGCACAGGGTCGTTAACGCCTATATTATACAGCGCGAAGGAAGCATCAGGCCTATTTCAGGCAAAACATGCGTGCGTAATGGAGATACGCAACGTTCACTTGATTAGGTATACACGCTGAATTGGTTTCTACGTTAGTAAATGAAAAAAATGAACGCGTCAGAAATGGTGTCGAAGAGACGCTACGCGTTAAAACAAGCCAACAGAAGGCGTGGCTCTATAGCCGGCATATAGATATGCAAGAGAAAGAAAAGGTCCTAACAGATGGCCCGAGAGCAGGGAGAAGCGGGAAATTTGAATTGAATTGAGAAAAAGGAAACGTCCATTGCTGCCATCATGGGGGGAATGAGAGCGAGAAGAGCGTGAGTGGTGTGATGGGGGAGACGAAAGGGTGTTGCGTATCGGGGGTGGCAGAAGACTATCGTCTTTCGACGTCATTTCCAGCGAAGCGAGCAGATTTGTGGCGACTTTTCCATCAGTTAAACAAAGCAAATATTTTAGGCGTTTCACGTGCCAAGACCGCGATATGAATGTGAGGCACACCGCAATGGGAAGATGCCGGGATCTTCGACCACATGGAGATCCGTGCGCTGCACAACGCGCAGTATACGCACTGGCCTCTACCGTTTCCGCCTATGTCTAAAATTCGACCGCCGTGACGGGGAACGAACCAGGTTACTTCCGGTTTGATAACCACGACCGCTGGACCACCGTTGCATCAACCTTTGCTATTCTCACAGAATAAATGGATGTAAGAGTGTGGAACGTCCAATGGACAATAAATGGAGAGATAGGACAAATATATCGCGTCCATTCTGCCACTATCGTTGAATCGACCCAACAAATAGTTTAATAATTTCGATAATTATTACGCAACGTTGTTCGAACCCTTAATAGACTTTTCCCTTTACCTAACCTGGGCTTCCTTGAGTAAATCTTCAAATAAGTTAGAGTATTTGACAAACTTTAAAATCAGTTTTAAGTTCAGTGCTGTATCTGTGTGTCTCCTCTCTTGTCACTGTCTTTATTGCGCTGATTATTCTTTAAGGTATGAAGCAACTCGCCCAAGCTTCTGCTTTAGTAAACTTTTCGTTAGTTGCAGTGTGAAATTACGGGTTTTGTCCTTGTACCCTACAAACGCTATCTCTTTGGTTAGATAATTTTACAAGATATTGCATAATTACGTGTTACCAGAGGCAGGAGACGTTTTTTGCCTGTTACTAGTACGGCGCAATCTGAAATAACATTGAAAATATTTGTTAAAAACATTTTATAGGCACTTTTGGTATTATTGTGTGTCGTTTCAGGCGGCTGTCCTTAAGCGGTGAGAAATTAATAACTCTTGACGAAGTGCACTTGTTTTTGGTGAAGATTGTTTCTATAGCGCTAAATGTACAAGTTAGGTACGGAACTATAATGACCCGTTGATGTGGCTTGGACAGCCAGCACCACGGCAAAGGTTAGTAAGGAGATTGCGTAATTAGTAGTCGAGAAGGTGCCCTATTTATTTGCGAGACAGAGTGTTGGTAAAGTAATTAGGTTTTCGTATCCGAATTCCTTTAGGCAGCTCACGTAATCATTAAACAGTGAGTTGCGGCTGCCTAGAAGACTAATGATAATGTCGTTAAATATTCACAGTAAGGAAGGCTCGATCCAACAGCTGTATACGAAACATGGTGAAAAATTGCTCTGTACTATTTCGTACCTTACGCGGGATGTGGAAATGTTAGGCACTCTAATAGATTCTGTGAATAATGCGCACAAATGTTAATTTGGAAGTTGCGGGTTCGGTCGCCATCGACGATAAGTTATTCCGGTTTGGTCGCCATAGAACCAAACAGCCTATGCAATATACAGTGAAAATAAGAATATTACGCAAGACCGCACCTACGCTGGCCTTGGACGCGTTGCTTAAGAGCAACTTCAGATCAAGCACCTCGTGTTGAATTATTAATTAATCCTTTCAGGTAACAATAACAAAATTATAAAGGTGAGTTTTCATAGAATGCAGGTGTTTACTATTAACGAGTACCCGTTCATTCGTACGTGTCGCCTGCCTTCACCGAGGAACGCGATTTTATAAAGTTCGGTACCCACCTTTCTCGTCACCTTTCCTGTGTTTCGACAGCTGACTTCTTGCCAGGGTTAATGTCACTGTACTTGGCTCAGGAACGTAAGCCCAAGTCTAGCATATCTGTTTCGCTGTGTTCGATACCTCTAAATCTATATTCATACACCCGAAACGCAAGCGTTTTCTATAAGTGGGAAGTTATTTGATTTCTGGGGTTTTACGTCCCAAAACCAGCTATGATTATGAGAGACGCCGTAGCGGAAGGCTCCGGAAATTTTCACCACCTGAGGTTCTTTAACGTGCACCGACATCACACAGCACACGGGCCTCAACATTTTGCCTGCATCGAAATGCAGCCGCCGCGGCCGGGATTCGATCCCGCGATCCCGCGACCCGCGAGCCACTAGATCACAGCGGCAAAGCATATGAGTAGGAAGTCTTGTGAGATTCAGAGTTGTGATCGTGAATTATTTAGGGGAGCCAGTTACTACACAATCAGTTTTTGTAGTTCCAAGTTACAACACCAACGTCATTTGAGCGGGCAAATCAGTGTGCTCTTTGTACTCAGTAATTAAAGCAAGCAAGATATTTTATTTGCTCTAAAGGCGAAAGCCTTACTTGTCGCATCGCGACGATGACCTTGAAAAAAGTTAGGCTGTGAAACGCCAAAAAAGAAAAAAAAGAAACTGACGCTACGAAGCTTTAATTAATTACAGACGGAACCTCAAGGTCGTATACATAAGCCCGTAAGCGCGATATAGAATCCAAGGCATCAACGACACGCAATTAACGATTGCCAAAGTAGTTGCGGTGGAAGTTACCTTCTCAAGGTCATCAATCCATGTGGGCATGCGACACGCCTGACGAGGAGTTAGAAAGAACACCAGCAAAAGCATCTTTTGGAGGCGACGTTTTTTGCCTTGGCCTCTCCGTCTCATTGGACGACAGCACAAGGATCACTAGAACTGCTGAAGTTGCACCCTGTTTACGAATTAGGGAGTTAAGTAACAAAATGAGTGGTCGCCTCGACAAAGGAAGGAGTATTCGACTTTCATTAAATCATTATGCATGTTTCAGTAAAGGCGTACGGCGTATGCCGTTTGACAACAACGAGATCAATCTCGACGTGTAATTGAAAACGAGCGAATAAACACAACGAGACCAAAGTAGCACACACGTGGGATAATGAATGTCGTATGAGATTTCGAATGTTTAATTTGTGTATGAGTGGGGAGAGGCCACACCGTCTAAGGCCGTTGAATTGCATTTATGTAAGCTCACGAAGGGGAGCCTTTCGAAATGCAGGTACTCCCACGCACGGACTCTGACAAACAAGCAAACACCACCAACAGAGTGAGAAAAGGAAAAAGAGAATCCACGCATCTCCACGAAGTGAACCATGACGAGTGGGCGAAGCACTGGGGATCGTTCCGTGTTACCGTCAATCACCCGTGACATGGCCCACTCATGCACGTAAATGAGTGACAACGCGTGTGTATATTTACACAGGCGTTGTAATTTATGCCCCTGGTCTTTATGAGGTTCCTGCGCTCCCACTTCGTTGATCGTGCAGAGTTCAGGATTACTTTTAGCTAACGCGCACGCTGCAAATCCTTATGGTTCAACTACGCAAAAGAGAAATCTCCCACCGGTACTACATAGCAGGTCAAGGTCCAGTGCTTATATATACGGGGTGGCCGGTGAACGGTTGTGCAGCGCGAGCCGTCGGTTTTTCCAATCAAGAAACTCAATAGCAGACGCTGACTGCGTTAACGTTGTCTCTCGCGGTCGAGGGCGCATTCTCGTTCCTTGCGAGCTGGTTGGTAAAGCGTTCATCGCAGAAAGATGATGATGATGATTGTGGTTCGGTTAGGAAAGGACGCTAATTTCTGCAGCCCATGTAGGGAGCACGGCTAAGCGTCCGTGGGGGTGGGGGAGAGGGAGTGAAAGAGATAGAGAGGAGAGAAAGGCCGTAGTGGAGGGCTCCGGAAATTTAGACCACCCGGGGTTCCTAAACGTGCACTGACAACGCACAGCACACGGGCCTCTGGCATTTTCGCCTCCAAGAGCGTTTCTATAGTCAACGCGCGCCGTTCGCTCTCTCTCATGAGACGCTGCGCCCTTTTGCGCAACTGTAATTAGATGGCTACGCCGGGTGTGCGCCGCAAGCTCGGCCCTAAGGTGCTTCGCCCCTAAAGGACGCTGAGTGGAGGCCATCGGGGCTAGAAAAAAATTACTCGCGGAACATGCCTCGTTTATGCGGTCCTGAGTTAGTCTCTTTCGCCAGCGCAGCGAGATAGACAAAGCAACATTCTTCCTGGTGGGCGCAAAGTCGTGATTGCCTTTGTACTCGGTGCCGCGGAATCATTACCTGCCGCGTGTGGTAGGCATTGTCGCTTCTCGATTTAGTTCATATGTATTTATAAGTGACGTAGAAAGAGAGTGATACCTTATTTGTTGTCTGTACCCTTGAAATCGCTCTACGTCCACCTCATTTTACATTTTCGTAAGTGTCACTGTTCGTACGTGTTGTGCTACATTTGATCATTGCAGATATCATAATCATCGCTAAACATCTGCAGTAGCAAGCCAGGCCACTAACCAGGCTAACATATCCGGACTTATCAATAAAGTACTCCCTCTCTCTCTCTTTCTCTCTCTTATTTTACGAATGACTGTAAAATAAGCCGCGGAACTCAGCAGTCCACTCTTGCCACAAAAGCCTTTTTCTTCTTCATTTTTTTTTGACAAAGCAAAAGAGAGAGAAAGAGAAATAAAACATTTATCGAAACCCTGAACAACCACTGGGTTCTTTGGCAGGTCTCGGGATTGGGTGAAGTCCCCGCTCGAGAAACCCATGGACAGTGGCTGCCCTGCGTGATCTCGTGTCCAAATCGAGGTGCTCCTGAGAGGTGACACTGGACATCAGGGCACTACTAGGGTTTGGACTTGTAATGTTGGCGTTCGTGAGATGGAAGGCTTATGTGGCGTGGTGGAGCGTAGCCAGGGCATTGCACTCTGGGCGTTGTGGCCGGCATTGTGTGTGATGCATAGGGAGGTAGGACGTGCGGTGCAGAAAAGTGTTTCTCGGTACCGTAGCGCCCTCCACAAAACCGCTTCGGCCCGTGTGTTTGGGTCACGTGGTGGGGGATGTTTCCTGCGCTCTAATATGTAATCTTGAAGTATGGTGTTAAATTGCTTTTGGGTATAGGTTCCCTACTATGCTCGTCATCACGTTCGTCCCTGTGTGAGGCTCAGCGAGTATATGTTCGGGCTTTGGCCGGGGCCCTCAGATTCTCAGCGAGGGATTGGTCTCCCGGTGTGCACACAATTGTGGCTGTATCGGCAACGGTACCCGTGTTTAAAAAAATGGAAATCGCTGTTCGCAAAATCCTGCCGGTAGCGAAGTTCTGACATGCTTAGGGCGAGTCCGTAATCAGGTAATCACAGTGATGTGGTCCTCCTGGGGGCCCGTCACCACAGCTAAGGCTGTGGCCATCTCTTCAGCACCAGCCGTGTCTACGCGCTGTGCAGTGGCCGAGGCGATCTCGGGGAGACCGTAGCTCACAACGCTCACAGCGCTGACTTTGTGTTTGTACTTAGCTTCGCCCGTGCACCTCGTGTACTTTCACGGAGTGCTTCACGTTACCGGCGTACTTTCATGTTAATCATTCCACGCCAGGGTACCGGCGGTTTTTGTTGTGTTCTGGATGCATATCCCTTGCTGCTGCTGCTGCAGAGTACACTCGCTCCCGAATTATATGGAGTATGCATGCCTTCACTGCCTTCTCGTTCAGTTGTATTGAGCGGGCTCGGTGTCTAAGTAAGCTACTCCAGAAGCGGCGATGGGAATATTCGATAAAATGATTTTTCAAATGCGAAACATTTCTCAGCGAACTTCGGCTACTTTGAGCGTATCTATCTATCTATCTATCTATCTATCTATCTATCTATCTATCTATCTATCTATCTATCTATCTATCTATCTATCTATCTATCTATCTATCTATCTATCTAGCCGCCCACGACTTTGTGCTCTCCTGGTCGTTTCTTTAATGGGATGTATACGAAAATTGGTATGCCACAACATGACTCCAATACGGACATAAATGACAGGTCACAACATGAAAATCAGGACGTGCTTGTCATGAGCGGCGTAATTGCATGCCACGGTCATGGTGCTCTCCTGGCGGTTTCGTTAATGGGATGTATGCGAAAATTGGTATGCCGCAACATGACACCATTAGGAACATAATTGACAGGTCATAAAACGAAAATGATGATATGTATGTTATGAACGGCATGATTTACATGCCACGGTCTTGGTGCTCTCCTGGACGTTTCGTTAAAGGGATGTATACGAAAATTGGTATGCCACAACATGACTGCATGACGAACATAAATGACAGGCCATAACATGAAAATCATGACATGCATGGCATGAGCGGCATGATTTACATGCGACGGTCTTGGTGCTCTTGCGGCCGTTTCGTTAACTTCATATGTGCAAAAATCGGTATAGCGAGACAACAATGCACATCTATTTTGCGTTCCTGATGCGTGCTTCGCATTTCCTTGATTCCCACTGCACGTGGGATCTGCCGTCTTTTTATAATGGCTCCACATTCAAGAAAGGTTTGAGGAGGTGGGAACGTTTTAGAGAAGAGGTGCAAAGGCCAGCCTGCGCAGCTTGACGCTTCCTTTCTACACCATAAAGTGCCGAGGGAAGCAAAGGTAAGGATGAGGATGAAATGAGATAATTATAAAACAATGCACTGAAGGCTAGTAATTAGCTCAGTGAACCTATGTTGTTACTAAGTGGCCGTGGCTATGCACATTTTCTATGTACTTCCTAAAGATGTGTGGCACGTGTTCCCTACGGTTGCCCATACAGTGTCAAGTTTGTTACGTTGGTGGAGCTGCACGGTAGAGTTGGTAATATTGCATACCAAGCGGCTGATCTAGACGCTGCTGCATCTATGATTCAACACGGCATCCTCAACGGAGTTGATTCCATGTGAGAAAGAAGACGTCGAAGTGGAAGGTGTTGGCTTCATGCGGGTCCAGCTTTGTAACGTACACAGGCATTCGCTTGGACGGGCACTTCCTTCAAAGCAATTCCGCAAGAAATGGGACATAGTCGTCCGAAAGCGCTGCACAGGTGGTGCGACCATAACAAAGCGCACAATGCGGTGAAGCAATGCACGAGCCAACATCCAGTGAACTCTCTCACTACGACGTCAATAGAACGCTTTACGATGATTCAGCATGATGCTTTGCAAGGATAATTTACTTGACATTTCGGAAACAAAGCAAAAGGCGTGGAACAGGGGAAACAAGACAAGAAAGAAGGAACTTGCAACCAAGCTTACTATAAGAACTCTTTATCGCAAGACGCTCTTATAATGTTGCCATTTGCAATTAGTTCAAAGTCTTGGTTAGCTGTAATCCTCCAAACAGAACCCACAGGATCGACATATGGGAAGGAAGGAAGGAAGGGGAAAACAGAAAGGCAGGGAGGTTAACCAGAAAGGCGTTCGGTTGGCTACCCTACACTGGGGGAATGGGAAGGGGGAATAGAAAGATGGGAGAGAGAGAAGGAAGGGGAATAATGAAAAAGACGTTGTAGGACAAGTCCAACTGTCCAAGGCCTTCGCGCAAACCAGTCATCTTCAAAAAGCGCAAAAGTGCTTTTAGTGCCTTGTGGGCCGACGAGCGATGAGGGCGGTGTTCGAGTATCATCTGTAAGAAAAGTGGCCGATCGTGACGGTGGCGTAGCGTCTCAGCAAGGGTTTTCCTTTCCTCGACGAATCGCGGACAGTGGCACAGCAGATGGTCCAGGGTTTCGTCGGTGTCGCACATCTCGCAGGTGCGGAACGCATTTATATAGAGTTCCTCATAAAATTTAATCCCGTTACAAAGAAAGCCAAGTGCAATCAGAAGACGTCAAAGTATCTCAGTAATACTTGTACGTACTGCGGTAGATTTTTTTCTAATCTCCATCCCCGAAAAATCCTCAAGTGTTGCGGCAACACGAAATCTGGACATACGGGCATTTCAAATAACCATAGAACATCTTTATCAGAATGACATGTCCTCTGGCTAAGAGCAGGTGATCAAGAAAACGTTAAGCCAGTTTCACGCGGTGAAAACCGTCGGACCAGCGAACCTGTTATATTACCGTTACTCGTGACGTAACTGGACAGTGTCAGGTTCTGGATGTCCTGGCGTATCGATTATGTGTGTCATACATCAAAACGTAATGCCTTCTATTAACTGGCGGTGTCTCGATACTCCACCCTTCATCATTGCTTGGTGACGACTTGTAAACAGCTTCGCTAATAACAGCGACGCGTCCAAAAACATGCTCTCCAGAGCACTCCCAAAATTGACCAGGAGTTTGAGCGCCTGCGTGCTGTTCTTCAGCGTGCGGAACGCAGTTATATAAAGTTCCCCATAAAATTTAATCCCGTTATAAAGAATGCCAAGTGCAATCAGGAGATGTCAAATTATCTCTAATACTTGTACCTACTGCGGAAGATGTTTTTCAAATCTCCATATCCTCAAGTGTTGCGGCAAAACGAAATCTGGATAGTCTGGAATATGGATAAGTATGTGAGGCACTTCTGTCAACAACGATTTATATTCAAAGGCATTAGCAATCTTCCAACTTCTCCGGGATATCAAGGTAGCGGAATATTTCAGCGGGAAGACTGTGGGCCGTTCAACTTGCACGGGACCCATTGCTGCTCATAGCAATACATGCTCTTCATTTGCCTTTTAAATGTCCTGGTGTGGATCTTGGATGTTGTAATCGGTCGTTGTCGCAGGACCAGATGGTATGTGATATAACGCACCTTACGCAACGTCGATGAGCTGGCACGAAACGCTTTGCAGAGTACGTTCAGTGAATACTGTCCGGACATACCGTACCACGGGACACGGAATACTATTCGAGTTTGTACTCCATGATTGATCACTTATGCCTGTCTGGGCAGAAAAGACCAATCAGCGATTCAGAACAGCTCCCTGATTGGTTGGTTCTGCTATCAAGGTAGAACTGACCAATCATGGAGCACCAGCAAGGAACGGTGTTGGTATTGCATGATGCGACATAGTCTTCCTAGTCTGAGGGGCAAATCACTCAAGAAACACACAAGCCGCTTGTCCCCGCTTCCAAAACCCGGGAATCACCGACTAAAGCTTACGGCATACTAATAATAATTTCTAGGGTATTACTTCTGAGAACGACGATATAATTATGAGAGACGCCGCAGTGGAGGGCTCCGGGAATTTCGACCACTTGGGACCATCTGTCATCGCCCAGTAAACGCACATTTCGCCTACATAGATATGCGGCTGTCACTGTCGAAATTCGAGCCCGCGACCTTCGGTTCCCCAGCCGAGTGCCGGTCAAGTTGTATTCGGAAGCTGATAAAGTGGATTGTCATCGACGACCTAGAGCTGTTCTTAGAATGCTATAACCTATTATACACAAGTGCCATGCCCGGTTTTCGATCAAATTAGTAAATTTCAAATCAGTAAATGAAGAACCACAATCTAATCTTTGGTGTGAAATACTGCTGCACAGCGAAAAATTACCTTGATTAGGGCCTATATATACGAAGTGCTTTTGCGAACTAATTGCTTTTCGCTTATTCGGCCTTGCGCCAGTTAATGTGTTCCTCGAGAGAAAGAAAAATGCGAATGACGGGTTTGCCACAGAATATTAGGCTGTTTACACAAGGATACGTACAAGGCGACGGTAATTTAATCTTTCATTGGTACATGAATTGTAGAGAGATGAATGGGCGCTACGATATCGTAGAAGTGCACGCTCGGAAAGTGCGTGTGTTTAGGTTGGAAAAGAAAATTTTCGCATGAGTCGGCACACGCGATCATCTATCTGCGGGTGGGACGAAGCGGCGAAATTGCCTTTACATAACGCCGCGACTTATAGCCGTAAGATAAGTTTCACGGCCAACGCTACGACCACGGCTTTAGACGCAAACGCAGCGAACAGAGGAGGAAGGAAGGTTGAGAGGAGTGGCCAAGGGTCTGGCAACAATATTCGCGACGCGTGCGTAGGCGGTCAAATATCAGTTTCATTGATGGAAGCGACGTGGAAGATTGGAAAACGTTCGTCGGGACAGGACAAATATTTCAATCTCATAGTGCTATTTTCCTTGGCATCGTAGCCATAGCGCGCGCGGTAACCATAGGCACGAGTCAATATTGTTCGTGCTAATCATGTAATAGAAACAATAGGAGCAATTGGCCAGCCGCGCACCACTGAGTGTGCTATCGCGCTGCAAAACCCGCTCATTGTGGATATTGGTGAAAGGTGAAGCGCTGTGATTCATTCTTGCTGTAAACAAGTTTTGTCCGATCGCTTTCTCTTTTTCATTTGTAAGCGTGGAACGTGTGCGCAAGGGCCATGATGACAAGGGTTGTTTTTTTTTTTTACGAAGAATTGGTTGATTTGCGGGTTTTAACGTACCAAACCAGTTCTGATTATGAGAGACGCCGCAGTGGAGGTCTCCGAAAATTCCGACCACCTGGGGTTCTCTAACATGCACTGACATCGCACAGCACGCGGGCCTCAACATTTCGCCTCCATCGAAATGCAGCCGCCGTGGCCGGGATTCGATCCCGCGACCTTCGAATCAGCAGCCGAGTGTCATAACCACTAGACCACCACGGCGGGGCTTTTTACGAAGGAATTCCATTAAAAATTAAATTCATCGCTGCGGTAACACTGCGCATGGCGACTGATAGAAAAGTTTCACAGGAGGTGTTGTACATGCAGAATGTTTTTACTGAACTCAACAACATATTCTCAGCAAAACTAGTGTTCCGTTGATATTAAGGCCAGTAGGACGACAATCATGATGTTGTTTAAACATCAACATCAAGTTGTAGTCACACCGAGTTTGCGCAGTGTTCGTGGCGGTACAGAGGATTTGATCCCGGTGAAGTATGTGAGGTTTCCTCGTACGCCTAAACGTCCACAAAAGGTCCGTCTCGGCTGGTTCTCCAGTTGCATCAGATCAATTATACGGTAAAGGCATAAGTGCTGTGATCATATATATATATCCAGTGTACTGGCAAAATATGGTTGTACATAATTCGGGAACTTTGTGGATGCCGCCTCCTAACGGACTGCGACGGTGTGAGCTTCCAGTCTTTGCATTCGGCCACGTTGAGTAATGTCGCAGAAGTCTGCTTGGTGGCAATACTGGGGTCGCGGACGAAAATGAACATCTCTAGACCCATTGGCCGATGGCACTGCTAAGTTCCCGCCTGGAGCGAAGATGCTGCCGGAAGACACAGTCTCTCCACTGGCTCTTAGGTTGGGTCCCAGCCCAGAAACATGCCGCACCTCAAAAAGTTCTCTCCGTCTCTCTTCTTGCTGCATGTCTACGCGTCTGCATCTCTTGGTTGTGTGATCTGCGAATCACTAGAGAGAGAGAGAGCAAACTTTTATTGACCATGGCCATAAATTAAGGCCTTACGATGAGCCACCTCCTCTGCTCATTGTACGACCCGAAGCTGAATCGACTGGCTGCGTAAAGTAAGTTTGCCCTCCCACGCCACAGCTGAGGGAGTGGCCAGGAGATCAGGAGGGGGAGGGTTTTCTTCTACAGGCCCCAGATTATATGTGAAAGCGTGGCGATCTCCCGACATAATAAACAATGGGAGCTAATGATTGCAGGATCGATCTGCGAATAAATAATCGGGGATGGAAAAATGTGCGTCTGCAGCCGGCGCCAGGTGTTCTCCTGTCGCCTGTTCAGCTTTGGGAGGGGTGGTGGTCTCGTTTGTCGCGAGAGGCGGTAGTAACTTGCGATGTCGTTGTACGAAGTCAAAGGTTCCCGATTCATTTTTTCCGGGTCGGAGGCCCGTCCCACCGCTTGGCGAACAAATCACGAGATCGCGCCGCTCGTTTTCCGCAGTGCGTCGGCATTGCGTGTCACTCTGCATCTGCGCCGTCTGCACCTGCAGCCACGCCCACTCCCTCATCTTCCCTTCCTCGTCCTTTCCCGTCACACATGTCTCTCCCTAGACGGAGAGAGAGAGAGAGAAAGAGAGAGGGAGAATAATGGCTTCCGCTACCCACGATCGCGTTTGTAGCGTCTCGCTGCTTTTAACAGCGCATCTGTTTAGGAACCGGCATATTGTTCGCCACAAGTGCATGTCATGAAAGAGGGAAAAGCCAAGGAGGTTTAAAAAGAGCTGTTCTTTAAACATTGGGAAAAGCCGACGCACACTCGCCCTGGAACCACTCACTACCTAACCTCTTGCTGTGAGCGTACTGCTACATGATAGTGATAATGCCAAGGTAAGTACAAATTAGTTAATTAGTTCATAAATTATAATTACATAACGGAAGAGGTAAAGGCCGGCAGAAAGGAAACTCTGGTTACGCAGAAGGAAACAGCGGATCCATGCTTGCGCTCACTATTTACAACCTCGCTCTGAGCCCATTGCTACATGGTAGTGATAGTGATAGGGATCTTCACACTCTTGCCAATTACGTCACTGTGAACGATAGCCCCACGGCGTCGGTGCTCCCACTATTTACACAACGGGGAACTTGGCTGATTTTCTTTTAACTTTCCTCCATTGCTCTATGAATGGCGCCGGAGGTGCCCTTAGAGTACCTTGTTTCCTGTTTAAGCCCCCTCACAGACTCCATCAGATCACTCAAGCATGTCGTAAATAGCTCCGCTGTAAAACAAACATAACGACTACCTTGAGCTTCGGTGCATGGGATGGCCGATGAAACAAACTCATCTTCACTTCTCTTCGATGAGGCCCCCAAACGGGACTGCAAATTTAGCCATTTCAGCGCCACATATACCTGCAAATGATGCCGTGCTTCTCAGGTCATTGCTAAGCCTTCCTTCAAAACGTACGTTTCATTTCTAAACTTTTCATTCCACGTAGATGCCGTTGAGATTGATCCCTTAGAAAACTGCCACATGTGGCGACATCAGGAACGGGGCACATCTGGCTATATACGTGTCACATACGGGCCACATATATGCCGCATATACGCCACATACAGGCCACATATCGGGCTATATAAGGGCCACATACGTGTCCGTATGTGGACGCATTTGTCCTAGTCGTGATAGAGGCATGTATGGAAATAAAAAGACCTACACGAGGAACGCCATGTATGACTCGAACATAAATAGGGAAAATAAGGCCACATACGTACACGTGCCATATATAGCCAGATATACGTGTATGGCTATATATGCGTATCTAGCTATATATGGCAGGTGTCCGTATGTCGCCATATTCGCCCCAATCGTGACAGAGGCATCGCGATAGGGAACCAAAAAATTAACGTACGTCGTCACCTTGCAGGTTTTTGAACGTTTACGTCACATTTGGTTGGCTACCTTCATTCATGGGGAACCGCCCGTCCGATTGACTGGATGAAGAATGAGATATTGAGACCAGTAATACGAGATGAGCGACATACGTTTAAACTTTCACACACCCGCAGAGAGAGATAGGGACAGTAATGACGTGAACGAAGCGCCAATTGGGTAATTATTGTCTACAACAGTTCAAGTAAAATAGAGATCTTCAAGATGTGTTCGAATAACTAAATTTAAACAGCGCCGCTGCTACCACCGGCACGATGCTTTGCCAACGCTGACGCCACACACGCCACAGGACATGTTTAACAATGTCCCGCGTACAGGCGAAAGCGTCCATGCGCTCAGCGTGTTTTCCACAATGATGACGAGGACTTCTTCCGTGAAGGTCGCTGCGCTGAAACGCTTGACTTGTTTTCCCAGCGCCGATAGACAGTCACCTATTTGCCGTTCGTTGCAATGTGGTCGGGCCAAAAATACCTTACCGAAATACTTCAAGCGCAGCGCATACTCACTGACCGTGGCAAACATGGATTCGTATAGTTCTTCGTCCGACGTCGCTCGTCGACTGTGTATCTTATAGCTGCTGAAAGTTCGGCTCCCTTTATTGCCCTGCTTGGGCCACAATATATCTAATTAGGTGACGTAACGCAGCTCGCGGTACAATCTGAGTTCTCTTCATTCTGCTTCCATTCCTTCAGGCTGTCGTTGCGTAACGTCTTCAAGACAGCTCAAGTACCTATCAACACCCTAGTCCCTCTTGAAGGGCTGACTACGATGGCGCAATCTAATTACCTCCGACAGGAGGACGTGATGGGTCTCTGTGAACGTGACCACAGAATGGCTCCAGCCATATTTCTACTGCTCTGAGCACGTGAACTTGGACGGGGATCCGGCAGTGCTGGTAGTTTGTTCTTTTGTTTGCTGCTAACAAATAGACCAGATGGCGTTGCCTGCGTTGGCGCTGCCTGCGTAGCCACTAGGTGGCTTGTGTTGCATTTCACATAAGCGTGGTGGCGTTGCCTGCGACCTTCTGCTCATCTGTCTTAATATAGGCACTCGCGCTCAGTACGAGACTCAAGCACTGTGTCTGTTGTGGAAGAAGTCCCGAAGCTCCGTGCGAATACCGGTGCCGGCTTGATTCCTTTTAAAATGCCGTCAATATACATGAAGAATAGAGCGCCAAGTTGGTATTGTTGGTTGTCGTTCACTGTGAAATGTTTTTAACTGCGAAAACAAACACGGACAGAGAATAGGCAGAATGTAAGCTAGCGTTATACATAACACAATGTTTGAGACCCTGCCTACCGTTCAGAATATTTTTTTTTCATTTACAGTGAAAATGAGACGATTGCTTCTTACTTTAACAGAAACGAACGCATTTGTACCACGTAAAAAATGAATATTAACTTGGCCTTCAAAATTGTTAAAAATATGACCGGTGGCGCCACCTTTGTTGATGTATACCAAACTTCATATTACGAAAAACTATGAAATAACCACGCAGGTTTACTTAATTCGGTTAAAAGGAACAAAATTACTAGTTACAATCGTATTTCACATCTAGTAGGGTTGTTCCGCGAATGAAGAGTAATGTTCATTTTAAATTAATGCGAAAATCCCGTCACTAGGAATTTATACTAACTGTCCAGCGACCCGCCACGGTGGTCTAGTGGCTATTACACTCGGCTGCAGCTCCGAAAGTTGCGGGTCAATTCCTGGCCCCGGCGGCTACATTTCCATAGAGGTAAAATGTAGACCCGCATGCTGTGCGATGTCAGCGCACGTTAAAGAGCCCCAGGTGGTCGAGATTTCCAGGGCCCACCACTGCGGAGTCTGTCATAATAATGTCGTCGTTTTGGGGCGCAAAAATTCATAAATCAATTAATCAATCAATCAATCAATTAAATAACTTCTCAGCAAAACCGCTGGAACCTTCTCCACTCCGAATTGTACGCGAAGAAAGGCGGTAGACAGTCCCATTAATTGATTAACAGTGACACATATACGAAGGAAAGCAGGATAAAGGAGTGTGTACAGGGTGTACAAGATGCGATGCCACTTGTTGAAGGTGGGATAGAGTTTTGAGATGCCGCTTTGTGACGGCAGTGTATTTTCGCTTCGAATGGCCAGTGAGCTGCTGTATCGTCTTTCATATTCATGTACAGTCACGAGCAAAAGTTTGGATACCATGGCACCAGGAAAAACTTTAAATTCCAAGTAGCACAGCTCTACAACTTGGAATCGCACCACTGCGTTTCATTGGTCGAACAAGTGCACCTAGGCTGAACCACCTGATTTAAGCCAACTTACTCGGACTGCAAAGAAAAATAGCTGTTTGTGGCACCCATTGGTCTCCAAACTTTTGCTCGCGACTGTACGTCATTGTTCACCCATGATACATTGAGCTATGAGTCCGCAAGAGGTGATGTTCACATCGAAGCACCGTACAAATTCTCGCGCAGCCACGACCGCACAGGGCGCTTAGCAATTTGCTCAGCTTTCTGTCGTCGCTCTAAGCTTGAAAGAAACGCAATGTCGCCGTGCCAATGCCGGCCAAGAACAACAGTCCAGGGAAGGCCACCATCAGTTTTAAGTGCATTACAGCGATTAACACTCTACACCGGTGGTTCTGAGACTTACATAGGTGTGTCACGGACCCCGCGTGCACCTTTGAAAGTTAAGGGAGACTCCTTGCTGTGAAGGTATGCTGGGCGGAATGTAAGTGCTACAAGATAACACAACATACGGCGCTAAATAACTAGCAGTTGCGAACAGCTGCCGCACAACAATGCACAGGAAAAAATAATGCACATGAAAGTTACACATTGTTCAGAACTTGGGCTCGACAGTGCCGCATGTGCAGTTACGCGGTACTGCAGCAGTGTGTTGGCTATGAGAGCTTGTGGCCCATTCCCACTCTTAGTACGCTTTACCGCATGAAACTTATGTATTGGCTTTGCCGTGCTACACTATTGTCATAGTTGGCTTTGCCATGCTGCACTACTGTCATGCGGCAAAGTAGTACTAAAAAAAAGTTGGCTTCGCCGTGTTGCATTTATGGCATGCGGCGAAGTAGTGCTGCAGTAAAGTAGTGCCGACCCAAAATACATACTAATTATGGTAGGCACTGCGTCCGTTTTCGTCCATAACAGCTGGATACTCGATACCTATCGAAATAACGCTAAAAAGTATACATTCTTTTAATCTGATGTATAGATTTGCTCATTTACATAGTGTTCTTATTTGATGTCGTTGTTAATTTTTGCGTCCTTCTTTTTTTCCAATCTAATTTGTTTTGGCTTTACTTCAATACCCATTACTTCTCTTTGACCCCTTACACGCACATGTTTTGTTATGCTGTAACCCCTGTCTTTTTTTCAGCTTTTTGTAAAAGAGGTCTCATCGCAGTATTTGGCTGAGGGAGCTCCTTCTCTATATTATCACCAGGCAATTTTTGTGGCGTTTACAATAAATTTGGTTCCCATTCTCAAGGTGACATTGCGGACCTCCTGCTGTCCACGGTCGTTCATTTCAGAACCAGTGCCCTATGTTACATCCACCAGGCGCGCGTAAGGATCGATATCCCCTATACCCGTCCACCAACTTCACGTCTTCTACGTTTTCACACGCACGCGGGAGCCAGCATACGTAAGCCGAACAGTAGGCGAGCTCGCGGTGGCGTCTCGTGTCCACTACCGTGGGCGAGCCAATGCGACCGGGCGTGCGGCACGTTGTTCCGTGCCGTTGTGTAAAGCGTCCGCTGAAAACGTGCGCTCGAGTCGGGCAAGCTTCCGTTACTGTACATCGTCCTAAATATGAAACAGCCAAAAGACCAAAAGTACGCTCAACAGTCTAGCTGAAGAGCAGGAATTTAAGATTATCAATGAACCCTTAGAATGAGTGAAAGGATACGTATACCTGGAAGAGTTACTAACAGAAACACCTAACCATGAAATTGAATGTCTCCGTAGAATAATGATGGGCTGGAGCGCATTCGGGAGGTATTCCCAAATTATTACTGGAAACTTGACGCTGTCATTAAAGCGAAAAGTGTTTATTCACTGCATACTCCCATTCTCCCCGTAATAACGTACAGTGCAGAAACGTGGAGGACAACTAAAAAACCTAGAAATGAAATTAAGGAGTACGTAGGGTGCAATGGAAAGAAATATTATAGGTGCAACGTTAAGAGATGAAAAAACGAGCGGAGTGGATCAGGGAACAGACGGGAGTGGCTGATATTATCATATCAATTAAAGGAAAGAAGTGAACTTGCGCAGGACACGTCATGAGGAGGACAAATAACAAGTGGACAGTAAGAGTGACAGAATGGATATCAAGAGAGGGAAAACGCAACAGAGGTAGGCAAAAGGTTAGATGGAGCGATGAAATTAAGAAGTTCGCAGGCATAAAGTGGAACCAGCTCGCTCAGGATAGGGCGGACTGGGAATCGTTGGGAGAGGCCTTCGTCCTGCAGTGGACATAAAATAGGATGATGATGATCATGATGATGATTGTGATGATGATTGCTGTACCCACATGCCGTTCCTTACTGTCACAAGCAAGCATTCTCTGATAGCTCAAGCACCACGGCAATGCGTGAGTCAGTGAACGCTAAAGGGCCACAGCTTACAGTGCTGTGTCGCGCAGCTAAACAAACCTATTGCTTGGCCATTCATAAAGGGGCGATTGTTACCATGCAAGAGTGGAGTTAACCTTCAGCCTTGCGAACTAACTCGTGTTTGATGGTAGCGCAAGTTGAACTGACACGGACAACAGAAAGACCCACCTGGAACACCACAGCGCTCCACAGGGGTATATTTCTCTGATCAGTTCAGCTTGCCCTACCGTCAAACGCAAGATGCAATTCCAACAAGCCGATATACAGCCACTGTCGTCGAACTAAGTCTAGTGAGTGCTTGAAGCAGGCGGAAACACAATTTCGTGCACTGACCAATACGTGACCGCCCCGTCAAATAAGTTTAGTGCCTAAGCAGACAGAAGCATTTCTGCGCCGGTTCGTAAACCTAGTATGCGAGAAAATCACGTTTTAAAACATACCTGATCGTCTCTTTTTCCCTCTCTCTCTCTTTTTTCTTTTGGGGTTGCAGTGATACAGCAAGCGTCGGACATATGAAGGTATTTCATAAAGCGCCCCTCTAGCTACGAAGCACGCCTTGTTTCACGAGTTGTCAGGTCACATTTTACTGCGCATAAACGTTTATGCACTTTTCAGATTATGCACTTTTCAGATAATGGCCGCCTTTTCCTTCTGCCATAGCGGTTCAATAATACAACATAAGGCCACACTGTGCTGTCGGTTTCGGGATTGTGTTGTTCCTTTAACGATTCCATTGATGGAACTACGCCTCTCGTGCGATGAACAGCACCAGCTTTTGCAATGGTGGCCGCCCTGTCACTTACGGAGTAAATTTCTGTTCGAGTGTGTGAACGAGACAGAGAGAGACAAAGAAAATGCAGAAAAACATAGCAGGACTCCCATTCAATACATGACGCTGACCTCCAGCGCTGCGCCAAATCTGAGAAATTGTAAATCAATTGTCCCGATGTACAAAAATATCATCTCGTCCCCGCATTCGCGATGACGAAGAAGAATAAGAACCAAACAGAGGCGGACGCTGCCTGGCAATTTGGATAATGAGCACTCGTAAATTGGAAATGGTTATTACAAGATTTCGCTGTCGTATCCGTCCACTGAATTTTTTTATTTACACAGGTCTGGTCCGGTTCCATCTCCTCTGTGCTGTCATCGTCAAGAGCATAAAAGATTTATCATTTTTTAATTACCTGCCAACGTTATATTAGTCAGAGGAAAAGTCATTTCGAAAATTTACTCAGGAATTAAAAATTCCCCCCAATTCTCAAGATATTCTTTTCTTTGGGGCGTCCTCACTAGGCTGCAGCAACAGGAACGTCTGCTTAGCCATATGCGATTTCCTTCGTGAAACAAGAAGAATTCATTCTTAATCATCATTCCAATCAAAACTTGCTGCTTCGATATCGTTTTCACTAGTTGATTGAACTGCAAATTATTTTATTATACTTGATTTGTATTACAAAATACTCTATCATTCTTGAACATTTATTTCCTCCTCACGCCGCCGCTTTCTCCCTCTTCCTTTGATTTAGTTCGAATAACTTTCCCTCTTATTTTAGCCGCCGCTTGGCTTCATGGTCAATCCCCCGTAGTGGGCAAGTGTCACTTATCAGGGAACAAGCAAGCATGCAAACGGAATACGGAACGGGGGCGAGATCGGGGATCGTTGTTTCCGAACGCGGGCGGTTCTGTTCGCTTATCACTGCATGCCACTGGCCGTGGTCATGCTTAGCTCGTAAAGCAGCGGGGCACGGCCACGTTTTTTTTTTACACGACCACGTTTTCTCTGCACGTCAAGCGTTTAAGCTCACGAAAAGTAATTGTTCGTTTTCATAAAACAGTATGATTCACTTGAAGGCGAAAATATTTTTTAATTGTAGTATATTGTCTAAAAGAATACAGTAAGACATTCTCGTCAATTTTTCGGGATGTTCACCGCTCGCCCATTGGTTACGTTGGCCCTCTCTTTCTCGCATATTTTTGCGGGTCACCATGTCGTAAAACAGTACCCACTCCAACAAAGGCAAGTGAACAATCCTGGAAGCCTGCGCCGCACTCAGTCGCACCAAATCAGCAGAGCGCACGACAGGAGCGGGCGCCCCAACTTCGTGACGTTGCAGGGAGCGAACGGGTTGTGTTTCGAACAAATATCCCCGATCGCGCCCCAGGAGCGTACATGCGAAGGTGGTCGATATAAAATATCCCGTCCAGTATTTCTCAGTGTATGTGGTGTTCTGGCTCTACGTAAGCTACCAGGTATTAAGCTTGCGATAACGCCATATTCTGTTATGAGTTGCTGGTGACTCTGATCAGGAAAATATTTGAGTATGGCGCGACCTCACCAAAGAATGTCTGCGGAAGAGGAGTGGCGAACGGCCGGTTCTCGGCCGATTCATTAGAAGAGTTGGTAACAACAGCGTCCTCGCCTAAGATTAAAGCAGCGTTGTACGCCTAAGTGTAATGTAGCGCTGTACACGTAAGTTTAAAACACAGACTTACACACCTGAATGCTACTCGCAAATGAAATTTGTATTGTGCAGTGCACAATACAATACACGATCGACAGCGCTGCAGCGCACGATCAACATGTGAAATAACCGAAGAATTTCGCATCAAGACACGTAAATATAAATGCCTTAGCGAAACATGGAAAGTACTACCCGGCCCGGCAAAAAGTTCATATTTTAGAGCGCGTCACTTTGCACTTATTGTTAGGTACGTTGTAGATGTTACAGGCCACATTTCTTTTTTTCCTGCTCTGGAAACCGCGTCTGGAGCAAGCAGGCGTAATAGCGACTCCAGTTATCGCAATCGGTCGTGGCCTGCTCAGGGGCTGCGGTTTCGGTGACGGTCGCGGCCGATGCTGAGCGAACACTGGCGGGGAGCTTGCAATAAGCACTTGCCGGACACTATAGTGGTCGTTCGGTCTTGACCAAAGATGGCTGCCCCCTAGAAGCATTGAAATCTTGGGTCTACATATTATAGGAGACCGGGCGTTTTCGAGCGCTTCAGATCACTCTGGCGACACTCTCTACATCCTGCTGGTCGAAATCGAGCACTCTGGGTACATTCGGCTGGTTCTTTCAGAGAGCTCTGAGGCTCTCTCATCTACGTCGGAGCGCTGTAGAGATCGGTTCACGTGAATACACCGCATCTTTCGCTATGTCGCGAAGTCAGTAGCCACTATATCACACATGCAGGAATCAGCAAGACCGGGAGGCCCTCCCACACGCCCAGGCGTAGGCAGCGGAGCGTGTGCAGGTGGTGCTTACGCAGACGAGTCTAGCCATTATAATGTGACCAAGGAATCCCAGCAGCCCTTGCGAAATCAGGCAGTTTTTCTTTCTTTCTTATTTTGTTGTTTTCCCGGCAAGCTTTATGTGATGCTGTTCGGCTTGGCGATCAGCTCTCCTAAGCCTTCCTTCATCCACGTATCACCTCCGCACGCGCTCGATGGTTCCTCGCCGCATGCGCACCTTGTTTGTTTGCGTCATAAGACGCCGTGACGTGTTTCCTTTTACGGTCTTCAATTACACTCGCTAGCGACTGCGCGTTGGGTTCCCACACGCTTTATCCGACTCGAATCAAGAGCGGGCTCTGGATTGTTCGAATTAAGCGTGACGGCACCTAGGTAAATGTACAGCAAGATTGTCTGTTCAGGGTAGGTCGTCACCGCCCTTTCTCTTGTTCGTCTCCCCTACTAGCAATGCGCACTGCAATGGCTGTTTCATTTATTAGATGCGAAACAGCTTATGTTCGAGCCTGTTCCGTCCCTGCGCCATCCACACCCCCAATGCGCATGCGCAACAGCTGGCCCAAGCTGGCAAGGAACGAGAACGCGCCTTCGCCCGCGAGAGACAACGCTGACGCAGGCAGCGTCTGCTTGAGAGTTCCTCGATTGAAAAAGCCGACTGCTCGCGCTGCAGAACCGTTCACCGGCCACCACGTATATATAGGCACTGGATCTTGACCTGCAAGGTAATGCCGGTGGGAGATATCTCTTGTGCGTAGTTGAACTATAGGGATTCGCAGCGCGCGCTTTAAGTAAAAGTAACCCGGAACTCAGCACGATCTACGACGTGGGAGCACAGGAACCTCATAAAGACCAGGAGAATAAACGATAACGGGTGTGTAAATATACACACACGTTGTCACTCATTTGCATGCATGAGTGGGCAATGTCACGGGTGATTTACGGTAATAAAGAACGATTCCCAGTGCTTCGCCCACTCGTCATGGTTCACTTCATGGAGATGCGTGAAGTTTTTTTTCCGCAAAGCATCGTCTACGCCTGCCAAATGACGTCGAACCAGCACACCTTATTACCACGCTCCCATACGCCGGCTAACGTGACCTTTCTTATAGGAACGTGGAGGGCGACGATGTTCATTGCGACGCAGCACGCGCGTCTATACACACGACGGAGGCCCGGCTTTTGTCACCGCAGATCGAGCCGCCAGTAATTATACCCGGGAACCAGCGGAGTCTCATAACATCCAGCCTATGTACCGCGCGTGGCGGTAACGTGACCAAGTAGGAACGGTATTTCGGGGAAGCAGATGGTGCTTCCCGGGGCATTTTCATGTGGCCAACGCACGTGCAGTTCTGTAAGCACACGGGTGCATACGAGGGACGATAATGCCGCGGTGTTGTGGTATGGAACGTGCTTTGGTCCATGCGTCGAGGGATGCAGCAGTCTTGTAGTGTTCTTGATATGTTTGCTTAGTTGCGTTCGAAACATAGGTTTTCAATGTGAAGTACTTCTTAGCGAACTTTGGCGATCGATCTATCTATCTATCTATCTATCTATCTATCTATCTATCTATCTATCTATCTATCTATCTATCTATCTATCTATCTATCTATCTATCTATCTATCTATCTAGCCGGCTACGACTTTGTGCTCTCCTGGCCCTTTCGTTAATGGGATGTGTACGAAAATTGGTATGCCACAACATGACTGCACGAGGAACATAAATGACAGGTCATAATGGGAAGATCTTGATATGCATGTCATGAGGGGCATGATTTACATGCCACGGTCTTGGCGCTCTCCTAGCCGTTTCGTTAATTGGATGTACACGAAATTTGGTATGTCAAAACATGACTGCATGGCGAACGTAGATGACAGGTCATAACATGAAAACCATCACATGCATGTCATGAGCGGCATGATTTACGTGTCACGGCCTTGGTGCTCTTGCGGTCGTTTCGATAACTTGATATATACCAAAATTGGTATGGCGAGACAACAGTGTCTGGCGACCATGGCCGTGACACGTTCTAAGAACATGAAAATCGTGACATGCATGTCATGAGCGGCATGATTTGCATTCCATGCGTTTCGTTAATGGGATGTATACCAAACTTGCTATGGCACAACACGACTGCATGACGAACGTAAATGACAAGTCATAACGTTAGAACCATGACATGCGTGTATGAGCGGCATGGTTTACATGCCACAGTCTTGGTGCTTTTGCAGCCGTTTCGTTAACTTCATATGTACTAAAATCGGTATAGCGAGTCAACAATGCACATCCATATTACGTTCCTGATGCGTGCTTCGCGTTTCCTTGATTCCCACTGCACGTGGGATCTACCATTTTTAAGGCATTGGAGTAAACAGCCATTTCAAACGTGAGTCGTGAGGTGTGAGGCACGCTCCGGAAAATTTTAATCCGTAGAAGGCACACGGAGGTAAATGTTATAAATGCTTAGTGGAAATACACGACCATGCATATACAAATAGAATGCATGTTTTCGGAGTGTTTGCATTTCTGCATTTACTGAAAAGCCAGTGTCACGCAAAGCGAACATAGGGCTTTCAAGCAGGAAACTGTAGCACTAAGGCCGCTGGTGTCACGATGTCATGAACCCTAAGCACCCTCTCGCGCCGTCTTCTTCTGTTTCCGTGTGCTTTGAGCTGGTTTTCTTCAGAAATTATGTACAAGGAGGAGGAGAAAGGAGGGAGGAAAGACAGGGAGGTTAGCCAGTGCTGAGACCGGCTGGCTACCCTGTGCAGGGGAAGTGGGGTGAGGGGAATGAAAGACAATAGAAAGGAGACACGACAAGAGAAAAGAAAAGGATAGAGAAAAAAAAAACACGCACAGAAAAAGAAAGGAAACGCGACACTGCTTAGAGTCTGTCCTTTAGACCGCTCGTCCTTAAAAATCGTAACAGCGCGTTCAGCGCTTTCCGTGCCGACGATGGTCCTGGCCAGTGTCCCAAAACTCGTTGCTCGGACAAAGGGCGGCTGTCAAGTCTGTCTAGAGCAGCGGTAAGTTCTTTCCTAGGGCCACTGTAACGGGTACACTCACAAAGAAGACGACGTATCGTTTCGTCGCAGCCGCAGTTCTCACACTTAGGGTCGTTCGTCATTGCAATGCGAAATGAGTAGGCCTTCGTGAAGGCAACCCCAAGCCACAGGCGACTGTCAACTGTCACAGGCCAACTGTCAACGGTCTTGTCATGAACACATAAAACAAAAGGAATACATGATTATTTCAAGTCAGCGGCAGAGTTCCTGAAAAGGATGTATTAATCTGGAAATTCTATGCAATGCGGACAACACTCGGAGGGAATAGAGGGTTCTCTGCAGTCTTTGGAGATTGCAAGCTGTTACTTGCGCCGCACAGCTGGCGTTGTTAGGTTTGTAGACAATCACGAGGAAACTCTGACGCTGAAACTCACGTGAGTGAACGTGCCCAGTTGGGCCCACAATACAGGAGCGTTACATTATATTCTTTCCACTCCCCATCAACCGCGTAGCGTTGGTATTCGGCAGTATATATGCTGACTGAGGTGCTTTAACAGTGTTTTCACGTGCCTTCTAACGCAAACTGTCCATCCTCCAATTTCCTGAAGATTTTTTCGTAAGCGTTCTTTAGGACATCCCTTCTGATAACTGCACTTCTTGCCAGCGTACTTATTGTAATGATGCTTTTATCTCGCGGAACCCCAGTTTCAGCGCTGCTCAGAAAGCTACTACACGGCCAGTCCAGCGAGGAAAATTACCGGGACAAACAACTCCAGCACGAATCGCTTCTTTGCGTAACCTGGCTTCCAAATCAAGCAACGGTTTCAACGTGAACGCTTCTCTATCGCGTACGGGAGTCTTTCAACGCTGCTCGCCCGGCCGCGTTTCCAAGTTAGTCCCCGACAAGCGCAATTAGGAACTCGTCTAATTGGAAACGACCGCGGAAATTTCGAAATTAGTGGAACGCAACCGAAACGAGACTCGGAGAGGAACGTGCCACTCAGAGAATCGACTCAAGGATATGCAGGAGGCGGCCGAAATCAGGAAACGTGATGTCGACCAATGACGTAGGCACACATTGGTGAACCACGTACGCTAGGATCTCCCCTTTCCTTTCCCTGGCAGTTCCTCTATTCGTATCTTCGGCTTGACTCTCCTTTCCTTGTTACGTCACACGGGGGACCGGAATCACGAGAGCGTAGGCTCCCGGCCGTTACGGACACTACATCATGGATCCGCGTTAGCTATTCGCCGAATTTCTACGCGCAAGCCGCCCACTGCTGTGTAGTATCCCAAGCGTGAGCACGTGCCCCGCGTAGAAGTGAAAGGGCAGGAATGTTGTGCCTTTTTATGAATGGGAATCAAGAGAAGATATTACACGCATGTGTTTTCCTCAACTACAGCAATCCAGACAGGGAGGGAAATTAAAAGGGCCCCGTAACCCTTTCATTAATACGGCAGCACAAGGTTGTACATCGATGGCAGAAGCTCCTGTGAACATATGAGCCAAATGTTATCACACTGCACGTGCCGGCAAATCGCAATTCGTTTTCAAAGACAGCTGGCAAGCGCAAGCTCGTCATTCAACAATCGATGTTCAGCGAGTGAGTCGCTTGAGGCAAAAATAACAATGACCGATTTCACGATCATGGATAGGTAATTTGTTATGCTTCAGTTTTTCGCTTTCAATTCTACGAATAAAGACAATGTGGACGTCTCTATTAAAAGGGCAACGAAAAAGTCACGTGACGCATTCGGTTCCCCCCCACTCACGTCATTCGCTGAAAGGAGAGCGGGTGCTTTCCATCTGTGTATGAAACCAAATTGTCAATTCCTTGGTGCGAGCACTGCAATAACCCTTGGCTCAGATGCTCACGGGAGCCAATAAGAGTGATATGTTCCATTTTCTGTGTTCAAGAACTGTTGGATGACCCATATGAAGGCCAACTCCGATGATTTTTTGAGGTCAGTTGATTTGGATACGCTCCTTGGCACACTTCTGTCATTTGTGCAAGATTACAGGCTCGAGAGATGCACAGGTTGCTCGCAATTCAATTTTTACTGATTACCTCAAACCACCCACCTGCCTTCATATACTTACTGGCCACGCTGTGCATTGACGTCATGATCGGCAAAGCGACAGAAGCGCAACGGTACCACACCATGGCCTTCGAGATCTGCACGCGCTGCCAACCTTGGTCACATTACCGCCAGGGGAAGGGCGCATGCTCTGTTGTACCATGCACAAGGCGGGTTGACTGATCTGACATCACTGCTGGGTTGGACTTTCTTTTCGGTTTCGCTCATTTTTGCGCATTAAAAGTTATTTGCTGAGCATTTCTCTGATCAGAATGTGACAGGAGCACCTCAGAAACATCGAATCGCTATTACCTCGACATGCTCAAAAAATCGCTCGAGTTGGCCTTTAAGGGGCAGATAGAGGCTTGAAGTGTTGAAAGAGTCGCTGAACAGGCAATAACTGCTGAACGACCTTGCACCAGAGCTTGAAGCGTAATAACAGTACACCCACCAGTCGGAATCGTTACATTAAAGCACGATATCATTACGAGAGACACCGCAGTGTTGGGCCCTGGAAATCTCGACCACCCGGGGTCTTTTAACGTGCACTGACATCGCACAGCACATGGGCCTGAACATTTCGCTTCCAACGAAATGCAGCCGCTAAGACCGGGATTCGATCCCACGACCTTCGGATCTGCAGCAGAGTGATATAGCGACTAGACCACCGTGGCGGAGCTTGTTGGATGATTTTGGGAACAGAGAGAAGTGAGGCGTACGCAGAATAGCCAAGGGGCATATTACCTTCCTTGAACACTATCATAGAGTAAGTTACACTTCTGGCGACCTAACGCAGTTTGCAACCGCGCACAAGTTGTCGTAACACTTACCTGTCGATGGTCCCACCGCCGACGGCAAGATGGCGGCTAAGCAGGACGGATGATAGCGACGTTTGGTGCTGCGTCTTCCAGAGCTCTGTAAAGAAACGAATGACAAATTACCGTCGAGAGGTATGTCTCATTTATTTAACTCTATTAGGAAACCGCATATTCGCGGTTTCGTCATCGGAGTGCATGTCAGAGGACGAATACGGTTACTGTTAAAGTGCTCCTCTATATGGCTCAAACACAACAGCAGGAATGCACTTAAGCAACGCCTATGTGACCTTAAGCTCTTATAGACTGCCATAGACGAAGACCGAATGAAGCGATCTGAATTTATAACTTCGCATGGCATGTTTGTCTGGTCAAAACCTTTCCGCATTGCACCAAAATGTTGACATTAAACGTGACTAACCCTACACAATAAACGTTAAAGTTTATTTTTATGGGATGTAATGTCCTCACAAAGAATATATTGCGAGGTAACTGGGGAGAGGGTTGGAAGAGGACAGGGCGTATATGGATGTGCACAAATTCCAGACGATGAAACCTTCCAACATTTAATATTTCGAACTCTCTCGCTGATTCCTTTCCGATGAGCTCTTCAGTGGTGACCAAAAACCAATATGAAAATGCTATTCAATTTTGTTGCAGTTTAACAAATCTGTGCATATCTTTGTTTGTTTTGTGCACTTTTGTGAAAAAAGGATATTCTTTCTGCATTTTTTTTTCAAATATTGTAAGGAGCTAGTAAAGGTCCTCTTATTGTTAATATTATTAATAAATATAACAAATGTAACAACACCTTAGTCTCTTATTACTCCTCCCTGTTTTCGTTCACACCATTTTTATCATTTTGAACAGCTTCAGCTTTGTTTCTTTATATTTCTAGTACATATTTTCGTTGAGTTCCTTTCTTGAAATCTTCTAGCACGACGACAATCCGAAGGCAAGGACCGAGGGGGCCGTATCATTGTGATCTCCATCTGACATTGTGCTTAAGCCCTTAGCCTCACCACCAAATGGCATCACTGAAATGAAGAATTAGAGGAGACCATGGAAGCAAGCAACGATGCTAGTCAAGAGTATCAGAAGACTTTCTTATGTAGCCATAGAGTATACCTATTTCAAACAAATACCGCAGACTTAGGTCCCATTCCCGTTGCAGGAGGTTGTTCGCTAGTACATTCTTATTTTTCTTGTATTTTTTACATCTAAATTACTTCTTTGGCATCAGCCCTATTCGTTTTATTTAAATTGGTTCAATCCCGTTTTATACAGGAAGCAAAGGCGGAGGCCCACTTCTTCTTCAGGTATTTCGAGTCCTCAACACAATTTTTTCTGACTCTTCCTCTCAAGCTCTATTATTTGAAAACACAGGTCGTCCTCAGTTTAGTTATATATAGGTCCTGATCTAAGCGATCGCGTGTGATCTACCTTCCTCGTGATCTAACTTCCTCGCAACGCAGAAGTGTTGAGCAGCTGGCGTATCGTAATAACGGGAACGGATCACTTTCACATGACACAGTGCGTTTTCTTTAGTTAAACACAGAAGCGCCTGCTGCGTCTTTTCCGTAAAACCATGGTTCATACATGCGCGCTTTAAAGGCATTGAACGTTAAAACGCATGTCACGCGAATTCTTGTTGTTGTCTACACACGTACACACGTGATCGCTGACTACACCGCGGTGGCTTGTACGCAGCGCATGCCGGTTAACACGTACCGTGGCACTTGATTTGATTTATTGATTTCCATTTACACACACACACTTACAGAGGAGTGGTAAATGGAGGAGGATGAGGAAAAAAAGCCGCACTGACGCAGCTTCAGGGAACCTCACCCCCTACGTAATAAAGCGTCCCACAATAAAACATGCGTTCATTTTTTAAAGACGGTAGTCTTTCTTGTAGCTTATCGCGAAAAAACTTTGTCTCTCTGTCTGTATGTTTGTCTGTCACTCGATTCAACCGGCCGGCTGAAACCGATTGAACAGGTCGGCCAAAACCAAGCGAGCTACTAGCACTGGCTGCACGGGTCATAACACGTCAACATTATACAGCACAAAGAACACCGCACGCCTATTCGAGGCAAAGCGTATTTACATAACCTTGATCCGCACAGTTCATTTAATTAAGAGTGCTCAACGGACTGTTTTTTTTTCGTTATTAAATTAGACATGAGCGTGTCATAAATAGTGTCGAAGAGACGTTACGCGTTGAAAGCAAGCTGACAGAAGCAGCGGCTCTGTAGCCGGCTTGTAGCCGTTAGTAATGCGGCTACAAGCCGGCTCTGTAGCGGCTCTGTAGCCGTTAGTAATGAAACGTCCCAATAGATGGCGAGCGAGCAGGGCGAATGCGGGAAATATGAATTGAATTCAGCGAAACCTCCATTGAATCCACCGTTAGAGGAGTGAGAGGGGAGGGGAAGAACGTGTGAGGTGGGAGGGAGAAGAGAGAGTGCTACATATCATGGTCGGCAGAAGACTATCGTCTTACCACTTCATTTGCAGCGGAGCAAGCAAATATGAGGCCGTTATAATTTTCAGATAATTTTGGTTCCCTTGCGAATTGGAAAGTCAGACGTTCAGATGTGCCCGAGGGCAACAGCTTGAAGGTTTTGTTTTAGAGCAGCGGATTTTAATCCCGTGAGCTGGGAACCTACGGACGGGCGGTCGTACAGTTGATCAGTCGGCCGGAATGGAGGGCGGACGAACAACTGCCGTCCACCGTGGAGGCTGTGGGGAGTACTTTGCGCGTGCGATACATTCACAGCAAATCCTATTTCGCAATAAATGCAGCCGCTATTACAGTTCCCTGTATTCTGATACACATGGTGCATTAACGGAAGATGCTTTCTCTAGTGAAGTATACTATCTTTGAAGTTCAACGTTCGGTGCATTGTCCTGGAGAAGCCCGAAAATGTCACGCCGAAGCGCGCTGTCCATCTCAATACGACAGTGTGGGTATGTTTACACGTAAGCAACACGACGTTTGCAAGGTGTAAGTGAACAGCCTTGATTTCCTGTATGGACGAGGTCGTTGCCACGGGCATCGTGTTGCGTTGAAAAATGTTTACGCTTGATGAAACGCGAGCTCAACCTAGCCAAGGTCAAAGACTTCAGCTCTCCTTCGGATATTTCCACTGCATACTATGAGTGTTGCAAGCAATATGAGTACTTTAAACTTCTACAACGCAACGCCCCGTAGCATACATACACTCCAGGGTTAGTAAGCTAGAAAGCGCGATTTCAACATATGTTCATGATTTTTATTGATCATCTTTTTTTTGCAAACATGACACGGCGCAAGAGGGAGCTAGACAGCAGACAATCCCATACCAAAACTGAAATTTACACACAGCGTATGCATACATCAAAGACGAGAAGGAACATAGTTGACGGCGAAGATCAAGTCAGTTCGTGTGGCATCCAGAATAAAAATCTCGCAAACTAAATATGAAGCCGATGGAGTAGCAGGGAGAACACAGAGTTCTTTTTAACAACCAACCCTTCAGCTATCGCTCTATTATTTCTGTCACAGGTACAGTACAAAACTATGGTGTGTGGTAGTTCTGGAGAGCATCCACAATTTTCGCAATTCGCGGGTGGGTAAGGAAGGAAGCAAATATTACAGAGGAAGGATAAGGCACTGGTTGATTTATAGGTCTTTAAGACCGATAACCACGCTATGATTATGAGGGACGCGGTAGCCGAGAGCTTCGGAAATTTCGATAACCTGGGATTCTTTAACGTGCACTGACATCCGTACAGCAATCGTGCCTCAGCATTTCGCCTCCATCGAAATGCAGCCGCCGTGGCCTGTATTCGATACCGCAACCTTCGCATCAGGAGCCATGTGCCATAACCACTAGACCACCGTGGCGGGGCAGAAAGGCAGGGAGGTTAATCAGTACAGGATAACAGGTATGCTGCCCTGCACAAGCGGGAAAGAGTTGGGGAAGGCTGAAAGTAGGGGAGAAAAGAGAGAGAGAAAGGATGCATAGCACACTGTCACAGGAAAGAAAGAAAGAAAGAAAGAAAGAAAGAAAGAAAGAAAGAAAGAAAGAAAGAAAGAAAGAAAGAAAGAAAGAAAGAAAGAGCCTGTGCTGCCTGTGCTGGGGTTTGAATACGGGTCGCCCCCCCCCAAAGGCAAGTGTGTTAGAATCAAGACCGCACACCCACACCTGCAATGCGTGAAGATGCGTGAAGCCTGCAATTCGTGAAGAAACCACACGAATGGCGACAGTTTTACTGTCCGACCATTTTGATAGAGTGGATGAGGTGAGACTTTTAATCTTTGTGACACTTAATACACGCCATAGAGGTCTTAATCATCCGTACGTTGATTGACGCTAACGAGGACGGCCCTTCACTGATTACACAGAGAGACGACTGCTTTTGTCGTTAAATCATATAGACATCCGAATGTACGTAGATTTGACTACATTAATAAAGGTAAACGTTCTTCACGGCTTCGTTCGGGGCGATTTGAAGCCACGTCAGTGTGGCAATCTGCATTTGCGTGCCGAGTGTGCTAATCCTTGCGCGTGCCGGTGCTGTTGAAGACAAACAAGTTACAACATCTGCGAAGACCACGCAATGCGGATAACTCAATACCGGCAAGCTATCACTTTTAGGCGGCGCGGGCCAACTGCGTACATTCTATTACGAAAAAAATAGCGATTTCGTTTAATCCGACTCTTCACAAGGTCCAGGGCAGGCCTAGTCTCCTACGTACGGTCTAGGGAAGGGTATTACAAGAGAAATTAAGGCGATCTCCAGGATATTCGAAAGGCAATGAATGTATTAAAGGAAAGATGCCGAAGGACCCGAGGGGCTCTCCATTGCGTTCGTGTTCTCGCTGGGGTGCGGGGTACCGGAGATTTTCGTAACGGTGAGAAATATATTGCTCTCGTATTGATAAGAGGCCGCTATGCACTTAGGAGTTTCACTGCATTCGCCGTAATCGCGAGGTCGCGTACAGAGCGTGCTCATAGCGAGCAAGGCGTCTACAAGGAGCGACGACTAGCACAGATGCGAGATCGCAATCGTCGGCGCTGGCAGCGGGAATGTGCTAAGCAGGATCTCTGGTCATTAACCTTGACAGAGTGGAATTCGTTGGTTCGTAAAAACTTATTTAGTTTCCTGTAGATTTGTGACCCGGGCTCGGTTTCCCCATGTCGGGACGTCAAGGACTTGTTTCTCCTGTTTCTCCTGTTTACAACACAAAGGAAGCAGACACTAAAGGTCATGTGGCCTGACTAAGGCTTCTCCTCCTGCAACAGCTCGGCACGCAGGCCGTGTAGGTAGTACACAAATCAGTACAACATGTGCTTTACAGATTCAACTAAAACAGTCGCAAAATAATAATAAAACGACATGTTTTCACACAAAAAAAGTAGAAAGATGCGACAGTCGCTAAAAGAAACATCATGTCTACAGAAAAACATCTCGTCGTGTCTCATCGTGGCTTCGCGGGCCTCCAGGAAGGCCCAGATTTGGTTGGCGAGCTTTGAGCTGTACAAAGCAATGGCCCACCTCACCGAGAGAACGCCGACAATTATGCCTTTCGTTTGCGCGGGTTCGATCCCGGCCGCGGCGGTCGCATTTTCGATGGAGGCGAAAATGCCAGAGGTCCGTTTACTGTGCGTTGTGAGTGCACGTTAAAGAACCCCAGGTGGTCTAAATTTCAGGAGCCCTCCACTACGGCCTTTCTCTCCTCTCTTTCACTCCCCCCCGGGACGCTTAGCCGTGCGCCCTACATGGGCTGCAGAAATCAGCGTCCTTTCCTAACTGAACCACCATCATCATCCTTATACTCCTGGAGCATGCATTTTTGTGTAGCAGGTTCTGAAACCACACACCTAGCATGTGATCTTGTGGCAGATTAGGGTAGGGTCAGTGATATGCTGACGGGTTTGGATGCGCTTCCCTATGTAGCTGCGCCAGGTGATACCTTGGACTCTGCGTGACTTGTTTGCCGAAGAGAAACTTCGCCGGCCCATGTTCTTCCTCAACATGTTTCCAAAACTTGCTAAGTTTACGAAACCGTTACTGGAGCTCCCACTACTGATTTAATGTACTCAGCTTCCATTGGATTGTTTTTTGGCCAGCGGCTAGTCTGTCCACTGTCCTATGTGACACCAGTTGGCACTTCCTTTATGATGTGAGCTGAGACATAAGGATCTTGTTCGCAGAAACCCTCTTGCTTACCCGATTTCCAAAAGTTAATAAATATACGATGCCGCGACGGGGGCTGCGGGTAGACATGCAGCTCTGAAACGGACGGCCGCCTGCTCAAAGAAAGCCCGCACAAACAATAAATTATGAAAGAAAAGAGTCAAGCATTGCTCTTCCGAATTTAGGACGCAGCGCACGCCGATGATGACTGTCAAAGGGACATGCCAAGTAGTTGTTAGCAGGTTCTAAAGAGATACGTTCGTACCATGCCTGAAACTTTAAGCCTGAGAGGAAGTTGGGCATATTTTCATGTAGAAGGGAGTGTGGGCAATCACAGGCAGAAGGCAAGTTGGCCAGAAAGTAAAGAAAAAGCCTTCTGTCGACTGAATGGTGGCACTGTGGCAGAAGGTGAAGGAGCACACAAAGTTTATCAGCACATGCCAACTGCATATGATTGGCAGGCCCAGCTGCGGAACTCTCCGAAAGATTATGCCTTGAGCCACGATCCGTGTGATATTCGGTGAGATAATGACCTTAACCACAAAACATGTTTCGTTGTTTTGAATAAAACAAATATTCATGTTATTGTAAGCATTTAGAATCGCGGTATCTCCGTCACAGTGGACGTCGCGCATGCGATATGTAGCTCCAGCGATATGTAGCTTACCTATAACACTGCAAAAAAGAGAAACAAGAAATAGAACTCCCCCGTCAAGAGGGACGTCTGTGAAGCTGAGCCTGTGCAACCACGCCGCGCAACACAGGAGGCGTTGCTCCCATTCTCATTAAAGTTCTCTGCTTTAGGTCGCTTTCATTTTGCTCGCTCTTATTATCCAAGCGAAGCTTGTTTTGGCTGAAGTGTGAATCCGTCGGTGGCGTACGAAAAACTAGTCATCGTCGTGAAAACACTGCCCCCGCGCTTCATTCTTCTCCTTCGCTCGCAATAAAATTGACTGAAAATATAATAAGATTGACTGAAAAAAGGAACTGCTCCTCGGGCTGCAGATTCGAACCACAGGCAACCAGGTTGCCACAACGCTACGCTAATTCATTCCGTCACTGTGGGTTCTTCTACGTGCCATTTAAAGCGAGGTTTATTACGCATGAAAAGTCAGACACCTGTGACACCTGCACACTCGACAGAGGAACAAAAATCCTGGAAAGAAAGACAGTACTCAGCAATAATAAGGAAACAACACGACAGAAAGAAAGGAACAAAAGAGAATAAAGAGGGAAAGTGGGAAGCAAGAGAAACAAAGAGAAAAAAGAAAGAAATGCGGGTAAAAGGACTGCTAGCACGAAAGAAACAAAGGAAAGTTAAGCACACGCCAAGATTCAGTTGCCCCCATTTTGCTGATAGGGGATGGGATGCTCAGCATTTTATAAGCACAGAGGTAAAATTAAGGTTGACACCCTTCTAGTTTTTAGTTGACTGCTTCTGTGAGCGAAACCGTGTAACACACGTAATTTCCGAACTATGTGCGCAGACGAGCGCCATTGCAGGTCACTGCTAAAGCAAAAAAAAAAAGCGAATAAGAAACAAAGCTATTGTTTATTGACTGTTGATATCTTCGGACGGTTCGATACCTATATAACGCACAAAGGAGTTTAGCGCCCCTTATTATTTTCTTGTTTTTTCTTGGAACATTGCTTCTAACCTTTCTGACTTTTCACTTGCCAGACATGTCTTTGACCGTTCGTACATTTTGTTCATGCTCGTGATGACGTCTTCATTCATAGCACAGGAGGACGATTAGTTTTCTTCTTTTTTTTTTGCGCTTGCAAAGCGATGTCGACATCCTCTGCTCTAACGCCTTAACGGTATTATTAAACAAAAAAATTACAGCATGTCCACGGAGTGAATGATGATGAGTGGGCGAAGCTCGGGAGGTTCATCGTAGATCGTGCCGAGTTCCGGATTAATTTAGTTAACGCGCACGCTACGAATACTCATGGTTCAACTATGCACAAGTGTACAAACCTGTATCGCGATATGGTTTTGATTATAAAACCATTGCTTTAGAAAACACCTGGCGTCTTTTGTTAAGCAGCAGGCGTCTTTTCGTTTTGCTTTAGAAACATCTGGCGTCTTTTCGTTTTGCTTGTACAAAACATCTGGCGTCTTTCGTTGGTTTATTTCATCAATCAACGGCGTTTTGAACATTAATCACGCACAGGAGAAATCTCACAAGGCACTACCTTGGAGGTAAACAATGGCTGCTACTGGGAATGAGAGACAGCAGAAGTCCGCTTTTAGCTAACACTTACACTTCTACTTCTACTAACGTTTCCTACTGGAACATGCCAATGGCTGCTAATGGGGAATGAGAGACAGAAGAATTCGGCTTTTAGTTAACGCGCACGCTGCGAATTTTTTATTGTTCAACGACGCACAGGAGAAATCTCCCACCGGCACCACCTTGCAGGTCAAAGCGTAAGACTGGTTACGCACTACGATGAGGGACGAACGGGTGCCGCTTTAAGGAGCTTCGCCCCTAAAGAAAAGGTGAAAGCCCTTCACAGATTCCATCGCCGCCATTTCAACCTATGTCAGTGAAGCGCTCTACATGTGCGAACAGAGTGCGAGAACCTGAGTACGTGTCGGTGTTATTTTTTTCTTCACACTATGGAACACCTACTGTGTCTAAGTGATCAATGATTGTGAACGGACGCAGAGAGATTCATTCAATTGAATTTTGACCGCATATATAGCATAGCCACACCGCCCCCTCCCCCCCCCCCCTTAAAAGGAAGGATTTAGATAGATAGATAGATAGATAGATAGATAGATAGATAGATAGATAGATAGATAGATAGATAGATAGATAGATAGATAGTGTGTACTTTCACTGCTGCTAACTGTCAAAGTGCCTCAGATATGTGAAGCATGTGTATTTGTCTTGCAGGGTTAACGCTAGCACTTAACCGACGCTGATCATGCTGCTATAGACCTTGACGGCTCAGCTAAATAACTGTTGCCTGAGCATATGTTTATTACGAAGGATGAAGGGGGTGGAAGAGGTGCTACGTTCAATTATTCATATAAAAACACGCTTTGTAGGTTATAAACCTAGTGTTGTGTATGAACGCCCAATATGATCTGGACTACTTTTTTTAGTTCCGACGCCTGCCGACATGTTCCTTGAAGAAATGCATTCGTAAGTGGATACGATGCTTTTCGATATCGGCTATGTTCTTTTCTTTCCGTTGTTTATTCTTTTGTTAGTTAAGTCGCAAACTCATCATTTGCGCGCACAGCCTACCTTTGCAGTCTTTATCTCTAAATAAATTCTCAAGAGAATGTGATTCCCTGATTCCGTTTCTTTCAGGCATTTGGCAATTATCTAAAGACTACTTTTCGCTAACTTACTGTACTGCCAGTTTTATTGCGTTGTAGCTTTTCTTTGTTACTTATATTCAATTGAATTTAATGCTGTTCCTGCAAGCTCTGCTATAATTTCATTGTAACCTGCCTCACCACGGTGGTCTAGTGGCTATGGTACTCGGCTGCTGATCCGAGGGTCGCGGGATTGAATCCCGGCCGCGGCGGTTGCATTTCGATGGAGGCGAAATGTTGAGGCCCGTGTGCTGTGCGATGTCAGTGCACGTTAAAAAAACCCAGGTGGTCGAAATTTCCTGAGACTTCCACTACGGCGTCTCTCATAATCAGAGCTGGTTTTGGGACATTACACCCCACTAATCATCAATTTCATTGTAACCCCCCTTACTCAATGCCTTTGGTACTGTAAAGTGCTTTTGAATAAGTAAAATAAATAAATGAGGTGCTTCAATTTTTCTTTTTTGAGCCACGTGCGTATTTTGTCAACGATAAAGAGGGGAAGAAACGCTTTGGCAGATATGCGGTAGGAAATATCCATCATGATTCATACCTGAGTGGCTACGACATTTGTTTTTCTATCGGCGACCTTTTGTATGACCACGTGAAGAATGATGTTTTCCTTCCTGTTTTTCGTCTCCGGAAATAAGTTCCCGAACTACGTTTATCTCTTTTCCTTCTTATTTTCCTAGTTTCCTTTTATTATTATTTTTCGCTCCGGATTCTACGATCATAGCGCCGTGCAATTAACGATAACACATCCATCAATCTTTGCACTTGAGCTCACTCTTGACTAGTCGATGCATCTTCCCAATTCTGCCACTAAACGCGCACAAGGCATCTCATTTGGCGACGTCGAGGTTGTGAATGACATTCAGCGACGACTGACTCGGGCGCCCGTAACCTTTCCGAGCGAGCGCGTACTTCGTAAACAGGAACTGACTGTCAAAATATTCGGCGAGTCTTCGCCCAGCCAAATCTCTCATTGCCGCTTCGGCACGTGAGCATATGTTCACTGCGGACATGAGAGATGGATGCAGCTATCATGAGGTTCACACTCTCAAGAATGAAACAGCACGTTGGCACGCCAGAACGCCTGCGTACCCGATGATGGTTTACGGTAGACTTCGGTGCAAGTTACAGCCACTGGTTAACACGAGCGTGAAGCTATCATGCATGAAAGTATAATAGATTAGCGCTGATGGGGAACACATCTTGAAGAAGAAAATGAACCAAAGTATACATATGAAACAAAGAAACACACGAAAGAGAGATTGGCGAAACATGGTGGACGGGAAGGGGGAGATCGGGGGACGGGGGGTGGGAGGACGAGCTTGGAGAAAAACAGACAGAGAGAGGAAATTAATCAGTATAGACAGATTGATTTTCAGTTGTTGTTATGTGGGGTTTAACGTCCCAAAACCAGCTCTATTATGAGAGACGCCGTAGTGGAGGGCTCCGGAAATGTTGACCACCTAGGGTTCTTTAACGTGCACTGACAACGCACAGCACACGGGCCTCAACATTTCTCCTCCATCGAAACGCAGCCGCCGCAGCCAGGATTCGATCCCGCGACCCTCGGATCAGCAGCCGAGTACCATAGCCACTGGACCAAGATTGATTTTCACTACACAATAATAATTACACGTAACAAAATGCAGCTACAGATGCTTTGCGCTTACTTTTTCAGAACTGCTAAAGCGACATGATTACTCTGAGTTGAGATGGAACTTGAGGTTGGTATTTGAGAATGATTTGCTTTGGTAACAAGTATTGGTCAGTGTCAGGGGGCGCTGCCCCGAGTGACCCCGTTCATACTGTACCGCGAGGACAGTGAAGAAGTATGTGTTGAAGGCGAGCTTGACGATGATTGCCATAAGGCAAGCTGGTGCCGCTGGTCATTCTGCTGCGCACCATGCAGCCACCAGCAAGCCACATTCAATGTACAGCGAGCTATCAGTGAATGCGCTGCGCTAAAGCCCCTCTACCTACGGAAAGTACCGCCATCTCTTGAACAACGCCGCTTCCTCCTCTCCTCGCCTCCGATAGGGCGGCTGCGGTCATGTGGTAGCGCGCTCACTTTTTTTCTTGGTATTTTGTTTTCTCGCCGCTCGGCGCCATGTTGGATGCGCCAAAGTGCCACTGCGCTGTGTGTTCGCTGGTCGCAAGTGCACGACGTGCGGAGTGCACGTGTACGTCTGTCTAGTTTTGTCGCGATGCCGGGTTGCTGTGCTTTTTCCTGCATACCTGTTTTTCATGTAAGAGCATTTCCCTGAAAAGGGGTTACCACTTCGGTTTTAAAGATGATCGCGGCTGTTCGCAAGCGCAGCCCGTTTCTTCAACAGCCTGCATGCCGCGCGTGCTTATTTTGGAATGAGCCGTTCGCAGTTAAAAAAAAAACTGTATGGCAATACATATGACGAAGTGCCGAAATTTTTCATCGCATCGAGGTCATGCTGTGGAGTGTGTTCAGAGTATACATCGCTTGAAATGGGCGACACCCTCTCCAACAGCGAGCGGTAATTTCGGTAGTAGTAGTGACGTGAATGCGTTCGTCTACTTCTACATTCACAACGCACCATCACGGTCTTCTAGCAATTAGAAATAGTTTCCGTGCGTAAGGGCGATATTGGTCACCTACATCGGCAACACCCACGCAGGCATGCAAAACCTCACGACAACGTGTTCAAACTGCGCCGCACAGGCAAAACATCCCAGAACGGCGTACTGCGTGCACAAGTCATCGGGCAGGCAGAGGATGGCAGGACGTGCGAAACTTCATGAAGTTTTGAGTGTGTGCCTCCAAGGGCATTGTTGGCGTTGCTGCAGTTACAGACGACCGAGATAGCTTATACGCACGGGAACTATCCCTTCCCAAACGTGGCTTGACACCACAGCTGCAGTTTAAATATTTCTTGCTGATGCAGTAAATAGCATTCTGTGTTTACAGAATTTCATTTCAACGTATTTGATGTAGCGCAAAAAACAAGACACGGACACAAGAAGGCTGTGTGGAGTCCATATGTGCCTTCTTGTGTCCGTGTCTTGTTTTTTGCGCTACATCAAATACGTTTAATATGAACCACCAACAAGCCCGCATCGCAACTCTTGTCGACTTCATTTCAACCTTTTCCAAGTAAAAATAGTTATGGTTATCCGCGCCAGATACACAAGGAAACACTACGCTCCGAAAGAAAGCTTAAACGACGTTCGCTTTCGCTACAAATTGCGCATGGTTTGCAGCAGCTCTTCTGAGGCGATATTTCACTGGGTAAACCGGATGGTGAGCACACCCACTCCTGCTTAGAAAATCAACGCAGTAGAGTGAATCATTATATCAAACCGTACGCGAGGCACGGCCACGGCTGGACGGCGGCAGCGGCGGCGCGCGTCCAGCTCGAAAGCTAACCGAAAGCTGGTGGCGCTTTCCAGGGGGCGCCGCAGTCGCGAGTGGAGAGGAGGTGGCGGTGGGGAGAGTAGATGGCGGTACTTTTACGAAGTAGAGGGGCTTTACGCTGCGCGTTTCGTGCGGGACACCTAGCGTAATTAAAACCGCTAGCGAGCCACTGCACACAGTGGTGAAACATGCGTCTGCTTCGCCTTTTCAGTGTGCTGTAAAGAACCCCGGTTCATCCAAGGATCTGTAGCCTTCAACTAGACTATCTCTCGTGGTCATCATTGTCTGTTCCTGGCACGCAAAACCCAGGCAATTACTATTAATAGACGCAAAAAAAATTCACAGCATATCCACGGAGTGAATGATAATGAGTGGGCGAAGCTCCGGAGTTCATCGTAGATCGTGCCGAGTTCCGGAATAATTTAGTTAACGCGCACGCTACCAATTCTTATGGTTCAACTACGCACAAGTGAAATCTCCAACCGCCACTTCATTGCAAGTCAAGATCCAGTGCTTATATATATATATATATATATATATATATATATATATATGGGTGGCCGGTGAACGGTTCTCCAGCGCGAGCAGTCGGTATTTTTCAACCAAGAAACTCGCTAGAAGACGCTGCCTGCGTCAAGCTTGTCTCTCGCGGGTGAGGGCGCGTTCTCCTTCTTTGCCAGCTGGTAGCGCGTTCATCGAAGAAAGAGCGTTTCCATAGTCAACGCGCGCCTTTCGCTCTCTCTGTCTCTCTCTCTCTCACAAGACAGCAGATGGAAGAGTGAGAGAGCTCACGCGCCTCCCGCACGCGCACTGCTAGTAGCGCGTTCCTAGTAGGTAACGCGCTACTACAACGGACGGACAGACCCAAACCTGAAGGAGCTTCGCCCCTAAAAAATAAACCGATCTGGTGCTGCGTTTTTGAACTATTTATCGCATGTTGAGCGAGTGTACATTGCAATACCCAGATGCGGGTACGGCGACACATTTATAACTAAGCAGGTCAGGGATGCCATTGCAGTACCCATATGCCGAATGAAGCGGGAGCCTTATTTATATTGTACATATGTACTCGGTCGAAACGTGTTCGTGACAGCTACCTGCATATTCGCTTGTAGGTCGCGGGGTGAACGACTTTATCAGGTGGCCCAATCGTAAACTGCTTCTATGCGCGACGTTTTGAAGCAACAGCCTTACTTTGTGTATATTGCATGAAATCTTACGCAAACATTAGGTGTGCACTTATTTCCTTTGATAAATTAGTTGTTGTAACCTAATAAATTTGGCCTCCGAGATTTTCCAATTGTCATTTGTACATCAACGCAGAACAACGGACGAAACGTAAGGACGGGTTATGTCAAACATGCGCATTGGAGAAACTGTTGTTATGTGGGGTTTAACGGCCCAAAACCAGCTCTGATTATGAGAGATGCCGTAGTGGAGGGCTCCGGCAATTTTTGACCACCTGGGGTTCTTTAACGTGCACTGACATCGTACAGCACACGGGCCTCAACATTTCGCCTCCATCGAAATGCAGCCTCCGCAGCCGAGATTCGATCCCGCGACCCTCGGATCAGCGGCCGAGTACCATAGCCACTAGACCACCGTGTCGGGGGCGCATTGCAGAAACTGAGCGCCTAATAAAGGCAGCTAATGTTAGGGCTTCTTTTGTGAAGCAGTCGCCTTAACGATTCCCATTCTCATAACGTTCTTGCGACGTGAACAGCTCGCATACTGGAAATCATCGCTTGAGCGAACCGATCCTTTGCGGATGTAAACGCCTGCTGAATGTCAATTACGAACATTAGAGTAAATCTACGGTGTCATAGAAGAGAAGTTGTCAGCGCTTTATACAGGAATCAACCAAACCTAAGGACACGTACTTAAAAATATGGAAGTAATGCCGCGCGTAGGGGCACAATGAAACAGAGCCCACATGCATTCAATACGCCCAGCTGATGCATGTGTTATAAGAGAGGAAAAAAAACACTGCAGAAGCAGGCAAAACGTTAGGTGGAGCGACTAATTTAAGAGATACGCAGGCCCGACGTACACTCACCTCCCTCAAGCTAGGCGATTTAAAATCCTTGGTTGAGGCCTTCGTCCTGCCGTTTATTTAAAGTAGGATAAGAATAATAGTAACATATACTAAGATATGTTAGCCTGCTTGCTTCGCTCACTTGACACACCAGCTGCTTAGTAGGTATTCCCAGTGATAACTTACTGATGATTTTGTATTACTGTCATGGCAGTACCATTTAACATTCAATAAGGACGGTTTGGTGCAGGCGGTTTGCATTGTCGAGAAAGCTGCAGGTTACTACGCGCAGGCACAGTAGCAGTCTGGTTTTGGTGAACAACCTTTTTTGATTATTACGTCCTGCAGGGTTTAAAGCGATAGGGCTTAGATCTCCCCCGAGGGGACGGTGAGAATATATTAGTTTCTTGGGTTGTACGTCCCAAAAAACAACGATAAGATTATCAGAGACGTCGTAGTGGTGGGCTACAAAAATTTCGACCGACCGAAGTTATTCGACCTGTACGGACATTGCAGTGTACACTGACCTAAACACTCCGCATCTAACGAAATGCAGCCGCCTAACGAAAAGCAGCCGGGATTCGATCCCGCAACCTTCCCATCAGCAACCGGGTCACTGTGGCTGGGCAGCCGATAGTCCGAAGGAAGACTAATTAAAGGCGTTGTATTTGCCTACCATAGTGTATTTTGTTTCTACGGAGCTCCAAAAGACGTCTGTACGCACGCCAGTTTTCTCAGCTTCGTCCTGATTCAAAACACCTTAAGCGTTAAACGCTGACAGAGAGGGCACCGTTTGCACCCTTTCTAGGCATGTCCATCTTATACGTGAAAATACCTATGTTCGCTTGCGGATATTGAGAAGACGATACTATCGAATGTCGTCCGGAGATGATACCACAAAAAAAAAGCACACTGGGGGCTACAGACTGGCGGAACTAAGCAAATTCGTTTATAACTGGTAAAACTGGTCTTTACGCAGGATCGCACGCGCGAGTGCAAATGAAACACGGTCATAGCGTTTGTTAGTTCACGCAGGGAAACTGGCTCAATCTAAAGGTTTCTTTAGCTATTAGCTAAAGAAACCCGGACAGCTATGCACTAGTGTTGCGAAGTCTGAGGACAGAGCGTAGCTGGTGGCGTTGCCCTCCCCTTTTGCCTCTTCCACATCCTCACTCACCTTTCCTACTCGTTGCTAGATTATAGGGTATTGTACAAGACTATTCTATGCTCTACCCTCTCGCCTCTCCCTCCTCCTCAACATCATGCCATTCCCCTCACCAACACCTACCCTTACCACTCTTTGGCTGTGTTCCAGTTCTGGACAGCATCGTAGACAGCCTACGTTGACAGCTTCAAAGACAGCTTCGCGTCCTTGTCTTCCGAGTAATCGAACGCTCCCCGATGACGTTTGCGCGACGAGACCGCCATCTCGCGTCCACAAAAGAAAGCCGAAGAAAATATTATAGTTAATATTGCTTATTTCTTGTTCCAGTCTACGAAAAACTTGATGCAGCTCACATAAAGCGCGCAAGAAAACGCCTATTTTCGAGCAGACGACCACTCCGGCGAGGTCCGTGGATATTCAAGCAATCCTCTTAGCCGCTCTCTTGTTTGGACAGAAAAGTAGCATGCATTGCTTTTGTCTTCGTACGCCGTCTTCGCGAAGCCGTCTATTTTGCCGTCTACGTGAGAAATGGAATGGCACTTAGGATGGCCGCTGTTACGCAGCTGCCTATTTAGCCGTCTACCGTGAGTATTAAAACACACCCTTTGCTACATTCTTAACTGTACGAAACTTGCTGCTTTCTACCCTCTCCCTTCCTAATTTCCATCTTGCCCACCCTCACATCATTCTTCCTTCTTCCTCAGCTTCCTTTTCCTCCTCCTCGCCCACACTTCCTTTTCCCTTCTGTTACTACTGCGCATGCGCGGCAATGTCGAGGTTATGCAACGTGGTGCGCCATCTGTGAATTGGCTGGCTGCCAGGCTACGCGAGGCGAGACGAGGTCTTCTTTTCGTACGACAGACTTTTAACACTCAGCTAGAACAACTTCACTGTTAAAAAGTATGAATGGCGCCGGTTCAATTTGCGGTCCAGGTCCTGTTGTTTCAAGCAAATGTCCTTTGTCCGAGCAACGAGTCTTCGGACACTGGTCAGCACCATCGCAAGCACGGAAAGCGATGAACGCATTGTTGCGATTTCAAAGGACGAGTTTTCTAAGGGACAGACTTTTAGCAGTGTCGCGTCCCTTTTCCTTTCTTTGTTTTTTTTTTTCCTTGTTCTCTCTCCTTTTTATCTTTCGTGTCGCGTCTCCTTGCTGTTATCTTCCGTTCCCCTTTCCCCTCTTCTCCTGGACAGGGTATCCGGCTGGTCTCATCACTGGCTAACCTCCCTGTCTTTCCTCCTTTCCTCCCTCGTCCTCCTCCCTCTATCTTTCATATCGCGCCAAAACAACTGTCCTTTTCATCAGCAGATTCAAAATTGCTCGAGTGTTACGTGCCAAGAGCACGCGTGATTACAGGGCACGTTCCGTACTGGAAGAATCCGGGGTGACTTTGACCACACCGGGATCTTCAAAGTTTTGTGCGTGCGTGCGTGCGTGCGTGCGTGTGTGTGTGTGTGTGTGTGTGTGTTTCGCACTTCGCCCCATCAAAATGTGGCCCGGAATTCGCTCACGCAGTAAGACAACTCCCTGGTCGCTTGATATACCATGGCAGGTGTCAACACATTCAGCTGAAAATCAGCGTTATTTCTTGCCCACTATTGTCTCCTACACGATTTTGCTAATGTGATGGCAGCTTCAACTAAACGCCACTTCTGAGCGAGTGTACGACGGATTGTCCCACTTGAAGTTCTTGACCTATTAGAAAAATAGAACGATTCAGATGTACTTGTCCGCCTTCCAAGCATATCACTCGCGAAATGCCGCACAATCAATTATAGGAACACAATATAGGAGCGTCTAAAACTCGCGTAGTAGAGCAAGACGTGCAGCAGTTATATCCATTATACTGTCCAGCACGCCTAGTTTGCATGTTATTCCTAACGCTGCTGATTTATAGCCAATCAATCAGTGCCAATACTATCCCCAGTAGAGTTCAAACACCACTGTGACATTCCTGCCGTACTCATAATTCTTTGAGTGTTAATGTGGGTTATCTACCGCTGCAGGGGCTCAGAATACTGAGCATTTCACAGCTCGTAACTGCAGGTTTACGACCTCAGGTACTGAAAACTAAACATTCAATTTGACTCCCCGAAATAGCCATATTAGTGAGTTATGAATATTCTAATGAGCTGTGGAGACCTATGCAGAGTCAATGTTCGAGCTGCGTAATGTTTTCGTTAACTACAATTAGTATCATTAAATAAACATGTCATCCATTGCTTTGTGCACTTGAAACGCCACGAATATGTCCGTTAAGAAATGTGATCGGTCTTACCTGTCGCACCTAATTAAGTGTCATCACGGTTCAGTGGACTTATAGTTCTAAAAAGAAGCAAGTTTGCTCTATGGAATAATTTTAAAGTGGGTCCAGCTTTATAGAGCGCAGGTGTAGAAGGTGAGGTGTTCGAAGGAAGTGTGGTTGCGAAACATGTTCGTAGGATACACGCAAAAAAAAAAGGAAGAGGAAGAAGAAGAAAGAAAGAAAGTTTAACCACAAAGCCTACATTTGGCCCTAATGTTGTTCAAAATTTACAACACGTGTTCACGTGTTGCAAGTTACAATTATTGAGACCCCCAAAGAACGCGGGTTCGATCCCTGCTGCGGCGGTCACATTTTTCAATGGAGGCGGAAATGCCAGAGGCCCGTGTACTGTGCGACGTCAGTGCACGTTGAAGAACGCCCAGGTGGTCGAAATTTCCGGAGACCTCCACTATGGCGTCTCTCATAATCAAAGCGTGGTTCTAGGACGTAAAACACCAGAACTCAATCAATCAATCAACCAATCAATCAATCAAGTTTTTCAAGGAAGCAAGCAGATGGTTTACACGCTGCCCGGAAGTTGACGTGAAGCTCTCGCCACTTATTTCGCGCCACCGTTTCTACGGCGTAGCATCGCATTGCTCACGCACTTCGACGAAAGAACCGCCTGCATATCGTCAGAACAACAACGAAACAGTTTGAGCAAAATGAGAGTCACGTGAACGAAAATCGCGCTTGCCAACGCGTCAAGGTGCGGGAAATATGTGCTGCTGCGTGTACGGCACGCTACTGCCCAACGCGGTACGCTTGTTTACAGTTCGGTGGCATAAAGCGGAAGCACATCGACCTCTAGAGCTGCAATAGTCTAAGGTACTGCAGTATTCTACTAGTGTGCTGCTGTCGCTTCACTGGTTTCGCCTTTCCACCTAAACTGCGCATTTTTATTACAGTGGTTCTTTATTATTCCTACAAATTCTATAGTGGAGCGGTAATTTCGTTTAATTTTTCTTCCCTGAACATAAATATTACGTGGCTTGTAGGCGCGTCTGTCCCTGCGGAATTCTCTCAGTCGAAGTCTGTAAAGAAGAGATGTATAAAGAATGCAAAACAGATGGATCGCGACAACGTGAAAGGTTTATAGTGGTACTAGGCTTACGAAGAAAGGTCAGCAAACGTTGAAAGTAGTGGTTACTAAGACTACCACATTATTTTGTTGTAAACCTGCCACAAATGCAATTGTAAGCCATTTTTCTCTTTCTCTGGGTAACGCAATAAAATGTGTCCTGAACCACGCAGGTCAATGCAGTAAACTCCTTTGTGAGACGTGCAACGCATTGGTTGCTTTGGCGAGGAGTGGCGCGTAGTCTCGGACATAATTGGTGTTCGGAAGGAAAGGATGCTATTTACTGCAGCCCTTGGTGGGAGCACGGCTCAGCGCCCGAGGGGATGCGACGAAGAGATCTATGCAGAAAGAGAAAAAAAATGACGTGGTGCATTCCCCGTCGTCGTAGCCTTTCACAGCACTAAAGTCATTAAATTAGCGTGGAAGATGGCGGCTTTACGGTGGCCGAAGATGCCTGGACGAAAGAGCAACCGCCACGGAAGTGGCATATGGGCTCGCCGAGAGCAAAGACTGCCTGACCAAGGACCCCTTGCGTAGCGCTCATGGCCAATAATTGCGGTTCGGTTAAGGGACGGACACTATATCCTGCAGCCCACGTCGGGAGCACGGCTCAGCGTCCGGAGGCCGGAAATACATGGACGAAGGAACAACTGCAATGGAAGGGGCATCTGAGCCTGCTGAGAGCTGCTGAGTGGGGGTGGGGGAAAGGACTTAAGTGGATAGAAAGAAAGAAACGCCGTAGTGGAGGGCTCCGCAAAACTTTGGCCACCTGGGGTTCTTTAACGTGGAACTGACAACGCTCAGTACATGGCCTTGTGACATTCTCGTCTTCATCGAAAGTCCGACCGTCACGGCAGGGATCAAACCCGCGCTTTTCGCTGGGGGTAGCGGCGGCACCTCGCTGCTACGTGACGGGCGAGGAGGCTTTTATGCGCTACTTTTCGGTGTAGTGCGTGATGTCACTGCACGTTAAAGAACCCCAGGTGGTCAAAATTTTCGGAGCCCTGCACTACGGCGTCTCTCATAATCAGAGCTGGTTTTGGGGCGTAAAGTCCCGGAAATCAACGCCGCTTCACGCGCTCCTATACTGACGTTTCCGCTTTGTCTCATCACCAAACTAGGCGACAACAACAGTACGGCCCCGAGGCGGCTTGCCGCTTTCACCACTAGCAAAGCGCAGACAACTTCTGCGCAGATGAACCAACTATCTCGCACTCTTCTTCCATTGCACAACTGAACAGAAGCAGTGGTCGGGGTATAGCGAAGAGCTTGCGAACCGGCAGAGTGAGCGGCTCCATATCCATTTCAAGTGATCAGTGAACCACGTCATTAGTAACGTGGACACGTCTGCCGAGGCGGTGGTTGGTGCAGTGGCGGCAAGTCACGTGGCATCACATCTTCATTTCTTGGTCAAACTCGTCATGAACCGAAAAACTCTCACTATTTCAATAAAGCTTCTCAAACTACGAGGACCCATTACGTGATTCCGCTAACCTCCGCAAGCCAATCTCCTGTGGTGCGCGGTCCCTCTGGGGTGTCAGGTAAGATTAGGCCCAGATAGTTTCCAGACCGTTCGATGTTGTGTGGACGCAGTATAACCTTTAGTGGCGCTTGAAGATAGAATTTGTGGGGTTTAACGTCCCAAACCCAGCTCTGATTATGAGAGATGCAGTAGTGGAGGCCTCCGGAAACTTTGACCACCCTGGGGTTCTTTAACGTTCACCCACATGGGCCTGGACATTTCGCCTCCATCGAAATGCAGCCGCCGCGGAAGGGATTCGATCCCGCGGCCTTCGGATCAGCAGCCGAGTGCCATAACCACTACTCCACCGTGGCGGGGCAGTGGCACCATTCCTTACATGCTACCGCTGGCCCACCCATGGCCAAGACCTATCGCTGACCTCCTTGAAATTTTTTTATGACCTAACCTTCAAGGTTCCCCACGTCACGATCTCTTTTAAGTTCGTTGCCGACGTGTTTTCGGTAGCCTTTACTTGCAGTAGCTCACGCCTCGCGCAATGAGGTGCATAGACAAAAAAAGGAGGACCCTCCTTTCTCATGCTTTGTCCGACTCTCGCCCTTGCTCTTCGCTTTTCGGTCACTCGCTGGCCTTACGAAAAAAAAGGGCGTCAGCTCGCACACTGACACAAGGAATGAACAAGTTCTGGACAACTTCCCTGCACATGTATAAGATGGAAGTATTTGCTCTGTTTCCACGCAATATTTTATTGCGCTAAGGCATAGGTGTTGCATTGGCACCATCGTCTTGACGGAGCTATTGTTTCTCAGTATTCGGCGCAACTGTCACAACGCTACCTTACGTTCCCCATCTCTCCTATGTGTTCGTTATTCGCATAATATATGGTATGAAAGTGGTGCGTTTGCAATGTAACTATTTTTTTTCATTAGGAATTTATAGCTGCGTGAATAATCCCCAGTCGTCAGCTTTTCGTAAACCGAGGCAATAGCGTAGCGTACATAACGCAGCGCTGTTGATGGCGAAAGTCGCGGGTTCGACTGTCGGAGGCACTGGCCATATTATTGCACTGCATCCCCCAAGAAATTGGCGTTTAGTTTCAAAGACAGCTGGCAAGGTTCTCCTCTTCATTCAAACAATAACGTCACGGGATACACCGAGCGCGCAGCTTGAGCTGATCTAATGGCTGGCTGATCTCATGATCGCGGAAATATTCCATGCACTGCTTTATTTATTCGTCTTGAATTAAGAAAATAAAGAAAATGTAAGTGTATACATTTAAAGAGGCCTAGAAAGGTCAAGTGGCGTAGTCCCGGTGCTATCGGTGACGTCATTTGTTGAAAGAAGAGCAGGCTATTTCGAGCCGTATGCGTGAGTACAAATTGCAAATTCCCTGGTGTGCGCAAAGCGAATCATTTGGCTCACATACTCACAGTAATCTCAACGAATCGACGACAGCGTTTTCTGACTGTATTCATATAGTTTTCCAGGGCGATTTAAAGCATTTGAAGCTACCACAAAATGGGACCGATCAGTCGTGGACGCTCCAATAAACACGTGAGCCCAACTGTGTTTCACGGCACACTCCCAGGAAGGTGATGCTGGTTTTGAAATACAGCTGGCACTCGCGTGATGTTTCAACCATTTACGTCACAAGAATCACCGAATACATCACGTGGGCTTTTTTCGGTGTTCGTGAATACAGATACATACATTTTCGTTGTCGGAAAATAAACTGGTACTCCGCCAAAACATTATGCCCTTTATCAAATTGCGGTGTCTCTTTATCCAAGCCCTAAAATTATCTATTGACCATGCGTACCTCCGCCATACATTCACGCAATTTTCTTTCGTTCTTTCTTTCTTCCTTTCTTCGTTTCTTTCTTTCTTTCTTTCTTTCTTTCTTTCTTTCTTTCTTTCTTTCTTTCTTTCTTTCTTTCTTTCTTTCTTTCTTTCTTTCTTCATTTCCTTTCTTTGCACTTCACGCCGTTCAAGTTCAGCAGTGGCTGCGGTTATCGAACTCGCCACTTCAAGCTAAGCTATATATCCGATACTGTATCCGATACTGCGCTTCGCGTGATCGTCATCATGTAGCAGATAGGCTGAGGGAAGCTGTGGGTCGGGCGCACGAGATTATAAGGAATTGCGCTCGCAAATACCAAACGTTTCGCTTCGCATGGCCACCACCATGTAACTAACAGTGGGCCGACCGTAAACGCGGGTCGTTTCATCCCACTTGCGCGAGACCATGCAGCACTCGTAACAATGCTGGCGCAAGCTCGATCAAGAATAACGTCGCTTTGAGGAGACCTTCTTGCCCACTACCGCTTTCATTCCGATTGATGATTGATTTGTGGAGTTTAACGTCCCAAAACCAGCTTTGATTATGAGAGACGCCGTAGTGGAGGTCTCCGGAAATTTTGACCACCTGGGGTTTTTTAACGTGACACTGACATCGCACAGCACACGGGCCTCAACATTTCACCTCCATCGAAATGCAGTCAGCCGTGGCCCTGGATTCGATCCCGCGACCTTCGGATCAGCAGCCGAGTGCCATAACCACTAGAGCACCGTGGCGGGGCGACTGCTTTCATTCCGAACAACACCCAAACAACGTGCGATGTGCAATAAAAGAAAAGAAAGAAAAACGTACGCAACTTCTGCTAGACTGTGCGAGGCCAGATCACAGCGAGGCTGGCCGATACTTTACTGAATCAGGTCACTTGATAGTTATGTGGTATTTGGCGGGAACATGACACGTGACATTGCGCTAAGGGATTTTGGCGGAAACATGTCCCGTGGGATTTTGTTACGGGATTTTGGCGGGAACACGTCACGTGATCAGCCAAAATGACGTAACGCAATGTCGTGCGGCATCTTTTCTGCCAAAATCAGTTAATGTGACGCGACATGTTTCCGCCAAATATCACGTAGCGAAACGTCACGCGACATGTTCTTGTCCAAATCACACGACGCAATGTCACGAGACACGTTTCCGGCAAAATCACGTAAGGAAATACCGTTGACATGTTTCCGCCAAAATCGCGTAAGGAAATGTCACGCGACAGGTTTCCGCCAAAATCACGTAACGCAATGTCGCGTGTTATTGTGTGACACCTTACTAATTACGGCTAGCCAAAACAGCTTTGATGTTAAAACTGGCACGACAGAGTTTTTACGCTCAGCCTAAGCAGCTTCGCAGCTACACAGATTACAGCAGCGCTTCAAGGTTGAATAGTCAAAGCGTGACGCAACTGCGAGGAGCTGGAAATCGCGGCTGATTGTGTAGCAAGTGTGACGACTCTCTTCTCACAAAGGCAGTGGCGGCTGTGAGAAAACCTATTTCCCCGTCGACAGAACCCCCGCCGTGATTTTTCAATTAGAGCGATGCGCTTGTTCGACATGCTTTACAATTGCGCATTGGGGACCACGCCAAACGAAACGGTATGACTTTATGGAGCGCGCAAAAAAAAAAGAACAATGCCTGCAGTGACGCATTCATTGACGTCTCCAAATTCCTCGGAAATTTCCGTCGCATCTTCGCATCCCAAGGGCAAAGTGCAAACAGCTTCTTTGGTCGTACTTTCAACATATGTAAGAAAGGGAATGGCCCTACGAGTTTGCCTTGTGAACCGCTTGAATTAAGTTAATGCGACTGTGTGAATTATTTCCAGTATAGTTTCTATAGACAAGGCCCAACACGCCGTGAAAGAAAGCAGATTCCCCATCTGCCTCCCGTGTCAGACGTCGTCTCCCGGTTAAAAAACCGCGACCCTCTAAGATCAGCTGTACATTCACATGGAGCTTCTTTCTTTCTTTCTTTCTTTCTTTCTTTCTTCTTTCCTTTCTTTGCACTTCACGCCGTTCAAGTTCAGCAGTGGATGCGGTTATCGAACTCGCCACTTCAAGCTAAGCTATATATCCGATACTGTATCCGATACTGCGCTTCGCGTGATCGTCATCATGTAGCAGATAGGCTGAGGGAAGCTGTGGGTCGGGCGCACGAGATTATAAGGAATTGCGCTCGCAAATACCACACGTTTCGCTTCGCATGACCACCACCATGTAACTAACAGTGGGCCGACCGTAAACGCGGGTCGTTTCATCCCACTTGCGCGAGACCATGCAGCACTCGTAACAATGCTGGCGCAAGCTCGATCAAGAATAACGTCGCTTTGAGGAGACCTTCTTGCCCACTACCGCTTTCATTCCGATTGATGATTGATTTGTGGAGTTTAACGTCCCAAAACCAGCTTTGATTATGAGAGACGCCGTAGTGGAGGTCTCCGGAAATTTTGACCACCTGGAGTTCTTTAACGTGACACTGACATCGCACAGCACACGGGCCTCAACATTTCGCCCCCATCGAAATGCAGCCGCCGTGGCCCTGGATTCGATCCCGCGACCTTCGGATCAGCAGCCGAGTGCCATAACCACTAGAGCACCGTGGCGGGGCGACTGCTTTCATTCCGAACAACACACAAACAACGTGCGATGTGCAATAAAAGAAAAGAAAGAAAAACGTACGCAACTTCTGCTAGACTGTGCGAGGCCAGATCACAGTGAAGCTAGCCGATACTTTACTGAATCAGGTCACTTGATAGTTATGTGGTATTTGGCGGGAACATGACACGTGACATTGCGCTAAGGGATTTTGGCGGAAACATGTCCCGTGGGATTTCGTTACGGGATTTTGGCGGGAACACGTCACGCGATCATCCAAAATGAGGTAACGCAATGTCGTGCGGCATCTTTTCGGCCAAAATCAGTTAATGTGACGTGACATGTTTCTGCCAAATATCACGTAGCGAAACGTCACGCGACATGTTCTTGTCCAAATCACACGACGCAATGTCACGAGACACGTTTCCGGCAAAATCACGTAAGGAAATACCGTGTGACATGTTTCCGCCAAAATCGCGTAAGGAAATGTCACGCGACAGGTTTCCGCCAAAATCACGTAACGCAATGTCGCGTGTTATTGTGTGACACCTTACTAATTACGGCTAGCCAAAACAGCTTTGATGTTAAAACTGGCACGACAGAGTTTTTACGCTCAGCCTAAGCAGCTTCGCAGCTACACAGATTACAGCAGCGCTTCAAGGTTGAATAGTCAAAGCGTGACGCAACCGCGAGGAGCTGGAAATCGCGGCTGATTGTGTAGCAAGTGTGACGACTCTCTTCTCACAAAGGCAGTGGCGGCTGTGAGAAAACCTATTTCCCCGTCGACAGAACCCCCGCCGTGATTTTTCAATTAGAGCGATGCGCTTGTTCGATATGCTTTACAATTGCGCATTGGGGACCACGCCAAACGAAACGGTATGACTTTATGGAGCGCGCAAAAAAAAAGAACAATGCCTGCAGTGACGCATTCATTGACGTCTCCAAATTCCTCGGAAATTTCCGTCGCATCTTCGCATCCCAAGGGCAAAGTGCAAACAGCTTCTTTGGTCGTACTTTCAACATATGTAAGAAAGGGAATGGCACTACGAGTTTGCCTTGTGAACCGCTTGAATTAAGTTAATGCGACTGTGTGAATTATTTCCAGTATAGTTTCTATAGACAAGGCCCAACACGCCGTGAAAGAAAGCAGATTCCCCATCTGCCTCCCGTGTCAGACGTCGTCTCCCGGTTAAAAAACCGCGACCCTCTAAGATCAGCTGTACATTCACATGGAGCTTCTTCGGTGAAGAGTAAAGAAGTGATAACAACATTAGTTCGTCATATTTCCTCACGACTATTTTCCACTTTGGAGATGGTCTTGTTCGTCAACGACGCCTCACACGTGTTTCTTTGATGTCGTGTTTGACGAGAAGGTGTGGTAACGAGCACTGCGAAAGAACGATTAATGTGTTGAAACGAAAACACACACTTATCTAGAAAAACAAACACCACGGAATTTGAGTGAGTGATTGATTGATTGATTGATTGATTGATTTCTTGGGTTTTACGTCCCGAAACCTGCTATGATTATGAGAGACGCCGTAGTGAAAGGCTCCGGAAATTTTGACCACCTGTGGTTCCTTAACGTGCACTGACATCGCACAGTACACGGGCCTCAAAATTTCGCCTCCATCGAAATGCAGCCGACGCGGCCGGGGATTCCATCCCGCGACCCTCGGATCGGCAGCCGAGTACCACAGCCACTAGACCACCGTGGCAGGGCACCACGGGATGCGAGTCTGCAAGTTTATATCACATATTTACACGTACATGATGTGAGACTACGGTGGTCTATAGTGGCTGTACCACTCAGCTGCTGATCCGAAGTTGAAGGGATCGAATCCCGGCCGCGGCGGCTGCATTTCGATGGAGGCGAAATGTTGAGGCCCGTCTACTGTGCGATGTCAGCGCCCGGTAGAGAACTCCAGGTGGTGAAAACTTTTGGAGCCCTTCAATAGGACTTCTACCTTAATCATATCGTGGTTTTGGGACGTAAAACATCAGAAATAGTCACGTGTGATCATCCAAGTACCTAAGGAGGGGTACTTTCGATATCTCAAATCAGGTCTATATGATCTGAAGTGCGCGCTTAAATAAAACTTCCAAGTACGCGTCGGTATGACTGACAAGCTCGTAAATTAGTGTTGCAGAGCGGGCTTGTTGTTATAGGAGTGTTAAGTCACGTGGCAGCGCGTTCATTAGGGACAGAAGGAATTCCAAGGAACACAACAACCGCGCTCTTTTTCTTTGTCCCAAATGAAGCCACATATCACCCGTGTTTAGCAAGCACCATATGTGTGCGTGTGTGCACCTTTTGTCGTGGGATATAGGTGCGACAGTGTCATTCATTAAGTTTGTAGCGAATATTAAATTACTTTTTATACTACAGGATTGCATATGAGAAAATTACATTATCGAAAGGTTTGACAGTGCGCTCTGAGCATTTTTGTCGGTGCTCAAAAGGCGTTTGACCGTGGGTTTATGCTTGTGGAATGTCTACTTTTGAACCCCCCCTTACACCAAACGGTATAACGCTCTCTTGTCCAACGAACATAGTGCATTATAATAACATTTTCAATGTCCCCTTTAGCTGTTCCTCGGTTGAGATAGGCTTCCATGGTCAACACATCAGGGAGAAAAGAAATTTCAAGCCAAACTTCTATTTCCTAAGGAGTTGCCCATACACGCGTTTGATATGCAGATATGAGCTAAAGAAAGAAAGAAAGAAAGAAAGAAAGAAAGAAAGAAAGAAAGAAAGAAAGAAAGAAAGAAAGAAAGAAAGAAAGAAAGAAAGGGAAAAGGAAAGAAAGAAAGAGAAACCACGCGTAGCTCATAGACGCTTGTGATAATGCAGGTTCTTTTGTTTTACAGATTTTTTTTGAAACGGCTCTCTCAGGCGAAGCCCCCGAGAGTCTAATTGGGGACAAAAGCGTTTTTGATACAACACAAGACAACACAAAGCTTTTAATATAAGCTTAAGAAAACTTAAGTCTGTTAAGAAAAGTCTTAAGAAAACTTAAGTCTGTTACAAGGAGTCTTAAGAAAACTTAAGTCTGTTACAAGGAGACGGTGCGACCGGGACCCAGCGCCACAGCGTTCACTATTAAAGGCGAAGAGTACGCGTTCTCCAACGTTTTCTTTCTCGCGCTGCCATCCTCTTGTGTTTACCCGCCTTACGTGTACGCGCACACGGCATGGATTTGCCAAGCAGACGACAGGTCGCCGATGGGTACATCTTGAGGGTATTCTGCCGTTCCTGTTAGTTAAGTAGCCATGTAGCCCTGACAGTGCCTGAGAGAACTTACGCCGTCTAGTACTAACCGAAATGTGACTCTCGAAACTTCTATCAGTCGTCAGGTCGCTGTTTCCACAGTGGTATATGGATATGAAGTACGTTCCTTCGATAGCGTTCTACGTCATTCTCGATCAGCGTTCTACGTCAGAGTCAGCGCATAACAGCTACTGCTGCGTATACTGCCTGAATGCCTAAACTTTATGGATATACTTGGAGGCTGTACCCAATCTAGATTTGCCACGTGAGAATTTAGGCATTGCCTTTGATAAGATTATCGGCCTCTAAGTGGTATTCTTTTTCAGCCTGGAAATGAGCATGACTACTATTAAAAGATCTGGATCCTTAACCGGATCTGGATCCGGTTAACCTCCCTGCCTTCCGCCCATCATCTCTCCATCTCTCTGTTTCTCTGGATCCTACAGCTTAGTTGGCGGTGGAGTTTAGACTTTAGAAAGTTGCGATCCTGTAAAACAGTGTTGACGAAAACACATTAACAACACAGGTTCGCCAATTTAGAGAGTTCCAATGAAGTGCCAGTTATCCTTCGTACAATTGTAAACTGGCTGGCATTATCATATAACCTTAATGTAGCATGAATGAGAGAACGAATACGATGGTTCACTTGAAAGAGCGGAAACACATTACGAGTAACACCCTAAATAAGCTCCACCACGTTGTCTAACAGATATTATTAGAACCATTTAGCCGTGCACCGAAAATATTCTCAGCGAGAATTGTTTCGAAATTTATTTCACACACGTAAGCGTTTTAACTCTTGGTGTGTGCAGTAAACGGAATGTATGCGCCGTCGATGTAAGCTTGAACTGACAGCCTTAGAAAAAGAAAAAAAAAGAAGTGCGTCAGCAAAAAAAAAAAAGACACATACTGCAACACTTTTCTCCCAAAGCATGAGAAGCAGCACGCGTCTTCGGCACAGAAGCATCCACGTGAGCTAATTAAGGAACTCCCTGGCTCACGCCGACGAGGCGCTGACATGTAATCCGCTAATGCCCACGGAACCGGCTTACAAAAGAGCCACGAGGTACTTCCTTTTCTATTATTTGCTTGAATCCTTGCCCGCTTACACAGCCTGGCCTGATGCACGCGATTGTAGTCTTTTGTAAGAAGTACACGTCCCTCACTATTTCCATGCTGCTGGAGATCACATGTCGGGTGTCCTCGTGAGCTCCGGCCGTGGGAGCTGCCGCGCGTACGGCGTTACGTGTCGAACGCGTGCCCTACACATCATCGATGCCGGTGTCCTTCCTCGGGCCGCTTATACGTGCTATATATATAAAATGCATTGCGTCGTTTGCTCCGGCAATTCGCCTCGGGCTTCGCTTCTGAGCAGTGCGCGACGACCTGTACCAGCGAGTCTGCCTGTCTGCGAGAAAGGATTAGGCATAGACCGGGTTTGGCCCCGTTCACGACACCTGTTCTCGAGTTTCGGTGCCGGGAGTGAAACCGATCAACCGTTCCACTAGCCTCCAAAGTCGGAGCTCCTACTTCGCAAGGTATTTCTCTTTCTTGTTCTTTCTTTTTTTTTTTTGCCCAATGTCGTCTCGTCTATTAGACCTGTCATTTTGTACGTTTGGTTCTACTACGTATTTTGAGGTATATTTAGGAACGGGCGCAAAGCAACCCTACAAGATTAGGCTCAACGGGCTCAAAGTATTGATGTAAGGAGAAAACGGGAACGGTGAAAATGACGCTTGGTGGGCGAGCTTTGAAAATGATCAAATCAAATATTTCAAGCCAGTTCCGCGTCTCCTGCTAAATGTAAAAAAAAAATGCCGAAGCTATTCTTCTACTGTTAATCGTGCATGACGTACCTTGCAAGAGTGTAAAGTTCATCTTTCTTTCTTTCTTTCTTTCTTTCTTTCTTTCTTTCTTTCTTTCTTTCTTTCTTTCTTTCTTTCTTTCTTTCTTTCTTTCTTTCTTCTTTCTTTCTTTCTTTCTTTCACGTTCTATAATGGAGCCGCTGCTGTTGGAGATCGAACCAGCAACTTCGAGCTAAACCTTTTCTGCACATTACTGCACACCAGGTATCCCATAATAACCGTTATAGCAGTATAGGCTGAGAGCAATAGTGGGACCGAGCTCAAGAGATGCAGCAAGTGCACGCATAGATGTGGCAGACGAGGCTTCGCGTAACAACCCTCCATGTCATAGCGCGCACAGGGTTACAGTTCCAGCACGTAATAATGGGCCGAGGGTATTAGCGGGTCTGCTTCTCCATCCAACGTGACGCCGGCGGTCGGCGAAGGGTCGACTTAGGTGTACTCTCGAAAGAATCGCGATACGTGAGGACGTATCGCGATTCTTTCGAGACTAAATCGAGTGAAGATGCGTTATGCGAGACAGAATCTGGCACTCATAACATTTACTAATAAAGATATTTCTCTTTACAAGCAAACGGTCACGACATTTTGAACAACCCTCGTGGAAGTTCAGGATAATGACGAGATAGATAGATAGATAGATAGATAGATAGATAGATAGATAGATAGATAGATAGATAGATAGATAGATAGATAGATAGATAGATAGATAGATAGATAGATAGATAGCGGTGCAGGCTATGGGCGAACTTAGGCAAGTCATGCTATCGCGCAATTACTGGTTCCGTATGTCGCGTGGCATCCTCTGGACCGTACGCTTCGACGCCGTGTTTTCGACAAGGTCTCTTGCCAATATTTTGAAGGTCACTCCCTATTGGGACGCATAAGGCTTTGGCCCTGAAAACTGCAGCATAAAGGGCCACATAAAGTACTTCGTCCCCTTCGTGTCGCCATTGCTTAGTAGCGCGGATTTCCCGTGTGTTCCGGTTGAAAGTGTCGCTTTTCGCAACAATACCCTTCACATCCATAGATGTGTTTGGTGAACGTCCGGTGCTCGGAGAAATGCTAATCAAGGAAATCGAGATGTCCTCAAGCACTCGTCTGACGGTTTCTTTCCAAGAACTGACCAATCTCAGTTGCGCTTAGCTTTCACGGTATATTGAAAAGTTGCGTAAGAGTGGCCGAATGATATGAGAAATAAAAGATACGCGAAAGCCTGGCCATTTCTCCAACTTCCCACCTTCTTTCTTTCTTCTCAAGTTAATGCGCATCTTCTAGTTTCTCTTTTCTTCTATCATTCACCGGTTGGTCAATCGTAAATCTCTTGGGAACACAATATCTTTCGTATACACGTGTATTACCCTCTTCCCTTCTTCACCTCCTATGGATTTCCGTTCGTTCTGCTGTACCGTCGCTCTTGTAGCATGCGTAGAGCTTGAGGTAGCTTTCATAACGACGCGTCGTGGGATTCTCATTAATGGCTTTTCCAGCGAAGCGGGCACATGTTGTTGGTTCGCAAAAGCCTTTGAAGTTCCTGCGGCCCAAGCGGGACACACGATACGATGCCGCAGGGGACACAGCTTCCACGCCTGCGCTTAGATGCTCCATTTCCTTCGTGCTTGTTGAAGCAGCTTTTATGTATATTGCGCGTTGCATTGCCGGAGTGGCCTCAGCAATAAGAAATCTGTTTCCCTATTGCCAGGAACGAGTACTGCACAACGCGCTGTCCGTGGAATGGTTCCCCCGGTGCATATAAGTTGTTTACGAAACGACCACAACCGCATTGAATTACGGAGCATTCGATGGAACAACCGACGTCGTTAGAGAGATTAAAAAGCAAGAATTGAGATACACAGAGCAGAGAGAGCGCGACTTCTTTTGTCCGGATTTTTTAAATGAAACTTGTGTGTATTCTGGCATTTTACGAGATACGTCATGACGCCTACTCTCTGCACCTCTAAGGATTTGCGAGGCCTCGGGATGGCCAAACAGTGTTCAAAAAGCTCGCGGGGGGACGCCGCAGATCTGCCATTTACAGCTGCGCAATATAGCAGCTGAACTGGTAGTAGCTCCGGAGGCTCTAGCGTAGAAGGCGGGCACCGCTCTGCGCGGATTCAACCTCGAAGCACAAGAGTTGGCAGCCCAGCAGGCAAGGAACTGAAGTGCCCTCAATGGGAGACCTCAGCCCGGATTATCAATAAAGTTGTTTCAATCCAAGACCAGCTACAGATATCTCTCCTGACTTGCACGCCTCGAGTGATGCGCAGGCTCGAGCGATGCACGCCTCGAGCGAGCGACTTTCGAGAGTCAACCCAGTACCAGATCACCACAAGGTCACGGCTCTTGGACCTCTCAACACAAAATCATTCACGCAAGATCGTCATGCACCTCAATCAATACAGTGAACCTGGCAGACTTTCGGGAGTCAACCCAGTACCCAGCATCCCAGGGACCACCACAAGTTCATGGCTCTTGGACTTGTCAAGACAAGGAAGTTCACGCAAGCTCGTCACACACCTTCGGAACCAGAGCACATGCAAAGTGCCAAGCAATGGGCCTCAATAAACGGCAAGTGCGCGGTTACGGTCACAGGCACCAAGTTGGTAACAAATTCCACTCCAGTTATTTGATCACATTCGACATCTCTGCCCTGTATAATTTGGTTTGATTCTCTAAATTTCGGAACCCAGCTCCTTTACCCTTCATTACTCTCTTTGAATTAATTCCAAAACTACAGATTTCACTTCACTTTCCGCTTAATAAGTCATCCCGCCCTTAGCTTCCGATCCGGTTTTATTTTTTACTTCTCTTCGGATTGGCTTTTATAAAGGAATTTTTTTTTTGGGCAATGCCCCAATTTTTTTATTTTATATTGGCTTATGCCCGATATACCTTCAGGTGGAGCGGGCTTCCCCCAGTTTTCTTTTATGTTATTTTTCTTCCATGGGAAGTACACTTTGCCAAGGAGTGTTGGTGACAGAGCAAACTATTCGCATGTCGTGTTGCCTCTTGCCGCGGCAATCGACCGAACAAGGTGTCGACGAAGAAGGATCACGCCTATGACACCCAGTTCCCGAAGGCATGGCAAAGGGCCCCCGGCGTTTATTTCCACGCTTACATGTGCGCACTCTGGCGTCATTGCTCCGCGACTTCAATGGCGACAGATACAGAGGATGAGACAGTGCACTGGAGCTCATGCGTGATATTTGCGAGTTAATTTCCCTTGGCACATTGTCAGCTTAGAGGAACGCCGCGCCACGATGGTCTAGTGGCTATGGTACTCGGCTGCTGATCCGAGGGTCGCGGGATCGAATCCTGGCCGCGGCGGCTTGATTTTGATGAAGGCGAAATGTCGAGGCCCGTGTACTGTGCGATGTATGTGTGCGTTGGAGAACCCCAGGTGGTCGAAATTTCCGGAGCCCTCTGCTACGGCGTCTCTCATAATCAAAGCTGGTTTTGGGACGTAGAACCCCACAAATCAAATCGGCTTATAGCAAAACTCCTTTGTTTTACCGAAGCCAGCTGGTAACCCGGGCAGTCTTCGAAAGGTGCCCTGGCAATACGCGGCTCGAACCAGGTGATGCTCCTCTTTTCTCCACTCCGAAAGGATTACCATGTATTTATGACCCGTTTTTCTCAGAACAAACTTCTCAGAACGCAAGTCGAAAGAATTCAGCAATTCTCTCCCTCCGAAACAGATGGTCATTGATCCATTGCGTCAACAACGAACGACGCATCCGGTGGTAGTGCTTCGTCTGCAGCAGGTGCTGCTTGTTTTTGCCGAAGCCCGTGAAACATGCTTCGTCGGCACGGCTCCCCGAAGCAGATGTATACGTACGACAACGAGCGCGTAGATGTACTCCTTCTGAAATTACTTTGCTGAGTATGTCGCCATATATGCAAACGCGCACATCTGCCGTCACATGGTGCATTAGCAAGAGAGAGAGAGAGAGAGAGAGAGAGAGAGAGAGCTCTTTATTGAAATGCAGAGAATTTAGCCGGCGTTGAAATATCGCTGACATGCTACTCTGCGTGGGGAGGGAGTTTGGGGAGAGAAAGACGACTAGAAAGAAGTACAAGTATCTCAGTCGCGTATCGCAAGAAGGAAGCATTGTCGTGAAAAGCTCGCGAAGTGCATGGGAAAGAAATACAGTTTGATGTAGGGTGCCTTAGCAAATGGCGTGCTATATTTAACGGGACAGCTGCAGCGCTCGCATAGCGACAACAATCCTAGCCGATGACGTATGCGTATGCCTCTAAGTTTTGTGGAAGTTGGCGCTTATTCACCTGCTGTGAGGCTGTTTTATTTGAGAACATAGCAACGAATGCCACAGTCCTGCACAACTGTTTACAGCCTAATATATCCTGTTGAAGCGGTTTCTTCATGAAGAGGAATCTAATAGTAGTAATAATTGCTGGGGTGACATGGACAAAAACTAGGATATGAATATGTGAGGCGCGCCGTGCTGGCTAGCTCAGGAAATTTTGGCCACCTGCTGTTCTTGAACGACAATTGCCAAAGCACCGTGGAGAGACCTGCAGTATTTTCGCCTACGTCGAAAATGCACCGCCGTGTCCGGGATCGAACTACCGTCCTTCCGGTCAGCAGACGAGCGCCGTGATTTATTTATTTTTTATTTATTTCATTACCCACAGCGCCAATTGGCATTACAGTGGGGAGGGTTCGCAAAAAAATAGAATACAATAGAATACAATGCCGCAAAAAAAAATCAAGATCACCAATTAATCACAATCAGCAACACAAATACATACAGCAATAACATATAACTTACAACATTGCATATAACAATGAGAAAAATAGAAATAAAACACGGTTAATTTAACAGAGAGCAGAAGAAATCATTTGACACAGTAGAGGCAATGTTTGAAGGTAATTGGTTCCATTCTCGGATTGTTTTGGGAAAAAAAGCATTTTGAAATACGTCAGTCTTGCATGCGATTTCTCGTACCTTGAACGTATGGTCTACGCGGTCTGAGACATAGTGCGGTGAAAGTAAATATTTTGTCTTATCTATTCTAGTATGATTGTGATAGATGGCATGAAAGAACTTCAGTCGCAGTTTACGTCGACGGTTGCGTAAGCAATCCCAATGTAATCTTTCTTTCAGACCTGCCGCCCCAATTTCTCCGTTGTAAATCCCCGAAACAAATCGGGCAGCTAAACTCTGGATCCTTTCTAATTTAGCAATGTCTCGCTTAGCTAGAGGGTCCCAAACTGTGCAGGCGTATTCAAGAATGGATCTAACGTTAGTCTTGAACAATAATTCTTTAGTAGGAATAGGAAAAGATTTCACATTTCGTCGCAAAAATCCCAGCGCTTTCCCGGATTTTGAGTTCAGATTAATGAGTCTCTGGATTCTTACCTAACAGTTTTTGAGACAATGGCCGAAACTAAGGGTGTGGCTCAGTTGTGGACATCATTTAAACAAAAGCTGTTTGAACTAAAACATCAGTTTGTTCCATCCTGGACATTAACCCCTAGGCGTGCTAAAAGCAAACCCTGGTTTACCAAATCATTGTACAGACTAACACAGAAAAGGCAGAAATGCTATCAGATTTTTCGAATAGTACCCACAGATGAAAACAAAAGGAAATTGCGGGATATTACATGCCAGATGAAAGTCGCTATTCGTATGGCAAAGGATTCTTATTCTGGTACTATGCATTCTAGATTACAGCAAAATCCTAAAGAATTTTGGAAGCACGTTAAACGAAATAGTAAGGATAAGGTAGCTATTCCATCGCTGGTTATCGGTGGTAACACAGTAAATGACGACACTGAAAAGGCCGAAAGCTTTAATCAGTATTTCTGCTCTGTTTTCACCCCAGTGATAAGAAACAATAAAAGCAGACAAGTCAGCAGAAGCGGCATAGGCGAGATGGACAGCATCAATCTGTCCACACGTGGCATTGAAGTGCTGTTGCAAGGGTTAAATGCATCAAAGGCTTGCGGTCCCGATGGCCTTCCAAACCGATTTTTAGGCTTGCGGTCCCGATGGCCTTCCAAACCGATTTTCCAAACCGATAACTCCACCACCGAGACAGTTCCAGAGAGGAATTGTATAATACATAATCGATGTTTTCCTCGATGAACACGCGTTTAAAAGCTGCATTAAACAGGATATATTCGTTCTTTTTAAAAGCGAAGTTGTTCTAGCCCGAGCAAAAATGTATGTCGTGACCTGAAAACTCGGCGCCCTGCCACGGTGGTCTACTGGCTATAGTACTAGGCTGCTCATCCGAGGGTCACGGGATCGAATCCCGGCCGCAGCAGCTGCATTTCGATGGAGGCGTAATGTTGAGGCCCGTGGTACTGTGCGATGTCAGTGTACGTCAAAGAACTCTAGGTGCTCTAAATTTCCGGAGCCCGCCCCTACGGCGTCTGTCATAATCAAATCGCGGTTTTTCTACGTGAAACTACAGAAATCAATGTTAAAAGTCGACATATCGGGTACGCGCCAGAGGGGTACGGAAACAAAGCCTCGGTGTCTACTCTGGTTAAGCTAGATCCATTCTTATTCGCACCTACTTAACATTTCGCGCAACCAGATCAGTGCGCTCTAGCTAGAACAAACTGTACTATTCCTTTAAGTCCTTTATACTAACATCGCAAGAAAGCTAGCTAGGTATGAGCGGGAATCGAACCGAGCGGCCACCTACGTGGCAGGAAGGTGGTCCAGGAAAGCGCAACGCCAGTAGTTGATGCTGCTACGGAAGAAAAAGCCGCTATGCGTGGTGAAGAGCGAAGCATATCAATGTATGCTATGGTACAGTAAGGATTTGGTATAGCAAAGTGAGGCAGAGGAGGAGAGAAAGAAGGAGGGCAGAGGGTGAAGTAGACGGTAGCCTTGTATAGCATAGTATAGCAAGGAGGTGGGAAATAAATTGAGGGGTAGGGAGGAGGCATGTGAGGGTTAGGAAGAGGGCGTTGAGGAGGGGAAAGAGTAAAGTCCAGCATACCTATGCATATCATGGAGGTCGGGTAAAGAAGTAAAGGTGAGGATGGGGAAAGGGAGAGGGGAAGGCCACCAGCTCCGCTGTGAACTAGCCTCGCGCCTGTATTGCGAGCTGCCCACAATTTTGTTCTTGTTCTCTCGAAGCACGGCCCACGGCTGTAGCTTCTCGGCAAGCCATCGCAACAAGCACTTAAAAAAATGCCCTTTGTCATCTGTTCTCTCGCTTTGAGAGACGTATCTCGATCCCCACAAAATATATAATGGACCATTGTGTTTGCACTGATACACCTGCAACGGACACTTCGAAAGAGGAGATGTAATATTTGAGTGAAAGGTTTGGCTCCAGATAAAATTATAACCTATCTGGTTCGTCTGAAGTATATATTTTTAATTGTCCTATTGTATCGGCGCCTCAAGTGTATTGACGACAGTTTATGTGAATTTTTAGCAGTTCTATTGCGCAGAAGCCAGCCATCCCTTGACGGAATGAGCAGGTGTCAGAAAACAATAAGGTACTCCAACCCCTCTATGCTCGATCCATTGGAAGCACATTCCGAAGAGCTTTTGCATCTTGTCTGTATAAACACCTAGCTTTCTACTAAGCTCAGAACAGTCTGTAGGGTATCCTGGCGCTCCCCACAAGGATCCTGTGTCGTCCATAGAGTAATATCGCCTGCACACACTGTGAAAGTAAGACGTTGTTCATGGGTGAGGGCTATGGCCAGCCTGCCCAGCCCGACGTTAAAAATAAAAGGATAAAATATGCAGCCTTGAGGTGTTCCTTAGCTGGGCGCGCCAAAGGGATTGGATTTTATCGAATTATGTCGAGAGTTGCAGCTCAGTTTTGCAGGAAACTTCGTACGTAGTGATGGGTGCACTCGCCACATCCAATATCTTCCCATTCTTGCAGCATCATGTCTTGAGAGATAAGGTCAAACGCATTCTGTGCATCCAACGCCAAGATTATGTTGTCCGGACTGCCTGAAGGTGCATTCAGTACTTCCTCCTCGAGTTGTCACAAATATTTCCTGGGCCGAGACGACTGCGGCGAAACCGAACATTCTATCTTGCATGAGCTGCTCCTTTTCAAAATCGATAAACAGATCGTTAAAAACGATGTAGAACATAAAATGTCGCTGAAGCCGACGTTCAGACAAGTGGACTTGTCTTCGTCAGGACGGCAACATGCATTTCTACGCACTATTACCCATTCGAACAACTTCTACAGACGCGAAATGAATGGGGCGGAGGCTGTTGATTGCTTCAGGTTTGACCCGTTTCAGAATGGGTACTACGTTGGCCTTTTTTTCCAGAGGGCAGGTAGCTTCGGGTATCCAGCTTCGGGTATCCAGATTTGGCCGTTAAAGTTGTCGGTGGCAAGCGTGGTGGCGGCGGCAGAAGATTAAGTGGACAGATGAGATCGAGTTTTTGCTGGGATAAATTGGTCACAGTTGGCACAGGACCGGGATAATGGGAGATGGATGAGAGACCTCTTTGCCCTGCAGTAGGCGTAGACTAGCTGATGATGATGATGATGATGACTATGATGAAAAAGAGGAGAAGAAGAAGAAGAAGAAGTCAGTGAGATCTTGCAATGTTGCTCTGTGTAAGTAATTGATCGTGGCATTTGTAAGACGATGAGGACCCGTGGCTATGCTCCTTCTAAAGCTCTCAGCGGCTGCATAAAGCTTCTCCTCCACCGTGACCGGGTGCGTTCAAGTTGGCATTAGGTGTGCCCAAGTATTGTCGCCCAGCTACGCTGGCCGCTGAATATAACCGAAAGGACAAGCATACCGAAAGATATCCTGGCAGGCACGGCTCGAACCACGTGATGCTCTTCTTTTTGCCGATCCCGAACGTATTACCGTGGATGTACGACCCATTTTTCTTGGAACCAATTTCCACGAATGGGGAGGATTCAGGAATTGACGCTGCCGAAACGGCAGCTCATCGGTCTATTGTCAACGACGAATAATACATCCGGTAGTATTGCTTTGTGTGCAGCAGGTGCTGCTTGTTTTGCCGAAGCCCTTGAAAAGTGCTTCATCGGCGCGGCTCACACACAGCAGATGTACAGGAACAAAAGCACAGATGCACTCATGAAATTCTCTTGCTCAGTCTGTCACCACATGGTCACGCGCGCACTGCTGAACTCACACTTTGTGTTAGGAAATATTGCAATCGCCTATCACAAAAGGAAGCATTGTCGTGAAACGTTTTCAATAAGTACATGGCAAAGAAACACATTTTTATGTGGGACGTATTAAGAAACGGCGTGCTATTTTTAAAAAGACTGCTACAGCGCTCGCGTAGCGACCAAAAAGTCTAGCTGATGATGTACGCGCAAGCCTCTAATTTGTGTTGAAGTTGGCGCTTGTTCGATTGCCAAAAGGCAGTTTTCTTTCAGAACACTGCAATGAATGCGACAGTCCTCTACAACTGTCTACAACGTAATGCACCCTATTGAAGCGGTTTCTTCACTAAGAGGAATCTAATAATGACAATAATAATTGCTGTGGTTTCGGGTCAAAAAACCACGCTACAGATATGTGCGGTACGCCACAGCGGGATGGCTCTGAAAATGTTAACCTACCTACGGTTCTTGAACGACGATTGAAAATGCACAGTACACGGAGCTGTAGTATTTTCGCCTAGATCGAACATACCGGGATCGAACTTGGGTCCTTTGGGTCGGCAGCCGAGCAATGTAACCAACTGTGCAACCAAGGTGGGTTCGGAGAGGAGTAACATATTACATCATCACCTAGGGCTCTTAAACTCTTAAAGAACCTAGGGCTCTTAAAGCACAGACCACCTCTGTCGCTTGTCTGCAATTTTTCGCAACAGGGGCCTAACAGTTCAAGTTTTTTTTCAAAAACGCACTTTGTCATCTGTTCTCTCGCTTTGACAGGAAGTAGCTCGATCCCCCGAAAATACCTAGACAGCTATTAGAGGAGAAGCTCAGGAGAAGTTGGTGGCTTGAAACGATGAATGGATAGCTAAAAACGATTGAGAACAGGGAATGTCGGTGGAGCCAACTTTTTGACAAACGGACTTGTCTTTGTCAGGACGGCCACTCTGTTGTCTTTGTCCGGACGGCATCCTCTCAGGATTGCCGTCAAGTGGACTTGTCTTCGTCAGGGAGGCACAGTATATCAGTGTAAATACAGCAGGCCATTGTGAACAGATCGCTAAAAACAACGCAGAACTGGCAATGCCGCTGGAGGCAACGTTTCGACAAGTGGACTTGTCTTCGTCAGGACGGCACAATTGAGTTGGCGTCGTGACGAAGACAAGCCCACTTGTCGAAAGGTTGGCTCTAGCGACATTCCCTTTTGTCCATCGTTTCTATCGATCTGTTCATAGTGGCCTGTTGTATTTCCACTGATATACTTTCAATGGACACCTCCTATGAGGAGATGTCCTGTTTCAGCGAAAAGTTTGCTTCCAAATAAAGTTATAGCCCATCTGGTTTGCCACCACATTATCTATACACGTGTAACGCGATAGCCTTAAGATGGTCGTGTCACAGAAAATGTGTCAGTCAATGTCGGCACAGGTGTCGGCGGCGGAAATAATTATTTCAAACAACAGCCATTGCAGCGCGGAGCATCCCCACTATGCAAGCCCTGCGCCTTGTTGCAGGCACTTTAGTGATAAAAATTAAATTTATCAAAGTGAAGCCGTCAGGAAAGCTGTATACTAAACTACAAGCCTGCAGACATGTGATAGCTCGGGCTCTAATTTTAATGCGCAGGACACATAATTATGTTACGAGGAAAATCAAATAATCCCTGGCATTATATAGAGCAAGTGCTAATTTTAATCCATATTCTATGAGAAGGCGTTGCTAACAGGGAAAATGGCTCTGTGCCAGTCTCCCAACATATCTTTTATCGTTATGCTACTTCAGTGTCTAAAGTGCACCGACGATATTTAAAAAAAAAGAAATTCTAGTAGTTCTACTCTACAGAAGCCAGGCAACCCTTCACGGTATGAACGAGTGTTAGAAAAGAATAAGGCGTTCGCACCCTTCTGTTCTCGAACCACTTCAAGCACATTCCAAGAGCTTTGGCTTTCTAAGCCGAACTAAGTGAGCATCCACGTGGACATGTTTCATTTCATTATAATAATTTCACTATTCAGCATTTGAACGCTTCCACTATAGATGAACCACAGGAGTGCGATTTCCGTACTGGTTGAGTCATCAGATAATTGTTCATTAGTTTCTGAGCTAGGCGTAAAGGTTGTGTCATGGCGCTCAAAAATAAAGCCGTTCCCACCGGTAATACGACCTCTGCATGCTGAAAGATTTCATAAGCGCCCCGTGTCTCTCCATTGCATCAGTTCGCTGCATCGCCCACCCACCCACACACACACACACACACACACACACACACACACACACACACACACACACACACACACAACTTCTGTTATTATCACGGCACCTAACATTGCCCCATCGTGCACCCTTTCCTCTCTCGCGACATTTCTTTGCAACGCTCGCATGGTACCATTCTCGCAATTCTACGAAGTCACCGCTCGTCAAGGAATCGATTCTTGGTGACTGATTTAAGGTTGCTGCAGCTCTCCAATCGGCGCATAACTCGTGACATTTCCCGAACGCCTGCGTTAGCCTGCGCGTCATTGTTGCGTCAACCAAGCGCTGGCTTGAATACCCAGAACGTTGCGCACCTCATTCCAACAACGTGTTTGCCAGAAGCTACCGATGAAGATAACTGGACGGCAACTTACGCAAGCATGCGGCCTGCCGATGAAATGGCTCACCTTACCTTCGCCGCACGGTGATTACACAAACGCGTCAAAGTTCTGCGAGTGGAGAAAACGAAACGCCCTGGCAAATACTCGCGTAATGCCGTCGCTTTCGCACCTTCATCCCATCCGCACGCGCAACGCTGGCCATAATGCGAGCTTTACGCAACCTATTTCTTTTTACAACCTTGTCGAGGGCTACTGGTCGGCGATCGCTGCTCAAGGTCATTGGATTACTACCACGATAGAACGTCTGCAGAGAACCCATGGGTGGATTGTAGGAATCGACGTTGTTTTGGACGGAAGACGACGGCCCGCTGTTCTGCGTGGATCACGCAACCTGCCACGATGTCCCTAAGGTCACAAGTATCTAAGGCGACCTCCTGCGGAGAGCGGACGAAGTGAGGCAAAGGGCTCTTCGGTATAAGGGTCACGAGATACGATCAACCCGACACCAAGCGCACGATCCGCTAAGGACGATTGGCTGTGAATAATGAGGAGGAGAAAGCACGTGTAAGGGAGACGAGCTCCTGGGGAGTTTCACGAGGGAGCAAGGGAGCCAGTGGAGAGGAGGTTAGGGAGAACCGGGAAAGGTCGGGCCGACGGGAGAGGACACCGATGCCGTTAAGCAACAGGCTCGCTCACGAGGACGGGCACGCGAGCGCCTCTGTGCACTGTCAGGAGAGAGTGACGACGTCGCAGAGGAAGAGAGGAAGGAAGAGGGAGGAGAGAATAGAGAAGAGTATCGTGGGAGAAGGCGAGGAACCGCCGAGAGAGCGAGAGAGACCACGCGGGTGAGCGCATCGGTCGCGGCCGCGTCGTATAAAAAGGGCAAGCGGCGGCTCACTGCGATTGTCAATTGTTCGGAACGGCGAAGCAAACACCCTGTGAGCTGTTGCGGTGCGCTGAACTTAAAAGAGACCGGTTTTACTGCAGCTTGTCGGTTCGTTTTGCCGTGTTATACGGGACGGCCTTGCGTTTAAACCTTGAGAACGACGGAACATTTGCGTGGTGCGAGTCTTCAAAGGGAGAGAAGTCGTCGTGGACAAGGGATACGTGTGACAGCCAAGAAGACGCCCGGCAGGAAAGCGACATCTTCGGGAGATCGTACATTAAGCTCAACGGGACTCGGTGGCACAATCTGAACGCCGATAGCAAGCGGACGCCGTAAAGCCGAATGCGTTACGACAAACGAAATTGGTAAGCCCTCACGAGCAGTCTTTTTCAGAATAATCGATTGCTGCACTGGCACGGTGAATAGCTGCAAACGTATAGTACGCTCTCCCCGCTACATCACTTTGCCACACTGGCACAATTAACTCCCTGGTTCGTACTTTTCGGTCTACATGTTGCCTCCACAGCAGATAGCGCAGATCTTAAACAACGTTTGTCAGAATGTGTTTACAGCTTTGTGGGGATTCAGAAAAAACTTTAGTTTAGCCAAGTTTTCTCGCATCGATGCCTTATGCTTCATTTCGCTGTCGTAATGTTTCATTAGCAGTAAACGTGCCGCAGAAGTGTGCGCGGTGTGCTTTTTGTGGCACGTCCAAGCCTTGGCCGGGTTGTTGAAGGACGAGTGCGGGACGCTGCTGATCGGCTCGCGTTGACTTAGACTTGCACGTCGAGGCAGAACACAGCCCTGTCGTGAGTGGTGTGCTCGGCATGGTCAAGGGTAAATTTCAGAAAATGTCACTGAAACGAATAATTGAGCTTTGACGACGCATATCGTAACAGAATTCGTCACTCGTTATATGCGCGAGGTGTGTCCACCGAAAGCACTTGTGAATACACCGATGTGACGAAACCCAACATAAGGAGAATTATATAGGGAAAAAGGTAGATAAAGATAGATATGTAAACCCATACAAACAGAGAAATAGAGACATAGATTGATAAAACGTGATAGAATGTTGTACAGATAAATAATCATCATCTAGGTTAGATGATACCGATAGCGTTAAGTCAATGTATACAAAGGTGCCTATGGTCATGTAGGTGCTTATAAAGATAACAGTTAGTGATGTATAATTCCGATAAGGACAGAGAAGTTTGATGCACTTAAGAATAGTATAAAGCACATGTGAGCATTAAAGAACGAAATAGGCAGCTGCGAAGTCAAGATTAAAAATATAGCCTTATAGCACATGCGCGTAGAAGTCAAATAAATGCGTCTGCTTCATTTGTGCGACCATTTGAAGAAAGCAGATGCGACGTGCAGGCATAAACGATGTGCAGGTGTGTAGTTATAAGGCGCGGAGTCTATGTGGATTCATAATCAGCGGCTTATGAGCTCGGCACGAAGCTGACTAATATTCCGGGAGACGACACGGAAGTTAATCACTATGGTTGGCAGATTATTGTTTCGTAATTACCAAGAAGCAGGTGCCGTCCGAAGAAACGGCGCAGCGTTAGGAATGTGTAAGTCGAACATCGCGATCGGTTTTACCTGTGCAATAATTTTAATGCAGCTGCTACGATGCTCAGTTCTTTCTTTCGTTTTTTCTCGAATAAACCAAAGAAAATCTATGGAAGTCTAGAAGTGTACGCTCGCCGCTTCGTTTTTCATCGGAAGTGCTTTTCGACAGCAAGCGGACAATCATTCTGTGAACTATTCTGAATATGCGACATCTTATCCAAACCATGACGACTTAGCAATGTGATGTGTCGTCAACGCTTTCACTGTTGAATGTTGTTGCCGAAACGATTACTCACCAGCACACTGCGAGAGATCGCTGTTGAGCCATCAGTGATAATAAAGTTTTGCGGACGTCAAATATTTGCACTCATCGTTCCTGTTGTGGGGTGATTCGTGACTCATCGGGCTCGTTAATAGGTCACTGGCACGTCAGTGCATCGAACAGATTGCGTTGTACGTAACCGTATCCGGGCGCACAGCTTTTGCTACATACCAGGAAGTCGCAGACGAGTTGCAGGTTTTCAATGATCCCGACAAGCCGAACACGACATGCCTTAGCGGTTTCGCGCCATCTGCCACATTGTCGCAGGTGGGTACGCTATTTCAGAGCTCTGGAAGACGAGGAAACTGAATTTACGGTGCGTTCCCATTTCACTACTACACGCCTAACCTCTACGAGATCCAATACAACATCCACGTTATCTTTTCGTGCCTCGTAAGATAGACTGTCATTAATTATTTAGCACCACCCACCGCACACATTTGCATTTGTGCTGCATAACATTGATAAGTTACTAGTCGCATTAGCTGAAGACTACGCTGAAATGCACCAGACAAACTTCTCACTACACTCGCTCGACCAATCAGAAGTGTATATTGAGGGCACCGTCCCTTTATAAACCTTCGCCGTTCTCAAAGAACTACATTCATTGTTCTCTCTATTAAGCGTATGTACAGGCCAAGGGTAAAACGACGGAATCGCGCTGAAGAGGGCACTCAAGGCTGTGCAAAAACCATCATTTTGCGTATCTGCCAAATGTCCGGTTGTCTTGGCCGTTTCACCTGAAATATCACCAGTGTTGCCCCGTCCAAGTTCTACATGGATGGGTATTTTGTAACGAGTGCTAGCTCACCGCCTAAGATACGCATTTTCTTGTGATCCTCTTGGGCAATAGAAGACAAGCGTAGGAATCAGGGACGTATAATCCTGAATCACGCGTTACACCGAATCATATCTTTTGTTCTGTGTGCAACCATTTGCTATAGTGCTTAACAACGAGGCTCTATTTAACGGCATTCCTTCTTGCTTGCCAACTGTACTTCCCGTTGTTATTCTGCTATTTCAGCGGGATGGCTGCTTCTTTTTAGGCGCAAATTTTGTATTCTTGGCACAGTCTGAATGATTGTCCCCTATGTGCGATGATCCTTATTTTAACTAAGTATCCATATTTGTTACAGTGCAAGCTCTTATGTGCTGATTCCGGCATCTGAATTTCTGTGGCGACCTCGTCCGCTACCGCCGGTGTCTGTCGTAACCGCAGTGGATAAAAGAGAATAAATATCTAGTTCGCCCTGCGCATCGAACCCGAAGACTCTAATCAGGAGTCCAACGTAACAGCACTGATCCAGCGCTTGCAAGCTGTTCTGGACAGTACCATTATAGAGCGGGCCAATCACGAGAGAGGTCACGTTTGCACCTACGTAGCTGCACGTGACGTGTTGCGTCGCATTCGCGCAGTATAACACCAGATGTCACGCTTGGTAACTGTCTAAGTCGTGGACGACCTTTGAAGGCCCACTCTCTGCAAGTGGCTATGCCACATAAACGCTACTATTGGGAGCTTTGTATCACGTGACGGATCACGTGTGCAGCGTCAGAGGCGCAGTTCAGTTGTATAGCACCAATCACGTCTCGGGGGCGGAGCAACGTGCGGTCACAATAAAGCTGCCAACTCGCAACACGCAGGTCATGCGCGATTCGCCATAGGCATCAACAGCATCAACAGTGGTATTCGATTACCTCAGGGCTCACGCGTGGAGCTGCGTTGGTGCAAACATCGCAGTTGCGCAGTCTTGCACCGGGTGTAGTGTCACGCGCATCGAGTCGGTCAGTTGTGACGACAGTAAAGCAGCCCATCTTTTACGAAGAGTGCAATTGAGATTCATCGTCATCACTGAGAGCAGCTTCTACAGTGGTCTTTCTACTTCACGAGATGTCACGAGCACTGCAACGCATACGCGCAAGTTTTGCAGCTTTGTCGTTTTGTACCTGTGGCCAGAAGGGCATATTGGCCGGTCAAACAAAGTTGTCCGTCCATTACAAAGGAGCACGGCCACGATTCACCATCATCCTCATCGTCATGAGCAGCAGTAGCATCAACAGCGACAACATATTGTTCGCCTACACTAGTGCAAACTTTTCAGTTGCGTAGTTTTACACTGTAGTGCGAACTGTGCATCGTGTGCGAGGACGCAAGAAAGCTGCCCGTCCAATGTTGCGACGAAATTCATAATTGGCGGCCAGGAGATAACCTTTTCTATGTCCCTGCTAACGCAGGTTCCAACATGGCATCTACAAGGGCGCTTACATTCCTAGGTGGTTTGCTTGCTGTGGCCTTGCATGGTCTAATTTAGATATTGGGTCCCAAAATTAGAGAGTACTGGGAATGTCTGAGCCCATCACGATTGCAACACACCTCATAAATCAAAGCCGACCCTAATGTGACGATTGCACACACAATGAACAGGACCTTTGCGTGCCAAATACTCGTAGTAAGCATCTCCAAATAGCTTTCAGAAGCGTTACACACCTCCAAGGAGGCTGCTCTTCCATCGAAGTGCTCCCCGTATGCTCCGCGCAGGCTACTGTATTGCTTCACTTCGCAGAAGTGGCGCAAAACCTTCTGCAAATGGATCAGTCGAGTATACCAGAGCACAGCCACCAGGTTAAAGAAAAGCTAAACCTTCGTGACGGTTAACGCCCTGTCATATACGGTGAACATTATAACTCACTCACTCACTCACTCACTCACTCACTCACTCACTCACTCACTCACTCACTCACTCACTCACTCACTCACTCACTTTTCCCGGTTACACATACACCGTCCCTGTCTACTCGTACACAATTTTCACGTTACATACACACCATTACGCTGCTACATTTACATACATTTGCACACCGTTACGTGTAACGGTGTAACGGTGTGTATGGAACGGGAAAAGCGTGAAGGACGTAGACGCACTTGAGTGTTCTATATTGGCCGGTGAGGCGCTACAGGAACTTCTGCGATGGGATGCTTACACGATAGAGGCGAGTTAGATCCCAGCTGTGGCTGTCGTATTTCGATGGAAGCGAAATGCTAGAGGCTAGCGCACTGCCCGGTGTCAGAGGCGCTTCTTTTACATGGTGTGGTGCATAACCATGTCGATGTTTTCGCACGTAGAATTTCCGAGATTATTATACATGCGTTCAGTTAATAACCCAAGGTGAAAAGGTTGCCCGGGGACCGACAATATCGTCCTCTACTTGTTCTCTCACTCTTCTTGAACAACCAATACGATTTTAATCCTATTTCATATATTAGCACAACACGACATACAGCGTCAATCAATCAAACAGCTAACTGATTTTGTCTCAGCGGAAGAATTCCGCGAGACAGGACGCTGCAGCATAAGGAACTTTTAAAGATTTCTGCGCTATTGATACCAACAGCAGGAGCGTGGAAATTACTTTTCCGGAAAAGAACTTGAAATGTCCTAAAACCCACGCCATTATAGGAAGTAAAAATACATCGCTGTCACACAATAAGAGAAGCGCGTCATCGGGACGCGATAGTGTGCGAAGCGTCCGCGCCGAGAGATATTGAACACGGCTGCACCAACGGTTTTCTCCGAGGAAAGAAAAAGAAACATCTCTTAAAAAGCGAGAGCGAAGATAGAAGCACCTGCCGCTAGATCAATCGCCACATTTACCTGCTCGCGCTTTTGTAAACAACAAAAAAAGAGAGATATATATTGAGGCGAAGGCTCTGCTTGAGAGGAGGAAATGGGCAGAGGAGGTTGAAGCTTTTAGAAATGCTTCGCGTCATAAGACTCTACCGCAGGTGCACCATCTTATAGCGTCGTAACGCCGCAAGCTTCAAGGAACGGCGGCGCAGGCGAGGCGCGCAGATACAGGGAGAGAAAGAGAGCAACATATAAAATAAGTAAAGCAGAAATCGTAAGGAAAACGGAGCCCTATGTTGACGCTCCAATTCGAGAAAGCACAGGTGCGACTGAAGAAAGAGCGTTCGAGTCAGGCGAACGATGTCTCATCGGAGCTATAACAGTCATCCCGCCTGCTGGCCTGACGTGTCTAGCTAGAGTTTGTGTTGACGGTGCTGTGGATGTCTCACTGCCTGCGCGTCCTGCAAGCATTAACATACAAGTGGCGACAAGTAGAGAAGGAACTGTCATCTCAGTGCGTGCGACAATTCCACAAGGACGAGAAAAGCTAAGCAGTGTTGTCGAATAATTCGTCGCACACGTTCTACTTTTCTTTTTCCTCTCGACGAGTCAGGCGCTTGCTCGCGAGGTCTTCTTCATGGATCCTACTACCGTCCGGCGATGGTCTTTCTTTGGGTAAGATCGTCGCATGCTGCGCAATTCTGTTGTCGTGTGCGTGGCCATTGCGTGTCTTGGAGAGCTTCGCCCGCAAAACCTTAGCAAATGCTCTCATTTTTCCTACCGTATGTCGGATATGTTTAGACTTAGTGACGTGGGCGTGGTGAGGAGTGGGTGAAGCGAAACGGTTTGAGCTGTCAAACGGGTTACGCGTTGAATAATCGCTGTGCAACGTACGTAGGCACACTAGCAAGACGGTGCCTGAAGTATGTGTTTAAGTTTACGGTCGTCCCCGCACTTCAGAGAGTGATTATTCGAGAGTGTCTAACCAACTGGGAGTACGCTATCGCTCCTGTCACGCACTCGGACGCTTGCATGCGCTTGAAGCATGCTGTATCTCTATGGCTCCAGTTCTCTTTATCGCAGTGCAGTGAATGAGGCTGGAGTACACTTAATGTAAAGATAAAAGCAGCGCTCGAAATACAATCTTCGGCCTGCTCTTGTAGTGTTTCACCGTTTGTCACCGCAATGGCGTGGCATGACTTTGATAACTGCTTCCTGCGTGCTTTTTTTTTTTTTGTTCAGGTATCAGTAGCTATGCTACACATGTAAGCCTGTAAATCTCGCATTTGTAAAGGGTTTCACGCAGAACTGTCAAAATCCTGCTGACTTCGTCATTGTGGCATCTCTGTTATTTCCCGGTTTATCATTCACTGAAGCATAAGCGATTTCGTTTGGTCGACAAGGAATTTTTTTTTCAGCCTATAGTAATCCAAGTTTATTCTTTCCCGCTCAGTGCCTCTCTCACATAACTTTTAAGTGAATTATCTGAGTACGTACGGCGATTTTTCGGGCGGCGTCCTTTAAAGCGACACTTAAGTAAAAACGAATTTTCTCCTGTTAGTAACTGACGTTTTGAAAGCACCAAGAGCCCTACTCTCACGGGGAGAAAAAGCTTCGTGAGCCATAAAATGCGGAAAAGGAAAATACAAGTGGCGACACCTACAAGGAGGCTGCCCCACTAATTCACGTGATGTCATGATATTTCACTGCGTCCGTAAAGGCCTACATAGTTACTTATGGATAAAAGAGACATGCATTCTGTTTGAAGGAACGCAACATGACGCGTGTTAAACAATTTGACTGAGCCAAAATGGCGAGCATACGAGAAAAAGGAATGGGGTTATTGACATCATCTCCTCAATGCTTCTATGCGGAGTTCAAAAATGAAACTTCGACCTAGATTTTTTTCCTTTTATATAGAACATAAAATGACAAAATTAGCAAAAATAGTCCGCGGAAATTAATTTATGTGCTTAACCACTTTTATGTTTCGCGCTAGTGTTCTTTTATAGGTGGGCGTGACTAACCGCTTATAGGTGGCATCGACTAGTTCCGTGTGGTTACACCAGGCGGTGATACTTTTGTCTTCTTTTAACCTATCTGCCTAACATCCAAACGTACAGACAGTCTGCTAACAAAAAAAGACTTGTGCTGAGGCTTACGAAGCTGCCCTGAGCTGAGCACTGCACACGCTGTGAGACACAACTTAAACATTTACCATGTTAATAACTGGCCAGTGAAAATTGCTTAAAGGAACTGTCTACCATCCTTCGCCGATTTTCCTGTTTGTTATAGGAATGGAAAGCGCATCCATCGAAGTGTACAAGCTTGCAGTGGTTTCGCTGAGAAGTCAGGAAAAATATTTAGAACATGAGTTTTCGACCTTCGTGGTCACCGCTTCCGTACGTGTAGGGATGTCGGCAACACTGGTTAATGAGATTTTGCAATATTTATGTAAAAATAAATGTGGCTCTCTATCGTGAAAGAATGGTACGAGACGTGCGTCAAGCACCATAGCAAGTAAAAGACTTTTGCTTTTGGGAGTACAATAGAACCTACGTGGGTATTTCTTGGTGTTGTGTTACATTTGGAAGATTGACACTCATCCCCGAGGAAGGCGCCACAGGTCATTTTTTCCCGATATTCAAGGCCAAGTTAAAAATACTTTTTTTTTATAGGGTAACAGCATACTCGTTTCCTTCTGTGCAAAGAACCATCTTTTCAGTTTCACCACGATCTAAAAGCAAAGTATTTTCGAGTGGTGGACAGCCCCTTTAAACCATCGTCTTAAAATAGTCGAATATGAAGAAACAATGTTCGAATATTTCGCAGATGACTTTCCTATTATAACCGTGACGATAGGATGGTTTTGCAATCCCAGTATTTTTCTCCTAACATTTCGCACAAAGGCACCCAAGAGAAGTTATCCAGTTCCATACGATTCGCATTCCTAGACAGTATTGTGCGCTGGATTGGGTGGTATAAAAGGCTGCCATACGTGCTTTATTCGGCTCCTATAATGCTCAACAATGGCTGGCTGGGCTTTTATTATTGTAGCTGCTCTTTTGTGTACTGCTGTGGGACATTCGTAGGGGTCGCCTCTTTTACCGACAGTATTTACACGCGATAGCCCTCGTTAAGTTGCGTTTAACTGCACGCTAGAACACCTGCTGTACTGAAATGATTCCAGTCTAGGCGTGGCTTTTAAGATCTCGCCTCGTTGACAACACAGCTCCCTCCCCTGGTGTAGTCAGGTCGTTGTCATTGTTCACGCTGTTCAATCCACAAATAAATTGGCAATGTTTTTCAGGAGATTCGAGGTTCCAGTTAAACTGCTAACGAGAAACCTCGCCTAGAACCATAACTGTTTTCGAAAGCCCTAACTCTCTGTGGTGATTAAAAAAGAAAAGAAAGATTACCCAAAAACTTCTCCTGCCTATACGACTGAAAGTTTCAATAAATGGTTTTCGAGGCACATGATTGTTAATGACTCATAACCAATACCAACTGACATGTATGACGTCACAAGACGAATTGTCCCTTTGTTACGACCGGTGTTTCAGTAACATTGGTTTTGTTTGTTCATGGGTTCATTACAGCATGGCAAGCTATCCTTACGGTTGACCAGAGCTATCGCTCGACAAGGCTTCTTTCTAGCTTATTGCGCAAACACGTGCTAATCTACTACCCGGGAATTTCAGCCGTCGTCGTCATGTTCTGTATAAATACCATTTGAGATATGATCCAACTGATTCTTGTTAAAGAAGGTGGGCGATGTTGAGCCGACAATGCTAATGCCTTGATGCATGCCGCATTTCTTCCCACGTTAAAGAAAAAGGAGGGCGCTTAAGTGTTTCCATTAAGGGTGGAACGCGATAACGTTACCGTGCTCAGTTTGTACACATTCACTAGATACGCAGAACCCCCAGTAATCAGGTGACTGTAACCTGGCGCATTGCTTTGCATCTACGTAACTCGTCCAGAAGGGCTCAGGGAGTTTGTAAGTGAAACGGGCAGAGAATATGAATAGGACATAATATTGGAGGCTGAACTAGACACTGAAAGTAAACTGGTCTCTTTTTTTTTGTTAAAATGATGGTGAATTCATGAGTACGTCAATATTATTTGCACCGAGGAACTTAAGCAAATGAGCGACAACGAGTGCGCCACCACAGGGGTATTCTGCTAACTTGGAGGCTGGAGCGGTGACATATTTGACTCTCTTAAAAAAGCGGGGAGGGGGGGGAGAGAAAGAGAGAGAGCTCCAATCGTCAGAAAAAGTGGTGGTTGGCGGGGCTGGCTACGACGGCATAGAAACATATCTCTGCGAATGCTCAAAGCGGCGTCTCCTCACAATACCTAAGCCACTCTTTTCTCCTGCCTGCTCCTGCAGCCTTCTGCACAGATGTCCGGACAGTCGTCAAGTAAAGAGAGAAAACGTCTAAGCTCTGTCAACGGGCCCTTGTTTTGCCGGGCGGTATTTATAGTTCTAGTAGGACGTTTACCAGTAAGGTACAATTCTCGTTCAAACTGGGTGTTGCTTTCTTTCCATGAAACAAGCACAATTCGGCGCTTCATTAATGGTATTTCAACGGTGAATGGCGACTTAATATTTGCCTTTAGTTCCACATTAACGAACTGCCATGCTTGTGCAGTAGCTCATTGTTACGCGCACATTACTTGCGGTTAAAAACTGATGGCTTCCTTTTTTTTTAAAGCATCAGAGCTTCACGAATACCAGCAGGGCTACGTTGTGTTATTGAGGTACATCGGAGTTACCAGCTCTCGATCTTAATTCATTTTATCGTAATGAAATCACTAAACTCTGATTGATTATACATAATGTAGTCAAATATTGCTCTCTTTTGATTGCGAATGTCATTATATGGAGGACTTCGCATTAAGAACGAGCGGTGATCATTCAGATTATTCCAACTCCGGTGGTACCCTGTCCCATAAAATTATACGGATACTACAGTGCGTTGTGTATTACATAGCACAGAGCCTACGGTGTGCTTATATAGCGTGAATCTTTATATGCGGTTCCCCGAAAGCGCTAATTCGTCTTCACAAAACGACAGCAGTATGTGCCGCTTCCTTGTGAATGCTTTAATCACTTTAGACATTCGTTATTAATTACTGGCATGAATCAATCCGGCTTGCCTTCCGGCGAACGAGTCCACAAACTCTGGTTATCCTATAATGTCATTTCAAGAAAGGTCATGCGCATTGACGTCTACACTTGGGTGACTCACACATGCCGATGTTTTCGTTCTCGGAGGCGATGTTATGGACAGCTCATTTACACTGCGCACGCGAGGTTCGTCGACTCCCGTTTGGGCGTTGCGTTTGCCGATACATTTTGTCCTCTTCGTGAAATATTGCTTGTCCCACCACGGTGGACCAGTGGCTATGACACTTCGCAGCTGGTCCGAAGGTCGCGGGGTCTAATTCCGGCGGCGGCGGCTGCATTTCGATGGAGGCGAAATGTTAAGACCCGTGTACTGTACGATGTCAATGAACGCTAAAGAACCTCGGTTGGTCCAAGTTTCCGGAGTCTTCTACTACGGCGTCTCTCGTAGTCATACCGCGGTTTTGGGACGTAAAACCCCGAGTCAAGTGAAATATTACTTGTTTCCTTTCTCTTCTCTGTTTACTCCACAAGCGACCAGCCGGCGTTCATATTTTGACCGCACTTCTGGATAGCCACTTTTACTTACGATAAGCCACACAGGGGCGATGCCGCCTACGATATCGGGCTTAACGCTGCGGCCACACTATTATTGATGCCTGCAGCCGTCGCGCTTGCCTCCTGGTGGCATTTACGATACGTCGCTTCCGTGCGCTGCGACGAACGCTTGACATATAGCTAGCGAGAGTTGGGCCTTCAGCGGAATTCATAACAGAGCATGACCTTAGCTAGACACAATCGAAGCATTCCTTTCCCACTTCTGGCACAGCCACAACGCTCTAAACAAATCGTTCCCCTATATCTAATATTCATATCAGGTTATCTCTCCTAACAATATCCACGTTAGAAAGAAAGCGCTGCTGTAATTTAACTATCGACAACCAAACTTTTACACAATGTTTGCGGAAGGGCTATAGAGCGGGCGAGACAGAGAGAAAAGTGGTAGAGAGAGCAGGGAGTGCACACATTAACGAGTGTCACAACATGAGGCGTGTCGTCTTTTGCATATATACACTGCTGACGTCAATCAATGTAGCAACAACTTAATTGCGCCATCCCTGTGTTTAGTTGACTGGGCCGCCCAGGTCCGTGGCTTTTACGACAACTGAATGTTATATGCCCTCTTCACTGTTGTTTTGACTATATGTCGCGCAAACGACCTGCGGGTTCTTCTTAAGAGGATGTTCTTCCGGAAATAAACAAGCTTGAAAAGAAAGCGCTTGTCCTAGTGTCTCCTGTTCCGCGTACCCGTGCTTTCGCGCGCAAAGGTTTTCAGAAGAAATTGTTCCAACTATAGGCCGGCTCGCAGTTTTGACTTCCTTGCTCTCTATATACCCAGTCGACGGATGCTATCCGAGAACCATCGTTTCCCGGAAAGTGTACTTAGACTGTCCTGTGCGACTCCGTAAGCGGAACCACACGTCAGGTGTCAGACGGAAAAGACGAGTAGTTACTCGTCTTGACGAGCAGCTACTTGTCTTGACGAGTGACTCGTCTTGACGAGTCATGCCGAGTAGTTACTCTAGCGGCACAGAATTTCCACGCAGGTGTCTCCGCCACTCGGATGGGGAGTGAGAATGGCTTCGAGAGCTCGAGACCATTCCAGAGGCAGCGTGAAGACTGCGTGACACTTTAACAGCGGAGCTGTTTTAGCTTTTCGTTCCGCCGTGCATACCGAACAGGAAACTATCATCATCATTGGCCACGTGTGCTGATATTGGTGCGCGTGCGCTTCTATTCAATGCCCAATGTGGGGTATTATGGGGCACAGAGACTGGATACGCACCAAGCAACTCCTAACATAGCAAAGCCACTCACAATACAGTATAGCAAGAGGGTGGAAAGGGAAATTAGAAAAAGGAGCAAGGAAAGGAGGAGGAAGGGAGCAAATAAACCATGGAATGGCTCAGCCCAGCTGTACCGCAGATCGTGTTGCCTATAGCAACCACCTGACAAGGCCGGGCGCGCTTATTATACCTTAATTACAGCAAGTGTGACCGCGTACGATGACGTCACAGCCAGTCACGTGATCTTCGTTATGAACGCTTACCGACTTGCACAGCTTTCTGGAGTTGACTTCTGGTAGCTCTGAGAGACGTTCCTTGACATCTTTCGATCCAATACCGCTCATCGGCAGGCTATACCGCGCGGTAGTCGCCGTTAGACGATATGACACTTGGGTCTTTTCCAAAGAGGTCTTTTCCATGTCGTTTCCACATCATTACGATGGCGGCAACGATGTCGGTGGCCTTCGCTTTGACTGTCTCGACGGTGACTGTCTCCGCAGTAGAAAATCCGCATTTTTTGTACGTAACTTCAAGTTTCGGTTTCCGTTAGGCAAGGCGCGAATGCTGCCGTTTCCGTTTTTTGAAAACTGAAACGTCAACAAAATCGCTTTGTCGTATTGAACTAGCGCGAAGGGCCTGGGGTAAAATTTTCCCTAGTCTCAAGTTTACCGACGATCCGTGCGTTCTTAAGTGAGGACGCCTAAGTACGCGAGATTATAATTATGTCTAAGAGCAAAAAATGATATGCGCGTGCTTTTTTTTCTTTTTTGCTTTAGACATTGCAATGCACTGTAGACGCTAGGTGCTAAGGGGGAAAAAGAATTCGGAATAAGTTCAGGTGCAATAAAGTTTTGACGCGGAGTTCACGTTACAATCGAAGGTGGAATATTCAGTTGCCACGCTATCAAATGGTGCATTGCTAAGTTGCAGCCGTTCAACGGGTTCATTTTTCTTTCTGACAGACAAAATTTCATTTCAGCAGTTTAAGCGTTCCTTCTTCTACAGGGAGAGTCCACACAATATTTATACAAAGTTACGAGGTTAGCACACAAATGAGCAAAAGGATCATGGGCGCACGTGTGGATGTTGTGAAAAAAAATGTGCATTTAAAGTATGTTTGAATAAAAATCTTGCTTGTTAGGGCAGCATGCTTGACATACTATATTTATAAGCATATAAAATTTTTCCTTAGTAAATGGTTCACTTTCTGTCATGTCATTAGTCACATCTACCTCCACAGAATAAATTTAAATGAATAAACGTTAGTCGTTGCTTTGACCCAGTAATAAATAAATGGCGAAACTACAGGCACCCTAGTACAGAAATAAAGGAGCAGATGTGTTCTATTGCAAGAGGTTCTCTTATGCAATATTCTCGTGACTCTCTGAGAAGCATATGACTACAAAAGACGCGCGCTTTTTGTTAGTCTAGCGATGTAGCTCTAACGAGCCATTTTATATGTGAATAGAAGAAGCAATAATTGCGAAAATAACAGAGTTTGATATTTTTTCTTAATCTGCATGCACACAAAAGATTGCAGCTGTAGCATATTTCTTAAACCGGGGTTAAGAAATTGCCGGAAATATTCTCTAATTGCTGGCGAGGCTTTACGAGTCGCGTCTGTTAGAACAAGAAAACTGTTAGAACAGGGAAACAGAAATTATTTCCCAAACGCAACCCCAGTTAGGAGCCTCTACCTCAATTCGAACCTTTGTGGAACTGCACATCTTCTGCTCTCTGCCCTCTGAGCTTCGTAGATGTGTATCAGGTAGGCTATACTTTACCTTTGGTTGCATCCTCACTGGCGGCGTAAGTGGTCTGGATTTAATATTCCATATAGACGAACCACGTTACTGACTAGGCTATATTAAGCTTTTGTATCGAGAGCTAACAACGCTGATGTTGCAGTAGTGTCGACAAGCCACCAATGCCGACATTATAGACTGCCCGTCAATTTCGCGTTTCCCGTTCATTGCAAGCATTACACTTGCAATATGATCGATTACTGGGGTTTTATGTCAAAAAAAAAAAAAACACGATAGAATTATGCGAGACGCCGCATTTGAAAACTCCGGAAATTTCGACCACCTGGGGTTCTTTAACGTGCACAGACATCGCACAGTAAACGGGCTTCAACATTCCGCCTCCGTCGAGATGCAGCCGCCGCGACTGGGATTCGACCCTGCGACCTCCGAATCAGTATCCACAGTGACAGGGCTACGGTTATAACGGGGAATGACACTAACCTACGTAGAAAGGACTCACAATGAACAACCTTTGCAGATAGTGTCTCACTGCTGATACGCAGAATAGGCAAACCAACGAAGGCATGCCCAAACGCAATGTACACCGTAGATGAGTGATGCAATACGGTAGAAAAAGTTTTAAAACACAAATCGACTCCCATTTAAGCGGTGGCGGTCGAGTGAAAACATTTATGAACATTTTTATAGGTGACATAGTGCCTTAAGATGACTGCGTAGTAAGTCGCAATGCAGCTTGGCTAAGCAGTGGTCGCAACTTCGCCATGATTACTGTTAAAACTTCCGAAAAAGGAGTAGTTGGTCCGTTCACGAGCAGCGCGTTTGTTTCACGATCTCGAACGACTTGCTTGCAATACAGCAGGCCGGTCATATGTTTCTCTAAGAAAATAAATAGTTAACTTCTCTATCTTTAGACATTTGTAAGAAGCAGCGGTTTGCAAAAGTGAACAGTGTTACTGTTCTCTGCGTAATATATGTGTCGTGAGGGCAAATTGAACGTGAAACGTTTTTATTTTCCAACGAAATTGTTGGGGGTCCTTCAGGCGAAAAGCTGCACTACAAAGTTTGAATGTGCCCGAAGGCTCTCACATGGCAGCAGTAACATTGAAAACAGCATGCGTATACATGTTCAACATATGTAAAAATATAATACAGATTTCAATGCAACTGAAAAAAAATAAGAACATATTGTTACGGTCGAGGCGTGATTATTGGCAAATGCCTTATTGGCTTATTGGCGCTTATTGGCGTTACAATATTTTACAAAACTAGTGTTTTCCTACAACCATATGGTATCTGGATATAAAATAGAAATCCTATACATTAAAGAAAAGTACTATCAGAATACACTGCTAAATATCAGAAATAGTAGCAGATTCAATTATCGTCCCATTTACTTCGAGGAATATCCTACGGAGGAGTCCGTGCAAAATGTTTTCTTCGACTGTGTTTTATATACGCGCTATTTTTCCTTCCTTGTTCTCGTGCCACACTCAGAAAGAAACTCCTCCCTAACTTCCTTTAGGCGCCTTGTAATATTCCTCTGATGATGTGTAGCAGTGAGCTAAGGCCCATTGCTACCTGATAGCGATAGTGAACTTGACATATTGACGCATGTGCTGTGAATGTGAAATAGAAGACGATGACGATAAGAAACACTACGGGATTCTATGTAGTGGGACTGCTAGAAGAATTAGAAGAAGACGACGACGCCCATTATTCTCGCGTTTGTTAAACAAGCTCTTGTGCTGTGCTGTCAAGCGTCGTGTTCTCTTCTGTCCGCGTTGTACCGCGACAATATATATGTGTTGTGGCTGTAGGGCAAGAATGTGTCTTACGCACGCTGCGAACAGGCTTCCTTTCCCTCCTTCCGTCTTTCCTTCCTTCTTTCCCTATTTCTTTTCTTCCTTCTTCCTTTCCTTCTTTCTTAGTTTCTGTGATGCCCTTCACATAACGACTATGATGTAGCTGAGGGCAAAAGTGTCAGTAGTATGTCCGGGCTCAGGGCAGGAGCGGACACACTTTTCCCTTCTGCGTGACAGCGGACATTGGGTGCCGTTGAGAAGGCGGGCACTTAGAATGCCCCGCTGCTAAAAATTCGTGCATAATCTCACCGCGGAGCTCTTTACGGTATGCGAGAGGTTTTGATACTAACCCCCTCCAGTTCCTTCGTATGATACTGGAGATGAGCAGTGGGGCTCATTCAGGTGAGCAGTGGGGCACTTACTCTTTTTCCTGACGACGTCAACTATCGCGACAATGTATTCGTTGCGCTTCCTCGGCGCAGCACCCTTCCTTGGAATGCTGCTGCCGAGAGGCACACGCGTTGCTGAACTTCTTTCTGCCTCACCCGTATCGTTCAAAAATCGAGCGGCTTGCCCGATCGCGCGCTATATGCAAATAAGGAAATAAGAAAAGACCTTCGGTTCCATTTACCGTGGCTGATACGCGCATCTCGGAGGTGCTTCAGCGCGGCAGATGCTTGACTGTCAACCGCGAGATTGCCTAAGGGCCCACAGCGCCCTGTTTCGTCGCGCCGCATGCATCGATGCAGCCGGAGGGCGCTCGAACTTTGGCTGAAGGGCGCGGTCACCTGTGCTCGCAGCTGTGCTTGCGAGTGTGTAGATGTTCTCTCACGCGACGGGGCTGTCGATATGTCTTTGATGGATCCTGTGCTGTGTACAAGAGTCAGGTGAACTGCGATGCCTTCATCGTTGGCGAGTTTTGATGGCACGTCGTCGTCACTCTGTACTTTGCCCATTGCACTGCAGTGATTCACAAACCTCAACTTCACGAGTAAAAAAAAAAACATACAATAATAAGAAACACGCGCTTCATGCTAAGCGGTGTCACGACATTTACGTGGCTAGGCGAATGAAGAGCTTGGCGAGCGAAAGAAAGTGCGGTGAGAATGGGGCCAGGTATCGCTATCGCGTTCAACTCTTAAGGCGAAGCTTAGGGTTCTCACAATTTTTTGTCACGCTTCACTGAGGACTCGAAGCACGTGGCTTGAAACAGTGCCACGACGCTCGTTCTTTTTTTTTTTTTTTTTTTTTGAACAGAGGCAGAAATGACAGAGGGTCATGTACCGTGTGACGTCAACATGAATTAGGGCATCCACAATGATAGAAATCCTCGGAGCCGTCCACTGCAGTCTTCCTCCCCTTTGCACTTTTTGATTTCCTTTCCCGTATGCCTTAACGGATGCTGGGCCACGCTGCGATCAAAAGCTGCAGAATATAGCGTCCTTTCTTAAACGAGTCACAATTAATCCGCTACTATCGAAACGGCACTAGATTATGTTTAAATTCGTGTGTCGCAATGCGTATTCTGAAACACAGAATTTGCCTGCCATGTACGAGGCTGCTTGTGCGTGAGTAAGAGAGGTTGTTTTCTCGTCGTAAAGAAATACTTCGGCGAGGGCTTCACAGAAAGAGTTCCCCTTCTAGGAATTTTTGCTCCTCACTTTTTTTTTTTTTTTGTTACGCCGTTCGAAAGAATTCACGTCGTTCAGATACGTTCCTTAGCGTGGGTGTAAAGCGCAGATGGTAGAGAACTCGACTTCGCAGCGCAAGCGGTGAGCAATCCACCACTTCTGACTAATATTTACTTTATTTTACGCATTTACTATTTCTTTTCCAGCGATTTATCCTGCGTGTTGCGGAGAAACACATTTTTCGTTGAGCTGGCATAAGGGTGTTAAATTATTCATAACTGCAAAAACGCCGTCACCACCGCAGCCGCCACCGCCTCAAGAAACCCGAGTGCTCACATAGAAAACACTGATTCGCCCAGTACTTGAATATGCATTTGTTGTTTGGAACCTATTTCATAAAAATGATATTAACAAGATTGAGTTCGTTAAAAAAAATGCGTTCGTGTTATTTACAGTCGTTACGACGTGAACTTCTCACCTTCTTCTAATCTCTCTAGTCTCAAGTTTACCACTCTGGCAAGACGTCGCCACAACGAAAGCTTAAAATTTCTGCACGCAACAAATTAACTCCCGACGCTACTCCCCGCTTAAATCTATACTTTAAGTTTGCTCGACCTTCCCGCACTCGTAGTTCCCATAACCTGTAACTTTTGCCCCTTAAATTTAGAATTATTTGCACAAATATAACTGCTACTCATTTAACAATGGAACGTTGGAATGCACTGCCCCGACTTATTCGCGCTTTGCCAATAACTAATTTTCTGTCTGCAGCTGACACGTGATGTTGTCGCCGCTCCTGCCATAGTCCATGAATGGGCTGCAGTACGTAGAAATAAACGAAAAAAATCTCTCAATCTCTTCGCCCGACCTAGTCTATCGCCTGCCTTTGCTGCGTTTTCCCTCTCTCGGTATTGGTTTTGCTGTTACCTCTTTACGGAAATGTGCTTCCTGCTGCAGTTATACTTTTCTTCCTCCTAATTGAAGTAATATCAGCTATTCTGCTCATTCCCTGATCCGTAACGCTCACTTTCTCTTAACCTTACACCTTTCCCTTTTCGTTCCACTGCAAAGTGGCATTCGCCAATTAGGCACCGGTGTGCGAAGACCGAGACCGTACACTTTATAAAATAGTTACGCACCTAGTGTGATGCACTGCCCCGCCACGGTGGCCTATTGGCTACGGTACTCGGCTGCTGATCCGAGGGTCGGGGGATCGAATCGCGGCCGCGGCGGCTGCATTTCCATGGAAGCGAAATGTTGAGGCCCGTGTGCTGTGCGATGTCAGTGCACATTAAAGAACCACAGGTGGTCGAAATTTCCGGAGACCACCACTACGGCGTCTCTCGTAATCAGAGCTAGTTTTGGGACGTTAAACCCCACAAATCAATCAATAGTCTGATGCATTACTCTAAAGAGACAGCTGACCCTTGTAAACGTTGGCCTTGACGACAAAATGCCATTTTTTTCTTAGGGATGCTGAGTTCTTCTGAAATCGCGGCGATGTGGACATTTGTTTACGCCGTGCTTGCGAAAGGTTTCCGCTCAATGAACTGTGCATGAGTCATCATTTGCTTTTGCGAACACTTTCTTGCCACGAATACAAGTGTACCACTCCAGCTTGCCGTATTTACAAGACGAAATTTACCCAATCTGGCTTAGTCTGTAACACCGGCTCTTGCTGTGTCGCAGTAGTCAGGCTCGCAACGCCTTCGTTAATATGCAAATGCATCGTTAAATACAGGAGTGGCACGCGGATCTTAATTATGTAGCCATTGGTGAGTAGTGATTACATTTTAGTACAAGCGCTAGTAACGGGCAATATTTTAAGAACATTCTGACTGAACGTGCTACAACAGCTCGCATACTGCGAGAAAACAGTCATGCACTCATGACTCTGTTAACCGAGTCTTTAATTATTGGCTTCCCTCTTTACGTTAGCATCAATTACGTGCGGTGTTGTTCTGCCTTGAACTCGTCGTTATAGCAAAGCTAATTTTGCAGCGTAGTCGTAAATGGCTAGGATCCAGGAGAAAGCGTGACTGCATCGACAGGAAACGTGGACCTCTCATGGAGGCAGTATAGTCAGTGTGTACAGCATGCGTATGACTCGCCTGTGACACTCGCTACGTGCGCTTCCCAGTAAAGATTGCGGTCTACAGGTAGCGTCTCCCACTAGTACGGCCATGGCAGTTATATTTAATTAAGAACGTATTATGTATCTAGCTATGTATATGATTTGAGTGTGTGTGCGCCGATCCTGGAGACTGTGCGGAGCGCGATGCGGTAGCTCACAACTAAAATAAAATGTCTTTGTGTAGGCAGTGTAGTTAACCGAGTCAGAATTAATGGCAATAAAATTGACATTAAGAAGACGAAACGTGAACCGAGTTTATTGATAAGGAAATTAAGAGAATTAAACGCTTATAAGATAGAGTAAAAAGTGCCCCAAAGTGACCCGAAGACTTAATGCAACAATGTTTTGCTCTGGCTGAATCGGTTCAGCTCGAAAGCAATACAAGCTCAGCTGTGTTATATGCTTAGTCGTGTTGCACTTGTGTTGCTGACTGCACGTAGTGCATCGCTTAGGCGTTCAAAGCTTCAAAACACTGGCGAATCGGGTGAGTCAACACCCGACACATTCGCTGGTCACGTGGCTTCACAAAGTGGGAATGACTCTTAACCATTTTTTGTTCGGTACTGCATAGCAAACGCCTCAGTCATTCCTTTCTGACGTCTCCGCCAGACAATGGATTCGAGATGCACTTCTCAGAATCGTGTATTTTTCCTTCATAATTCCATATGCAGTTACAACTTTTTGTTTTATTTCGCTTCGACTGAATCGTACTTTCCGATGGCTGCGACGAGACGCTAGTATCGTCATTGGAAATTCAAGAACGCGCATTCTCTCACTACATGAAATGCAGCGAACCCAATACCTCCCACGCACATATTTGCGAGGATAAAGGCAGCGCAAAGTATATAGGCAAACGAAGGCATATTCCACTTTGCTGCGTCATCGTGTACCGGCAAGCGTCAACGCAAGGAAAATTTCAAGGCACGTAATTATCGCCTGTGTATTAGCGATGTTTCGGAAGTACGCTTGACAGCGCTTGTTTACGATATGACATCAATTAAAAGCCGTGAGTGCGAGCTTGCAGTTGGAAAACCATCCAGAGCGGCGCGTCTTCCACACTTGGCGCGACAATGGGTGTGCGTCATTTTCTTCCGAAGCATCGGCGCTTCGTAAATACGAAGAGGCGCATATATACGCGTATATATATAGGCGCGCTTTTGTCGCCTCTATTATAACCTTCCGAGCGCCTGTCGAAGATAAGTCGGAAGCGAAGCCGTCTTTTTGGATAGTCCTGGCTCAGGTCCCTGCATCGTGCCTCTGCAATATGCCTTCAATCGCCAGGTTTTTTCGCTACAGACGCCTTTTGTGAGTCACGTTTGTGCATCTTGCGTCCTCACACTGAGCGACGTGGTGTTGGCCGCTTTTAATTGTCAGTATAACTAAAGCAGTACTGCCTAAAGCTGAAGCAAGATTACTTTAGTTATGGGAAATACTTAAGTAGCGAAATAATAGTACAGTGCACAAAGAAACCAATGGTACGTCAACATACGGCAGTGCCTGGTAGTACAGGTCAATGATGCGAAAGCCGATGGAAGAAGGAAGCACTGAAGAGCATTAACGCCATTTATGGATTAGCGAATTCGATTGAAGTGATTCGCTCTCGACGAGAGATTTAAAGGTGCACGCACATAACAGCGATCAGACTGTATTCAAGCGTCGATAAAATACAGACGTATGAATATTAGTGGAGAGATGATTTATGAAATTATTCTCCATGGCAACCTGTTGCCAGGCGAGCAGTCAATCCAGACTTACCTGCTATAATGTTCGCTGCATGTTGGTAAAAGTTCTAGCGTGAATGGCGCATTCAGCGCGTTGATGCCTTAATTAACAATGTCGTGTTACGTATTTGCGAAAGGGAACTACCGTGCTTTGATACACACATTCACAATAGAAGGCTCCGTGTTGGCAGTTCAAGGCTAACGAGCGAATCTCAAAAGTTTGGCTAGTGACAGGAATTTGTTTGCACGTTAAATATGCTTAGCTGCTATGTTATGCAATTCAAGTGGAGCGAGGTAAATACCGTTGGAGTAATGATATTTTCTGTAACTGATGTGACGTCTCCTTTGCTACGATCAAGAAGTACGTCATCACTACAACATTTCTGAAAGCAATCGTTTCCGTCGTTGAAATCACGCCTTCTAGCGTTTCACAGCCTGTCATTCCGTCGGTATTGGGTAACGTTGTCAAGTTCAGTTCCATAACTGCCATGTTTCAGCTGTTTAGAAATGGCCCAGCCATCTTATAGCACCCTAACAACAGCCTATTCCGCTCACCCTAGCCACAGTACTCTTACGGTAATCGACGTTGTTCTTGATGATTACACTACCAGCTGTCCTTTTTTGTCGTAGTATCGTAGGCAATGCAACTGATGCAGCCAGTTCTGGGAAAGATATTTCTGTACTTTTCTTTCTTTTTCTTTCTCTTTTATTTTAAATCAATGTCGGCCCGCATTTCAAGCGCCCCTTTTTATGTCGGTGCTGTTACGACGGCTGTCTGAGGAAAACGATTCGGTCGCTTTGAACAAAAGATTCTTATTTCCTTTTTTTGTTTGTTTGACGGCAATGCGGCTAGTTCACGGACCTGTTTTGTCTACGGTCAGAAAAAATTCGCCCAACCTGCCGCCATCCAAGAAGGGTTCGCGACGAGGCATGAGCGCGCAGGTGTTGCTAAGGCGAGCCCGGATGAAAAGACCCTCGCCAGACGAGAGCTGTCACATATATTCACCGTTTGACGGCAAGAGCTCTCTTCTCCAGCGCAGCTGCTACCTCTGCGCGCGGGGCCCCGTGTCACGATTATGACGTCACACTCACCTCACCGAGCAATTTCACGAAGCCCCCGCGCCGGGAACGGTATTGCGCAGCTTAGAGACGTTGCTTGAAACGATAGCCGAGTTTTTGACCCACTTAAAGCGTAAGAGAAGTCAGCGGTACTGACAGCAGATGGAAGGAGATTTCAAGAAGTGGTGAGTTTATTGATTGAAAGGCTAGCCGGGCTGTGCGAGCTAAACAGGGGCCGCATTCTATAAGAAATCCTCCTGGCGTTTTCTTTTTCGCTTGTTTGTTTTTTTCAACCGACTTCAACTTGAAAGCGAGGTGACCTTAGGCGGTGCTATTATAACTGATGGGGGCATAGTGGCTGCCGATAGGTTTACAATGAAAGCGGGTGACGTCGCCGATCAGAGTGCCGTTTGAGTGAGCTGATGGACGTCCAGTTTGGGTCACAAAGCGCTAAGAAGTGCTGTCACTTGTTTGTATTCTCGTATGCTGCACTTGTGGACAACCTAACGAATGAACAATGAGCAGTCAAGCGCTTTCCAATGCACCACGGAAAAGGTGTCAACGTAAACCTAGCCGGGCTTAGGAGGAAGAGATAGCTGTGCATTTTTCTTTATAGCAGACCGCGGGTTAACCTGATGTATTCATTTTGCAGGAAATTTCGACCTATATCTTCCTGCGCTCCCTCCCAAATGTATAGCCAACCCACCCGTTCGCTGTCTTCCTGACGTCTGCTGTTATCCATGAACGTGTAATTTTCTTTTTTGAACGCTTGTTAGCAAATTCAGTGTTTCTTTTTTAATCTTTATTTTGTTCTTCAAATATTACCACCCGGGGTTAGTAAAACAAGAACCGATTTCACAATTTTTGTTCCAGCGTTATCGCAAAAATATTGCGCCTGTATAATAACAATGCAAGTATATCCCCTCCACATCACAGTTCATATTACGATCGTTCAAAGAGAGAAAAAGCTCTGACTGACACATGAGAAGTTTTATCGCCTGTACGTGGTAACCATCTTCGGCCGGAGGCTGCGGGTATGATGTAACGCAGAATCATGATAACGTCAGGCTCCTTCTGATCGCATTCTGGCTGCCAGTGTACGCTCGCCATCAGGTGGGACGTAACCAAAAACCGCAGCCTCCGGCTGAAAGCGCCGACACCTAATTGGTCAAGATTATGCACGCTTGCTCTAAATGTGGTTTCGAGAGTAGAATATCCTACAGTCCGTACATATGATTCCCATATAGATCTTGCCGGCTTTCTGCTTCATTTTCTGGGTCAGCAGGCATCGACTTATTCTAAACTAGTATCCTGCTTCCTTTTCAAGAAAGTAGAAATTATAAAGAAGTTATTTCCTTTCATATTTTCTTAGTTGTCATCCTCATTTCCAGAGCTCGCTGGCATCAACTGCCCTAACCAAACATTCCCTTTTCTTTTTCTTTCAATGCGCAGGTATTCTCAATTGGAGGGAGAGTCCCTCGAAAAAAGGAGAGACTCCGCCTCGCATATCGCCAAGACCGAGCGTCCCAAGCGTGACCGCGGTGGCAAGAAGAAGCACCAGCACCACAACCAGCAGCAGCCCGACAACGAGCACGAAGACAAGATGCCGACACTCAGCGGACTTCACCTACCTTCCTCCAGCCCCACGGGCAACGGCGGGGTTGCCGTTCCCGGAACTTGCCAGCCCTCGACAACCGTCCGCATCACCGTGATGGGAGCAGCTCGCGTCGGCAAGTCCTCGCTCATCCAGCAGTTCCTCTACGGCCGGGTGCCGAAACAGCACAACGCCACCGTTGAGGAGCTGCACAGGCGAGACTACGGTGCAGCCAACGGAGGGCGCCACAGGTTGACCCTGGAGCTGCTGGACACCAGCGGCAGTTACCAGTTCCCGGCCATGAAGCAGCTGGCCATCACGACGGCGCAGGCTTTCATCCTGGTCTACGCCATCGACGACATGGAGTCCTTCGAGGAGGTACGTCAAAATTTGTTCAAATTCACTTCCTTTTTATTGGTCCGCCGCGGTGGTTGAGTGGGTGCGCTTGCTTGACTGCTGTCTCAAAGGACGTGGGTTCACACACGGCCTCGGTGGTTCGATGGGGCCGAAAATGCTTGAGGCCCCATCGAGGTCAGTGCACGCTAAAGAGTCCCAGCTGGCCAAAATTTCCGGAGCCCTCCACTACGGCGTTCCTCTCCTTTTCATCCTTTCACTCCCTTTGCCCCAAATCCATGGACGCCGAGACCTGTTCCCAACAAGGGCTGCAGACCACGATGTCCTTTCCTTAACCGAATCACTATTTACTCGGCCGATGATATATCCCTACTCGGCTCCTGGATTAAAGACTGCAAGGGAAACAGCTTGCTTGCCGGGGCCCAAGAAACCTGCCATGCATGACAAGATGTGACAAATAGCATGCGTCCATGCCTTCCCTGACCTCGTTGTCTGTCAGTTTATGATGTTGTGTATACCAGTAAAACGAGCTCTTGTTCGTTCTCCTTTCGTTAGAAGCATTATGTATAAGATAAATAGGTTATTCGCATAGATCGTAGAAATGAACAATAAGGTCATTTTTATGTTATTGTGTATGAAGAGCACTTGCTTATTCGCAGTATCGTGCGTCTTCACAATCTGTTTGCAGCCGATCGCAACAGGCGATCAAGTACCCACAATGAGACTCAGGGGAGTTCAAGCGAAATGTCTTTTGCATAGGGAGTTTGTAAGATAGTAAATCCATGTACTTGATAATGTAGCCGTGCATTAAGCTCATACGTCCTTGAGCTTATTGATAAGTAAAATATAACGAAGTAACAACAGTTCTGCTACAGGAATGAAGTGAGCGAAATAGGTATCCTTATCAAAGTAAAAATAACCGCATAAAATTGCTGACGGCGCCCATTAAGCTCAAGGTTCGAAAAGTCTGGCTGTATTCATCGTAAAAACAGTTTTCCGCCTCTTTATTCCAGGTCATCGTATGTCATATGAACAAAACGAAATATTCCTCAGAAACTTCCAATCAAAGCTTGCTCAAGTGGCAAAACTGGTTCCACGCACTCGCGGTTACTGCCCCGATGACGCGAAGCTCATGCGAGGCCCGATCAATCTTGTAACACGAGCAGGTTTCGTGCGTCACTATTTCGTCAGCTTCAATTATTCCTTTCGCGAATTGCAAACTCTTACCCTCCCCCCTCTCCACGCACAGCGTGGCGTGGTAGCTTAGTTCATTTCTAGCGTTCGTTATTACGAAATGTTCATAATTAACCTTCCTCGCTGAATAGCGAGAACACCGAAACTAAGACGCTTTATTATTTTGCTTATGCAGGTGCGTCGTCTTCGAAGCGAAATCCAAGAAGCCCGCGCGGAACTCGGCAAGGGAATGCCCCCGGTTGTCATCGTCGGCAACAAGGCGGACTTGGCGTTCAGGCGCTGCGTCGGTTACGAAGTGGCCGAGACCGTGGCCACCATCGACTGGGAGCACGGTTACGTCGAATGCTCGGCCCTCGAAGGCATCAACGTGACGCAAGTGTTTCACGAGGTGCTCATGCAGAGCAAGCTGCCCGAGGTCCTGACGCCTTCGAACCGGCGCCGACAGTCGTGTCCGGCGCAGGTCCACTCTCACAAGAGGTTGTACAGCGGCGGAGCCAAGAGGCATAGCTGCATCATCTCGTGAACTGGACGCTCGCGGACTGCGATGAACCTTTTGTACTTGTCCTAACCGCGTCGCGGAAGTTCACAAGCGCGTTGGCCATCACCCTGAATGGGATAGCGAACACTTCGCTTTCCTCTGGGAGAAGCCCAAAGCTGGCCACATTGTTCTTGCTACACACTGGAGTTGGTGCCTCATTACACTGGGTGTCTTTGGTATAATGTGTTTGAGAATGAGTGTGCTACGATGAATCCTTTCAGAAAGTGGCGTTTTAAGCTTTCTCGTGGGCGTAGCTCGTGCAAAGCCTGCTCGGGACACTATTTTGGCAATGGTCGTCATGTTGACCTTTGCCCGTTGATTGCGAAAGAGCTAGGGAGTCTTTCAGCGAGTAAGCCGTGTTCACAAATAGCGAAGACGGATGTTCCAGCTGGTCGAGTGAACCCACTGTTCCTCGTTCACAATGAGGAAGAGAAAAGTACAAAAAAAAAGAAAATGCCCGTACCGGCCACGTAGGGAGCTCACATTACAGCGTACTTTGTGTAGGTACAGGCAGTTGTAAACTGCACGCCCGACACTGTTTCCCGCCCACACATTCAACAATCACTGTGACACTACGAAACGTCGCGAACCCTGACGCACATATGTGGCTTAATAATGAATGCGGAACATGGGAACAGTGAGGCGATGTGTACAAAAAAGCGAGATGCCTTATTTATACCTTGAAAAAGGCGTGCGGCGAGGAAGGCTAATGCTTTGTGCTTTTATTGCGGTGAAATAAAAGCTTGTGTCGATAAGGTCACTATCCGTATGACTGCGACCTTTATAATGATGCGATGGGAACGTTTACGTAGTCATTGATGCAGAACAACGGACATCTTTGTACAGCGTGACATGGTACCTTCATTTGATTCTCACTGTCACATAACAGGGTGTACATTTGAGGCACTGTGCACGTTACAGCTTTTATTTGTGAGTGTTATCTGTTACGTGTGCTGGTGTTTGTATATGTATGTGTATCCGACGGATAACAAACAGAGCGGGAGGTCACTGGGGGTGCATGCCCCGTGGTTCAATGACCTCTTGTACAATGCGTGGGTACAAATTCATGCCTCCACTTAATGTCCTCGGCGACATTTCCAGTTGGACAGGCAGCAAAACAACGCGTGCACTTATAATGTACTCCTTGAGGCATATCGCTGTTATGATTTCTGTGCCACGAGACAACATGTCAGCGAATACCATGTTAAGGGAGCGCGCTTTTCATTAGATCAAACAAGTAGCATATATGTGCTGTCGTGAGCAATGTGAAACCGGACGCTGTAGTCGCCACCACAATGCCGCAGTGTCTATAAGTACGTAACAATCACAAAATATTTCGCAATACACACTGTTCCAGCTGAAGGGCGTCTCCTACAAGTTAACACAGTCGTGTGGGCAGATCACGAGTAATCATGCTTTAAATACTCTTTCTGTCTACCCTTTCACATTGCTCACGACATTTCTCGCGATATGTCTTTTCGCCGATTTATGAATCACGCTTTAAAATGGAACCATAAGCGCGGATGGAGACTCTGTAGAAGCGCTAGAGTGAGTTATGATGGTTTATCATGCTGCATAAGCTTCTGCCCGCAGAAGGTGTGTGTCAGCATAACTATAGGTGCTTACACGTGAAGTGTGTTTTCGTTTTTAATTCTCACAACGTAAATGCGTTTCTCTGTGTTTACCTGTTCCCGATTGTTCTGCACTCGCTGCATCGTGCTTGTTGTAACAGTGATGCTTGCATCCACACACAAGATCAAAACGTTTCCGTCATCGTGCACATCAAAGTACTAGACATGTAAATACACGAGCCACCTTTATCTTTCTGGTGTACGCTATTTAATCACGCTGCATTCACCTGCCCGCACGTGTACGTGTGCACAGGAAGCCGACCTTGTGCTATTTAAGCCGCACGTATTTTTGTAGTTTTACACGTGTCCTGTCATTGTAAGATATGGTCCTGTCGTTGCAGTATTTATTTCGCAAATATAATGCCTGCATTCACCGTCTCTTTCTTGAGCGCACTCAAGTGGTCTTTCAATAAACATATACTGAATGAGAATTGGTAAGCTTGTCTGTGTTTCTTTGAAGAAGTAGTAGAAGTGTACGTTCCAGTAGGAGGCACGCAATTAAGGTGCTTGCGGAAGCCTCTATTGCTTCAAATATAATATCTTCAGGGGAAGCATGCATATAGCCTTGCGTGTATTGGCGTCGTCGGCGTTGGGGACGTCACGCGACAACTCCCAGAAAATGGAAGTCTAGGGCATCTGTACACAAATTTGCTACCACTGCTGGGAGTTCAGCTCGGGACTGCATCCTTCCAATGCAAGTGTCTTAACTATTAAACTACGCACCCACGCTTGAGAGAAGTGAACATATCTGAAACACAGCAGTGCCTTCGATTTTCAACCACCGTGCTTAGGTCTTTCGAAGGACAACAAGAAACAGCTCCGGGAGAGAAGAGAACGAAAGCAAACGCCACAGATCCCAATGTTTGTGAGAATCGTCACACGAAACATATAGAGAATAAATTGCCCATGCCGAGTTACTTCCATAAAGGGCACGTTTGGTGATCGGGCTCAATGACAATACGCGAAAAGAGTAGTGTGAACGCCTTCGATTCATAATAATCTCGAAAAATATAGCGAAATCCGTATAAACATTGAGAGACAAAGTGAGAAACTAAAATTTGTTCGAATGTGTAATGAGAGTTCTGGGAATTTGAGAAAGAAGAACCTTTTCATATGGTGGGGTGTCACTGCGATATGTTTACCGCATATGGTATTTGGCTTTAGGTCGCGTCAGTTATAAAGTTTCGTAAATACTCATCTGAGGCCTGCCCAGAAAATACAAAAATTTTTTTAAACACTAGATGTGGGCAAGGGTACCCCTTATGGCCTACGTTTCTTTTTTTTTTTTTCGTACTACATGATCCACCTAGAACAAGGAATAAGCTTTTGCCTGACGTTTCGAGATGTACGATCGCTCAGTAATGCTGGCTGCTTGCGCGGATTTGCGAAACCTCTACCACTAACGTACTGAAGTAAGTCCCAGCACTTCACTTTAGGAGTCGAAGTGCTTCTTTGGAATCATAAGTCTTAATTCCTGGATTAGGAAACGTTCATGAGTAGTGTTAAACTTATGAATGTGCTGAAAAGTACATAGTATTTATGAACATTAACTCTGAGAGAAGGAAGGAGCAGACGATATAATGAACTGTAGGAAAGCGCAGAAAAGATCGCACACCTTCCCTCCCAGAAAAGACGAAACATTACTAATAGAATTAAAATGTAATACGACCTTCACATGGGCTTGTCTTACCCGCTCGCCGATCTACTACCAGGCGACTCATAATTGGCGTGAGCCATCTCTCGATAATTTTCAGCATTGCTTCGTTATAAACTCCACACCGTTATTTCACTACGATGTTACTCTAAAACATTACACCACGATTACTGAAACTCTCAAGAACGCGTGATCGGGAAGGTAGATATCAGATAAAACAAAAACTAGCGCCAAGGTCTCGCTTAGCAGTGGACATCTGTCCTGTGAGCACACGTGCTATACCATTCAGGACACTGCAGAGAACGTTATAAGAAATACGGGCGCTCTGATTGGCACCTGTCGTCTACGGGTACAGCTCCACTGTGGAAGCAAGACGTGGTGGGCGGGCCATTAACAGCCACTCGTTATTGTCGATAACGGACGCCCCGTATTTAAATTATCCGGAAAAAATATAGAAACTGCTGTCGTGTCTTCATTCATGTTGCTTGCAGTCGTACTCTAAGGAAATACCGAAGACAAGAGAGACGTTTCACTAAAGCATATACGGGAGCTCAAACGTCCTCTCAGAAACCTAAGATCAATGATTCGTAGTCTCCTTTTACATGAAGGGCATGATTCTTTGCGTCCCTCTAGGTTGTGCACGATGTATGCCACTTGCAATTTTTAGTTAGTATTCTCCAGTAACGCGTGACATGTACTGTTCATTGCAATTTAAATTATGGTAGAGGGCGTCCTGCTGCAGTGAAATTCAATATGTCTCAATATAGTTTTCTATGCTCTTCACCAAAGTACACTAACACTACCACAACTTTAGACGAAGAGACTTTCATATTTGGAACCAAATACATTCATATTGGGTACGAAATACATTGAAGATAAGGGTAGTCCCTGAGGCGTGCATCATATTTCTCCCCACTATAATAACGGTCATGCCAAGTGTTTTCTTTTGACCGACTTACAGAATCAACCATTGTAAAGTTGTTAGTCTAACAACTGCTGTCACGACGACGTAACGTTGTTAGATTTATCTCGCTGGCGCGTTGACCAACTGTACGCACAAGGCGCATATGACTGCCATCGTTCTCAAATATGTATGCACTTTACGTATACTTCAATGTCTGGTAGACAAACAACAATCTTAGATTCTCAAGGGCAGCGTTGTTTCCTACGATAAAATGTTGGCCTTTTTAAGAGCATGAATTCGGACAGCGCAATGCATTTGACATTCAGTTCAGAAATGTCGCGACATTATGTCTTAGGGCAATATGGCAACAACGGGAACGCATTGCTCGTCTCGCGAATCCACAGATCTGAAAGGTCAAGTCGCCGTCATACCACAATATGGGGCAGTGCCAGGCGATGTCTGCTTATGTTGCAAACTCGTCTCGTCGCTCAAGCATCGACTACGCCACACTCGTCTACTATTCTGCAAGAGAGGGTGTGCTAATAATTTCCAATCCGGTCCTCGACGGCGGCATACGCTTGGCGACAGAAGCGCCTAGGACAAGCCGTGTGTAAATCCTGAACTTTGAGGCTCACACAAGGGCGTTACATCTACGCCGAGGATATTTCTGCTGTTTGCATTACCTCACATGTAAATCAGATAAGAAACGTCCGTGTCACTTAAAGGTGGTGACTGCTGGAGTTTTGCAGCGCCAAAACCGCGATTTGATAATGAGGCACGCCGTACAGTGGAAGGCTGCGGAAATTTTGACTACCTGAGATTCTGTAACGTGCACTCATAACTAACAATACATGGGTCACTGATATTTTTGCCACCATCTAAAACGCCTCCGCTGCAGTGGAGATTGAACAGTCAGCCGCTTAGAGCCACAATAACTTCACCACACCAGCGGTGTCACTAGAATGTTCCTGGCCCCGCCACGGTGGTCTAGTGGCTATGGTACTCGGCTGCGGATCCGAGGGTCACGGGATCGAATCCCGGGCGCGGCGGCTGCATTTCGATGGAGGCGAAATGTTGAGGCCCGTGTATTGTGCGATGTCAGTGCACGTTAAAGAACCCCAGGTGGTCGGAATTTCCAGAGCCCTCCACTTCGGCGTCTCTCATAATCAATGGTGGTTTTGGGACGTAAATCACCACAAATCAATGAATTAGAATGTTTCTGGCTTGCCTTCTCTCACACACCACCGCGGCCGCCCCGCCGTTTGGCCCACTCAGCCTGCGCTTTTTGAGAAACTGGCACAGGAAATTGCGACTGTACATGCAAGAATTCTCTGGTCCTTCATTACATACTACGACGACATGGCGGCAAAAGACATTCCGCGAATGTCATAGAGAATCCTTGTCGTGTTATGTTGTCGTTCCTTTAAGACTATTGCCTAGGCATTAGTTGACACATTCTATTTGCGACGTCTATTTTGCCGCTGCTTGATTGACACAGGTTGTAGAGGTTAATATTCAATCACGTGCGGTTCAACCGCCCATATCCCTGGCCAAGGAACGTAGGTGTTTGCAACACGTGACGTTGTCATCATTAATCCTGCAGTAAATGGCAGTATGTTCGGCCTGTTATTGTTTTCATGTCCTATCAGTCACGTTAACCTTACATTCGTAGCCCTCCATGACAGTTTTGGTATATGCTAAGCGAACGAGACACGAGTCAGGTGTTTTCGCACCACCAACGATGAGACAATGCAGGTACGACGGACGTTCACATTCAGCTTTTCTGAGTTGTTTAAGCCTTTCGCCTTTTCATAAATGTCCTGGCGACCGCGGCTACAAGTCGTAGCGCCGAGGGATGCCACAATATCCATTGTAGTACGCCCTTTGCGCCAATATCGAAACACGCACCTGAGACGCACAAACGATCGCACTTGCGTTGTAGCTTCAAGAAAAATACCAATGCTCAGACGTCTGCTCATACGCTTAGAGGTCATCCAAAGTAATAGCCTACATAGGCTTTAAGGTAGCCATCCGCGACAAATGGCAACCCCTTTTTACGGCCAGAGGTTTAGTACGTTCTCAGTGAAGTTACAGATACAAGGGAAACTAGTGCCACGAGGACTTACATATTTAAACATTCAGGGAGTATTGGTAGTGCCCTAAGGAGTTCAAAAAACACAAAACTCCATATTCATCAAACTGTACAAGACGCAGAGTTCGGTTTTCATAAGCAACCATGTAATCGACCTCTATGGTTCGCCTAGTCACATAGGCATTGCGGGCAACGTAGCTGCGGACGAAACTGCAATATTTGAGGCAATAGGTGCGACGCTAAACAGGCGAGAGACAAAGACAAAAAGCAACGTACACTGCCGCGTGTTCTTTCTTTTATTTGTCTCTCGCCTTTTAGTGCCGCACCTATTGCCTCAAGTAAGTCACCAACTAGCTCAGTAACATGTCCTTGTGAAACTGCTATAGGTCACCGTTTTTCGATGGCACAAATATTAATTTCACGCAATGACTTGTTTCTTTAACTGTAATACAGTCTTAAAGTTCTCCTCAGGAACTGGGCACAAACAAACGACACAAATCATGTGGTAACGGAACCTAGCACAGCATATCCACGGCTGCGCATTACTTGGCTCAAGCATTACTTCCTTCATCAATAGGCCCATCTCGCGTCCGCCGATTGGCGTGGACACAAACAACACCAAAATTCATGTGACCGTGTGGCGACGTGATCCAATAACGGGCCAATGACAGTCGGGAGGATGTCATAACGTAAGGCCGAGTGGTGACGTAGCGATGACACCAACGTTGACGTCCTATTGTAAACGAAGGTTTGACTGAAATTCTTGCGTTGTTGCAAACAAAGCACACACACACACACACACACGGCTATCAAAAGAAAGATGCGCATTTGGAATGTGAATTGAATGGGCGTCGAGGGGCCAAGCAAGAAAGCTACCGCTCTTCGCAGCGGTTCTTAAGCAGGGCCACCAAGCGTGTGGATAGCACGTGCGCGATCATACAACACAAGTTGCAACTATGTGACTGATGTAGGTGCTTTCGTATTCCAACGCAACCAGTCTTACGCATTTTTGCGAACTTTTGCATAGCTATTTTCACAAGAATTCGCGCGTATTCAAATCCCAGCTTCGCTGCTCATAGTATCGCATTGCACATATCACATTCATTGAGCCTCTGCAAACCACTGTAGTAAAATGCTGGCTACTAACATTCTGCTCTACCAAGCACATACGTCCAACAAGATCCGTTGAAATGAGTGACCTCACTTCCTTTGAAGAAGTGATCTGACAATTACAAAAGCTCCCTTCAGGCTCTTAATTGAGTGAATCATCAGATTAATCCAGAGCGGTTCACTGACCTTAGCGGTGTTCATGTGGTTCCATCTTCGAATTCCACGAGACCCGTTTGAAGTAGCCACCTGACTCCTGCAGAAGAGATCAACGAGTAATCTTTGAATGGACCCGCAAGGCAAACGCGCAGTTACGTTGGCGCAATGAGTCATAGAAATCACTTTTTTGGAGCATATGGAGTCACAGTATATTCGACCCAATGACTGTCGTTCATTGTTATCTCAGCTAGCTTTGTCTCTGCGTTCCTACATCCCCCTTTCTCTACAAGCATCTCTGCGGTATTGGCATCGCACGCGAGTGCATTAATAACCACACTTAAACTCCTATACAAGATGCACTCGGTATATTACACAGGCTGCCTGGCCGTGGTGTGGCATCAAGTCCACGCTGGCCCACAAGACGCGGGCCTGTACGGCTCGACCAGGAGACATCAACGCGCCCCTTTCAAGGGCAATCGACATCGTGAGGAAGTGGGACGCACCGTTCGCAAGCGCGAGCCGATAGAGCCAACTTACTCTCGTGGACCAAGCTGAGCGAGTCGCAAGGGCCAGTGCAGCCCAGCAGTGAGGGGCTCAGCCAGAACTGCCGTTTAACCAATTATCTGTTTAATAAAACTCATTTATTCCTCGTCCTCTTCGGCCACCGATTCCTATATGGGATACGTTCAAGTTAAGTTTTATTAGTTCTTTTTTTTCATGTACAGAAAACGGGCTTAGCGATTAGAGATGCCTTAATATTCTGCGTGCTTTCTGTTGACACAGAAGAAATAAAATCTGTTCTGTTCTGTACGTAGTATTAAATCTACGCTGAAACAATGTTATCAAAAAGTACCAGAATGTGTTCTCAGAACTAGTAATGCAACGTCATTGTTTAAATGTCACTTCTTACGTACTGCCGATAGCAAAGAAAGCGTCTTGTACAAGAACATTGCTCAAAATATATCGTATTCTTCATTACAAGATAGATGCTTTGGTTGGCTGTGTAGGCCCAGCAATGCGATTTTGCATAACGGATTTTAGTACGAGTATTCTGGCCAATTTTTCCTGCCGCCTTACAATAACGATCATCCGAGCGATGCAGGACTCATGAATAAATGAATACATAAAAATGGTACACGGTGTTCTCCGTCGTTCTCATGTGAGTGCCAAAGAGAGAATCGGAGAACGTTAGCCGCCTCGATGTACGGCCTCAGAAGGAGCATATAAGGTGCACTAAGATGGCCGCGACAGCGTGACCTTACAAAGACAATGGACCGATGCATCATTTGCGTGCTAAGCCCTCTTATATAGCTTTCGGGTAGCGCTGACGTTAGAGAGAAGTGACGCGAAAGTGGTTCCGCGAAATCTATATTCGTTTTACGACCTCACAAAACGGGAACTACCTCGTTTTCTCCAGAGAACAGAAGGGGGCTTGTTACTTCGATTCACAAGACTATACAGTGCTTGCATGTGGGGGCTGTAAGTGAATTGTCGCGGCGCTACGCGCGCCCACTTCACACATAAATGGGCATGTCATTGTGGCCACGCTAATTGCAAGAAACGTGTAATCGCTTTCTTTTTTCAAATTAGAACTGTGCGCCTTATTTGAGACATCTCTTTTCTTTACTCAAATCCTTCCTCGTACACCTGATAGTAAATTATGAAAAAAAAGTAGGGGTGCACACCTCTTTAATTTGCATCGTTCGCCTTCACACTTCAGCTTTTATGCTTTCGCTGTTAACAACAAGAGGCTACGAATGCGGTCACATTCTTAAACCACTTGCAAGAAATGTGTACGGAAGAAAGGCGTCTAACAAGTGTTGGCACGTATTTATGAAAAGATATCCCAGTTCATATTAAAGAACCCAAAGCTGTTCCCGTCGAGTTTGAACGCTACGGCAATGATCTGTACTAGAAGTTTTTAACACAAGCCTGTTGTTGCTCAACCGTGCGAAACTGTAAAAGTTTTTTTATTCCTACGTATGAAATGCAGCACTGGTGCGCTGTTAAGCAAATGCGCAAATTCGCAAATGCAGTAGATCATTCGTTGTTCTGGAGATTGTTTTCATTTATGTTAGGCAAATTTCCCCTGCAATTATGCATCACTGTTCCTCCTGCCTTGTAAGCTCTTCATGTGAATCTTCCGTGGATCCGCACTATATAACGATATCGACCTAGACGTCTACAGGTATGTTTCCTAGAACCATATTCAGTCCAAAGTTCAAAGTTCACTTCCTGTTAACTTAGCAAACATTGTCCATGTCTCCTCAGTCAAGCACAATTAAGTATTCCTGTTACATGTTTCGTACTGCTTATGGTGAGCCAAATATATCAGCACTCTATCGACACTACGACAATATGCTAAGGAAACCTCGGTGGCTGAAAAAATGCTTGGCGATAAATACACGGCGCATTTAGCCCACGTCATGCGACTGAACAAGGCGCATGTCATCTAGACACTGCAAGGGCTCTCTGAGCCCTCTTGTTTTACACCGTTTTTGAAGACCTAAAAGCTGCCGAATTTCGCGTCCCGTGTTTCTCGTAATTTAGGTGAACGTCGCTAACTTCACAGGTCCAATTCTTTTAACAAAACGCAGTTTCTCTTGAACGTGCAGTCCCAACAGGCCGTAACAAAAGGGCAAAAAAAGAAGGAGCTTTTTTGTATATCATCGTTACCCGCTGACGTCAGCATCGTCATGTCGGTGCGAAATGTAGGATTACCATTAAGATGACGGTCGTAAAGCTCTTTTGTTAACCTAAGTAGAAAGATTGAGCTATGACACGACTCGAGAAGCCGAAATGTCGAATTCGAATGCGTGAATTTTCTGCGACGACGCGGTTTTCGTAACGTACGTTACACTGTTCACCACCGTCATCATACAAAAGCTTGAAGGAACCTTTACCGACGACGCTGACCACCTATGCTCATAGATTCAGAGCGTAAATTTCCAAGTGAAGCGCAAACGGTTTGCGTTGATTACGGCCGTTTTCTTTTCATTTTATTGTCACTTTCATCATACAGTTGATAACTTTGTAAAACTTGTTTGGTCCCATAGCGTGAGTGGCTAGTACGGGACCAAATGTTAAACGTGCCTCCATGATTCAGCAAGCGATTTAACAGTGAGAAACGAAAACAAACATAACAGATATATGAGGAAACACAGTTCAATTTACACAGAAAAAATAGAGCAGTAAACTGCTACATATCAAATTCTACAGCGCATCCGCTGAACGTAAAACTCTTCAAAATGGCCGCCGCGGTAGTGTCGTGGTTATCGTACTCAGCTGCCGCCCAAAAAACGCGGGTTCGATCCCGGCCGCGGCGGTCGCATTTTAGATGGAGGCGAAATGCCAGAGGCCAGTGTACTGCGCGTGGTCAGTTCACGTTAAAGAACCCCAGGTGGTCGAAATTTCCGTAGCCCTCCACCACGGCTTCTCTCTCCTTTCTATCTCTTTCACTCCCTTTCCGCTTCCCCCACGGACGCCTAGCGATGCTCCCTACATGGGCTGAAGAAATTAGCCTCCTTCCCTTAACCGAACCACAATCATAATCATCAACAACGCAGAAAAATTGTATACTACTCTTGCTTCAACTGGTGTGACATCCCAAATGAGAGCGCCGTGGAATTCCATGGAACCGGCAAATTCCGTGGAACCCGCAAATTAATACAGTTCTTCGCTGAAGCTCTTCTATTTAACTCAGGTCACCCTAAATGCACTTAATAGGAGAAGTGGCACATTCGATGTTCTACCCATACTTTTGTGGCACGCAGTTATCCGCGATCACAGATGAGTATGGGACCCGCGGGCTTTCGTTGCTCAATGACCCTAGTGACCATGCTGGCCGCTGGGCTCCGCTACTGTATGGTGACATATAAGGGCCAGGGAACTGGGCTATGAATTTCCGTTTTTGCTATAGTATGATCGATTTGATTGAAGTAAATTTAAAAGGCATGAGGAAAATTTAAAGAGAGAGAGAAAAAAAGTTCTACGAGCCTGGTGGCGCACATGTCACCGCCCCGTTACAAAGGGGACGCTCATAGCATCCATCCATACGCGGCTCTGAGGCTGTACAGTGAAAACACCTCTACCTGTCGGTAGACTGCCTGTCGCGTTATCCAGTAGATAAACAGATCACCAACCATCTCACCGATAGCTCGATAGCGTCGGTCTCGCTTTCTCTGTTGCTCAGCTATTCTACGTCGGCGCCTAAAACGAAAGCAGTGATGTGTCACTGCATCTCATAACTGACAGCCTGAAATCATCGCCCTCCTACAATCCCCTTCACTTGCTCGTACTCCCAGATGGTGTACTACATCGTCACGTGCCTCACCTCAACTACCGACAGACACTTACCCGCTGTAATTTCTTGGCATGCTTCCTGTTTTCCATGGCTTTCAACTCAGCATATAAATCAGTTACTTTAGGTAAGGAAGTTGTTTAGAAGGAGCAACGTGAAATACGTGAATGTCGGCGTAATTCTGACGCATTCCGCACCGACCTTTTCCAACATCTCCTTTTTTTTTTCTTTTTGGGCTTCAACAATTACCCTACTATATGCTACTGACCTAAATAGTGATAATGCATCTTCTATAGAGTGGCCAAGTATGAAGTTTAGATCAACATGAGAACTTCCAGCTGCTAACAAAATGTGGTCGCAGTTAGCCTGCTGGTACACGTTCGACGTGAGCTCGAATCGTAAGCGGTATGTGTCGCCTTTGGCAGTACTGCTAGAACAGATGCATCTTTAGGCTCCTGTTGGCTAGTAAAAGTTTTAATTCGCACAATGTTAAAGTTACCCCCTGTGTACAACCAAGCCATCACGGCAACAACTGAGCGTTAAGAAACAATAATGCATCAAGGAGAGCACTGTTACATCTTAATGAAGCTTGCTCGTCACATCACAATGAAGCACACAGAAAATAAAATGTAAATTAGTCGTACTTTGCATCGCTACCGTCATGCACGCTTAGTTTCCTCCACACCGCAACGAGAAAAGGTGTTCGAGCACACGAAAATAATTGCTTGCGTACCAAATTGCGGTATTTTGTGGATATCAAATTTGCGCCCTACTTTTCTTTAGAAACGCGCACAAATTCTTAGACGCGACGCTATTTATAAAAGTCCCCTAACAAACCTCCTAGCGCAGAGTTTAATGTGAGCGCCCTCCTGCCTTAGCTTCGTGCTATAGATCGGCACTGGCCTTCGAGCGCTATGGCCAGATGGCGCGACGTGCTCACGATAGCCGCGAGATGTAAAAACGAAAGTGCGTCGCAGTGAAGCGAGATGGCGACTTGGCCACCTTTCAGCAAGCCCACCAGATGGCGCGTGGTTTACCATGGAAAGGCTCTAAAGCTTCGTAAAGAAGGCCTTGAACATTTAATTATGTTTATTAGACCTGCCTCCACGCGTTTCCATTGAGCTTACAATAAAGTCGTGATAGGAAATGCTCGGTGAGAAGGCACCAGGTGCTAAAATTCAATCCAGTTCTCCACACCGTGAAATACGTCGAACTAGGGAAGCTCTTTTATTATTATTATTATTATCGTTGCCCAGCCACAGTGTTTTGGTGGCTGTGGCACTCGGATGCTGATCAGGAGGTCGGGGGATCGAATCCCGGCCGCAGCTGCTGCATTTCGGTGGAGGATAAATGTTGAGGCCCGTGTGCAGCGCGATCTCAGTGCACGTTAAAGAACTCGCGGCGGTCGAAATTTCCAGAACCGTTCACTACGGCGTATCTTGTAACCATATCGCGGTTTGAGGACGTTATAGACTCCAGAAATCATCATGATGCTTAATCGTGACGTAACTGGCAAGGGCGTCAATCGTAGTCCCCGCTGCTTTCAGGGATGGAACCTGCAACTTCGAGCTGATGAACCTCCTTCTCTTAATCGTACATTGACACTGGCACAATCACTATCATGCAGCAAGTGTTGATGCAGCGCGGCAGAAGGTAGTGTGTAGAGGGCTAGTGCGTCTCGGCTTTTTTCCTAGTGCGGGACAGGTACTGAATCGGACGAACGACTCTTGCCCAATCCCCCGAAGTGGGTAGATGCCAAATGTGAAGAGTCATCATCGTCATCGTCATCATCAAGGCACAGCCTCAACCTAGAACACCTAAGCAGTTTATATCTATAGTAACGTGTTCTCGGCTCAATTGCTTGGGCTTCCGACAGTGTCAAAGGAAGGGGTTGCCAGGCGCCGCCTTGATGAAGATATGGTTATCAGTGGGAACACATCATGCGTATTCCATAATATCGTAAAGACTATGAAGGGAAAGGAATCTTTTTTCTTAGCGAGAAATGAAGTGGCATTTTTACTTTGGGTCGTATATAGCTCACAAATACCATTTTGCCGCATAGTTAAGCCAAGGGTGCCCCCGTTCAGAGATATATGCGAGAACATTATAATAAATAAAACTTATATGACGAGATGTCTTCAAGTTTTCTTGTCCTGACGACTTCTTGGCGATCATTCTGCATGTTATCCGTAATTGCGCAGTAGAGAGCCACTCCGCATGATGATGCCTTTGAGTAAAAGATTTTAAAAACTTGCAATATTATTGTGGAATAATCGCCACGCGACAGCTATAATAAAATGTGCAATCACTATTACGAAACAGTTCTCGGTGACCATGACCGGAATGTTTATGGTGCAACTTTAGATTCGCTTATATCCTCATTAAAGGTCACCACAGATAGATAGATAGATAGATAGATAGATAGATAGATAGATAGATAGATAGATAGATAGATAGATAGATAGATAGATAGATAGATAGATAGATAGATAGATGTTTCGACCGGCGCCGCACGCTATGCTGCTGACCACGGCGCTTCAGCGGCCGATCACTTTTATACCTGTTGCTCGCACAGGCCTGGACTCACGCTGACCGCTGCGAGAGTATCGATCTCAATGCGACGCAAGCCGTTTTTTTTTTCTTTCCCCTTTCTTTCCTTCCTCCGCTCGAGGTTTTCCCAGGTACCCCAACACGAGAGCATCAATAAAGAGGTCACGCACCACTGGGTTTGCGTGCAGCGGGCGTGCATAAGCGAAACTCTGTCGTCGATCATAAAGAACAGTGTTGCCTCGTTGCTCGATTTCCCCGATTAAGCGACTGTCCGGTTAATTACTGGTTAATTGGGTAACTGCTGTTCGGACCCTATAAGGGAGGCATAGAGACGGAATATTAAATGCGAAGCATTTCTTGGCGAACTTTAGTCACTTTGGCCGCATCTATCTATCTATCTATCTATCTATCTATCTATCTATCTATCTATCTATCTATCTATCTATCTATCTATCTATCTATCTATCTATCTATCTAGCCGCCTACGTTTCGGTGCTCTCCTGGCCGTCTCATTCACCCGGGATACACCAAAATTTCAACGGTAGGGTAAGAATGTGTGACGAGAATGAACGATTGATCTTTACATACCTAAAGTGATATACTCGTCATCTACGTCAGATTAGCGACACTGCAATCACCGGTCGCTCACACCAGCAGTGTTCGGTCGACGGTATGCGAGTATTCGTCACACGTGTTTGAATCTTGCGAGTTACTGTGCTGAGGCGCTTACCGCACTTACGGTAGGAGTTCTCTGCCGTACGGTCATGCGTTACTTAGCACTCAGTACCTGAAACATCGGGGACGTTTCAGATACATGGCCGAAATGTTCCTAATGATAATAACTTCCGGAGCCTCAACATGCAAAAACCCAAGGTTTTCTAACGTTCAACTTTGGCACGTTCAACCATGGTATGATTATGAAGCATGTCATGATTATGATTTTGATTATGATTCTGGTATGATTATTTATTTCTTATTCTTTTTATTTACAAATACTGCTGTTTCAGTTATTGATACATAGCAGGAGCGGATACAGATGTTCAACACAATGAAAAAATACAACTTAACAAAATACATGATTTCGCAACTCTTGTTCAAATTTCTGAGCATCGAGTCTGCGCAAAGACCTATCAAGCTCATTCCATAGATCCACGGTCCGCGGAAAAAAGGTAAAACTTAAAAGAATCAAGACTAGCTCTAAAGGGCATAATATTTAGGGGATTGAATCGTAGGGTACGGCGTGCAGAAGCTGCAACGAAAGAAATGGGCGCTAGAACACTCAAGCCGGTGCGAACTATCTTATGCAGGAGGAATCATGATTTGATTATGGCATGGTGTGATTATGATTTTTGCACGGCATGGTATCTTTATGAAGCAACGTGCCGTTCAAGTTCAGCACGTTATCATTATGAAGCGCACCGAAGCAGAGCGCTCCGAAAACAACGACCACATGAGGTTCTTTAACGTGCACTGACACGGCACAGTACACCGGCCTCTAGCATTTCGACTCAATAAAAAATAAACAGGGCCGAGACCACCCTCCTGGCCGGGGACCGCCCTCTTTCAAGAAAAATTCATGACAAATGCCGGTCCCCGACCAAAACGTCCACAAAATAAAATGGCTGTTTTTCGAAGTGCCTCTTGTTTTTAATTATAACATACAGCAACCCACATTACTGCTGAATTAAAGCACACACACACTCATATATGTATATATATGGAGGGAGAGAGAGAGAGAGAGAGACAGTAGGTGAGGTGGAGGGCTTTCTTCGTTTCCCTCATCATTTATATAGACAGTAGACGCCGCAAAGAAAGAAAAAAAAAGAAAAAGCTGTTCATTTGTCGATGTCGCGGTCGGACGCCGAACTTTCTCAAGACAAAAGTTTGCTTGGCGTCAACACGTATATACGACGTCTGTTGTCTGGTGTGCTGCGTCACGCTTGCAGCTTTTTTCTGTAGCGCAGGTATTAAAAGTCAAAACACCAATGATCGCGTTGACGTCATGCTCGTTTCGTTTCACTGACCTAATACAATACTGGCCTCCTGAATCTCCTACGTTCATTACGCATGAACGGTTCAGAAGAATGCAAATAAAATAGGAGGAAAAGTCATAGCAATATATCTTGCAAGCAGACTTTATTTTTTAATGTTTGGAGTGATTGGCTATCGCGCAGTGACCGTCTTTCGCGCCAGAGAAACAAAAATGGAAGACAATAATTACTGTGGTCATTCGACGTGTCTTCACATTCGCGCCAATCGGTCGTGCGTAACCGAAAATTAAAGCCATCGTTCGATTGCTCAACGCCTATCTGTAGCGGGCAAAATCGTAATTAGAACGATTATTCATGCGGATGAGAGATTTTGAAATAAGGATTAAGTGCGCGCCCGAAAAAGAAAGATGTATTACGTGTTCTCGTCGGAGCGTTGAGCGATCGATAATTCGCCGGTCATAATATCGCGCTTCAGGAAGGCACTTGAGCGAATACTGTTCCTTCGTTATATGGACAAGCTACAGCGCTAGAAAATTCGCCGATCATAGGAGTGTCGGGAAAACCATCAATGGAAAATTATCATACAGGAGAGAGAGAGAGAGATAAGCAATAACTAAGCAGAATGTGACGAGCGTTTATCAACTTGGTGACTATTTATTTATTTAGTTAGTTAGTTAGTTAGTTAGTTAGTTAGTTAGTTAGTTAGTTAGTTAGTTAGTTAGTTAGTTAGTTAGTTAGTTAGTTAGTTAGTTAGTTAGTTATTACGATACCATCAAGGCGCACTGGGCGTGAAATGGGGGCAGGTGGAACACGAGCAAACAAAACAACAGTAACAGCAAAGCGTTGACAGGCAAGAGTTGATACTGTACAGGTGCGCGACAGGTGTGAGACACCTACACTTAAATAAGGCAAATGAAAAACAACACCAAACAATGTATCGATGCCGATACTGTTACCTAAGTAGTGCGAGTCGCTAACGGTAGCCTTGGAAGTCGTTATGTCTTCTTCGCAGGCGATTGAGGTGAGAAGGTGGCACCGCGCGGTCATACTCTAGGGTCAAAAAAGGAAAGTCGTACAATGCGTTTGTTCCACAGGAATGGAAGCTTTTTGCATCCATCATCGCGATCGCTTATCAATTTGCTTATTGATTTCTTTCATACTTAACTCCCAGTGGTGGTGTAGTACATGAGACAGTAGACAATCACCAGTAGTTATAAAGCCAATTTGGCCGCGTTAATCCTCCGGTAGTAGAGCGTCTGGAAGTGGGCCGATCAGGGAGGTGCTGATTGCAGTACTCATGAGGGGGCCACAGCAGATGCCTCAAGAATGCTGACGACGATTCCACTCTGAGGTTACCTCAGTAATGCGCATGACTTCATACATTTTGACGGTGTCCGCTTGGGCATCATCATCATAATCATCATCATATCTACGCCCAACTACAGGGCTCCCATAACTCTCTAGTTACCCAGGTCATGCGGTAACTGCGACCTTGCAATCCCGGAAAAACTTCTCTATCTCACCTGCCCACCAAACTTTCTGCCGCCCCCCGCCACGCTTGCCTCCTCTCCCGTTACGCCTAATGAGCAACGATTATCTTGCCCCCTAGAAATCAAGTCCAAGAAATGGGGGTGGGCAGGGCATGAAATGAGAAGATATCCACGAAGACATGCGTAATGATCTGTCAGCAAAAATATATATGCTGTGTTCCAGGAATGACAAGGCGCGTTACGTAAGGTGTTTTAGAAAATTTTATTCGGCCTACAGGACAGTCCTACAGTGTCAAGGGCGCTCGGTAAGGCCAGATGCTTTCAGAAAGCTCAAAAGTGCTTTCACTGCCTTCCGAGCCGTTGGTCCGTGAGGACGGTATTCCAAGATTATCTCTTCAGTTCGAGGACCTCGACGATCGGCCACTTTCTGTGCAGATGCTGCTTGAACAGCGCCCTCACTGCTCGTCGGCCCACAAGGCACTGAGAGCACTCTTGCGCTTTTTGAAGACGACGGGTTTGCGCGAACGCTTTTAACAGTTGGACTTGTCCCACAACGTCTCTTTCATTATTCCCCTTCTTCCTCCCTCTCCCATCTTTGTATTCCCTCTTCCCATTCCCCCAGCGTAGGGTAGCCAACCGGACGCCTGTGTGGTTAACCTCTATGCCTTTCTGTTTTTCCCTTCCTTCCTTCCTTCCTTCCTTCCTTCCTTCCTTCCTTCCTCCCTTCCTTCCTTCCTTCCTTCAGTTCGAGGATGATTTCTTTTCTTCTCCTTCTCCCATCCCTAGTGTAGGGTAGCCAACCGGTCTCCTGACTGGTTTACCTCCCTGCCTTCTCTAACTTTAACTCCCTTGCCCTTCCTTTATTGAGCCAACTGCGGCCGCAATGCGAAGTGGTGACTGGACTCTGCGACATCATGTGCTATACGCTTTAAAATTCAAAACTAAAGCTATTGCCCTCATTTTGTTTTCTTCCGGGATTTAACACAATATGGCTAAAGCAACGTTAATCGGTTTTCAGAAGAATAGTTCGCCCCGCGCAGACGAGGCGCTAGTTTATCATTCCAAACCGTCTTGGCATTTCGCTTCAGTGTCCCCTTAACGAACATTGCGACAACGCCACCTACGCGTCATGAATAATCTACGGTACGGAAATTCCTTGGCACGACACGTATCTGTCTACTGCCAGTGACACGTCACGCATTAGGAAGCCTTCCCTCGAAGGAATATTTCCCCATCCAGCAAAGTCATACGGCAAACTTTCAGCCGCTAAAGGTTATGTTTGAAATACTGTAAGCCTGTAGGCGAAGTACTGTAAGCAAAGACAAGACAACCGTTGGTCGGTAAGAGTAACACAGTGGATTACTTGAGAAGGCAAGCGTGGCAGGGGGCGGCAGAAAGTTAGGTGGGCTGATGTGATCAGGAAGTTTGTGGGGATAAATTGGGCCCAATTAGCACAGGACAGAGAGAACTGGAGATCCATGGGAGAGGCCTTTGCCCTGCAGTGGGCGTAGACAGGCTGATAATGGTGATGACAAAGCCTACGTTCCTTGAGTTTAGAGATTACGAGGAACGAAGTGTGGGAACGACAGCTCACCGATGCTAATTCTAGCTCGCATTTATATGTCCCATCAAGAACACGGCACTTTGTTTCAGTAGTTAAGCACAGCACCGTGAAAGCTACAGGCATATTAAGCCAATCGGGAAGGCGGACACATGTTATACGTGTCCTTCCGCGCCACGGCATCTGCCAATGGCGGGCGCTGCAGCCACAGCGGCAGCCTTAGAAAAGCGGGAGGAGGACGTAGTAGGGTTTCTATTGGCAGGAACACGCCGTAGAAGCGTGTACAAGCAATGGCGTGTCCTCTCGCATCGCAAGAATTCTGCACTCGATGTCCTCGTAGCCTTGGTTCTGCTGCACGGAACTAGTCAGACAATATAAAGGCGTGGGTGATGGCTGCGACGCAGTAAAGATCGCTTGCTGCGTGCTTTGCGCCAGCTCGCCCTCGCAAAAACCGCGGTAAGCGTGCGTTCTGGGCTACGCACGTCATTCACTGCGGGGATGGACGTGGTCGCCTAATTAGCGAGAGTTAACGGTTACTGTGTTTTAACCATGCCAACTTAGCGAAACGTCCAGGGCCATTTTGTGGAACTCGAAGACTTATTTTCGCCGCCTAACGTGCGAGACAAGGCTACACTTAACTACAGAAATACATCGAAAGACGAGATAACTGTAAAGTAGGTATTAGGGCATCATCATCATCATCATCATCATCATCATCATCATCATCATCAGCCTGTTTAGGTCCACTGCAGGACGAAGGCCTCTCCCAACGATTTCCAATCCACCCTATCCTGAGCGAGGTGGTTCCACTTTATGCCTGCAAACTTTTTAATTTCATCGCTCCATCTAATCTTTTGCCTGCCTCTGTTACGTTTTCCCTCTCTTGGTATCCATTCCGTTGCTCTTACTGTCCATCTGTTATCTTTCCTCCTCATGACATGTCCTGCCCAGGTCCACTTCTTTCTTTTAATTGATATAATAATATCGGCTATTCCTGTCTGTTCTCTGATCCATTCCGCTCGTTTTTTATCTCTTAGCGTTACCCCCAACATTTTTCTTTCCATTCCACGTTGCGTGCTCCTTAGTTTTATCTCTAGTTTTTTCGTTATCCTCCACGTTTCTGCGCCGTACGTTAGTACTGGGAGAATGCAGTGATTGAATACTTTTCGTTTTAGTGAGAGCGGTAAGTTTCCAGTCATGATTTCATAATGCCTTCCGAATGCGCTCCAGCCCAACCTTATTCTACGGAGAATTTCTTTTTCATGGTTAGGAGTTCCTGTTATTAACTGTCCCAGGTATACGTATTCGTTTACACATTGTAAGGGTTCATTGTTGATTTTAAATTTCTGTTCCTTAGCTAGGCTATTGAGCATAACTTTGGTCTTTTGCCTATTCATTCTTAATCCAATTTTAATACTTTCCCTGTTTAGGTCATCAATCATGTTTTGTAGTTCGTCTCCATCGTTGCTAAATAGCACAATGTCGTCTGCGAATCTTAAATTGCTGAGATATTCTCCGTCTATTCGAATTCCCTTGTCTTCCCAGTCTAGACGTTTAAAGATTTCCTCTAAACATGCAGTGAATAGCATCGGGGATATCGTATCTCCCTGTCTCACGCCTCTCCCGATCGGGATTTCTCTGCTTCTCTCATGTAGGAGTAGTGTGGCTGTGCAATCTTTGTATATGTTGTTGATGGTTTTGACGTATATGTCAGGTACCCCTTGTCTACGTAGAGCTTCTAGAACTGCTTGTATTTCTATCGAGTCAAATGCTTCCTCGTAGTCGATAAACGCCATATAAAGAGGTTTGTTATATTCCGCGTACTTCTCAATTACTAGGTTGATAGCGTGGCTGTGGTCCATTGTCGAGTAACCTTTCCTAAAACCAGCTTGTTCTCTCGGTTGATTAAAGTCGAGTGTTTCTCTTATCCTCGTAGAAATTACTTTTGTAAATAGCTTGTATATTACTGGGAGTAGGCTAATTGGTCTATAATTCTTTAACTCCTTTATGTCACCTTTCTTGTGGATAAGGATTATATTCGCATTTTTCCAATTGCGTGGTATATTACACGTCTTGACACATTTCGTGAAGAGCGATGCACGTTTTTCAAGTATAATATCTCCTCCGTCTTTAATCAAGTCGGCTGTTATACCATCTTCACCAGCTGCTTTACCGCGGGACATGCCTTTGACAGCTTTTTTGACTTCGTCAGCGGTTATACATGGAATTTCATTGTCCTCCTCAGATTCTATTTCTATTAAGGATGTATGGTCTGTCTGAGAACTGTACAGTGCAGAGTAGAAATCTTCTACTACTTTTACTATTTCGTTGAAACTGTTGATAACGTTACCTTGTTTATCCTTTAGCGCATGCATTTTGTTTTGCCCTAAGTGCAGTTTCTTTTTGACCGTTTTAATGCTGGTGCCTTTCTCTACAGCTTTCTCTATTTCTCTCGTGTTAAAGTTTCTTACATCTCTTTGCCTGGCTTTATTGATCAATTTTGATAGTTCTGCGAATTCAATCTTATCTTTTGGCGAAGTTACTTTCATTTGTTGGCGTTTTTTTATTAAGTCCTTGGTAGATTGGGACAACTTACTTGTTGTTTGCTTAGTTGTTGTACCCCCGACTTCTATCGCTGTTTCAAGGATTGTTTTCGTTATGGTTTTGTTCATTTCCTCTACATCGTCACCGTTTTCGTCTAAGGCCTCGAACTTATTGCTTAGGGCTACTTTAAATTCTTCGTTCTTGGATATGATTACCTCTAAATTACATTTTTTTCTAGTAAATAATTTAGTTCTTGTTTTCTTTAGGTTAAGTACAATCTTTCCCCTTACTAGTCTGTGATCGCTGCATTTTATCTTCCCCACTACTTCTGTGTCTTGAATTATACCTGGTTGTTCGCACATTATAAAGTCGATTTCATTCTTTGTTTCCCCGTTAGGGCTTTTCCACGTCCACTTCCTATTCTTGTGTTTCTTGAAAAACGTGTTCATTATTCGGAGTCGGTTTCTTTCGGCAAATTGTACTAGCATTTCCCCACGGTTATTCCTATGGCCGACGCCGTAGTTGCCAATCGCCGTGATCGCTGCATTTTACCTTCCCCACTACTTAGGGCGTCGATCGTTAAAACGCGAGTCGTACCTCAGCTGTAAGCTTTCAGTGAATGGCACCGAAAGCTGACTGACACGTGCAACAGAAAGGCATATTTAATAGAGCACAGCGCTGCCAGTTCTGTGAATCGAACCAAACGGTTCCCGTGCAACCACAAAAGAAGCCAGCAATACGTGCATACACGCGTGACTTCGGCGTATATCAGGGTGCAGCGGGGGTACTGCCACGGTGGTCTAGTGGCCATGGCACTCGGCTGCTGATCCGAGGGTCGCGGGATCGAATCCCGGCCGCCGCGGCTGCTCTTCGATGGAGGCGAAATGCCAAGGCTCATGTACTGTGCGATGTCAGCGCACGTTAAAGAACACCAGGTGGTCGAAATTTCCGGAGCCCTCCAATACGGCGTCTGTCATAATCATAGCTTGTTTTGGGACGTAAATTCTTAGTAATCAATCAATCAAAGATGCAGCCGGCCTACATGACAACATGCGTACGTACACAATAACATACAATGTATGTACGTATATATTGCAGGTTTCTATATCACATTCCGTAGAAGTCGCGTATTTCGTAAATAGTGATAACCTTATGTACACTCTAATTCAACGTTAGTAAAATACAATAGCACACTCTGACAGTAAGAGGTATGACTGGGTTACGTGGAAGAGTGTGCTGTGCGGCCGTCTCTGCAAACGCCCAGTATCAGTGGCACCCAGAGACGAGCTGAGCGAGCGTTCGTCGGCAGTCCAACACACAAGAGCAACACGCGAATTCCTGCGTGTCCCACAACGATAACGCGCCGTACCAGGATTTCTTTCATCGCTTGGTCCACGCTGGTTATTAGGCGACACACGAACACGGGCAGTGTTCCAGCTCGCGCCTTCAGCGCGTACCTCAGCGCCTTCAGCGCGTACAGATGAATAGTCGGCTTACATGACAACGTCAGCAAAAGGGGTAACCTTCTGGGCATAATTAACGTCTGACACATTTTCCGGAACCTAGTGTAAGTAGATAGTGTAAAAATAGACAGTGCTGACACTGTCTTTGAATGGTAACCTCAGGCGTAAATAGCAAACAGGCGACGCGTACTAATGGTGACAGCAGGGCAAACCGAAGGAACGTGTCATGCTTCGTATCGTATCCGTGGATGTGAACAACCAACCAGAAGTATAGTATTTGACAGCTCGCGTACTGGTGACATCGGCTGTTTGAGGCACGCTGAATACACCGGGTCAATTGGAAGTGGGTCACAGCGCATTCAGCGCAAATGATTGCTTCGGCATCCTAGCGTGCTCAAAGCACGATATGAGTGGGCGGAACGCACCGTGCAGTGTCCGGAGCAATTTTGAAAGTTCCTTAAGGCGCCGGTGTTACTCCGGCGGCTCGGCCAAACCGTTTTAGTCACTTTCTGAGCGGCGGCGGCGGCAGCTATTCTGCTTGGTATACAAAGTTGGCTTACTAGTCATTGAAAAGCTTTATGTCTGTAGATTTCAAATGTGTACACTAAAGATAACTGCAGACGGATTGTTTAGATACGGACGGCGATGAAACAGACTTGATGAAAAGGGTTTCGCTGAATGTGTTCCAGTTGTGACGATATTTTGAAAACTCTACTAGCTCTACAACAACGTTATTAGCACAGCACCTTTAAGACGTAATTATCTAGTCAATTTAAAGAAGAAACTTTCGTTGTGTTATTGATTTACCCTTTATTGGTTTTTAAAAGCGGTAACTAAAGCAACTTTTGCTGCAAATTGTGCGGAAACTACTCCCCAGACAGACAGACAGACAGACAGACAGACAGACAGACAGACAGACAGACAGACAGACAGACAGACAGACAGACAGACAATGACCTTTTCTCCCCAGACCAATTTATTTTTGGAGCGAATATGGAAGGCAACGTTTTGAGTCCGACTGCTCAGTTTTATTACCACACTGAGAAGTGCGTTTTTGTTATAATGATCGAAAGTGGGCTACATGAACATACATAGTCCTAGTTTTGGACACTTTACCGGAATACCGCTAAACCAGCCGGCGTGAGCTTGCGCACGAAGAAAGTAAGATGATAAATCTAGTATGCTGAGATGTGGTGTTTAGATAAAGTAAACAGAAATGCCAAACAAAGCACTCATAGTTCCCTAATTCGTTGCGCTATAAATATCAAGGAAGTCGCCGTTAATTTCCAAACCGTATTGAAGACAGAGCAGGGGTAGGTTGAAAGCTCCATCTAGGCTACGCCGTCATATTTGCAGACACGAATCACAGCAGAAAATTGCAGGAACACAGGAAATTCCATTTGTTTTACAATTACAGGAAAAATTTTCGGCTGGTGCCACCTACACGAAACGAACGAAAACGCCGCATCAAAAAGTACCCGGTTTCGCCGAGTGTCATGCGCGTGGCCATTTTGTCTCAAAAGGAAGAGGTTTGCGACTTTTCGCCTTGACTTTTACGCACAGGAGGATCTAAAATCCCTGTATACCCGCTTTGCTGTGGTGTCCACCATAGCTCTGCCAAGTAGTGGTAGTGACAAGTCCTCCTCTCCCGTCCTCATCCCTTCTATTTTGTCATCTGCTACAGCGCCGTCAGCCATTCGCTTCCTAACCTGACCGGTTCTCCAAGCCCTTGCAAGGCAACCGCCTATGTAGACCCTGACAGAGCTCGTATTCAATCTTAAGCGCACGGTCTTCCGTTTTTACTCTCCCCGTGGGTGCCTAGGGAATAGAAGAAGGCAGGGAGACAACGAAGGGACTCAACAACACGAGTCTTCTAGCGCTTGGGGGCCCCGAAGATAGGCAAGGTGGCACGGTTGGCACTTCGTCAGAACTTCGGAAGAAAGTTGCCATAGGAACCAGGAACCTCTCTACCGGAGGCGGAAGCCCTCGGGCACAACCACTGGGAAAGCTTGTCGGCACATAAATCGCTTTCGCTACTTGGCAAAGCGGTTATACAGGGAATTTAGGAGGCAGCGTTCTTCCCCTCGATGTAGCCAAAAAAATAAAAGCAAACAAAAGGACCCGCACTTCGTCCTCACTGGTGGCGTGGAGAGGGCTGAGAAGAAAAGCAGCCCACCTAAAAAAGACTCCCCACCTGCAGCCGTCCTTATGAGCGCATATTACCACGGCCGCTCTGTGGCATGGGAAACAACAATAACAATTCGCACTGCGGTTGTACGAACAGGAGAGGCAAACCACGGTGCAACCATGCGGCCTATTCGTTGATGGAGAATGCGGTTTCTTGGCAGCATCGTCGGACAGATTAATTGGAAGTAATGGCACCGTGTATGTAAAGGGCCCGTTCACTGGGAAGGACTTGGAACCATGTGAGGAAGCCGAAAAAATTAAACCAAATGAGTAAAATCGATGAACCACCGACAATAGTGTGCTCTCGCAGATATTATAGCAAGGCCAGCTCACCATCAGCAACAGAAATTTCTGTCACTTTGTCGTCTGCACATCAAAAGGAATTCATGTACAGCAGACTGAAAGGGACGTCAACTTTTGGCGAGTAATAATGCGTCCTTCCCTCATCACATTTTATAAATACCTGCTTATTACCAAGACATGAAGATCCGCGTGTTACACGCAGCATGCTCCAATGTAAATGCAAGGCACATCAAGCTCTTAACCCACCTACAGCAAGAAACTTAGTACTTAGAGAGAGACGCGACAAGGCGTTGAAAAAGAATCACTGACCATGGGCATGTTGCCGCCACCTCGTATGTACTGCCCGTAGTACAGTCTAATAGATCGAACAAACAATGGGACGAATGAAGGCATATGGGAAATTGTAGTTTTGAGGAGTAGTAGTTACTATGACACAAAGCCAAATCGAAAGGAATTAAAGTAGACGAAAGAAAACCGGTGCCGTCAATAGGAACCAAACCTACGATTGATGAAGCTGTAGGTTGCGTCCCTGCCCATAGCAGGTGTGCTCTGCGTTCACTTTAACCATTCCAATTTGTGTCATAATTATTACACCATACCCCTTCAAAAAAGAAAGAAAAGACTAAAATCAATTTCCCATATCCTTTCCATGACCTCTGTTGGATTTGTTAGGTTGTGTGAAAGGAAGCGAGCCCGTGACCCACTTCCCTTTCGTTATTCAGTATCCTGCGGCCTACGAAATAACAATATCAACTGCAGTTAGCGGAGTCGGCATTACCTCGCCAACTAAAAAATTAAGCACTTTCAGTAAAACATGTTGTTGGGCAGATTGACACAAGATTCTTACAATGAAAAAGACTCGCAGCTTCTTTCTTTTGCCTCTGCAAAGCCTTGACGCTCAATGCCTCGTATGCGGCAGCCACAATGCTACAAATAGTCAACGAATCTATCATTGAACCCCTACAAATTCGTCGTAGCTCCGTGAAAACGCGGGGAGCGTAAACGTTTGTAAACCGGCACGTAGGACGTTTAAATAACTACGGCGGAGTTGGTTTACCTGTCACAACGTCTCACCGGACTTATCCGTCCTGCTGTTGCCACCGGGTGGGCAGCCGATGCAGTAAGCAGCGTAGGGCTCCGTCTCCGCTCTTGTTTACCCGCAGGTCGACCGATTCTGCCTCCAAGATTTAGGAAAGCCGGCAGGGAGTTCGTTGACCCAAGCGACAAGCAATTACGTTGCGAGTTGTCCGTTGGAGTTCTATTAAGACCGTGTTTTCACAGTGTTTACCAATCACTTGTTGTGGCGGACTGCTCCGGCTCTCGAGGGGACGGGTGGTTATTCTCTAGTTGTTTTGTACCCAGTTTACTTGCTGAGAATTTGGTGAAAACATTGTGATCGGAAATACTTTTTTTTCATCTATTGTTTACTGTGCAGCGCGAAGCGCGATGGCACAGGTGTTAACTCCACCAGTGACTCCATCTTTCTTTCCCTCTTTCAGTTAGGCGGTAAAAAATCCGAGGCCTGCAAATGAATTAGATATGCTCACATATAGCGAGCGGCGTTATGTACTCTAGTGGTTAAGATAATTGCACTGCTCTGCATTCTTCCATCGCTTCCAGAGGTTCGCCTTTCGCGGGACTTTTCGCGAGACAACCGCAACAACGCCGAACGCGCCGACACAGGCTGGACTACATAAGCTTCGCTCGAAAAGTTATCGCACCAAGCTAGACCATGAGTACCACAAGCGGCAACCGTCGCGAGGTTGGCATCTGCCGTTAACTGTATGGAAACGGGGCGCGGAATTGCTATCGCGTTTTACTCTTATTGGCGAAGCTTATCCGTGCTTCACTTGTGTGCGTGTGTGGGGAGGGGGGGGGAGGGGGGAAGAATCATTTCTTTTTCTAATTATATGTCTCTACAAGCCTCGTTACTTATCTGTATTAGTATACCTAGCCTGCTTCTCAGTTGATTTATCCATTCTTTCATAGAGCTTATAGGCCTTCGTGATCACGTCGCCGAAGTATGCATATATAGTCAATTAATTCTTCTAGGTGTCTGAGAAGTTAGGCGAAGAATGGGAAACCCAACATTTCAGTCCACTATCTGTGGGCGTACTCTCATTCGCTGAGGAGTCTGCCGGTCGCGCGTTAATGCCACCCACTGCCTCGTTCGTCCCCTCAATCACACGCGTAATGTTGCACATTTCATTACCAGCCAAACATTTCGTTTCCTGAACCCATCACAAGCACCCCACGCACCAACTTCCTCCAATGTCTGTCTCCGCCACCAACACACGCCACTTAATCAGCCTGCCTTTGGATCGTTCCACTATGCAAAGGAGCGGAGCATATTTACCCCGCTGTCACCGGGAACCGCCCCCACCTCATGACTTACGCCATTCGCTTTTCTTATCTTTTTTTTCATTTTCCCAGTCGCAGCCACACAACATTGATCGGAATAACAACAACAAACACGCCCGACCACATCCTTATTAAATTCGCTTCCCGAACCGCAAGCCAAAGAACAGTTCCGGCAGTTTCCTGCCGGACAGCCACTTCGCTGCTTTCATCACTAACCAAAAAAAAAAAAAAGGGCCATGGGTGATCGACGCCGCATTTACACAACGTGCCCTCAAATTGGTCGCAATCCTCTTCGGCGGGCCGGGCTGCCTTCCACTCGTTCCAGCGTGCGGGTCGTTCCTGGCTGATGACCCATATCACGTCCCACGTGCCTGTCCAGGCAGTAGGAGCAACAAAAAAAGCAAGAGCCCCAACAAGGCAGGTGTATGAATGACCGAGGGGCAGTAATTATAGAAGAGATAACACGCCCGTATGGTCGGCGAGTCCGCTATTGGTTGCTCAGCGTCGGTCTTCCTTTGAACGTATACCTGTACATCCTCTTCATCCCGGAGAGGCCCCCTCCCTTCCCTTCCACGCGCTCGGCTTTCTTGGAGCGCATCCCAAATTAGAATCTATTCCACGAGGGCGCGCTCCTCCTCACCCCGCTCATATAAGCGAGCGATGGTCACAACAACTGCGTCGGTGGTGGTGAGTGAAGCGAAGCTGCCGCGCCGTTAATTAAAGGAAGCGACACAAGTTGACAGAGGCAAGCGGGACAAAGGGAGACGGGGAGGGGGAGAAATGAACGGTGATGGGCAGGGGAAGGAAGGTAAGTGGGAAAGCGGCGGCCGCGGGCCACTTTGCGAAGCGTTTGTTATCTTTTCGTACTGGGACGGGTCATTGAAAGAGACGTCGTCCCCGCCGGTGCGCGAGCGTGGGTGATTAAAGCGGCGTCTATGAGGAAGCGAGGTATCGAAGAGCAAAGCGAAGTGGTGGATTTCTGGAGACGCAGGGAGAAGAATTTTGCGGGATGGGTCGACCTCTGTTCCGAGAGAGTCGGGGCTTTCTAAGAAGTCCTCTGGTTCCCTTAAGGATACACTGCGCGAACGGATCTATGTTTGAAGCGAGCTGCCGACATGACGCGTGGGATGTACCTGTGTAAACAACTGTAGTTGCCTGCTTCTAGTAAAGAAAGGCTAGTTTAGGATCGCTCCGCCGAGGAGCAGCGGCAACTAGATTGTTCTTTTCAAAGGTCGAAGTCGGCAGCAAGTACGAAAGGTAACAGCCTTAGTTAGCTGCTCAGCAACCGTACAGTCACCTTGCATTTGGTTCGCGTATACGATTCTATCTATCTATCTATCTATCTATCTATCTATCTATCTATCTATCTATCTATCTATCTATCTATCTATCTATCTATCTATCTATCTATCTATCTATGCACGTACGTGGCATTGCCTCTTTGGCTGTCTCGGAGCGACCCATTTAGGACTGCGCACCATGAAACCAGCTCTTATTGTGTTCAATGAATTACCATCCCTAACAGTAGAAATGACTGAAGAATGCAATGCTAAGACAAAAACACATTCTAAGAGATAAACTATGCAAGCGCTCCTCCACCCGTTGTTTCAATGCCGAAATTGAACTTGTAGAATTCCCGTTCTTTCTAATCAATAACGTCCCAGCAATTATAGTAGCGAATACTCCATCTGTGTGGTTCATCACAGCGTAGGCAAAACGCATTATTTTGATCTCAGAGAGGTCAGTGTTATTACTATACGAAGTCAGGGCAGAATGAACGAGGTTCATTCATCGATGGTATTTTGCAATATCGGAATATAATAGTCTCAGTGTGCGTGCATGAATGACGTTACTTCGTGGTATCAATTCTTTTTCTTTTTTTCACGTTTACTAGAGCGAAGACGAAGCGCTCAATCAGGCAGCCATTCAAATAAGTGTTCAATTTCAATACGTATAGCAACGTTTGTTCTAATCCAATTGAAGATAATAAATACTGGCCGCCGTTTGTCCTCTAAATATTTAGCCTCAGGTCCCGAGTGAAAAGAGTGGGGGGAAGACAAAAACTTGACTTCGCAGGGAATTCGAGGCGAAGGAATTCTAAGCAATTTGCTAATACGATAGCTTCTTATAACGCCGAAACAGAGCCAGCAAAATTGCAGCGCTGGGCACATTGTTTCATCAACTTCAACAACTTGTTTTATGCGCAGTAAACAGCGAGTGTGTTCGACACATCCAACCTAAAGGTCAACAGATTGCTTAATTAGTAACATCTAAATTGTTTATGCATCTTAAATTTTCCTTCATTTAAGATCACATTATGCAAACATCCGCTTACGCCGATTCTCTCAGCGTTATGAAACTCGAAGAAAGTTGCCCAAAATAGCACAATAAAGGTGTTTGTTTTTATATTTGAGAGAAACGCATTTTGGAATGTGAGCAGAAGAATGTGCACACTCAGCTGGATTCCCGAAATGCCAGCAGACATTAAAAGCAACAGAGCACCGTAAAAAAGGACTACTACAAAATAAAAATTAGAAATCTTGCCGTTCACTCAAACGCACACTCCTCCGTTGAAAAAAAAAGTTGAATTTTAACGTAACGCAAACGGATATTGGGGAATTTCACACACGCTGGGAGCGCACAAAAGGCCGTACGGAATGTGAACGAACACGACCCAATGTTTACCCACATGCCGAAAAGAAAACACTTCAAAATGTTATCTTTTTCTATTACGTAATTGCCACCAGCATGTTCAAAGAAAGCTTACCCAATCCTTTTTCCTTCTTTTTTTTTACTTCACCTTAAATTACGCGACATTTATTTTCCTTTCTTCAATAAACGCCATAAAGAATTAAACACGGTGAGGCAACAAGCGTCTAAATCACTTTCGCTCTTGCCTCTGTACAATAGCTTTTAGCCTCTGTTTTCTTTTTTCTTTCTTCAAGGCCGATGGCAGCGTGCTCTCTTGAAAAGCTGCCCGCATTACGAAATAAAGAAAAAAATGGGGATACACAAGGGAAAAAGAGGGCAATTTCGGGAAGGCTTTGACGAGAGATATCGGGTTGCGAGCGCCTCACCGCGGCGGCGCCCCTAAGCGAGCCCGCACTTGCGACGGTAACTCCGTTCCCGAGACCAGATCGAAGGCGTCAGTCGCCAACGAGCGGCGCTTTACAGAGCACCGCAACGCCGCTTGTATCCATCCCCTCTAGGGAGAGCGCGTTCGGGAGTAAGGAGCGAAGGGACGTCGGCTGTTGCACGTCGCTCCGGGGGAACGTACCGACGCTTTTCGGTCGCGCTTTCACCGGAGACGACAACTCTGTTTTGGCCCTTTCGCTCGTGCGTGTCTGTAGTTTCACACGCTCTCGTAAGAGCTGTATGATCGCCGGCCTCGAAGTTCACCTCGGGAGCAAACACGGTTGTCAGAAGCCTGTTACGCAGTGCTTGCTACAGCGCTACGGCGTATTCGTCTGCTTGAGCGTGGGAACGTGTCGTCCGCTTCGTTGACCCGTTAATGCAGTGACAACTCGCGAATGACTGAATTTGGTTCAGTTTGAAGACGTTCTGTGGTTGTGCTGCGGCAGGAAGTTGGCTTTTTCTAGCTGAAAAGTTTCGGAGTTGATTCGTAGGGAGCGAGTGCGTCTGTCTCCTTGAAAATTCAGGTGCACTTTTGCTTCGGCTCCACAGTATCTCTGCTTGACTTCCGTATTTGGACACTGCGTCAAAGATTCCTTTGGCTTGACAGTTTCCGAAGACTGTGTTCGCGCCTGTGCAGCCGTCGATTACGCCCAGTGATCCATTTATATTTTTACTTATTTTGCTAATGCGAGACAGGTTCGCGGAAATCGCGCTGAAGACCAATCACGCGACGAGTAGCGTGGACTCATCGCTGGAGTGACTTCGTGACTGGAGTTTTTATTGGAGACAATTCAATCGGAGGATTCCAGTCAACGGTTGCGCGTTTCCAGGAAGTGTGTTTGAATTTCAAAGGACTGTCGTGAGCACGAAGCGGATATTTTGTTTTGCCTGCTCAAGAACCGCTTCAAGTGGGAACAGGAGGTGGGTCGGACAAAGTAAGGTTTGAAAGTTCGTTTACTTAACCCACCCTAACGTTCAGAAGAAGTGTCCCTTCCCAAGGCACGGCACGTCATCGATTACTTGCTTCGAGTGCCAGCGACTGCTGTTCGTCGAAGCAACGGTAAATCATTAACCTTGGAATTCGGAGACGATAACAGTTTCTTTTTTCTTTGGAAAGCTCGCAATTAGAAGATTTCTGAATCTGAAACATGAAAGTTATTCGCAGAATTCTCCCGAGCTGTATGAACGGTCTTCCCTTGAATGCACCGAGGGACTCTATGTAGCACCATTTGAACAAATTTTATATCACTCGCTTGTCAGCGAATTTATCGAAGGACACTGCGGAAATGCGAGCCGACGTAAAGAAAATAGTGCGGGAACAGCCGAAAATCTGCTAAACCTGCTGACTGCATTTTCGGACCTATTTTCATGGCATTCAATACTTCAGACACGCCATCCAAGTGGTCTCGGCCAACCACGTCGACGTCTCTCAAAGCACAGGCAAGCCAGTGCTGAACTTGTTGAAGAAGCTAGCGTGAACCTTTTGTGGAACAGGCTTCATTCGGTGCAGCTGTTTTCTAAAAAGAGCACTCCAGAACTCCTCAGCGAAGCTCTGAATAGGAAAGCGACTGGGACAATTGATTGCGTCGCCTGTTCTTAAGCGCAACAGGATCTACGTGGTGCGCCTACAAGGAAGTGCAAGGACCTGACGTTGCGTTAAATTGTACATCCTCGGGACATTGTCCCCGGTTGTGCTACGCTGATATGGCGTCCGCAGATCTGCACGCCAGAAGACGTAGCTGCATCGCCTCCCTCACAGCCAAACCGGGCGAGTCCGCGACTGCGAAGCCTTCGGCGTCCGCACCCGCAGGAATCGCACCGGACGTCCGGACCACGGGCGTTCTGTTCCACGACAGCCGACGAAGCAGTCTCACTCGTCCAAAGAACGAGACGCACGCCTGGTCCGACGGCTCACCGACAAAGGCGCCCAGCTGGAGACTCCACTTGCAGCCGACAAATAGCGGCTCACCGTCGCACACGTCGTCGAGTGCCGGAAGCACTCCGAGCAGGCAGGCAGAGCCTACGACGTCGACTGCCTGTTCCGCCGCGGAGAACAAGACTACGACCACGTCGCCCTGGACCACGAATCGGGGTCACGCGACTGCGTCTGCAGCTACAGCTGCCCTCAACCTGGTGACGTGTCCTGTTCAAACGGTACAGAATGGCAAGGCGGAAACGGTGAGTGCGAGCAAATGATGTTTTCCCTCAAAGACTGCCACCATTGTTTAATGGGCAAGTTTAAGTGTGCCTGACTCAGAAAAAAGTGAATGTAGAGCAGATACATTTAGTTTATAAGTAATGTTGGGACCCGCTTGATTTCGTTCTCGCTAACAGCATTTAGGGAGGCCTCAACCGGAAATGAAATTTTTGGCGCCGATAAAGTCGAAGAACTTTGGGATCGCAGGTTTTGGACGGGTTGAGGAGTTCGTCGCGTCTTTTTCAGAGCGCCGCGAACTTCGTTTCCTTAGGTTGTCTACATCTGGCTGCTTTGGCAATGCTAACGTCTGTCAAGATTTCGCCACTGCTTCCATTTTGCAACGTCCATGCATACGCACGTCATAGCAGTAACATACACTTTGTGCGTAGAATATGAGGAAATATTTCTAACGAGCATTGTCTCCGGTTCCTTATATCGGCGGTGATACCATCGTTGTCAACCTAGCTGGTGACCGTGGAGGCGCTCTTGCACCTTCCCGTCTCCGAGGCCATGCTTCATGCAACTGCGACCTTTCGTGAGTCTGTTCCGGGAATCTGCGACCTGTAACCGGAGCGAACTGCTTTAAGGAAGTTTTTATTTTGCACGCTTAAGGAAATAAGTGCGACTGTTTAATGTACTATGAAGGTTTTAGATAGAATTATCTATTAGCTACCCTAATGAAACTCGTCTTCTTTCCTGACAAGATGCCTGCATCAGGAACATAGCGTAGGGTGTTCAGTAAAGTTTACTGTCGCCGATTTTTCAGTGGAGTTCTTTCAACTGATATGGGCATGCGGTTCAGTATGCAGACTAATGCTTGGTACTCTTCGTTCTCGCAGAAAAAAAAATATTGTCTTATGTGCTCATGCAGAGTTGGGGAGGGGATGGGGATGTGTTGGTTTTAAGTGCTAAGGTTCATCTTCGTATTCATTCTGTATGCGTCCATGACTCAACATAAGGAAGCTGTCAGTGTCTGTCTTCTTGCATACTTTTTCCAAGTTGCAGCAGTTGCAACGGAGTATGTTTCTAGAGGTCCTGGATTTACCAGCCAATGATGTCGTATGAAAGCCAAAGGAAAATGTTTATTTTGATATGAGTAATGCCTAAAAATTTCCATGCTCGCTCACTTCCCCTCTTCCCCTCTTGGAGGCGTTAACGCTACACCATTGTTTTATATGTTCCTAGTAGAAACTTATATATATATATATATATATATATATATTCTAATTAAGCGCGCGATAGCTTGCTTTGAGAGTGAGAGTTACCTCACTTTCGGGCATGTATGTACTGTTGCGATGTACCTTTCAATGGCACTTTGGAACAACCTTGCGGCTTTCAATGGCATTGATTCACATCCAACTCAATTTATAACATTCGACGTACCATTCTAACTATATGCTTTGTTCTTATGCAAGACATCCCGTTACAAAAGAGAAGAATCCGCGCCTCACTGCTCTCGCATGAAGTTTCGGCGTCCGATACCAAATTGAACGACACTATTACTCTTTGTGAGCCTAATTTTTTTTTCGCAGATGCTTCTTGAAGAACAATTTGGGGCTTAAACACGCAGGCTGTCATGCTGTTATTGATATCACCTCTCAATTCTTGCCTGCGTGAATTATGCTTTTACGCCGCTCAAATTTAACGCTTTCAGGACGCAGCGTATGCATTTACCATGCTCGAATGCTGATAAAATTGCCTGATAGTTGCGTCGCTAATGACTTTCTTAAATTCGATTTTTCATTGGTTCCTTCAACATAAAGCCTAAAAACTTAACCAACGCTGCTTCTGTAAAAGAAGTGGAACTCTTTTAATAGTCATGATGCTTAAATGATACGCAGGGATTCGTGAGTGGATTGACTGCAATTTCGAGTCCATTGCATATGGCTCATAGGTTAACAACATGTTGGTTATATCTCACAATTCAATCTTTGCGACCACTCCGATGACGTGTTCATTTACGAGCAAAACCATTCGACAAGTATCCGCATTGTGTATGACGTACCGATAGTATTGACGCACCACTGCTAGTTATTTCAGCGCCCTGTAACTCATTAGGATCAGTCTATTTCATTGTTTCGACACAGTACATGCCAGGGGAAGACAGGCTAAGCGCAGAATAAATCGCCTGACCCCCTATGCATCAAGGCATTATCAAAAGATGGATGCCAAAAATATTGGAAACGTCATTAGCCAAACGAAAACTGACAGAATCGATGTATTGGCGTCTAGAAGCATGCGCTTAATATGCATGGAAAAGGAATTTGAATGATTGACTTTTTATTTTGGCACAGAAGTATCTGGAAGCACCGGGATTAAATCGAGGAGGCATATTTGGGCGAGTTTGTGGCCGTAAATCTTCAGGATGCAGCGCGGATGAACACAAGACAAAATCAGGAGGCAAACACACAGGGCAAAGGATACTGCTGAAATTTTTTATTGGAAAAATACACAAGCTGTTCCTTGCCTATATGTGCGTCTTTCCAATAAAAAAAATTCAGTTGATAGTCAGCGCTTGCCCTGTGCGTTTCTCTTCTGCCTTGCTCTTGTGCTTCCGCGCTGTTCCATGAAGATGTTAATTCGATAACTATGGAATATTACCTCACCCTGCAGTGGTGGGTAGATATGGTGATGGTGAATATGATGACTGTAAAAGCGAGCTCATGATTTAAATTCTAGAAAAAACTGGAAAACGACCTAACGTCCCGTTACAAACCCTTCACCTTCTCTTGCCGCCCTATGAATTCTAAACAGGCTTTGACACAGTAACGGCGGTAGTGCAGCGTAAAATTCAATTCCTGTGAATTCAGGACGCGATTTACGACGTCAGTAGATGCGATCCTCGCCGCTTTCGTAACGCAACAAGCAGTAAAACGTGGGAGCCTTCGGTGATACAGCGACCCACTTTCTAAACAAGAACCCACCTTAATGTACACTAGGCCTAACAGGCAGAGAAAGAATAAAATAATTCCGGCAGAGGCTCAGTACGTCCACTACATGTAGGCGGCGTGAGTTAGCATTGTACTTTGTTTATTAATGCACAGAAAGAACATTATATCCGCATGCTTCACGACCATGGCCGTTTATGTATACCTACAAGCGTCTCCGTGCGCGACACGGCAATAAATTTCTGAAAGGACAAGGGAAGCATGCATTGCAAAATAACAGATGGGCAGAAGCAACGCGACCGCTACATTTGCATTGCCATATCCCGAAGCCCGCGTTACGTTGGAACATCAGAGAAATGGCTCGTTTCAATCATCGAATAACACTGTTACAAGTTGCCCGAAAATATCACCGTCGGCCTATTCTGTTCAACTGTGAGAGAGTATGGCATTAATATAAGAATGACTTATGCGGGTCACTTTTCCTTAATATAATAACCACCGGGTCTACGTTTGTAAGGTGCAGTGTGCCACGAGTCCCTCGCTGCTCCAAAGACGGGCCGTAGGCACTGTATCGCAAGAGCTGTCAAAATGTCATCTAGCTTCGTGGCAGCAATCACACAAAATATCTATTTATTCAACTTCTGCGACTGTGCGTGTGGGAGCCATGATACCGCCATGGAACGTACCGCAGTCGAAGATTTCGGCGTAAGCTATATTATATATATATATATATATATATATATATATATATATATATATATATATATATATATATATATATATATATATATATATATATATATATATATATATAGAGAGAGAGAGAGAGAGAGAGAGTTACGAAATATATATAAGTTATATAGCAGTTACATGTAGTTAGTAACTATATATAAGTAATCAAACGTTAAAATGTAATCTGCTCCAATTGAAACGAAGCATCCATAGCCGGCTATCAAACGCCAGTCCCGGAGCTTGCCAGCGCAGGCACTTCAGCTGCTAAGCAATCTACACACCCATATATATACACATATACATATATATTAGATATATATATCTGTGTGTGTGTGTGTGTGTGTGTGTGACGCTAAGGTGATGCAGCGTAGCGGTGCGATATTATGCAACATGGCTCGCTACCATGATGTTGCCCTGGACAAAGGACGTCTGCACCGTCCTGTACAAAGAAAGCAAGTGAAGTGCTCTCAAATACTTTCCTAGTCACCGCTAGCTAGGTGCTTACGCCAAGTCGCTTCACCCTTGGTCAAAGACCGAGACGCTGTGCAGTCGCAGAGGGTGCTCATCGTTACGAACGTGACTTGAAGGGTGCGTCACTCAAGTACCGCCTGCGTGCCGCCATAAGGGTGAGGTACTATGATAACGGTACTCCACCCGTAACACAAATTGCAGCATGTCGGCTGCCGGGAGAAGCACTCTTCATGCCTACGGGTTAGGAGCTTCAGGCTAGTACGGCTTCAAGCTTCGGGCTACGAATCCGAAAACATGCGAAGAGTGTTATTGGGTAGCAATAAGAAGTGATCCTTGACAAATTTTCGGAACCTCTTTATCCCTTATTTAAAAAATTACGATTACTTAATGGTATGGGCATGTAGTGTTTATTGATTGATTGATTGATTTGTGGGGTTTTACGTCCCAAAACCAGCTTTGATTATGAGTGGCGCCGTAGTGGAGGGCTCCGGAAATTTCGGCCACCTGCTGTTCTTTAATGTGCACTGACATCGCACAGTACACGGGCCTGAACATTTCACCCTGCGCCTGCCACTTGGTTCAAGTTGCCTTCGGAAATCGCGGCACGTTCGCTGGTATGTGTTTGCTTGCTTCTACATTCCATTCAGAATCTGCGATAAACGGTATGCTTATCTTGTTATTTCAATGTGTTCCAATGATACGTAAAGTGAATACTGTTGATGTGCCTTGACTTGGCCTGTAGAAAGTCCAAACAACAGTGGCGTACACCGCATACTGTGGACCGAGCGCTACGTTCATGAGCCTACACATGATTGCAGAGTCGTTATTCATGACGTACATCACAAGAACTTTGTGTTAGTGACGTAAAGCACAATCATTGATGTCCGTCATACATCTGTGCCCTACGGTCCAAATATTCGGGTATACCACATTAAGGGCATGATTAGGAAAGCATTGAAAGTAGGCGGCCAAATAGATAGATAGATAGATAGATAGATAGATAGATAGATAGATAGATAGATAGATAGATAGATAGATAGATAGATAGATAGATAGATAGATAGATACGAACAAAGTGACTGAAGTTTGCCAAGAAATGATTCGCATTTAAAATATCATTATACTTGGAAGCAGGTCATTTCAGCGAGTGTATACTATGGAGTTAGACGGCAAAACGAACACCTCTTTTTACAACCCCCTCCGCCCCTTTTGTCTGAGAAGCGTCAGCGAGAGCAGCGTTTATGAGTACCGAGAACCGTTTCTACAAACACTGCCATAGGTAGGCAGCACAAAGAGGTAGCGCTGCCTTATGCATGGGAAAGGCGTCTCAGAACTTCTTCGATCAGACCAGGTATTGATCCGTTCTTCAACGCTCCTTTTCACATTTCCGATCGAGTCCGCCGCGGTGGTCGAGCGGTCACGGTGCTTGACTGCCAACCCCAAAATCGTGGGTTCGATTACGGCCCCGGTGATAGCATTGTCGATGGAGGTGAAACTGGTAGAGGCCAATGTACTACGTCTTATCACGGCACGCTAAAGACACCCAGGTGTTCGAGATTTCCGGAGCCCTCCACAATGCGAAGCTTCAAACTGTGATATAGGCACGCAATACACAATCAACCATGCGTAACCCCCCTTACTCAATGCCTTCGGGCCTGTAAGGTATCTTCAATAAATAAATAAATAAATAAATAAATAAATAAATAAATAAATAAATAAATAAATAATATACTGATTCACCAGCCAGTCGCTTTATTATCCAGAACTTTCTCTACATCAGCTCGTTAAGATTTTAAGATCGCTGGCACAAGAAGCGTACGGAAATGACGAGGTGACGCAATACGTACACGTTAAAACTACGCTTCTATATTTCTTGGAGCCCTCCAATACTTTACCCTTATTTAACGCTCTGCATCCCTTCAACGTATTGAGCTGCTCCACAGAAAGGCTGAAAGGGGTTGCCGCTATTGTGTGCGTGCTTGCGTCAGCTCTATTGAACGTCGTTTTACTTCCCGAAAAATGAAAGCACTGAAACGGACACTGTACAGAAATGACCATATTTTTTTATGTCGTAACCTGCCTGCTTCTTTCATCCACGCCGTAGTCTTCCTTTATCGCAGTACTTCGACGGGGGGTCAGCAATTTTGTAAAAGGAACGGCAAGCAGGGTGCGGAAAGGTAAAAGGAAACTCACGAAAACGAGTGGGAGACTAGCTACGCTTGCCGAGGATTTAAAAGAAAGGAGAGAGAGAAAAGAAATGTGTCAGTACACTGGTGCGCTTTCTCGTGCTTTGTGGAAAGACGCCAAGTGCCACCGATGAAAGCGAATTCTTAGCGGGACGTTATCTAAGAAACCCAGCATTTCGATATCAGGGATCTTGCACATTGTCCGAGATTCATGCGCAACTGTTACACGGCCCTTAAGCCTGACCTGTAAATTGAGGACTTGTGGCGTGCGTTCGCGAAAAAACCCTGTGAGCCAAACCATGTGTGAGGCACGAACCTTCACGCACAGTGGAGTGTGTGTGTGTGTGTGTGAGGACGGACGTTGCACAAAACCTAACGAAGTGCCAAACCATGTGTGAGGCACGAACCTTCACGCACAGTGGAGTGTGTGTGTGTGTGTGTGTGTGTGTGTGTGTGTGTGTGTGTGTGTGTGTGTGTGTGTGTGTGTGTGTGTGTGTGTGTGTGTGTGTGTGTGAGGACGGACGTTGCACAAAACCTAACGAAGTGCAGAAAGCATCAATCATTATACGCCACTCAGTTCCGCTGGTGATCCACCTGCACAGAGTCGACTGGTTGCTACTTTTTCTAACAATATAATGTTTTCTTCATTGCGACCCGATCAAAGTACGAAGTTGAAATATCAGCGTGTGCCGAATAATGAAAATACATACGAGTTATGGTAAGCACGTGAAGAAAAAACAATAGGCGGAATGGGGTGTAGGTTGGCTCATTGCCCGGCATAGTGTACAGTAGTGGTCTCAGCACATAATTTTTCGCCATTACACCGCATCGATTACCTCATATGTTCCTGCACTCCAATGAAGCTAAAGAAAGAAACAGTTTGCCGCATCTATCTATCTTCTATCTATCTATCTATCTATCTATCTATCTATCTATCTATCTATCTATCTATCTATCTATCTATCTATCTATCTATCTATCTATCTAATCTGGTGCGGATTTCATTTTTCCGAGGTCGCGGTGACACAATATAGCGTACTTGGCTAGAAAATTATTGCGATAAGGTATTTTTAAAGAAAATACGAGGTCCTGTACTTCACATATAGATTCCCCTTACACCCTGCTCCCCTATGAAATATGTCCACCGTTCAAAAATTTCCCGGGAGAACTCAGTGTTTTGAAGGCTCCTCTCCAAAGCTCTTCCCTGTCCTTTTTGTCGGATGTCTTAGCTGTCTTCTTGCCAGGTGAACCTAATGTGGCTCAAGGATCGCTGGCATAAAAATTTCTGCATCTTATTTTTCCGGCTGCAAAAAGTCGCCAACGACAGACTCATCCCCTGCCGTAACCTCTTTTGTTTCAGCGGGCGAACCTTATTTAACTGAAGGCGTTTTTATGGCGGCCACTCTTAGTTCGCTTTGATAGAGCGCCGAGAAATTTGATTTTTGGTCGTAAACACAGCTTGCTCCACAGTCCCGCAAATCTTAATGAGGGCGCCACAGTCGCCAACAGGTGCTAGTTCTTCACTCCATGGTTGACAATAGAAGGCACAGGAAAAAAGCAACACAGGAAGGCGGGCACCCCAACAAATCTTCCGAGCAGGGGGGGGGGGGGGGAGTAAGAGAGAGAGAGAAGGGGGGATTTGGCGAGTTGTCCCCCGCCCCTCTCCCTTTAAGCAAATGTGCCGGACAGTGGGGAGCGAAGAACAGCGGTGGAGAACATGTGTCGAGCGAACAGCAGGGCAGCAGGACCGGGGAAGCAGGATCTGCCAACAATAACTGGTCGTGGATGGTCGTTGCTTGTTTAGTGCAAAAGCCCGTTAGAAGTCCATTCCGTGCTTCATTCCGTTGGCGATTCGGTTGCAGCTCATATACTGTAAAATAGATTTTTTAAATATGTGTCCCAGGCTGTATTTTCCGTTGATATTTCACAGGCTATGTATCTGTGTCCCGAAAAATTTATCTTTCAAGCTAGCGCGCCTTGAAAGCTTTCGTGTTAGTGCTCCTTTAAAATTGTCAAGAAAGGAATTTCAGCACCAACTGCAGGCTCAACAAGGAAACAAAAGTCACGGATTGATGAATACTCTAAATAGGAAGCAGAAAGACGGAAGTAGGAAGTGACCCAGCTGACAGCTGCCACCGATGAGAACAGAACACTCCCTCCCCCCCCCCCCCCCCTTTTAATGAGGTATAAACTGGAGATAAATGTTCTAATAGAAAAAATGCGGGGGCGAAAGAGGGCAGGCTGCGAGAACTAAAAGAAACCTATGCAATTTTATGCGAACGAAGAAGCAACTCATTATCTTGTAGATCATAACTTCTAGATCATATCTCTTATCATGAGTTGAACATGACTCCGTTTAATCACCTCACAAACTCCTATAAATGCAGTCTTTTTTTGTCCGCACTATTGAAATATGGAATGCGTTTCCCGGCCATTTTAAATCTTTATCACGCGATGAATTCATTTTGTAGATTAATAAGCACTGATCTTCATGCCCTGTACATTTTGCGTTGTATTGTTGTATTGGAATTTTTCTTGTATTCTGTACCCACTCCTGCGATAGCCTATCAAGTCTGCAGTATGTTAAAATAAATAATAATAATAATAATAAGTATAATGGCGGTGTACGGTGACTCTGGCAGCGTCGAGCAGCGCAATCACTCAGACTCAACAGAGAAAAAGCACACACACACACACACAAGCACAGCACAAGCGGAAAGAATTGTGAGCTCGTCGCGTATGCGCAATATATGCGCGTGTGGGCCGCGCAGGAATTCTCGTAACGCGATGCGCCGCGGTCCGCTTTCACCGCACGACACGCAATATCTTTTGTCCGGAAGAGAAAGAACGATACGGGACGCTACGCTGACAACTTGACGGCGGCGTATAAGCCGAGAGAAGACCAAGAGTGTTTCGCTCCTCGTGTTTCCGTGACGCGACGCTGCTCGCGGAGACAGCGAATGTCCCATTAAATGGGTGCAGCGTGTGAATGGTTAGACCAGAGGCCGGAACCCTGGAACGCCGAACACTTTCATATGTGCAGTCGTCAAACAAATCACACGCTGACAATAAATGAAGAAACAAGGGAGAAAGACAATAAACGAAGAAACAAGGGAGAAAGAAGCACCGGTTCGGTATGGCTTGCTAAGATGTATGGAGGAATGAAAAAGCTAGTGCAAGGCGTCAGCTTGCAATCTTAAACGTCATTCATAAATAATTCAAGGCAAGAGATCACGGGGAAATAAGCCCCGGTCGTGTGATAGGCGAGCGGCAGATTCATGCATGACAGGTGCTACTAAATATTACCGCGTAACCCCCGGACATGCGTTGGTCCCGGGTTCGAACCCCAGACCAGGATGAATTTTTCGGCCACTAAGAAGCTTTTATTTCTGAGAAATCCGTATGGATTTCGTTGTAGCCTTGTGCTACAAAACGGGTGGATGCTAATATTCCCTATCATAAACATTGATCCACCTTGCGGATTTCCGCGGATATACTCACTTGCCAAGCTCCTATACATTGATTGCGATTACGGTTACGGAAAGGACGCTAATTTCTGAAGTCCATGTAGGGAGCACGGCTCAGCGTCCCTGGGGGTAGGGGCAAGGAACTGAAAGAGATAGAAAGGGAGAGAAAAGCCGCAGTGGAGGGCTCCGGAAATTTTTACTACCGGGGCTTCTTGTACGCACAGTACACAGGCCCCTGGCATTTTCGCCTCCATCGAAAATGCGACCGCAGCGGCCGGGATCGAACCCACGTGCTTTTTTTTTTTTTTTTGGGTGGAGGGGGGTGGCAGCCGAGCACCCTAACCACTACACCACCGCGGCGGATTGGCAACCACGTGGTCATACGAGGCGCCACACCAAAGGAGTTAGAGGGGGTTTGTTTGCCAAGTCTATCGAAATCACCTGACGTCGCCTCCATGCTTCCTTCTTTTCCCTTCCATACTAAGACGCAAAGAAGAGCGAAAGCCGTCCCCAGCTTTCGCAAACGTTCTTTCAAGTTTGTGGTGTTATCTCTAAATTCAGTTCTCATCATGTGAACGCAACATGGTCTGCAGTAATGGTGAACATTTAATGGCATGCAGCTCGTACGCTCATTTGAGTGCGAGAACGCCGTACGGTGAACATGAAACCTGTATTTCAGCTTCATTAGCTGCAATTACTCTTTCAAGGACTATTTCAATACGCGCACATTCCTGCATATCGCCAATCACCTCGGACACACTTGGAACGGTATCGTCTGCTCATGACTCTCGTAGAGGTTCCCGAAATTTTCAGAAAAGGCACTCATAAGGCCAATCATTGTGAGGGAAAAGCCGGTCGACAGACCGGCTTTTCCTTGCAATTATTCATCCTCAATGACAATTCTTCATAAAACCATTGTGAGGGAAAAGCCGCACGATAGACCAGCTTTTCCCTCACAGTGATTAGTCTTATGAGGCACGAGGTCGAGGAAAGGCACGTGAAAATCGCACACACACACGCACACACACACACACACACACACACACACACACACAGAGAGAGAGAGAGAGACATACACACACACACACACACACACACACGTGTGTGTGTGTGTGTTGTCTGTGTAGTGTCTGTCTCTCTCTCCCTCTGTGTTTGTGTGTGTGCGTGTGTGTGTGTGTGTGTGTCGCACTACTCTTCTGTGCATTTCAAGCTCACCTTGTCATGACACATAAAAAACGCTTTCGCCTTCAAAAAACATGCTCGCTCGGCTAGCATAAAACAGCAAGCAGCCATGACAGACAATCCCTCGGCTCGTGAATTCTGTAGGTATAGGTTGATGCACTGACCGTTTTCTCAGTTACCCGATAACCCCCCCCCCCCCTCCTCTGTCGTTAAGGGCCCCGGAATGGCGCCGCAGTGACGCGATGTCGCAACCTCAGGCTGAATTCCTAAGCCGCTTCAGCGTATGTCAAGCTTACTTGCGCCCCGTGTGCGAAACTTACATATATGTGACGGCCGCGACAGCGCTGCTGCCTAGCACGGCCGCGTTGAAAGCGGTCTCCTGTCTCAGCTTACACGGGAGCGAAGTACGCTGGAAAAAAACCTGAGACGCTCTTGCGACAGGCGAGAAAGCGGGAGTAAGAGATGACGCATAGACTTCAAGGTGTAGCATGTGAAGTTGATACTAGCGTTATTATCCTGTCACTTGGTCGGTGCTGGGAACCCGTGCGCTGAAAGTCGCTTCATGCGAGGAGATAAGTGTTTTCGAAGAACACAGGGTGGCACGTCCCTCGGTGGAGACGGATGGCGAAGATGCGGTTGAATGCACCGAAAACAAGTTGGAGGAGACATGTAAGACAACTTGAGTGTTGGAATGTGAAAGCACTCGTAGTCAGCGAAGACGGCTGTGAAGTGTCGCATGTGATGACGCACACGATCTAAGGATATGTTGTCAGGCACGCGTTCAGAGCAGCCGCAGTAGAACTGTGGCTCCTTTGCTTGGCACTTCGAAGTCCTAGGTTCCATTCTTCTCAAAAATGGCGATATGTAGAAGACCATTCCTTCGCAGCAGCGTCTCCGAATGCCTTTACAGCAGGGGGAGCTTTTATTTTGTTGTTTTTACAGTATGATGTCACCAGAGACGCCAGTGTTGACGACATCTCCTGGCATCGTAACCCAACTAACCTTACCTTGTGGTATCACCATGACGTCGGGTGAGAACGATACCTGTTGTAACATGACTTCTGTCACGGCGCGCTTGTAATGCGGCATGATTACAGGTTTCCTGCTGTCACGTGACGTATTTTTTTCTGTTAACAGCGGCAACACCAGCTTCTCGACAAGGCTATCATTTCTTAACGCTGTCGTTTCTAATGTGTAGCTCCTCATAGGACACATAAGGACGAATAAATTACTATACGTTGCCTTTCGTTATCTTATCAGTTCGTGGGCCCAGAAAAACTGCATTTTATATTGTCACGAAGGGGATCAACACGGTTCAGCAAAATAGCACGCCCTGCTTTTATGATGGCGTACACCTCGAACAGAACGCTCGCACAACTGCGCTCTTCTTCGTCTTCGGACTGTAGAAGGGGTGCCCGTAGTGGGTAGCTCGCTTCGGGCAAGAAGTGATCATAGTGGGCACATCCCCTCGCGTCAATATGTAGAAGTGTTTTATCGGTGGGATAAATCTAAACACCGGCTTCGATACAGCATTTTGGTCGCAGTCAGTGGGCTCACTTCAGAGGTTCTAATGTGTTGCCATTTGTGAGCTGATCCACGGCTCTTTCCGGCTCTCTAAACTTACTAAGAGCTGGGGACCAAGCTTCGCATTTACTCCTAACATCTAGGCAACTGTCAAACAAACGTCTCAGCATTACCCTAGGCTCTACCGCATAGAAATGGGACATTTTTTTCGATTTCGTTTTCTTTTCTTTTTTTTCAGAGAGCAAGGAGATATTTATAAGCATTCTTTAGAGTTGGCACTACGGCAGCAGCGTCTTTGAGCTGCTTTAACACCGAGGACGTTTGTTTAACAATATAGCCCGTGGGACAGAGCAGACATCGCGCCAATTAGTTCGCTATCAAGCGAGTTACAGCACGCTTGTGTTTGTGCATCGTAGCAGCTCGTACCTCACACGCTGCGCCGTGTCACCAAATCCTCTCGAGTCTTCATAACACCGGCGAACTCCTCGAGGCGCTGAAACAATGCGCGTTCGCACACCATGTCAAGACCCCGGAACAATGCACCACAGTCTCGCAGTGCATTTCAACACCGGAAGCGGGAAGGCGCGACGCTGCCGGAACACGATTCCCCAATAAGGTGACAAGATCCTGAAGATAGCCAGAGCGCGTATAAAGCTCATTAGTAATACCCCCAAGGCTGCTAGACTTCCTTGTATAGTCTCTCATCGCAGTAATTGCTTGGCCCCGTTCGGCAAAAAGGTGCGTCCTTTTTTGACTAGGTACATATATGCCCTGCAGGGCAACTGCCTCTCCCATAGATCTCCAATTATGCCGGTTCTGTGCTAACTGTGACTTTGCCTGCAGTGGCCTTTGCCCTGCGGTGGGGGTAGACAGGCTGATGATGATGATGATGATGATGATGTGCCCTGTAGAAGCAAGAAACGGAGGAAGGAGAACCTTTGCTACAGCTTTAGTTACTCTGAACGGTGAGATTATAAACAACCGCAAGAACCGGGAACATTTTTCACACAAATATGCAAGACGCGCGACAACAAGGAAATTCCACATCATGTGTCGCAGCTGACCGTGATTTTGAGAGAAATGCCACATCATCACGTCGCAACATGTTCTTTTTAAGTATTGACGAACGGTTCACCACCTGCGATCGAAGACATCACACGCTAGGCTATATAACGCGAGAATAAATACGAATCTATGTCACATTCATATAGCGTGCTTTTCTCGCAAAAAAGAAATCTCACCCATTTCGTAAAAGAGAGCTCGTGAAAGACGAGCGTCGCGCTTTAGTGAAATATAAATATTTCGACGGCGGGAAATTCTGGTCGCACGCTTTATTTTTATCACTGATATAAACATAAATAAAAGAGTTGTAGCCATTTTCTAGAGCGATGAATCCGCAAAAACAGTAGGCATATACACACGTTGAAGTGAATGCCGAGAGCCGACGAAAACGTTTGCGCAATTTTTCGACATCTTAGTTTGGGGAAGTGAGCGCCGAATCAAGAAATAAACAAGAAAATAAAGCGAATGTCTTAACAAAAAAAAAAGCGTAAACAGTCGCATACTTTTTTCACGGTCTACATGTAAGACACCTGGACGTCAACACCTCTTTCATAATTTCGTGCGAAAGAGTTCTAACGCAACGCAGCACCTTCGATCGGCTTCGCAAGCGCGCTGTAAGGCACCGTAAGGACGCATAGGGCGCCCATACGCTGCAACATTTTCCCCATGCACGCTCCATTTCACGATACGCAGTCATTTATCCGAAGGAACGCTGCTATGCTGATCGCTTCTGGCGCAACCAATACTTCGGAAACGTCTATGCCGGTTGCATCTCGGGCGGAAGAACAGAAAAAAGAACAACGCACTAAGGCACCCAACCACTTCCAGGCATTTAGCTTTGGAATTCCGTACCAATGGATATAATAAAGGTTGTAGAAAGAAGAAGCATTTCATTAACACTTCTCAGACGCACAGAATTCATTGCGCTATGCCTTCAATGAAATTTCGCAATGTAGGCTACTGTTGGCAATTACTAGTGTTTAGATTTTGTTATAATTGATATTTAGCCACACTGCTAGTTCTTCCATTTAACCTTATTTCGATTTCGGTGATTTACCTTTGTGTTTAGTTTCATGACCTTTTTACCGCTTTTTTCTTTGAGCATTTGTCAGTATCATGGTGGTCTGTGATTGCTTGACATTGTTCCTTTCCAGTCACCCTTTGCTTTTGCTGAAAATGTATCACTTATATAAAATAACACTCATTGTTAACCACGGCTCTACATACCTTTATGTTGGTTATGGACCCCCTCCGCCCCCCCCCACCCCCCCCAAAAAATGTTGTAAATTCGGTACCTCTGAATGGGCGATTATGACCGTTTTGTATTTCGTCTTGTCAAATAACTAAATACCTAAACAAATAAGCAAATAATGAAATAAATAAATAAGCTCTTAATTAATAAATAAATAATGCGAATGTACTTCCCAAGGTGTTACCTTTAAATTGTTTAATTTAGGTGTTTGTTTCCATTCTTTTCCATTTCGTTTTATATTAACTTATCACCTCTCCCATCTCTTTCTTTTACTCAAGCTCTACACGTTCTCCTTACACCCATTTCTTTATCTCAATAACCATCTCCTGTTATCTCTGCTTGGATCCTCTCTCCATGTTTACAAGTTTTGTTTTTGCCAAATCATGTGACATTCCCGCTACCCTTTAACCTATTTTTCTCCTTCTGGAAATTTACTTCTCACCCTTCCTTGGAGTTTGCGCAACAGCCTTACTCTGTCTATTTATCATTCTGGCTTTTCTTGTTTTCCTTAGGCCCGGCCTAAGTCTCCCCCGTTTTATGTCTTATCTTTGCTCCTTTATTTTTCTCAACGCACCGTCGTTTCTCAATCGCGTCTTTATCTCGGGAAACTGCTGTATTTTTCTCTTCCATTGCGTGCTTATACTTTTCTGTACCTGAAGCCTAGTCTCACTTTCTTTTTTGCCTGTTACATTTACATGTCTCCAGCTCCCCACAACTACGAAACGTTCTTAGTTCTTTTTTAAAATTTATCAGCCGGTTTTTCGCTGATTTTCGTCCCATTTATCGCCCTTGAGTGCTGTCTTGAACAAACGTAAGAACGCAATAAAAAAAGTTTCCTGGTTTCGTGCTCCTACCGCATTTTATCATTCTCTCGTCAGTGCTCCCTACAACTCCTGTTCGTTAGTGCTCTCTATAACTAGTGTTCTTTCCTTTCTTCCATTTCTCCTCCGCTCAACTCCATATTTCATTTCTTTCACTTTTATTTCCTCCCCACATATTTGTATCTTATCAGACATCTCCCGCACTAAGCTATTGCACATCTCCCTCTCTCAACCTCCTAATCTTTCTGTCCTGCATTTATCTTTCCACCAATCCGGAATCCCTCGCAATTTTTGCTGTTGTCACCATATTTTCCATCTCAAAACTATCTTCCTTTTTTTTCGCGGACACTATTTCCTTATCATTCTTTAACTTGCACTGTTTTCTCTTTATCTCTTCATCATACTGCTTACCTCCTCAACATTTTTAAAGGTCTTTCTCCCTCGTTGTGTGCCTGGCGATATTTCTATCTCCATTCAGTGTTCTTTCTTATTACCTTTATCAGTTTATTGTCTCTGTCGACTGTGTCTAGAAGTCGCATAAGTAAAGAGGAAAAGAAGAATTCTGTCTGACTTTTCGACTTTATTGCCTCGCACATCGATTTGCGATTTGGGCACAGACGATTGTTGCGTCAGTGCAGTGGACGATTTAGCATATTGGAAACGCGCACGGGATCCGCCTAAACGCGCAGTTCCCAAGCACGCCGTTTGCTGAGCCGCGATGACCTCCTCACGTTTTCCATTTTGGAGGCGCTCTAAAGCGAAAAAGCGCCGCAGCAGAAAGCAGGCTTTGGGGATGCTGCGCTGAATCAGATGCCGGGCTCCGGTTGCGCGGAACCATTTTCTCTTATTGTAACGCTGGCAATGTTGTGAAATGTTCACAGAAAGGAAGAAGGGATTCGTACGGTCTGTTTGTGATACTTATGAGCGCTGAGCACCTGAGGTGTAGGAGTGGAACTCTTTCGCAAGGAGGTTATTCTGTTTGAAATGAGAGAAAGGACATCGATGCCACACTTCGTCTCAGCGTTCTTGCCACAATCTGCAAGCAACGTGCGCCTTATCGTGTTACGCTTTCGTTGTCACAAAATGGATCCAAAGGAGGAAAGTTAACAGAAAATTCACTTCAGAGAGTGTATCTTGAGACGATGTCTCGTGGTAGCAAACTCACAGTGCATGGTATAGTTTAGGGATAAAAGGAGTAGCATGTGGTTTATTAATAATAACCGATGGGATTTAACGTGCTAACCAGCTATGCTTATGCGGTGGTTAGCTTAAGAACACACGGGAACTGCGCTCCTGTGTACTTCGTTTCTTGGTCCCGTGTGTGTTGGCGCAAGATAGCCGTCATGTAATAATGCTATGACTTGCACATGAAGTCACACATTAAGTTTTACGTTACCAAATGCACCAGGACGTCGCTCCAAGCAAGGTCACCTGGAGCGCATACCCTCGTATCGCGCAATGGTATTTGGGTATGTGCCACACGTGATCTCAAGGTCACTGGTCCATGCAGGTATGTGGCGAACGTGATGGTGCGTATGTACCCGCTTAAGATAAAGTGAGGCATAGAGAGATTGTGAGAGGTAAGGAGGTTAACCAGAAGGGAGGTTAACCAGAAGGAGTAAGGGGACACAGAGGAGAAAGGAAACGGAGTGATTTTCAGGATTCGTAATGCGACCTTTAAAAACTACACACATAAGGTTGTCGCCTTTAAAAATAAAAGCACGAAGGGAAGAGGTGAAACCGTACATTAGATTCCAGAGACGTTCTTTCTTCATTGTATATACGTCCCAAGAGCTCCAGGAGAACGACGCAGTGTAAAGATGGAAAGGGGCAATCAGAAACGCAAACTACGTGGGAACCAAGCAGAAACTGATTAAATAGAGGCACTGAGCCTTGCTCAGAAAAACAAAAAGCAAATGTAAAACTGAACGCTAACCGTATTTCTCCAGGAGTCGTTGTTCCTTCCCTCTAACTCGTTTTTCGTTGAGCTTCACCGAAACTACTAACCGATTCATGGCCGGTGTTCTCTGAACGGCTGGAAAGCCGGCGCCACGCAGCGTGGGTGAAAACTGTGAAAGTGAAAGTCGCCTCCTCCTTATCAGACGAGAAGGTCTCCTCTAACGAACCTCTAGTCACGAAACGTTCATCAACCGTTACGGCTATACACGGCCGCGTTCCGCGAACGCTGCGAGGCTTGCATAATAAATGCTAACGACTTCTCAATTTCGTTATCGACTGCAAAAGTCGTTTACCGGGCCGGGATTCGCCGCCCGCGATTTCTCCTAGTTCCAGTAACTACAGACCTGCGTCGCCTGCGTATAGGCCAAGGGGCAGCGCTCCGCGGATGGTTACCGCAATGCAGAGCTACAGAGCTCCTCGCCTTGTTGCGATACGTTAAGGAAACAAAAAATAAAGGGCAGGGTCGCGTTGAGGCCTAATCTGGTAACCGGCGTGATAAGAGTAAGGAATCGCGAGACTGTAAATGGATTAGCATTTAGAGAGTTCATTACTGTGAGAACGCGTGTCTACCACTGTGATTGGTGCACGTAGGAATAGCAGTCGCATACCGGCAAAAAAAAAAAGGAAATAGTGACTGCACCCTAAAGGAACTAGCCTTCACGTCGATCCATTACTGCGAACGCTCTTTTTCCCGTTATTTCTATATACGATGTAATCCGGCTCCTTAGGGCAAATGGCTTTCTATTCACTTGTTTGCGCAAGTTTGCTACCTTCTTTCTGTAATTGTTTTGCGCCTATAAAATACATTTCATGCGTCACCTCTTTAAGGATACATACGTACATACAATGGCTCTCTGAAATACTGAAATATCACACTGCCGCTCCTGTCCTAGGTTCATCAGAGAAATTACAAGCCCCGCCACTGTGTTCTCCTGGCTCTTGCTGATAGAAATGCTGCGCGATCGAATCGGAGCTGCAGCGGCTGCATTTGGATGGAAGCCAAATGTTGAGGCCTGCGTGCTGTGCGATGTGAGTGCGCGTTAAAGAACCCCAAGTGGTCTAAATTTCCGGGGCCCAAGCTTCACCGCGGTATCTCGATCACATCGTCGTTTTTGGTCGCAATACCGATAAATTATTATTGCTATTTTTGAGGAACTACAACTTACATTTAGCGTGCAGACCGTTTGGCTATGTGGCGACAGGAGAGCGTGGACGGACGTTTTCACTGCTATCTTGTATTTACGGCGTCAGTACCCTGAAAAAACATAGCGTGTGTTTTGCAGTGGTGTCAGAGTAGACCGCTTAGGTTAGTCCTCATTGTAGGTTTAAAGAGTGTTATTAAATCTGCAGACTAAATGTGCACTTTCTAGGGGTAGTCCGGGTACTATATATTATATCCACAGTCACGGGAAACGTTATGCTTGACTCGAAAAGCTTAACATTTCATCAGTTCACCCTTGTACCCAGCGAAGCAAAGTTTATTAGGGACGTAAATGGTGACGTCATTCGAAAGTTTGCAGATATGACCAGCGTTCAATGCAAACTGTAGCTTGTGTCTATCGTGTCACCTACGTTGCGCAAATCCGCTGTTATCGTATCTAAAACATGCTAGAGGCCGAGGAAGCGGCGAAACGCCGAGGTCGGTATATATATATCGAACATAAACATTGCCCTTGAAAACAACGCAAGAAAAATAAGAGGCAAATATACAATGTAATTTAACTATAACGCAAGGAGTGGCTGGACAGGAGCGGGCGTATTTTACGAGGGAAGAGTCGCCATCTATCGCGAGTAAGGCGATAAGGGCAGGACCGTGCCGAGACGGCCAACATATTAACACGGCGCTCTTGAGAGATTGTGGAATAGAAATTCTAAAAAGAAGGGGGAGCCCTTCAACTTTATGAAAGGTTGCCACCGCGATTACTTCCAGGCTGGGGCGACATTCTTCCCATCTGCTTTGATGGCAGCGTGTCCTTGAGACGGAGATACGAGCCGGCAACAACTGCGTTTTATACCGCTTGCAATGCCCGATACGCGGGAAACCAGTGTATACTGTACGCGTGAAATTTTGTAACGTTGGTCTGCCGGCTTTGTGGACCCACCGAACACACTTTATCGGACCATTGGGCCACCTATAGCGATAATTCTTCGAAGGGTCACACTGAAAGAAACGTTGAAACGTGTCCTCTTGCTATAGGTGAATCCGACAAATCATGTTGATAAGGGCGCAATTCCCGTTTTTCAAGGTTTATAAGGTGTGCGACTGCCCTCGAGGAACACTGCTTTTCTGTGAAGTGCTGGAAATCACCAGTGCGATAGGTATACGATTCGATACTCGATACACAGCGCCTCCACCAAAAACGACGGATGCGAAAAGTATAGATCGCTTTCAAGGTCGTCATAACAGTAGCAAGTGTGCGACCCCAAAAAAGTCCGCCACGGCGGTGTAGTGGTTATGGTACTCGGCTGCCACCTAAAAAACGCGGGTTCGATCCAGGCCGTGGCGGTGGCATTTTCGATGGAGGCGAAAATGCCAGAGGCCCGTGTACTGTGCGTCGTCAATGCACGTCAAAGAAGCCCAGGTGGTCGAAATTTCCGGAGACCTCGACTACGGCTTTTCTCTCCTCTCTATCTCTTTCACTCCCTTTCCCCCACACCCACGGACGCTTATCCGTGCTCCCTACATGGGCTGCAGAAAGTAGCCTCCTTTCCTAACTGAACCACAATCATCATCATCATCGACCCCAAGAAACTTCCGCTGGCGTGTGCTGTTAGCTTACTTCACGGGAAATAAATGCGTGTTTCTAAGTTGCTAAAATGTCAGAAATATCTTCCAGCTTTACGCTTTAGGATAAAAGGAAGGCACGTTGTACCCAAGGTCAAACATGCGTAATTTCACTTATACCTTACTTCACCGCCTTCTTGCAAATGTTATTATTTCGCTAGAGAAGATGTATTGAAAGTGCGAGGGCTTCTTTTATCTGCATTGGTGCTACTTCCCATGCTGCGCTGTGGGTTTTTACATTTAGAAGTTTTGCAAAGTGAAATACGGCATCGTACAGGGTCGTCCACTCTTAGGGTGAACACGACGCAACGTGGCTCCCTTTTTGGAACGCCAGTGCTTGCGACGTGGGCACGCATCGAAGCTAATAATGTGCAGGTGCACAGAGTGATCCAAGCCCCTCTACGCCTGCACTAGATTAGCGTCGACGCGCAGTCCCATCGCGAGCGCTGGCGTTCTAAAGAAGGCAGCCACGCTGCGCCGTGTTCACCCTAAGAGTGGACGACCCTGTACATTCCCTAGTCAGTCACATTAGGGACACCTTTTCAAAGCTTTCCCACAGTGGAGCACTATATGCTCTTAATCGTTCATCTCTCGTTCTAAACAACTGGAAGCCGCTTGGGGTACATGTTTGCAAACATAGTAAATGTTTTAAACAAATATGTCCGACCGAATTTCGGTACACAGGCAAGATGTCTGAAGTGTCACCCATGCAATCGTTTAACGCAGACTTTGGAGAGCGCTGCCTTAATTCATGGATATACCTTTCCATTATAGCGTTAATAAGCATCGCCGATTTAGGCGAGCCAGCACCGTTGTGACGTTTTTAGGGGCCAAGCTCCTCTTAGTCTAACCTTGTTCCGCGTCAGGCGTCAGTCGTCAGGCGTAACCCGCGTGCCGGGAGGCACGCGCTCGCCCTCGGCGCGTGCCTCCCGGCGCGTGCCTCTGCTGTCTTGTGAGAGAGAGACAGAGAGAGAGAGCGAAAGGCGCGCGTTGGCTATGGAAACGCTCTTTCTTAGAGGAACGCAGGCAGCGTCTCCAGGCAACGGCTCCAGGCAGGTTCTTACAGGCAGCGTCTCCTAGCGAGTTTCTTGATTGAGAAATAGCGACTGCTCGCGTTGGAGAAGCGTTCACCGACCACCCATGTATATATATATATATATATATATATATATATATATATATATATATATATATATATATATATATATATATATATATATATGCACGGGATCTTGATTTGCAATGAAGTGCCGGTGGGAGATTTCACTTGTGCGTAGTTGAACCATAAGGATTCGTAGCGTGCGCGTTAACTAATCCGGAACTTGGCACGATCTACGATGAACCTCCCGAGCTTCGCCCACTCATCATCATTCACTCCGTGGATATGCTGTAATTTTTTTTGTACAGCGTCTCTATTGAAATGTGTAAAGAGGTATGGTAACTGACCAGAGTTATCGAATACAGCAGGACATAAAAGTGTTCATTATAGAAACGATTGTTCTGGGGGCTTGTATTGCATAATAAGGAGTTGCGCTTAATTAACCTAGGTGAAAAAACAGCTGTGTCCCGCAGCGTACATCAATTGACACAAGCTGTGCAAATTAATTTAGGCACATAATAGAGATCAACGTAACCCGACAGGTAGCAAAACAAGAAAAAAAAAGAAACAGCTATTCCACAGCAACATAAAAAGCCGTGCGAGTCGAGGAGAGCCAACGTCCTAGATAATGAAGAGTTCGAGGTTAATTCCACTAGCAAACCACGAATACAAACGCAAGAGCAAAGAACAAATACGCAAACACATTACGCCATCCCCCTTTAGTCGATAAATCACAACGCAACAGCTATGCCATGATGACGAAATCACGACCTCGTGTATTGCTAAACCGCGAGAGGTTGAGGAGCGGGGACGGGATGTTATGCAATACGTAGCTCCACTCGCTTGACGTGGAACGCTCTTTATTGCTGCCTAAAGCCACCGGGCTTAGCCGAAAGGGGCGCCCTCGTTCCATACCTAATCCGTACCTCATCGCTGCGAAGCGTACGCCGAAAGATAAAGCCATGCTTCGATGCTATGCTTCTTTAGTACTTCACAATGATCGGTTGGGTTTCTCGTAATGTCGTCTATGCGCTTATCTTCGAACGCTGCTCTCCATCTCCCAGTATTTTATTGAATTTACGTGGCAAAAACCACGGTATGTTTTTCAGTCACGCCCTAGCGGACGGCACCGAAATCTTTGGACCACCTGTTGCTCCCCAACGCGCGTTGATAACGCAGGGTGTACGGTTCTTTAGCAAGTTCGCTAAAGTTCGCTTTAGCAAGTTCGCAATCGAACCCGTGTCCTTCAGGTACATCAATTGACACAAGCTCTATTGCCACTGTACAACCGCGGCATACTCTTTCAGTCTCCTATCAGTTTGGAAAAGCCCGAAAATTTTTCTCTTTAATACGATCGTAGATAACGCAGGTGTCACAGCTTACAAAGCCTTATCGCATATCCAAAGCATGTACACATTTATCACAAGCGCATCGCGCTGTGCATAGCCATGCTCGTTCGCGTTCCACTTATTCGTAAAAAATAAATGTATACTGTTTATTACATGTCCACTCATACCTCAGCAGAGTAAAAGATTTCCAAACGTGCCTTTACACATTCGGGTGCCGGAAAAACCTAAGCCGGTTAGCTCTACGCCCGCGAAATCTGGCCAAAGAGCGGATGAGGCAAGGGACCTTGGGAAGTATGCAGTAAGGTTGTGAATAGTGGGAATAGGTCTTTCTTTCTTTCTTTCCTTATTTCTATCTCTTTTTCTATCTATCTATCTATCTATCTATCTATCTATCTATCTATCTATCTATCTATCTATCTATCTATCTATCTATCTATCTCTCCTTTTTCTATCTTTCTTTCCTTCCCTCCCTGCTTCCTTCTTGCTTCTTTCCTTCTCTCTTTCATTCTATTCCTTTTTCTTTATTTCTTTCTGTCTTCCCTTCTTTCTTTCATTCTTCCTTTCTTTTTCTTCTTCCTTTTCTTTCTTTGTTTCTATATTGCCTTTCGCAATCACTATAAAGTAGCAGTGGTTGAGGAAAAGGGTGTAATTATCGTGTATCAAGACCCAGACGTTCTCAGGGTTACCATATGTACAGCATGGCGCGAACCTGTGCTTCGTGTGGGCCACAGAGATTTGTGAACAAGGATGCCTGAGTGAGCGAGAAGAAAACGACTGCTAAGAATTATCAGCGGACGGCTTAGAGACCAGATACCAAGAAAATAGAGAACAGAGCGAGCTTTCAGATCATTGTAAAGATGGAAGTGGCTTTGTCAGTAGATTTGTGAACCTCATGTTGAAAAAAAATATTTATAATTTGGTTCGTAATGCTGCCATGTCTCATCTTTCTCGTCTTTTCAGTAATCTCACGTTTATATTTCAGACTAGCATTCTTTGAATTCACAATATTAAGGTTCATGTAAAAAGACCTCACAACAATATAGCGCGGTTACTTCGTTAAAAGAAAAAAGTTCGCGGTGTAATAAAGATACAGTGCGTCTTGAAAAATTCCAAGCGCCACCAACTGCAACGCACTATTTAAAATATCCAAACTTTAAAGAACTAAGTGGCAAATAAGTGCTCCTCGAGCGTTTTTTTTTTTCTCCGTGTAAAGATTTGCCTTTGGAGTTACGTAACCAACATCGCAGACGAGTGCACATTGCTTCATGTTGAGGACACTCTAGGTTGTTGCTGTTATTCCCTCTTCTCCTCTTTCCCATTTTTCCCGTAGTAGAAGTATCAACACTTCTCGCTGAACCCTTGATGGTTGTCATTGAGAATGTTGTTCATGTTGTCGCTGTTGCAGCCAAAATACGATGCGCATCTCACATTCTGTCCGGCATCCGGTTGTTCAAAAAAAAAAAGGTGTATTTTCAATCGTTATTTCAACCGCCAGAAAGGTGCCCGGGTCATACATGTCTGGAAGAAAGCAACGGTCGTGGAGGCCCGCAACAGCAAGCGACAACACCTCGTTTACTTTGGACAAAGGGGCGTGGAAAGGAAACCTAGTTGCTTTAATTACTCGTTGATTGTACACTTTGCTATTTTTTCCCCTGTCTCATTTTTCCCTTATTGTTATGAATCTACAAAAAGAACGTCCCACAGCTGCCACTAGTGTTTTGAAGACGGGACAAAGGGATACGCTTCGTGGCAGCTCATCAACGTCATTGCTGCTGCGACGTCTCTAGGGCAGCGTGACGTAATTTGACGGCCGAGCATGATCTGGAATCGACGCTGCTATGGGAGGACTAGACAGAGAGAGAGAGAGATAATGGGCGGAAGGCAGGGAGGTTAACCGGAAAGGTAAATATCCAGTTTGCTACCCTGCACTGGGGAAGGGGTGAAGGGAGACAGAAAGGGATGGAAATGGGCGGACTAGTATTTTTTTAGCAGCCGGACAAAAATGAAACCGCAAGAGATTTGAAAAAAAAATAATAATAAGGCAAGTTTATAGCAAATAGCGGTAATAGCAATTAAACCAGCTACAGCAGTGGATACAGTGTCGGCTAGGGCGACCGCCTCACAACAACTAACCGGCATGGCCTTAATGAAGTCTTCGTCTAAGGTCCAGTCGAAGAACGTTAGGAAGAACAAAGCTGTCCTGTTCCCAGCCCTGTTCCCGCGGGAGGCGGTCAGCTTGCGATGGTATGGTTCACAGGATTCACAGAAAGCGAAAGTGGGCGAGCTTTCTTAGGCAATGTACGCCGCTGGCAGGATTCGAAACGTAGTTCAGCGTGCGTTGATGGGCAAAAAGGGTTCGTCAAAGCCCAGGAAGCTTGACCCTCCTGCTAGCGAGGAGAGGTGCTGGAGATAGGGCTGTGGTTGGGGCACAACACTATACAACAAGAAAGCTTCCTGATGCGCCACGCATGCGCAGCTCTTGTGCTGCGTCGTTGTCGTTAAAGGGGCAAAATATGCATCCTGCAGGGTAAATGATGCTTCAATCGAAGTCTCGCACTATGGCTCTCTTAGAGAGGTCTTGTAACACTTTCGGAAGAAAGTAAGAAAATGGTGTCAAGCAGACGTGGAGGTTCTTGTGACAACGTGAGCCAAATGTTATTGCACTGCAAGCAACAGGGAAATACCGATCTCATTTGAAGCTCTTCTTTCACACGTGGCGTCGCATGAGACTGTAAGCATTTGTTCAGAGTGCATGGTAGTCTACGATGGGTTGTTTTGTGGGGTTTTACGTCCCAAAACCAGTTCTGATTATGAGAGACGCCGTAGTGGAGGGCTCCAGAAATTTCGACCACCTGGGGTTCTTTAACGTGCACTGACATCGCACAGCACACGGGCCTCAACATTTCGCCTCCACCGAAATGCAGCCGCCGCGGTCGGGATTCGATCCCGCGACCCTCGGATCAGCAGCCGAGTACCTTAGCCACTAGACCACCGTGGCGGGGCAGTCTACGATGGGAGAGCTCTACAGAGCTGTCATGGCAAAGACGAGTGTACGTACAAGAAAAGTGTTGAACATAATAGCGTTCGAACAAGTAACAAACTCGTCCAAACTCCCACCGCGCTGTCCATGTGTCTCGGCCAATGGAAAGAAACAAGTTTTAACGCACGAACCTGATTGAGAAAAAACGTTGGTTCGATGAAAAATCTTAAGTATTTACGAGAAACGATCGAGGTAGGGCCGCCGAAGTTGCGTTTTTATAGCACTTTGTGTTCTTCTATTACACACGCATTTCTTTCCATTAAATATGCGAATATTTACAGCCTCAGCGTTACAGTAGCACCGACCGTCAAGCAAGTTGGCTTTGCAACTTTAGGCGCCAAATTTACAAATACACAAGATACAACTGATTAAGTAGTAGTAGTAGTAGTAGTAGTTGTTGTTGTTGTTTTGTGGGGTTTTACGTCCCGAAACCAGTTCTGATTATGAGAGACGCCGTAGTGGAGGTCTCCGGAAATTTCGACCACCTGGGGTTCTTTAACGTGCACTGACATCGCACAGCACACGGGCCTCAACATTTCGCCTCCATCGAAATGCAGCCGCCGCGGCCGGGATTCGATCCCGCGACCCTCGGATCTGCAGCCGAGTACCATAGCCACTAGACCACCGTGGCGGGGCTAGTAGTAGTAGTAGTAGTAGTAGTAGTAGTAGTAGTAGTAGAAAACATTTATTCTCTAGTTTATCGATGTCCCAGAGTAGAGGGCCCCATTTCCTGCTGCAATTTGGGGATTGGACGACGAGCGCCGGCTGACTGAACGGGCAACTGATTGAACTTTGTTCTTCGTCTACCATCATGCACTTGTTCGTATATATATATATATATATATATATATATATATATATATATATATTCTCATTCCGTCAGTGCAACGAACAACACAATGCTGCTCCCATCTGCACATACCTGTCCCTTTCACTCAATCGCCGCCACGCCCAAGCAACAACGCTTCCGCGGTGTTGCCATCATCATGCCAGAACGCCGTGTATTGATCGCCTTACCCAACGAACCGCTCCCGCAAGCCCACACACACCCTATATCGTCGACGTCCAGTGTTGGCACGGAATGATGCATGACGCTCGATATGGACGTATGCATACGGGGACCTCTCGCGTAATTCGTGATTGTCGGGCGCTCTCTGTTGGCACTCATTCCTGGCCGAGTGTCGTTGACCTTTCTTTCTGTAGTGGATTGACCTCCGAGCGATAGACTCTCCTGGGCTGGCCTCAGTTTACGTGGTTTGTAGGGGACATGATCCGTGATCTTATTACTGCTGTACGCATTTCATCCACTACATCTCTATACCGTTCATCTGGGTCAGAGGGCATCGCTTTTTGCTTCTTGTTGCAGCAATAATACGGTTCTTACTTTATCGGTGCTCATGTTTTCCTTTCATCTGGAAGACTGTATGTTGCCGTTGTCTCCGTTATTATTGTCATCGGATCGATTTTGGGAAATGAAATGTATTGTCTTCCAAGTCAGCTGATGCATATCATTTTCTGAGAGTTCGGGACGGGATCCACGAAGCTGATAACGCATGAAAACTTTGGACAAATCTTTGTCATGGGATGAGTAAAAATTGTATAGCCCCTCAGTGCTGTTCGCATTCATGTATTCAAGTCGTTTTGCTTACATTTTCTGATTAATATCAGAATCAGGAAGAAGGCGCGTTTAATTGAGCCTTCGTTGCTTAGATGAGTAAAATCTCGACAGAACTTCTTCAGAGAAACTTGAACGAAACGCGCCAACGCAGCCATATGAACACAAAAGAGGATCATTATGAGGGTTATGAAAACTGATAATGCACCTTATGATCGAATATATTTACACGGTTTTAATCATTAGGAATAGGTACACCATCCCAAAACGAACAACAAAACAGACAGGGCGTAGTAAATAGTGTTCGCATTTTTTTCACTGACCATGTAGTATAACCTGACGTGCTTAGAAGTAAACTAACGCATGCGATGCATCGCCAAAATGTTGGTAATGAATCGCATGCATAACTTGACGGCCCGTACTGGTGAGATGGAGTTCCGTTTTTTCCTCTCTATTGTTACAAGGGAGACAGATAGATACATTCACTTGGAAATGTTTTCCGTTTTCTGTTGTCGGTTTGTAGCACGAATAGATCAACATCGCTCTTCCAACAAGGTCTGTATTGTGAAACGATCGCGATCGTGCTTCCGTAAACATGTTATATGAGCACATTTTGCATCGCTATGTCAATCATCTCGGAGGTGCGCAAAGTATGGTTGTAGCTCGACCAAAAAGAAATGAGAAAGAAAAACCAAACTGTTCTTTCCTTCTGCTTGCTTACTGGGCTAAGAGTACAGCGTACCACAACGCTAGGGCCGCTGCTCCATTATGCCGTCTCGATGTTCGAAACCATCACATATATATCAATTCTCGTGGCTTTTCGCGTGCAGTCTTGATGATGGCAACGTGACACGTTACCATGGCGACTCATGTACCGGATATTCTCTAGTATGCACCGGGGACTCACCGACGGTCCTTTTATTAGTCCTTTTGTTGCTTATGATCACGCCTTGTTTACGGCCAGTCGACACCGTTTGCCAACTACCATTATGTTCTGTGTGGCGCCTTGAGCCATGTACAGTGAACGTACACTATAACTCAGCCCAACAGAAACGTTTTCTGTCTGGGACATCTAGATGTAGTTATTCTAATTAGGCACAGCTAATCCCACTGTTTACGTCTCCGTTAAGGACAGCCTAAAGCTGCAACACAACGGTATTTTTGCTTGTTTTCCTGTTTCCCAGCGTCTCTCGGCAATAACCTACGTTATGCGCTAGAAGCACTTCTAAATGTCTGCTATCTGCTGAATAATTTAGCTCGGGCTGTGCCACCAGAAATGTAGGCCACTCCCCTCTGGAATCGAGGGGGTGGGAAAGGGTGGTCTACCATTGTACTCGTAGCACCATAAAAGGGACACGTGCTGAACATTTTCTTCTTCGCCTCTCTGTCTCTCTCAGGCTATTCGCGCAGTTATTTCGGGACGGCCTCGCAAATGAGTAGGTGATATCAACACGAGTAATCTTCACGAGTCTATTTTACCTATCGTCCGCACAGCCACTCTGGCTGCATATTAATGCTAATGTGTCGTGCGTGCACGTGTGTGTGTGTGTGTGTGTGTGTGTGTGTGTGTGTGTGTGTGTGTGTGTGTGTGTGTGCGTGTTTGTGTGTGTGTGGAGGGAGGGGGCGGGGGCTTGCAGTGCCTGACACTTTCAGCAACCTTTCTGCACTCACAATGGATAGCAATACGCGAACACTTTAGCTCTCTTGCTTTGCCACTGACATGCGAACGTCAACTCCACTGCTGTCCCCATCCGTACATGTTTGGCTCGCTGTCTAGACCGCTAAAAATGAAATGTTTTTTTTTTCTTTTGTTTAAGAGAGATACATCATTTGAATTCATAATGGTTAGTCTGAAAGATGGGTCTGCTGCGAGCGCCGTACTTGAAGCGGGGTTCTGCGTAATCTATTCGCGTATATTCATCGATCACAGCTGGTCGTTTCACTTTAGCAGCACTTAGTTTAATTAAGTACGAGAGCGTGCCCACTAAAAGCACGTCACTGTTATCATCTTCATCACCATAATCATCAACAGCATGAGCAGCAGTAGCTAGAGCAGCGATCCATTTTAAGTTCACTGCAAGACGAATTCCTCTCCATACGATTTCCTACACCCACCCCTGTCGTGCGTGACGTGACACGGCTTCCAAGCCCGTACATGGCTATATTACATGTGTACATCAGCATCCATCGTCGGAAAGGATTCGTACAAACACGTATCACTCATTGGTAAATGCGAGGACTTCAACGAATTTAGGCTAGGTGGGAACGTAACGCGGCCCGGTGCTTTGGTAAGCGAGTCTTCGTTTCCACGGCAACAGCTGGTTGTAGACAGCGAATCACGAATTATCGTACAAGGCGACACTTCAGAAATCAGGACCTGCGAGATGAACGATATATTAGATACAGAATATTCGTTGAAAAGAAAAAGCAATGCGGTTGTGTGTGTTTAGAACAAATATGAGCGTTTTCAAAGTTCAAAGTTTCAATCAAAGTTTATTTCACCAGAAAATTCTGGATGGTCTTCAGGGCTAAAAGCTGCTCTAGGCAGCTTGACTGAGTCCATGAAAATCCCTTACATAGGCAGCATACAACGTTCACAGCACATATGTGCATATAGGATCACAATTGTAACACACCTACAAACGTACAGAAGTTTACGTCAGGATCACTAGAAGTTAACATACACAGTTAAAGTAGGATTCGCATCAAATGTTTAATACAGGATAAACATAATCGCAGGACAATTATACCATACTCTGAGAAAACTGTTGCTTGCTATAAACAGTGAGGTTCAGGAACATGCTGTTACGTAAAAGGAGCTTCCTACACTTCTCTACAAAATGAATGGCTACGTTGAAATAAATGACCCATTTAGTTACAGTTATCATAATCCTCTGGTTACGCCCTTCTGCCGTCACACTGTTAAGTGAGATGGTGACTTCGTTCCGACTGTCTCAACACGAAAGGACATGATAACCATCTTTCGAGATAAAGGTGATATTCCTGTGGACTTCATGCCTAAGGACACTTTCCTCAATGCAGGTAGCTCTTTCGAGACTAAGAAAAAGTGCGCCGAACCATTCAGAGCAGCAGCCCAGGAATGCTTTCTGGTGGACTTGGGCTTCTCCATGATGGGTCAATTTGGAACAGTAATTCTCAATCATCCATCTTGCAGACCGACAATCGGGACCTTTCTCCTAGTGATTTCCATCTCTTCTCTGAGATGAAACACAGTGCAAGTGGTAGCTGTTTTCAATGTAATTACGAGTTGGACAGCGCAGTGACCAGCTAGCTTATTGCATTCGCGGTAGATTATAACGTGGTCGAGGGCAGGTAAGAAATATGTTTGACTGTGGGAAGCAATTAGGTGGAGCGGAAAGTTTCAGGTGCGCGACATAATTGTTTTCTTTGTATAAATACTGCGTTTTTCGTAAAATCTTGAATAAATAAACGGTTTTTCTCTTCTTGGTGACCTTCGTATATACTGCGAGAAATCTTACATCCCAACGCATTCGCGAGTTGCACAAAAGTTACATATTGGGCGCGGAGATTTCCATTTCGCACATGTGTCCCTTTTCTCCTTTTCTCTCCATTCCGCAGTGTGCTTTGATGGAGAAAACACTACTTTTAGTCTCTGCTTAAGTGAAATAGCATGGCATGTGAATTGTTGACCATTTCCCAAAAATGGGCATGCTCCTTCATCGCCTTTAGATCTTTATACACACAAATGCACAAAAAACACGCAGCCCTTTTAGTCAGCAGCAGCGCACCGCGACCAGTTGGCGACCGCAACAGCCTCAATGCAGGAGAAATAATGAAGGCAAAAACACGTGTGTCCCTCCTTAGCTCCTTTTTCTTCTTTTTGTCCTGGGTCAGTCGCGTTATTTTGAAATTTCAATTGATGTAGAATAGGACACAGTGTCAAGTGATGCCGTTAATCAAGGTTTGTAGACTTAGCAAACGTTTTCGATTTAGAAAGAGCGTAGCTCTTACAACGCCGGTGACGTCATCAACACTACTCCGTTTCTCCTTACACTTCCCTCTCCTTTCCCAATGTAGGATAACCAAACAAGTATCAGCTACGGTTAACCTCCCTGCTATCTATTTACCTTCCTCCTCATCACTCCTAGCACCGGGATAGCATCGAACGTCCATTGTGAAGGGGAATCATAGGCAACTTCAGTTATACGTCACTTCCGCTTGCAGAAGTGACTGCCGCGAGTGCGCTTCCGGCTGTGCGTTCACTTCCGCCTTTGACTTAACGTCTCGTGCTTCACTTTTGAGTTGCGCTTTCGCTTCTTTCTCCACTTCCGGTTGTAGAGTAGCTAAGCGTGTAATATAAAACGAGGTCAATGGAAATGATTGCCGAGATCGTGGACATCATATTCCTCTTAGAAAGTGGTTGAAAGGAGCCCGAAAATGCAAGTCGCGTTATGCACACCGCAGCACTCGGTAAAAGACGAAGATTGGAGAGGAGCATCACTCTATGCAAATTTCTGCTGGGAACGCTGAATCTGCTTTTTTTTTTTTTCCACAATTTCTTACGGCGAATGCACTCATCTTGACGCACACATCTAAGGAAACGCAGAAACACCATTACTGTTTTCCTCAGGCAAGTATGCCGTCCCACCGCGACCTCTTATTTCGGCCTGCATGTTTCCCGGCTGTCTTGTCGTTTTGTACCGGTTCCATTTCTGCCTTTGAAGCGTGTGGCTGACATGGTTCCTTGTATAGCGCAACGTTGTTCCCGTTTCGATCGAGCACTGCACATGTCCCTGTCAGGCGCGCACGGCGTCTCCGACATGTTTCCTTATTCCAGCTTCCCTTGACACGGTACCGAGCTTTTTTTTTTCCGTTCGAGATATAAGCAGTGCCTCGGGATCCCCGTCTCTGGAAGTTTGGTGCAGTAAGCGAGCACCTGTAGTCCGTGTTTAATATGGTGGTGGTGAGATTTCTGAATGATATTGCATCCCTAATAAGCAGTCAAACACTGAAAGGCTCGTGTTAATGTTCCATTCTCGTGTCCTAGGTCACAAGGTCTACAATTATCCTTACTGCACCCTAGGTGCCGACCTTTGAACGTAATGGAGTTCTCGCCATGATACGCAAGTGTACCACAAGTACGCGCGAAATTCCGCCGTACTGATTTACCAGTGTTGAACAGAAACGTCATGCCAGCAAGTCTGCATTGCACCTCTGGTAGCTCTGGTGGTGGATCGTCTGGTGCTCGTGGTGGTACATCTGGTGGCGCTACTGCACGGTGATGGCGGAAGTTGTAATTTGCGGGATAAGTCTAGCAGAACAAGCCCGCAGTTCAGTTGCCTGTGCGTCACTCTCCACATTTTATATTTCCCCGAGCATCACACAGTGTGGTCTATCTCAGAATAGCTTTAAAAAATGCTAGACACTTTGTTCTCTGCGCTTCACCTTCAGTCATTTCGGTAAGGCAATTTGTTCAACGCGCTCTTTTTAAATATTTACCCACTTTTTATAACTGCCCACTAGCTGTTCGTTCAACCTAAAAGAAATATTGCGGTGGAATGAGCGGTGGAACTGTAGGACAAGTACTACAAATACTGTGCTTAGTAGCAAAGACTAAGTATTTCCGTTATGTTTCGAAGCACGGAGACTGGACAATCATAGTACAATCGTCATTACCCTGACTGTCTTCACTGCAGAAGAAAGGCGTCTCCACATAAACCTGTCTACCACCCCAAGTTCTCCGCGTTACATGAACTGCAATATCTATGCATGTGTAGCATATTATATTTTCAAACGTGTTCTCGCAAGTGTATATTTTATATTCTCAAGGTGATATTATCAATATTCAAAATAACTGAAACAAAGAGCAAATCTATTTTGAGAATATTTGTCATCTAATTTTTGTATTAAGCTTTTGAATTGATGCCAGGTTTCTTCGGAATTCTTATTGGTTGTGTGCATTGAAAATGAAACAATGACGGCTCGGTTAATCTCAAGAAATGTAACAACGTATACCATCCATGACACGCTAGAGACAACGATAAAGCGTACCTGTGGTTGGCCATATACTGGAACTTATATATAATGGCAGCATGAGTTAAAATCGTGTTGATTGTCGCATGTAGGCTGACAACATTTGCTGGCATCGTAGAAATAACAGCAGTAATGAAGCACTAAAAGACAGCTGGCGTGTTAGACGAAACCCACGAGGTGTACCTAACACGCAAAATACACCAAAGCACTTTCAGGATGCCAGCATTAAAGCGACGCCAGTTTCTTGTATACTTACTTCATGTGCTGCTCGCCACACAACTATAGGGAACTATTGTTAGCAGTATTATTATTATTATTATCCGACATAAAGACATAAAGCACACAAGGACACAAAACAAAGTAGGAAGGAGCAAGCTAGCAACCGTCACCGAGTTGGGCACAACGCCTGCCTACTTTTTCAGGAAGAAGGAACAGACAGAAAAAGCGACGACAGGAGAAGAGAGAAGGAGAGGAAATAAGATAGAGGAAGAGTAGACAAATAAACGCAGACGAAATAAAGTAAAATAAATCATAGCAGGGTGACTATAAGCGTGAGGCCAAACGAAGAGTGTTCAGAAAAGTTAAAAGCGAATCAATAATAAAATGCGAGGCACCAAGAAAACAATCTTCCCAGTGTAAAAAAAAATGAACAAAGAAAGAAAACCAAGAGTGCTGTGGAAGGAGGGCAGTGTTAGTTTCAGAGTAATATTGGTTTTTAGCACTATTATTTGCTTGTTAAACACCTTTATTTTAACCTTACGAGAGTTACATGCAACTTGTAAGGTGCTGCAATGAACGTATAGGGCCCATCTATTCGCTGTTTGAGTCTCGTTGCGTTTGTGTATCGGTCGAGCTTCCAGCTCCTGTCCTCGATTCCGTGGTGAATGTTGGTTCGAGTCTGAGCGGGTGAAACTTTTTCAGTGTAAATGCATGTTCATTTTTTCAGACATCCGCTTCCGTTACGGAAGTACATCACAGATTTCATGGTGGACCCCGGCACACAACACTTTTGTGTTAAAAAAGACCGAATGCACAAAGAGATACAGAAACGCGGGCACAACCTTTGTGCACATTAGCACACAAAACAGTCTCACGATCACAAGCCTTTTTTTTTGAAGGTGTAGAAACGCGGGTAACTTCGCCATAACTAACTCGACATCTAATTTACGTTACCACTTGGCTTTGAGGCTGAGAAAACAAGATGACGCGCCGCAGGCTCGACTGGAGTAATTCTGTGGCTGCTGTTCAAGCCATGTCGAGGTAGGGGTTCATCTGTTCTAACCTAACTAGTATTTCCGTGCATCACGGGGGAAACGCATTATTAAACCAACCGGAAGCACAAGGAGTACGTTCCAGCCGCTCGGTGGGACACTGTCAAGACTGAGAAGTGAAATGACAACGAGATAGCAGCAGTGATACTTTATTTCCTCTTCCAGGCACGCCGCTTCCTGGCGGTTGCAAGGCTGAGATAAGGGTCGATAAATAATGAAACAGCGAACACATCACTTGAAGCCACGATGAATGTTCCCTATTATTAAAGTATAGTGTACGTTGTTATTATTACCACCGTTACATTTTTTTTCCTTTTTCACCGTTCAGAGTGGTCTATCGTTACCTTAAGCCGAGCTCGAATCAGTCTCTGACAAGTAGCTGCACGCAACTGCAGAGGGTGGAAGAAAGCAATGTCGGTCACATAGCGGCAGAATCAAAATTACGTGAAGAAGAGATCCCATTTCGAGCATTGCTTTTTCGCCCTGAAAAAGTCGCGTATCTGCGTTTTCAGACGCTCTAAAAAAACACGAAAAGAAAAAGAAGAAAACCAACAATGCTTAGTGAAGACCGAAATAGAAACAGACCATGCAATCAAATGAAACAGAGTTTTCCTTGGCATGATCTAACAGATGACCTCGCTGTACTGCACAGAAGTACACGTTCCTCCACGTCGCCCTTTATGCGCACTGCGCCTACGCTTCCTGCTCAAGGAAATCAACGTCGTATCGCGGCCTTTTGTCCCGGTTCGTCGTTTTATTTGCGTTTGTTGCGTGCAGCAAGTAATAGCATTTTTCATGCGCCATCGCAAGGAAGGAACTTGATTGCTTCAGACCTACGTTATTTTTTTCTTATCAGTAGAGCGCTACTGTTCGGTAGAGAACGATAAACAAACAGGTCAGACTCTGACATTTGCTTTAAAGGGCAACTCTGGCGGTTCTATCACCATATTCTCATATCGTGTTTTGCAGTGGTACTGATAGGCCACAAGGGTGCTTCAGTTTCTCGAAAACACGCCCATAATATTAAATAACCGAAATGGCGATGTGTTCAAAACTGAAATCGAAACGGGTAGACGCTTCGTGCAGCGTATGCTATGACGCCATAACTTCCCCACCATATATGGATCTGCTGCTACAAATACCGAAGTGGCGATGTCATCCGATGATGTACTGAGTTATGCCAGGTCTTCTGAGCTTGACAGCGATGATTTGAGTACTGGAGTATCACAATTTTGCCTTTTGACCGCCTCCCTGCTCGGGTAGGCAAAGTTGTATGTAATTACGTCAAAAAGACAGGCTTGCCGTATAGGAATCCGACAAGAAATTTTCAAAATTCATGTACAGGAAAGCTAAATGACTAGCAACCACCTGGCTTGGGATATATTATTACAGTACCGAGGAGAACGTATACTGAAAATTTCACTGGGGTCAGTGAACACTGAAAGATCACCGGAATTGCTCTGCAAATTTGTGACCTGACCTGGGCATGATGGTCTCCTTACCGCACTGCAGTAACACGACTTAGTTGTTACGAACTGCGAACACCTTCTTTGTTTACTTTTAGTTATTTGTATTTACATACTCCTGTTTCGTAGGAGCGGTCGGAGTAGGTTCATTAAGCGTAGAAGAGAAAGAAAAACGATTTACAACATGAGTGGCCTAAAAGTTTATGTAGATGCACTTTTTTTCAAGAAGAGCGCTTTCAGACTCACTCAAGGGAAACAAGAAAATGCAGCTGGTAATGAATTTGAAGTATGACAATGCGAGAAACGATGGAACATTTTAATACGTTTGTATAACTGCAAAAAAAAAAGATGACAGGATGAAGATTTCAGAAGTTATGCGCAGAAGGATGTTAGGCTAAATATTAGGGAGGTGCGTTCGATGCGTGATAAGACATTTAAATTATGTGCGTCGTTATCACCGTCTTCATCATAATCACCACGACCACCACCACCACCATCGTGTTTACGCTCATCGCAGCTCAAAGGCGCTCACCTTGTTGTCTAATCTTTCATGGTGCAAAAAAAAAAAAATGCGCCTTTACTGACAAAAAATCTTCCACAGTTCTTCGATTAGCCCGGTGCTGTGCGAAATGGGGCCAGGTTATCGTCAGTAACATCGTGATGTCATCTATGTAGTGCAAGCATTATTTACTGATTGATATCTTGGATCTTACGTCCCAAAACCATGATATGATTATGAGAGACGCCGTTGAGGAGGGCTCCGGAAATTTTCGACAGCCTGGGGTTAATTAACCTCCGCTGACATCGCACGCTATAGGGGCCTCAATACTTCGCCTCCAACAGGTTAATAGCTCCCTTCTAACCGTTCTAGTGAAGCAGAGGGCTCCTTCATTTCTAGGTGGCATGTGAAGGTAATATTTGCATCCTCCAATAATTTTGTTTTTTTTTCCGGCTATTCGCGATATAACTAGTGTACGTGTAGCATCGCTTGACGACGCTCGCTGTTTCAGGCAATTTTGCAATGACCCGCAGTCCTCAATGCCTGTTCTTGAAATCTATGTTCTAACTTGGCTCAAGGCTCACCACTGTTTAGGTATCAGCGAGAGAAACCCAACCTGGTCTGCAGGGGACACGTGCTTGAACGATGTGAGTGGTGTTGCCTGACATGTCATTACACAGTGAATTGTGCTGACCAACTGCCACAAATTACTATGAAATGTTAAGTTAGTCCGTCGTCAAGAAGTGCACTTGAAGCAGTGGTGCCGGACTCTAGGATAAACCAAAAAAAAATTGCGCCATCTGCCGCTAGAGGGGACCACGAGGCGATGCAAAACAGCACGGTGGGTGCACACCGCGTTTGCATCGGTTTGACGCTAGCAGACGCTGCCTGCGTCAGCGTTGTCTCTGGCGGGCGAGGGCGCGTTCTCGTTCCTTGCGAGCTGGTAAAGCGTTCATCGAAGAAAGAGCGTTTCCATAGTCAACGCGCGCCGTTCGGAGAGGAGGAATGCCAAGAGGAGAGGAGATGAGACAAGGGGAGGGGGGGGAGGAGGATGCTCATGCGTAGTGCGGGTGTGGGCGCCGCACGGCGGTTGGATGGAGGGAAAGAGGGAGGGAGAGAGTGACATAGCCCGGACCATAAGCTGCTTCGCATCTAAAACAAATGAATAAACAAATCAGTCGTCAGTAGCAGCGTCTAAACCACTGTCTGGGTACCATGGATGTAGACCCCCCTCCACATTGCCGACATCGCAATGGTAAAGATAGACCTCGCATCTTCACTTCAGGCCGGAGCTGCTTGTTCACACAGAACACGCGCGCAGTTGCACTGTATTGCAAAAAAGAAAAGAAAGAAAAGAAAACAAAAAAGCACTCTTTTTTTCAAATGTGATGCTTCTTTCCCGAAGAACCTCCATCGGCTTTCTTTCGGAGTGTTGCGCAGTAAACGTGAATGGATGAAAATGTTACCCAGTTTGCCCACATGTAATATGAAGCATGATATGTCTAAAGCTCAAAAGGTCATTTTGCTGCTTTGAGTAAGCCTTTACGGTACCAAACAAGACTCCCGAGAGGCCAAGCGGGGCATTGCGTAAGCGGAAAGCGAATGACTGAGGAAATGGGAGCACCAGAAGGCAAGTGCACACGTGGAAACGCGACAAGTTGAGCACGAAATAACGGGATTACGCGGTATCCCCCTGTTTCACGGATGCCACCGCTTATAGCACGAAAAGAGAGAGAAGAAAGAAACCGCTTCGTCATCTGCGAAAAACCCGTGTCGCAAAGTGTAGCCAGTGACGCGTACGTAGGCAGCGTCGGCGTATGGCGAAAGGGAGGAAGTGCGGATGATGAGGGCAATGCGAGAGGATTATGGCGGGCGAATGAGCGCGAGAAACGAAACGAATAAAGCCGGGAGGTACTATACGCTGAGGGTCGTACAAAGTCAGCAGCTTTGTGCGAGAGAGGAGCTAGGCCGCGACCACATTGCTCACGGCTCATTAACGCTAACCGTGTGTAGAGCCTTATAAACCTTGGCTTGCGCAGTCCTCCGCAGGAGTGACGTGCTTCTGAACAACGGGATTAAGGGACAAGCGTACGGTCTAGCAGGACGAGCTTGGACGGTACAGGGGCAGCAGAAGCCGGCATTGGTGGAGTTTTGCGTGTCACTACCACGACATGAATATGAAGCACGCCGCAGTGCTGGGCTCAGGTTCTCTTAACTTGCGCTAAAATTGTACAGTACACAGGATCTCTAAAATTTCTGCTCCCATCGAAAAAGCGACCGCTGAGGCCGTGATCTAACCCGGCTGCCTTGGTTCGGCCCTGAAGCACTCCAGCCACGCTACCACGGCGTCGAACATGGCCATTGGTGATTACAGAAAGTGGGGAAAAGATACTTTGTTAGTAACAAGTACTTCGTGACGTTATGGCAGCTCAGAACCACGTGACACTCTCCTGTCGCTATCACTGGAACCTGAGGGTGCCTACCGCGCACACCCGCCTACCTCCTGCGGTAGTATGTTGCAGGAGGTGGGCGGGATTGACCCCTACGGAGAGGGGTCAACTCCCCTATTCTGCCCCTACACCCCTTCTCGCTTCCCCGCCCTTCAGTACGCCTGCTACGCTACGCCTTCTTAGCCCCGCCACGGTAGTCTAGTGTTATGCACTCGGCTGCTGATCCGAAGGTCGCGGGATCGAATCCCGGCCGCAGCGGCTGCATTTCGATGGAGGCGAAATGTTGAGGCCCGTGTGCTGTGCGTGTCCGTGCCGTTGGAACCCAGGGGCATGTAGGTTAAAGGGAGGGAGAGAGTGACATAGCCCCGACCATAAGCTGCTTCGCATCTAAAACAAATGAATAAACAAATCAGTCGTCAGTAGCAGCGTCTAAATCACTGTTTGGGTACCATGGATGTAGACCCCCCCCCCCTCCACATTGCCAACATCGCAATGGTAAAGATAGACCTCGCATCTTCACTTCAGGCCGGAGCTGCTTGTTCACACAGAACACGCGCGCACTTGCACTGTATTGCAAAAAAGAAAAGAAAGAAAAGAAAACAAAAAGCACCCTTTTTCTAATGTGATGCTTCCTTCCTGAAGAACCTCCATCGGCTTTCTTTCGGAGTGTTGTGCAGTAAACGTGAATAGATGAAAATGTTACCCAGTTTCCCCACATGTAATACGAATCATATGTCTAAAGCTCAAAAGGTCATTTTGCTGCTTTGAGTAAGCCGTTACGGTATCAAACAAGACTCCCGAGAGGCCAAGCGGGGCATTGCGTAAGCGGAAAGCGAATGACTGAGGAAATGGGAGCACCAGAAGGCAAGTGCACACGTGGAAACGCGACAAGTTGAGCACGAAATAACGGGATTACGCGGTAGCCCCCTGTTTCACGGATGCCACCGCTTATAGCACGAAAAGAGAGAGAAGAAAAAAACCGCTTCGTCATCTGCGAAAAACCCGTGTCGCAAAGTGTAGCCAGTGACGCGTACGTAGACAGCGTCGGCGTATATGGTGAAAGGGAGGAAGTGCGGATGATGAGGGCAATTCGAGAGGATTATGGCGGGCGAATGAGCGCGAAAAACGAAACGAATAAAGCCGGGAGGTACTATACGCTGAGCGTCGTACAAAGTCAGCAGCTTTGTGCGAGAGAGGAGCTAGGCCGCGACCACATTGCTCACGGCTCATTAACGCTAACCGTGTGTAGAGCCTTATAAACCTTGGCTTGCGCAGTCTTCCGCAGGAGTGACGTGCTTCTGAACAACGGGATTAAGGGACAAGCGTACGTTCTAGCAGGACGAGCTTGGACGGTACAGGGGCAGCAGAAGCCGGCATTGGTGGAGTTTTGCGTGTCACTACCACGACATGAATATGAAGCACGCCGCAGAACATACAGAACATACAGAACATACCCAGGATACAGGACATACAGGATACAGGACATACAGAACATGCCCGATATCAGGACACACATTCAAGTAGAAAAAGAAAGAAACGTTTCGGTGGCTCACAAAAAAGGCCCATTTGTTATAAAGCACGTAACGTGACACGCGCCTTCAGGAGCTGCGAAATATTGGAAACGATGAACTTGAATTACCGAATCGATACGCGCAATTTCGTCCGCCGCTGCGACAGTCCAAGAATTAACAGCACGAGTAAGGACTCGCTTCGTAGTGGTGCAGATGTTCGATTCCGCAATTTTGCGTTTAGTACATTCGTTAACGGCCTCGAAGCGGGTAAAACTGTCGACAATGTTTACCGGGAACGGACTCTGTGACGTGACCACTAATGAGGAAAGATTACGGAGGAGCGCTGCAACACCGCTGGGAATATTGAAAAAAGCTTCAGTAGCGATCTTTCTTTATTCCGCAGTGGGATAAGGGAGCTCCGACACTCTCTCAATAAAGCTCTGTCGCACGGCAAGAAACTACACGTTGGAATAACATAGCGACGACGCATTCGAGTTATGCAACATAAGTGAGGGCCTTATTTTGATATTATTAAGAACAAAGATTCTCCCCCGTAATGAAGAAATGGTATTCGTTTCACTTACCTTATTACTTTTGCCACAGTTTTCTTCGGGAAACACATTCTTCCGCATCAGTTACTGATGTAATTAAGCTTCGTTGGAGGCGAGGTGCTAGTCCCGCGTACTTTGCGATGACAGTGCACGTTAAAGAACCCCAGTTGCTGGAAATTTTTGGAGTCTTTCACAACGGCACGCTTCATAATCAGATCACAGTTGCGGCACAAACAAAAAAGCACTAGGAACGTTTTATTAAATCGATTGAACTGAGCTTCGGTAGCGACGGCATGATCGATTGACAAAGTAAGGTTTCACACTCGCCACTGGTTGAACAGTAGCATTATCATCTTCTTTTTATTTTGCTTTCTTTAGACTCATTCATGCCAATGATTGAGTTATTATTTTGTAAGGTTTTACGTCTAAAAACAATGCTACGATTATGACAGACGCCCTAGCGGAGAGCTCCGGAAATTTTTACCGCCTGGGGTTCTTTAATGTGCACTGACGTCGCACAGCGCACGGGCCTCAACATTTCGCCTCCATCGATATGCAGCCGCCGCGGCAGGGATTCGATCCCGCTACTTTCTGATCAACAGCTGAAGTACAGGTTACGCAAAGGCTTCAAGTTTTGATGGAGAAAACAACTTGTTCTTAAATCCTTTGACGCTGCATGAATGTCAGAAGCTTGTGTTGCCCAAGTATATTTGCGATAAAATCATTGGTGCTCTTTGGTAGTATTCTATTTAAACAGCAGAAACATTCCAATAGACGACAGCGTGCCTGTCAGCCTAAATTTAATGCCATACTTTTTTCCCCTCAAATATTGATTTCCCGTGATTCCGTGAAAGACACAGCTGTTTGTAAAACAAGCGACACGATGAGGCGCAATCACCTAACGCAGGAATGATGTTCATTGAGACCTCTTAGACATTTGTCTTCTTTTTCATGCTCACACAGTCAGATGAGGATTAGACGGAAGAGTCACCATATTTTTGGGTGAGCGTTGACTGTTGTTGTGCCTCCTCATACGTACACAACAGCTTGACGAAATCCCTTGGCTCTGTCAAACGAACATTTCAACACCGAGTTAACCATCTGAGGCAATAAGAACAACAACAAAAGAAAAGGGTTCCCAGCAATCAGGCTTCTGGTTCCGAAACCCGATCGCCTAATACTGAGTTCAACTTGGAGATCAGCATAGACTTGGTAGACGCATTTGTGAATAACGCCATTGCAAAAGCGAAATAACGAACCATTTCGTTGCGAATCCCTGAAAAACAAAAGGTATAACAATAAACGTTTGAAGGCCAAGTTGTTTCATCCGCGGTTACGAAAAAGTGCGGTGTCCTGGAAGGCGGCTTAAGTTCTCTACCCGGAATGACGGTAATAGGCATGCCGCTTGCCGTCAAGCTACGGGAAGAGCTCATTGTCCAATGAGTCCTATTTTAGACCGACATACTCTTAGAGTTATATTTGGAGCGCTCAAGTTTAAAGAAGGCCCTTCCCAAGAGACTTCCAGCATCATTCAGAAATCTTCAAGCCTTACTCAATCGCACGTTGAACAGTACAAAAATGGGACTCGCGAATGCGATGCATTTGGGGAGTGACGTCATCGCGGAGTAAAGTTAACGCCTAATATAACTGACCGAAGAAGCCGACGCCCGGTTACGCTAATGCACGAGGTTAACACTGAATGAAGGAAGAAGCCATGCTGGCTGTGTCGCGGTTTATGAGAGGGGCCGATATGCTCAACGTTCAGTGCGTAAGTTAGACGGAGAGATCCTTGACTGCTAAAATTGGAGCTCTCCCGGTTAACTACGCGAGACGCTCTAACGGCCCCGGCATGAATGAATGCCGAGATTGTGAAACCCGAGCGCGTCTTCGTAGCTGTGCGTAGGACGGTCGCCGCACGCTGGGCCTGGAGCGTAGGATCTGTGTGGCGTGCATAATTGAGAAGACATCGGAGGCGTGCCGAGTGCGCACTGAAGTACTTTAGTTCTCTTTTTTTGCCTCGGAAATACTTTCGCATGCCATGTGATGTCCCTGTGTTTCAAAGGGAGCGTAGTTGTAAAGGTGCTTCCTTCGCGAAGTGATAGCAAGCCACTGAACTCTGACATTTCCTTGGGAATTGATATTTTTTTTCTCGACAGCTGAAGAGACAAACTTGAAAAGCTCCGATGCTACTCAGATTATTATAGATCGTTCTGCTTGTTTGAACTTCGATGATAGTAGCGGTGAACGACCACACTTAGCACGGCTGATTCCCTTCCGAGACTGGAAAGACATGCGCTGGGTTGCCTTCGATTTGGCCGCTGAGAGTTGTACTTCTTGTTTATTTAAATTTATTCAGAGAATTCTGGCGTGCCAGAACAAAGGTAAATGCGCGGAGAAAGTTCTTGCTACAAGGATATGCAACCTAGAAAATCAACTGCATTTAACCCAATATGCGGTACAAAACAAGTAATAATGCATACAATAATGAGTGTAGTATAACATGGAGAATGCTTTATTAATGACAGCTGGAAAAAATCAAATTAGGGGGAAAGTAGAACGTGAAAAGCCGCAATGATGCAAGAAATACAGTGGCATGTGTTATATATTGACTGCGTATTCTGTGACCTGATTTCAATTGCCAATGGTGTAAGGAAAAAATTTTTAGAAAGGAAGAAAGTGGCCAGCAAGACCAGGAAGTCCGAAGCACTTGTTCTGTGCCAAGGATGCTTCAAACAACAATTTGGGTCTCAAAAATTTTGTCTTATCTTCTTTCCATGTTTAATGCAGTAAATATTATGGGAGAAATTAATCGATGTTATAGTTCTATGGCTTCTAGCATTTCCCATCGTAGTCTTACTAAATTTTTTAAAGACGATAGTCTTTCTTGGGATACTAGAACGCAGAAATTTTGGTCTGTCTGTTTGTCTGTCTGTTACAAGAATGAGCCACCCGGCCAAAGTTTAAGCACTTGCGTGACCGACCAGCCATCTTGAACTGGCAGCTGCGTTCATACTTGTGAACATTGTCGATCAAAAAAAGCAAACATTCCGCATATCTGAGGCGCAACACCAATACGTAAGTATTAGGCGGTGTCCCTTTACTAGAATATACATAGATACGCAATTCTAAAGAACCTAGTGTTTTTTAGGCTGCGCTAAAAATGCGGCGCTATGCACGAAAAAGGCCTCTGCCGACGATTTGCTGCTGCCGCCTAGCAGTTGCCCAGGGATTTCGCACAAGCTCATGTTTCCGGACGGCGCTGCCAGAGGGCGTCGATATCTCACGCAGCGTTGTACGGACGGCAGAAGTCTACATAGTCTTTCGACGACTAGTGGGTGTAACATTGCGCAAAATTGACAAGGACACAAGATAGACGTTGTAACACACAGGGCGCAAAATCTGTCTTGTGTCCTTGTCAATTTTGCGCAATGTTACACCCACTAATGGCAAACCAACAGGCCCAAATAGCAACCTTGGTGAAGTACTTTCGACGACATTTGCAGCGAAGCAGGCAGATACGCGGCCAATTTTTTATATGGAGGGAAAAGCTTTGGCCCTAGGGGAAAGGGAAAAAAGTGAGAGACAAAACAACCCGTGGATGTCGTTCCGTGCTTCTATATCATCTCGGTCCTCCTAGCTCCTCACCTTTTACTCTCGAATAATGAGCCACTCAACTCAGAGACATGCCCTCTGATCCCTTCTTTGTTGCAATACGAAAGTAAGGATTCAGTGTCGTTACTGACGAATCCCGGTTGGAGAAACGCAGTACCAGTCTTAACCATTTGTAAATTCACGCATGCGCACGTCGGTAGATCACGTAATAGCTCATTGTTCAGACAAAAACCGCCTAGAGCGAAGCGAGCCATTGCAACGCAACTTAAAGTCGTTACGAAGAGCCAAGTAATTATGCAGGAAGCGCTAAGCAGCTTAGGTAAATATCTGAGGGAGGGGCAACATGATACTTCAGTTTCATTGTTTTATAGTTTGGAAAAGCCTAGTGGCTTTAACGCTTTATCTCCGCGATGTTACCTATGTGCCCTTTCCTGCAGGTAAATGTAAGGCGAAGCAGCAAACTCGCCTTAACCGGCTGCGCACTTGAAATGCACCAGCTGAGAAAAGAAAAGCAGAATTCATTGGAATGGACAAATGATGCGCAGAAGATCAAATTCGCCTTTTCTGCTTCTCAAAAGGCATAGCAATTCATTTCCATTCAAACAGAACTCGACTCCGCGGTGTTTATTCCTTCTTTACGCGCTTTTAAAAGCCGTCAAGCAGCGAAAATCGCTCCAGTGACCTTGAAGCAAAGAAAACACGGCGCCTAGAAGGTCGAGTTAGGATAAATAGCCACGAGACAAATAGAGTTCCACCGTCAAGGGCGACCCTAGGCTTTTCGGAGGGTAATTGAAATTCGCGGATAGAGTATTATAACCACAGATCGGTCGGAAGGAATAGCACCGGCTTGTGCAATCGATTTTTCTTTTCTTTTCACTGCCTCGCATTAGAAAACTACAACGCACACAGACTCTCGCTTTGCATATTTGCCCCGCGCGCAAACACAAAAGGTCACGGGTTCAACCCCCTTCAGGCCCGAGACCGTTATCGCTGCTTTCCCGTAGTGCTAGCGAGCTAGAGTTGCTACGCCAGATTGTTTTCTTTCCCATCCAGTCTCATATGCATGAGCGTTCTTTTGCAGGAAAAAGTCATTAGCGGGTCCCGTTACAAACCCCGTTTCGCCCCATCCTCCCTCCTCTCCCCTCTCCCCTCGCCTCCTCTTCCGCCATAATGAAAGCAAATTTAAGGGTGAGCGCGTAGAGACTTGCTTTGGAACGGGTGGCCCAGCTGGGTGCAGAGGGGAAAAGTTTTCATCCCCCCCTCCTTCCTTTCGTCTCCCTATGGTCCAGCGACCTTGGAGCGCTTCGCAAAGTTTGGCGACACGGCCTTAATGACGTCATTAGGGGAGACAGCAATCTCTGCTGCCGGCAGAGAAGGGCACACTTCCACTGCCTCGAGAGCGTGTCGTTCTATGCTCAAAACAATGCGGCAAAGAGGAACACGGCTACGAGAGTAGAGGGGGGGGGGCGTGTCCACAAGCGTGGGTCCTTTTTTTTATTTATTTTCCGAAAGACACAAAAATGTTCTTTTAAATCACTTTGCTGAGAAAAGTTGCCGTGCCACGGAGGGTCTGGAAGGTTCCCTGCGAAGCGCTGGTCCGCGGTCATGGCCCCCTCAGCGGTACAATAAAACGTGTTGAGCGTTGCTAAAGAGATAATGGAGTGTGGTAGTACGCTTTGTGTACGTCGTTGTTCTGTGAAACATGTACCCTGGTGGCGTGGCTATGCGTGGCCCGAGTGTTTTTTTGTCTCTAGATGTCTGACATTCACTTCATTAAAACTTAAAACGAGAAAAACAAGTAGGCAGGTTCCACTGCAAAGAGAAGGTATGGTACTCTGTGTTTCAGGGAACTAGCCGTTAAACCAAGTGTCCTTTTTTTTTGTCTGTGCGGATGCAAAGAAAGAGAAAAAAAAAACATCATGATAATACTAATGGCGTTCATGTATGCACACGTTTAGTGTCTGGGTTGGGGTCGTGTTTAGGCTCAGAAACATTTCTTACATTGTTTCACGTGGCTGGTTTGCGAGAGGCCTGGCAGCACGCCTGAGTGACAGAATGCGAGGGCCAGACGAAAAAGTTCTTGCTTTATGGCGCAAGTTCCTGTAAATGTTGTTTCTTGCTTGTCAGTCACGATTTGCGTCCGGATGGGGCTTTGTTACGGAAGATGAAGAACCATAACCATACTAGAAAACAGACATTTTAAATAAATCAAATCACGTTTAGAGTTCTATGAGGTAACTGTGATGTTGCAGCATACGTTTAGTACAAACATAGTAAGTGAACGATCATAGTAATCAATGAACATAAACTGAAGTCGTCTACATCAACGCCTCTATAATTATTCTTCATTAGCCACACTAATTATTAAATTACTCATTTTGCATAACCATATGCTCTAAGTAGGGAGTAAGATGGGGTGACGAAAATTAAGAAATTCGCAGGCATCAGATGGAATCTGCTCGCACAGGACAGGATGGATAGAGAGCATTGGGAGAGGCCTTTGTCCCGCAGTGGACATAGGAAACGATGATGACGATGATTATCATGACGATATAAAATGACGTAGGTGCGCGCCGCATTAGATATGTGGGTATGTGGATTCAGGTATAAGCTGCGTGTAAGAAAGAAAAAAATAGAGAAAGAAAGATAGAAGTGAGGCAATCACGTTCCGCTCATACCCGTGATGGATGTAAGGGTCTGAGCCGGTCCACCCGATGGCAAGTGTTTGTTCTGCGCGCGACATGTCATCTAGGAAGCGTGCGTTGAAAGTCCATATAAAGTTAAACTAAACCCCACGTCAAGTGCGCCAAAAATTCACAGCATATCCACGGAGTGAATGATGATGAGTGGGCGAAGCTCCGGATGTTCATCGTAGATCGTGCCGAGTTCCGGATTAATTTAGTTAACGCGCACGCTACGAATCCTGATGGTTCAACTACGCACAAGTGAAATCTCCCACCGGCACTTCATTGCAAGTCAAGATCCAGTGCCTATATATATATATATATATATATGGGTGGCCGGTGAACGGTTCTCCAGCGCGAGCAGTCGGTATTTTTCAATCAGGAAACTCGCTAGAAGACGCTGCCTGCGTCAAGCTTGTCTTTCGCGGGTGAGGGCGCGTTCTCCTTTGCGAGCTGGTAGCGCGTTCTTCGAAGAAAGAGCGTTTCCATAGTCAGCGCACGCCTTTCGCTCTCTCTGTCTCTCTCTCTCACACAAGACAGCAGACGGAAGAGTGAGAGTGCTCGCGCGCCGGGAGGCACGCGCCGAGGGCGAGCGCTAGCCTCCCGGCGTTGCATGGCGTTGCATGGTATTGTGAGTGGTGTAGGTTACACGATACGCGTGACAACCGACCACAGGCCTTAAGGAGCTTCGCCCCTAAAAACTACGTGATAGCGCCATTACTTTGAACTTCTCAACACGAAAGTGTTTTGTGCCAGCGTCCACCAAGAAATCACTAACGTACTTCCGTCACGGAAGAAGTAAATGTCTCAAAAAATGCACACGTATGACAATGTAAAAGTACCACACGCTTGGATTCGAACCCGTAACCACCCGTGATGCTATGATAGGTGCTCGAAGTTTTACTGACCACACCACCGACACATCACAGATGAACGGAACAAAGGGACCTTATATCTTCACTACACCGCTTTACGGTGTGCATCTAAATTATGTCCGGTTAGAGCAATGGTGTTTACCAAGTGAAATTTTATTAAATTAACATCCGCTCCCTTCCAATGCACTATTGGTTCGCAGTTGTGGTGCTGCCATCTAGGAACGACGGAGCGAAGCCCAGTGTCGTGCTAATCCACGCCGGCAGTTAGCGCTTCGGTGTTCTCAGCGCGTCTATCGCAGCCGAGATTAACGGCGTGGTGGCGGCGTTCAGCCGGCGCGTTGCTTGGGCAAAGTACAACCGAAGCGTGTTGCGACGCACTCTGCTCCAGAAACACAAAGATGGCTGTCGACAAGCAAATGATGCGCCTTTCGCTGAAGCGCACTACTTCGGTTTCATTTGCGAGGTTCCACTGTGTGCGGACGCTCCTGGTTTATAACAGGTCTGCGCATGGCTCTGGCGCGTGCAATGCAGTGTCTCCGGAGAAATGTGAGTCGTTCGACAACTTTCGCTTGTATGAAACTCCCGAGGATCCCTGTGCAGCGTTGCGGTAGGGATGAAATTGATATACAACGGGTTCACATGTCCAGCGTACACAACCTATCTCCCGCCAGATTGCCGCTAATGTTTTCCACAGCTTCGCCAGTACAGGATTCACTTTCGTGTTGTACCGATTTCTGTGACTGAGGTATCAATCACATTTTTCCCCTGCCTTTTGTCTAAAGACGAGCCCTGCACAAAACTTTTATATCGTACTGAAGTCGCGGCACGGTGTTCTCTCTACTGATTTCAAAAACAGCCGCTGTTTTTCAGTATCAGTCACGGCGTGTATTCTGCTGAAAATAGATCGAGAACTACAACATGTACTCATCGATCGTCACTGCTGATAACAAAGTCACCTTCTTCCTGTAACCGGAAACGTACAAAGATGTTTTTCTGAAGTGTGCGTGACTTTAGGAAAGCCTTTTGACATATGACTAGCTTGTCCTACGTACGCACGCAAGTGCTGTCAGCCTCCTCTATTGTCATGTCCTTGTGCCGTACATGTTTACACGCCAAATAAATAAATAAGTGCAGTTGTTTGCGGTTGTCGGGACGTCCACAAAAGGGCAAACGCTTCCAAAGGAGTTTGGTCGCCGTATTGTAGATCCTTCCTATGTTTTTTATTTTCATTCAGACTCAGTGCGGCGAACGCCGAAACGCACCGGAGGTCAATTCTATCCTAGCGTGTTCCTCGTCATCAGCTTCGAATACAGCAAAGAACTCGGACCATTGACTCGATGCGACATCACGACTGAAGTAGAATGAATATGAAGAAAGGTTGCGATACAATCTAGCAAGTGCTTTTCGAGCACCGATCTCGAATGCCTCTCCGCAACACGAAAATAGACTATGAGACAGCGTCAGGCCCCAGTCGAGTATTTTTACGGAGCTTCGTGGAACGCCAGCGTACGTACTCTTCTGAACAAGCGGTGATTCTGACATTGATAAGAAGACAGGAGAAGCCAGTACTTCGAGTAAGGACCAACACGCCTTCTCCTCTGCGGTCGTCTTTAACAGGACTGTTTTGTGGGAAATTCGGATTGGTTTTACCTGACAACAGGCCAAGGCGATATTAGTCCTAGATGCAACGGGACAAGCACTTTCCTGTTGATCTGTTCGGGGAAGCGTGCTTACTTCTCGTACTGATAAAAAATACTGACAGAAGTATAATGGGTTGATTGACTGATTGATTGATTGATTGATTAACTGTCTGACTGAATGACCAACTAATTGATTGATTGACCAACCTATCTATCTATCTATCTATCTATCTATCTATCTATCTATCTATCTATCTATCTATCTATCTATCTATCTATCTATCTATCTACTCAGTCATCCAGTTCTGGTCGTACTGCTGGTCATCCCGCACAAACGAGAAGGACAATGGGAAATGTCATTATTTCTGGGTGCAGTATTGTTCACTGTACGTGTGCCAGGTAATGTCTGTCCTCAGTTGCATAAATTATTGCTTTCCTATTTCTAAGCTTTCTTTGTGTGAATGTCATTTTCGCTTATTTATTGGGAGGCATATTGCGCGTCACCCAGGCGACTGTGTCTCATGGCGTCGCTTTAACTATTTCCGCGGCAGTTAAACATGTCATTTGAAAGACTTCGCAGCGTCCTTTCTGCAGCATAATCGCTGCGCGTCGTCATCATCACATCATCATCATCATCGTTGTCATCATTGTTGCATGTCACCACAGCGCCATGCCTCTTGCGTACAGACGGCGCGTAGCTCGAGCCAAACGGACGACGCTTTAAACCTCGTCCTGACTAAACGCTGCGGCCGCCTTCGCTGCTCTTTTTCGCTTTTGCCCCTGTCTCCTGTAAAGTAGGTCATGGTCACGCTGCATTTCTCACTCACAATCACACTTAGTCTGCTGGTCTCACACGACGCAGCTGACTCGAGTCAGCCGTGCTTAGCACAAGGAACCGTGATGAGTCCATCGTGGAACACAGTTACAGCGCCGGTAAAGGGTGCTTCTCTGTTAAGCTACTAGTGTATAGCAAAAAAGCATACTCAACATAGTTTTCCTCGCATGGCGATCATGCGATCAGTTTATAAAAGCTAAACGTTCCAGTTAAATGGTCGATTTTGTGCCTTAGATTAAATTTCTGCGTAAATTGCTGCTCTGTAGTGCAGCGAGCGGCCTGATAGGCTGGACACTAAAGCGTGGGGCGGGACACAAAGTGTGGCCATCATTAACACCCGAAATTAATTGTGACAAATGCGGTGTGCTCATCAACTGCCATCATGCTACAGTTACAGGCAAAATTAGCCATTCTTTACGAAATGCAAATTAACACATACTATAAAATAGTGTCAATTATACTTTCTCAGACTTCAATACCAAATGGCATCATGATATCCTTCTCCACGCATAGTGCAAATTTTTATGACAGCAGAGAAAGTCTCAAACATATTATTTAATAGTTTTGCAGGAAATCTTCGCATGTACACTTGAACTCGTGCACTTTAGGCCTTTTGTTAGGAACTCGGTGTCTGAAGCCAAAATATTGGGTTTTCAATTGAGTTTCCAATGTGCCCTGGTATCTGAGCTACAAGTTGCCGAGTTTCCACTCACAGCAATTACTGAACCTCGCGCATGAAAACAAACCACGTGACTCCCTAAGGTATATAGGATCGCACCACGTCCTCACGTTTTTTTTTTCCACAGCACGTAAACAAGCATCGCAACCAAACAGTTTCAAACATCGAGACATCACGCGATGCAGTTGAGACCAAATGCGTGCTGCTTCGATTTTTACGACATGAACAACTGTAGCACATCCTTGAATCTGGTATCCAAAGATTCGTACATGTTTCTAGAAGCAGCGCAGAAAGCAGCCTTCTTGATGTGTTACATTACGACATGCTGACGCCTTGTCCTGAAACATTCAAGCACGAAGATCGACTAATTCTTTTTTATTTTGCATGTGCATCCCCCGTAACTCAAGCCAAGATAAAAGCGCTTGTGTTCAGAGGTTTACGCTCATTAATATGGGCCTTAGCCAAGTTCCAGTTCATGAAGGGCGGATGATTACTGCATTCTACAGAAGAAAGACAATATACCAATGAGATTAGGAATTTGAAGAAGAAAGATTCACTGCGCTCTGTCGTCGGACGCGCCGAGTAACTTGAGAATAATTTAGTATACAGCAGCAGGGTTCGTTGCATAGGAAAGCAGAAACACTGTCGATGAAGGCAGGGAAGACAGGCAGGCAGTGCTTTGAGAAGACAAAAACCAGACTGAACTGATGAACTAAAAAGCAAACTCAGGTCGATATTTTTCCGAATCCCGCTTCTGCAATTGGTCACAAGCGCTATATTAGAGGAAACTGCTGACCCTGCCAGGCACGTGCGGTATCTGAAGAAAATGACATTCGTAACGCATTTCTAGGTCCTCGCCCCTACTGGGCGCCTCGACGTGGGTGGCTGCGACTTCATTAATGTGACATGAGGGTAGCCTGAGTGTTGCTGACGTGCGACGTTAATAAATGTTGTAGCCGTTATAGAAAGTAACCCAAAGAAATAACTGACGTGCCTCGTGCTTCCATGCAGGTGCTTTTATTACTTATCGTCCAACCCTTAGTATTGATATTATACGCTGCTTAGATGATGTTCGCACTTTATATTATAGAGTCCAGTCCTTCACTGCAAAAAAAAATGCAAAGAAAGCTTATCACTCCCGGGAATGGTTGCGAAAATGTCCTTGGTGTAGTTGCTACATGGTTGTGTATATGCGAGTTGGGTAAGTGACAGCTCAAGGCGAGTATTGCTGCAACCGTGACATGGACAGAAAATTGATGGAATGGTGTTAAGGCAAGAACGAACGGCGATACTTCTGCTCACCCTGAATTCGGACATCCTTATCTGTTCCCTGTTTTTCGTTGATTAGATCAACAAGCTTCCGAGGCAGGGTACAGAGAGAGGAAACAAGTGGACAGAAAATCGACGAAAACCTGAAGCTATCGAGAGTGCGTCAAGGACGCATGTTTTAGGTGGCAACAAACGTTGTAGCGAATTTAGCGGTCTGAATTAGCTATGGTATAATTCAAGGCGACAGGCGCCGATTGTTGAAGCGGAACGATTAACAAAAAGACAAAAACAAGAAGATGACAACGACCGCTGTTTTATGAACCAGTTGAGTGTCGCTAGTATATAATATGATGTCCTCTAGGTGTTCGAGGGATCATGCGTAAGCAGAGTACGTATGGAGGCTACCTATGTAGAGTACGTAATTATTCGGTTCTAAGGAGTTCCTTCAGCCGCTTCAGCTTGCAGCGGATGACGTCAGTAATCTGTCTCGCACATTTATACCATTGCGAATTCTACGACGATGGGTGTTGTCTAACATAGGCAAATTATACAGATTTGTGGCAACAATGACATAGAAAAAGTTTATTGAAGCCCGGCTCACTAGACATGAAACGCCACTAAAATTTACAAAAAGAATGTGAGGCTGCCCAAGGATCCTGGTTCTGAAGTACGTTAACCTAACAAAATTGAAAGGACAGAAAGTTGGATGAGTTGGTAATGGTCCATAATGCAAAGAAAATGCGTGCAAAACACAGACACGAGAGGAGTGGACAGTACGACAATAACAAAGTTGATTATACCGTCGACGTCATCAGCGTCTTTAGTATACTTCTGTTAGGTGCATGGCCTTACTACTCATATTTAGAGCAAAGAATTCCAGCATAATCCGCATTCCACCATCCGAAGGTCAAGGGGATGTCAGGAAGTGTGCCACTAAAGAATGACGATGATGATAAGGATGATGATCACTTTTGTGACGATGACGACGACGATCATAATGATGATGATGACCATGATACACCAGAAACAACATTACCTACCCACTGAAGGGGACTGGACAAGATGCCGTATTTCTTCTTCCTTTTCTTTTTTTCAATAACTAGACTTGTTGTTCTCGCTAAAAGGATGTTCGGGCGAGTCGGCACATACCTTGAAAAGAAAGCAGCGCAAGACAGACACTACACATCGAAGAAGACTCAGAGATACAGCGCTGTGTCTGTGTGCCCTCTTCCATGTCTTCTGCTCTTCTCACGCTGTTTTCTTTTCAAGCATCGTCCTCGCCGGAATCATTTATATTTCAAAGAAACGATGATGTATAAGAAAAAAAAAACAGAATGCCGGGCAATTCATCACCCACTCAACACTGTGGGCGCTGACTTATTACATCTTTAACGTTGGGGCACCCTCCTCTGGCAGTCCACCGTTTCCGACGCCTCGCTCGATTCACCTGTCGAGTAATTTTATTTAATTTATAGCGATAACGAAAAGAAAAGCTTGGGAGGAAAGTATTGCTTCCGCTTTACCACGCACCGAGCTTTTAGCGAAAAAGGTTATGGCCGAGTGATTTCCGAAAATGTCGGAACGCATTTCCTCCATCGCGATGTTGCAACATTAATTTTTCACGCTCAAATGAGCACGTCTTCGACGAAAAAAAAAATATACCGACCACCCCGAGTTCGCAATCGAAGTGAAGTGGAACAACTGCGAGACCTCCGTATCCGGCTTGCGCTTACGGCTGCGGAATGTGAGTTCTTCGCGCGGAAATAAATTCGACGGTGGAGAGTGAGTTCCTCAAGTTAAGATAAATGAATCCGGAAATTTTCAAGCGAAAAGCACTGAAGAAAGATCGGGGTTGCCAGTTCTCGTTCCGCCTACCTGAGAAAGGTATTTGAAGTGATTCATTGTTACGTTGAACTCGGCATTTCTGCTCATCACCGGCAACATGTAGGCTGCTGAATTACAATAGCAAGCTCGTAAGTCGACAAACGTTTTCCGCTTGTTGTTACTAACTATCGTCAATATATATTTGCTGTGCAATACTTATGTTTTTTTCATAGTATTACAGTGATCTTTGTATATGTGTGTATATATCTGCGCAACTCGTTCTGTTTTGTTGGTTATGCTTTTGCCCCCCCTCCCCCCCACCCGCCTACGTAATGCCCCTAGACGATGTGTAGGAAAATAGTAAATAAATAAGGAAATAACTCAGCCACAAATACTTAGGCAGCGAGATCAAACAAATGCGGGTTAGAGGGAGAGGGAGGTGAGAAGGAAGTCAGGGATTTAACCAGAAGTTGGCATCCGGTTTGCTACCCTTCGCTGGGGAGGGGGAAAAGAGGATGAGAAAGTGGGAACAGAAAGGGAAGTATGGGATAGAATCACATTATGCTGAAGATACACGACGTATAGGAGTGTTCTTGATTCATGTTGACCCAAGGTGGCTCTTTAACGTGCGCCCATATAAGGCCAACGACACCACGCATGCGTACCTTGCCCTATCGGAATGCAACCCAAGATCCACCTGCAATCGATCCACCTCATTCATGATTAACAGCAACTAAGATACCAGTTATTAACGTATGACAAGGTATCAAAAACGAGGTAACTACAGTTTTGCTTTTTTAAATCGTCCTTCCTCCCTTCGTCTAAACAAGGCACCAGAGTGTATGAGCGTCATTAAGTGCTTGCACGCAATGAACATTTGACTAGCTGAAACTTGTAAATTTCATAGCAGAGCTGCAAACGGCTGGCCTCCGGGATTTCGTGGCGTGTGGGCGCAACATAATCTAGTGGCCCCGCCATGGTGGTGTAGTGGCTATCGTACTCGGCTGCTGATCCGAGGGTCTCGGGATCGAATCGCGGCTGCGGCGGCTGCATTTCAATGGAAGGCGAAATGTTGAGGCTCATGTGCTGTGCGATGTCAGTGCACGTTAAAGAACCCAGGTGGTCGAAATTTCCGGAGCCCTCGACTACAGCGCCTCTCATAATCAAAGCTGGTTTTGGGACGTAAAACCCCACATAACAACAACAAAATAATCTAGTTTCGTTAAGCTCCCCGAGATGGCAGTAGAGAAAGGACATGAAAATGATTTTCAATGGATACCAGGCCATTGCGGTATCCCTGGAAATGATTAAGCGGATAGGGCAGCTCGAACGTCTGGTGAAGACCGCTGTGTTCCCATTCCGCTCTCAAGAAGTGACGCTGCGAGACAACTTCGCACTCTTGCGGGAAAGATGTACTTAACTGAGTAGAATACCGCATATATAAGGCACACCAGACTGCACAGGCTAAACCCATCGCTGCAACTCGTACCTCTGGCTGGTTTGCACAGACGCGAGCCCTCGCTTTTTGTGCGCTGATTGGAATGGCTGACAGTTCTGCGTGTGTTGTCTGCGGATGCGAGGAGACCACTGAGCACTTATTGTGCGGCTGTCCACAGGTTGAGGAACATCGACTGTCTATGACCAAGTCGTTAAAGAAGCTCGACGATCATCCTCTAAGTGAAGACACAATCTTGGAATACGGTCCTCAACAACCAACTGCTCCGAAGCCAAAGAAAGCGCTTTTCAGCTTTCTGAGAACATCTGGCCTTGCCGAGCGCCTTTGACACTGAAGGACTGTCTTGTACGTTTCACGTTGCACCTCTTTCCTTCTCTCCTTTTCTTCACATTTCCCATCCCCCAGCACTGGCGCACCGACGGAGGGGGTGGGGGGTTTCGGGGGTCGTAACCCCACCCCCCCCCTGAGGCTGACCTAACCCCCTCCCACTACATAACTGCTCCTATGTCCTAGAAGAATGTGGCGCTAATGTCTCTGCAAAACGCCGAAAAAATAACAAAATAATCATCATCATTGATGTTACTATTATTTGGCATTTTATTTACTTTTTTTTACACACGAAAACAACTGTGTAATCGCACGCCCGGCCATTCGTGAAAAATTGAACCCCCTCCCTGGCAAAGATCCTGGGTGCGCTACTCTCCCCCAGTGTGGGGTATCCAACCGGCCTCCTGACTGGTAAACATCCCTGCCATTCCTTCCTTATTTCTCTCTCTTAGGAGTTTCGTAATATCACCTTCAGTGATAGCTAATGACAACAGTAATACCCACTAACAGTTTACCCGCAGCTTGCACCAGAACGCAACTTAAGCCCATCTTAAGGATACCTGACAATTTTTAACACGAAAGTGTTTATGCCGAGGTCCACCTCTTACCTCATACGTCATTTTCTGTAACGGATATGACGTAGTGTAGTATACACGTACAAACGAGAAAAAAAAACCAGCAAAAGGTTTTCACTGGCGCTGACGCACTGGGAATCGAACCTACGACACCCAGTTCCAAGTTGAAAGGTGCCGAGCGCTGTACCGAAGACGCTATTCAAGCTTTTTTTTTTCTTTATTGCCTTCTTGAACAAAGTACAGACGCAATCAAAAGCGTCCGAAGACGCTATTCAAGCACACGCTGAAAAAGGGGCTACAAACGCGCCTCACACTCTTCCTTATCAGCCTCCCCCCCCCCCACCCACTTAATGCGTACGCTCGCCTCCGCGCACGCGCACGCGCACCTGGGGCGGTGTCGCCATCTAGGAGAGGTTAGGCGAAGTCTGAGACATGGCACTCACATGCACCTAGTTATCTCTTCCGTTATCTCAACGCAGCGGAGGCTGCATTGCCGCCTGTGGACCACTGTCGCTGCAATGCGGCGCTCGCAGTGATTGCGTTCGGTGACAACGGAGCTACGCGCGTTACATCTTGCGTCGTATTACCATGTGACGCGTCATTGCCAACATAATGCAGGATTGGTCTTCCCAGTGGTATCTCCACGCCAGCTAGTGTGGTGTCACCAGCTAAGAAAACTGCTCGCAACGACGCCGACGGGTCAATGTCGTGCAAGTTCACGTCCACTCATGTACTGTCGTGCGGCATCTCGAGGTGCGAGTAGCCTCCAACTGCTCCTGTGAGGACACATTACACTGTCGTGGTATATCGATTCCTATGACGGAGGGGTCAGTCCCATTTTTGTCATGTCCATTGGAACACCAACTTTTTGTTGGCATTTGAGTCCACGACTTCGCACACAGAAGCGAAATGACGTAGCTTCTGAGCAACCGCAGGGGGGTTGAAGAGACTGATTACAGAGCGGAAGTGAAAGCAGCGAGGCGAGAGATCCATTTATCGACTTCGCACTAGAGAAAGAGCCACAAAGCAAAACAAAAAAACAAAAACAAATGAAAGGTCAGGCCACAGGGGCCGCACAAACTAGTCGCTGCTTCAAAGCAATGAATCCCACTCACAAGTTGGAAAAAAAATGTCAAAACACCCACCCACACACACACACACAAACACACACACACACACACACACACACACATATATATATATATATATATATATATATATATATATATATATATATATATATATATATATATATATATATATATATCTCAAATCCTCCGCTCTCAATATTACTCATTCTAGCCCTGAACAGACATGGAGGCAAGTTTTCCACTTGTGAAGGAAGAAACATGTCAAAACAGCAAAAGAGGAAAAGCGACTATACAGATTAGATTAGCTTCAACAGAATTGGAATGGCCGTACTAAGGAAAGTCACAAAACGAAAAACCGGGGACGCAGAAAATACCGGCTCGGGTTTCTAAATATAGCCATCTCTCCATGCTCCCGGACAGGAGCGAGCCGACGGGCGCAAAATTGGGGCACGTACCGAAGCATGGCCTCGGCTGGAGCGCTACCACTCTCGGCACGGAAGGCCATAAAGTGCGCGCGAAATTTATCATTCCGATTTTTTTTTCTATTTCTTCGTGCTGTCATTCTTAGCTCTTCGTTTGAAGTGATTCGGCCCGAACTTCGATTTGCGCTGAGCTGAACGAGAAAACAGCAAAAGAAAAAAGAATATCCAGTTGAACACGCACTCCATGACGGCCGCGAGGCATGTAGGAGGTGAAACACGGACCTTCGGCTACCAATCAAGGACCGCACTTACAAAAAAAAAATGTTGCAGCGGTAGGAGTGGTCGTAGCAGGAAATTTCATCTATTTCTGATGATCAATAAGTAAACGCTTCATAGACGTGTAGGGCGGTGCGAACAAGCACTTTTGAACGGCAAATATCGTGAACGCGACCCACGTATTTATTTATTTATTTATTTATTTATTTATTTATTTATTTATTTATTTATTTATTTATTAAGCTGCCGAAAGCATCACTGGGGTTTTAACAAGTTGGGGTAAAGAAAATATCTGTATAGAAATATGTAGAGACTGACGCATTTCAGGTAGATAATTTAGTGGGAGCAGGCAGTAGTCAGTCGGAGTGGCGGACATGCGATTGATCGAAGGTGGCAGCTCATTGGGAAACGTCGCTGATAAATTGTGGTATACGAAAACAAAAAAAAACGAAGACTTTTCTCACATGGACTTGATATTTAAGAGGAAACGACGGTAGAGGAATTTCTGTAAAATACACACCAAGCAATTTTACGGCTGGACCTTGGACGTGTCGTAAGTGAATACTTCAAAAGAGATTCTTGTAAGACGTAAGTGCTGGCATTTGTTTACTATATCGTGACGTCAAGCCTTGCAATTTGGCTGGACATTGTTGGGCAAATTTTTGCTAAGTACTTGTGTTTTACGACACACTTTGTAGTTTTCAGCCCTTACGAAGCATGGAGTGTCTATATTTTTGTACACTCAATGAACAGGACAGTGTCATTCTCATCACCAACAATAACAAGCCGAAAGAGATTTCAGGTAAACACAGCATTAAATTTGTGTCCAGGATCTACCTGACCACGCGGGCTTCATAGCGCTGCCTAGTCGTAAAGAGAGGTCAATGACACAAGAATGTCGTGATGGCATGATATCTTCAATATGGCGGCCGTTTTAATTCGTCCTTGCGAGATCTGTATCGCTCCAGAAAGACAGACACGATTACCGTGTAACCTTTAGTTAACATGGTGTGTTTATTGCTGTTAAAGACATTTTCGTTTGACAGTTCATTTGAAAAGGTGTTGCATTGTAACAATTTCGCGCTACGGTCATAAGGCCCATCTATGAAAAATGTTTGCTTGGAATATATGAATGTCTTACAGACCCCGAGTGTTCCCTGCCACGAATACCGCAACATGACGGGAAAAAAAATTCTTCCATCGAAAACATCGCGATTTCTGCGCTAAAGGGACTGCATTTCTGCTTTTATCTTGTTTGGAAGTCGGTATGAGGCTTCCTTTTGCCACGATAAATACTGCAGAATTCGTAAACAAACCGAGTATGTGAGAATAAAAAGTGTATACGGTGTTTTTCGCAGTGTGATATATATATATATATTCTCACAGACTTGCTTTGTTTACGAATCCTGCAATATTTATCGTGGCAAAAGGAAGCCCCATACCGACTTCCAAACAAGATAAAATCAGAAATTATATATATATATATATATATATATATATATATATATATATATATATATATATATAACAGAATTGACGATGCGCCTCTCAGAGAACGCCGGTTTATTAAGTCAACGTTTCGGTCGGAGCCCGACCTTTTTCAAGACATGTTTTCAGCCCTTGCGAAGCATGGAGTGTCTATAGGTGGTTAACATGTCTTGAAAAAGGTCGGGCTCCGACCGAAACGTTGACTTAATAAACCGTCGTTCTCTAAGAGGCGCATCGTCAATTCTGTTATAAACTAGCGGCAACCCAAGCTATTTTTGCATATACAGTCTATATATATATATATATATATATATATATATATATATATATATATATATATATATATAGGAGAGGAGCATAACAATAGTTACAATAATAGCGAGAGCGACAGGTTATACAGAAAAGTTACACGCTTCTAATGCAGTAAATTTCACACAAGCAACCGATATATAATAATACAGTATGACTCACAGGGCATTCTTAAAAGCAGTCGAATCACGCATGCCCTTTATGAAGGCAGGTGAGTGATTCCGGTCCCGTGCGGTTCTGGAGACAAGTAATGGCGATCCTTCGGTACTTAAAAAATATGGTAATTTAAGCTGGTGTATTTATTTTTATTCGTAACATTTAAGAACCCATCGTGCGAATGGTTACCGTTAATTTCACTCAGGTACGCAGAAATATGGTCTCGCATAAGCAAGAGGATGGATATGTGTAACAAGCATTACGCCAAACCTCATCCTCCGTTAATGAATCTTATGTATCGTCTATACTGATTACGCTGGGACGTTGTATGAGCCCAGCTTCTAGTGGTGTCTGCGCGCTCTCGATCGGTTTCCCAGATGTGCCGAGGAGGTGTTGAGACGCGGATCGATCAAGAAGCAAGTGATCGAAGAAAAGAGGGGGGGAGGGGGGAGGGGTGAAGAAGAGCAACAAGGAACGATGACGGTGTGAAAAAAACCGAGGACAACAGTGAAGAAGACAAATCGGGGAATACGGTCGAGTCGCTTAAGAACATCCGAGACAAAAAGAGGGTATATAGAAATCGTACGAAAGGCTTCACATAAGTAAAAGAAAAATTGTCTTCTTTTTCTTCTACTTCTTCCACACTCCTGGTTCTCCTCGCTTCGTATACTCGCCGACGGATATACGATAGGAACGTTAGGTAATGATGGTGGTCGGCAGGATTGAAAAGAAAAGAGAGAATGCAGAAATGAGAAGGTTTGCGGCGGCAAAAAGAAAAGGAACGGCAAACATCCATCTGTATAGGTATCGGGAGGGCGAGAGGACACTGCCGTAGGAAGGAAGGAGTCACAGGTGGTCGATCCTGCGCATGCGCTGTGCGCCTTACCGGAGTCACGTCTCACGACGACGCTAGCAAGGAGAAAAAGAAGGGAGAGAGTGAGAGAGAGAGGGGGGGCGCTCCTGGCGTTGGAACTGCGTGTAGCTCTTGGATAGAAACACCTAAAGTGGCGTCTTTTTAAGATATATTGAAAAAAGATAGAGGAAAGAAAGCTTTTTTTTTCGTAAAGTGCGCGCCGTTCCTGAGATGAAAGGTATGGTGGTCTGCTTTCAAGAAACATTGGTTACTGCAGATGTCTGATGAATAAAACGATAGCCTTCAGGATACAACAAAAAGAAAACAAAACCCAATCACAGTAAGCTAGGCTGGCGTTTACGCGTTAACATTCAGTTGGTGGGTTTTTCACGGAAACACGGAGACATAGCCCGTGGTCGCCGCTTTTGCGGTAGAGGAGGGCGCACCAATGCGGCGCGTGGAAGGTATTAAAAATTGACCCGCAACGGTGGTCTAGTGGCTATGGTACTCGGCTCTGCGAAGATCGCGGGATCGAATCCGGACAGCGGCTGCGTTTCTATGGAGGCGAAATGTTGAGGCCCTTGCTTTGTGCAGTTTCATGGCACGTTAGTGAATCTCAGGTCGTCTAAGTATCCGGAACCCTCCACTGCGGCATTTCTCATAATCATGCCGGGGTTTTGGGTCGTAAAATCGCACAAATCAATCAATAATTAAATAAATCGAATATTAAAATTGGATACACTTGATGTAAATCTCAATATGTAGGGCCGATATAATGCGGTTACCCCAGGTTTTTCTATTTCGGTGCCTTTCTTTTAAGATGCATGTGAAGTCGCAACAGAATTGTCCAACACCATAGATAGATAGATAGATAGATAGATAGATAGATAGATAGATAGATAGATAGATAGATAGATAGATAGATAGATAGATAGATAGATAGATAGATAGATAGATAGATAGATAGATAATGAGGTGTCCAAGTACGCCGTTGTGAAACACATTGTTCTTCACAGCGGTACTTCTTTGACTCATGCTTTGTTAATATAAAACTTGCGCAGTTTAAGTGACACAAAGTCTGACAGTCTGCTATTCTATGGGTGATTTCATTATGATCACCGCGTTTTGTAAACGATATTGAAGCGCCTGCTTCTTCATACTGTCCTAATTATTTTGTGTAGAAATACTGCAAGTGAGTATTTATAGAAGCCTTCAAAACGTAGCTGTGCCTCAAAAAAGAACGTCTTTTCCATCACCCGAATATATAAAGAATTAGTCTTCACGCCTCCATCATTAAACATGGCGCGCTCAAAAAAGCGCTTACAGAATGGTGAAATGCCATATGATTAATGACCTTATCGGAAAGGAATCATGATTGATTATAAGAATAGATAGCAACCTTCTTCACTTCTAAACAAACATTGAGTACGTGCGTCCTTTAAACTATCACTAACAGCACTGGCTAGATGGAGCCAGGCAGGAAAAATGTAAACAGCGTTCAAACAAAATTGAAGATCGAAAATGACAGTACTGAGAATGTCCTCAAAGCCAGGCTCATTCATCCCTTTCTAAAAGGAAGGAAGCAAGAAGGAGCAAAATGAACGTTTCCAAAGTGTCATGTTCTTCAATAGCTCCTCTCCTTCCATTAACTAGTGAAAATGATGGAGCAGTTATACTCGGCGCGCCATTCAAGCCGATGATGAAAGACCCGAGGGAATGTTTCGCATTAAGCTTTTACGTTGCAACGGATTTCGTTCAGAAATCAACGAACAACGTAAATGCTCGAACCTTTCGAAGGCTTTCAAATCGATTCATCACTCAACAATGAAAGCCGGGCGATCTCCCAAGAGCTCCTTCTAAAGAGAGCCAATTTTGAGGAGATGTCTATGTCGAAGTCGCCACGTTCGCGTGAAAGCAGCGTAGGTCACCTGGTTCGTACGTTTCGTTGAATGGGTGGCTTAAAGTTTGCGATCAGACTTCAAGAGGAGGAAGAGGAAATCCTGATTTATTCGTAACACTACTATGAAGTCTTTTTTCTATTTAGTATAACGCTTACATGAGGCCCGCTATGTCATGAACCTGCGCCGCGTCTTTGAAGGTCGCCCCGTGTGTCTGCTTTGCTAACTGGTAGTCGTAACCTTTGCGAGGAGACTTGAATAGGAGTGAAAGGAAATTGCAATTTACTGGGCGTGCTATCGTCGTCTTTCTTTGGCGTGCCGCTTACATGTGGCCCGTTGCGCTATGAACTCGTGCGGCTTATTGGAGGCTCGCCTGTGCGTCTGTCTTGCTAAACTGGCTGGCGTAATCATTGCGAGGAGACCTCACAAAGAATGAACACAGTTGTTAATTTATTCCCATTTCTATATTCGTTTGCCATCGACACACCGCTTACATGAGGCCCGTTGTGTGCTCTCACGCGTAGAGCCCTTTAGAGGATCACCTCATTCATCTGCCTTGTTGATTAGCTAGCGTAGCTTTTGTGATACAGGTAGGAGCGAAAGAAATCAGTTTACTTGAGCTACTGTACTTGTTCTTCTTTGGCATACCGCTTACATGAGGCCCCTTCTGTTATCAACCCGCACGGCGACCTTGCGGGTCGCTTAGTTCGTAAGCCTTGCTTATTGGCTGGCGCAACCTTAGTGAGAGCATTTCAACTAATAATGAGGAATTCCTAGTTTTACTCGGAGTGCAATAATTATTTTGTTTTCGAGTGCCGCTTACAAGAGGCCCGTCGCGCTATCTCACGCGCGCGATGGCTTCAACAATAATTTATAATGCATCTAAGCAAAACGATTAGACTCAGACACATCTATTTAAGCTTCAGTGCAAATTGGGTTAAATAGTAAGACGTGTCTTCTGGTTAAGTGCTTGTTTAGAAAACGTTTCTGCTTCAATGCTCTGTATCGGCGTTCGTCGTTTATTTATTTATATTTATTTACTTCAAGACACTGCGAGCCAACGTGTTGGCCGAAGGTAATAATTAAAGGACACCAGAGAATAGCGGAACGCTCACGGAGACAACGAATAAAGCATGCACAATAAAGCAGATTCAAGCAATACCAAATTTGAGGACAGGAAATTATTGCAGTACTTGGGCAGAAATATTATTACATCTAACGGTGTGATGGGGAAATTGTTCCAATTCGGAACTGCCCTCGGAAACAAATCGTATACAGTATGAGACTGTTTATCCTCGCAGATATTGGGGAAAGTGTGTGCTGTTTTGTAAGTACTCTTTTTTGATTGTTATATTTAAGTACTTTGCTTTTGCCGGGTCATTATTTTTTAGTTTGCATCGGTTTATTTCTTTCGTTAAATATTCTGACCAAGCAAGCTTGTAATACCCGAATTCAATTATATTGCGTCACGTATAACATGTCGGCGAAACATCTACACATTTCTCACAGTATACCAGAATAGCGCAATCAGAGTAATTATTTTCAGCTCATACTTTTTGTACGACAAACCACTACTGCGTAAGCGTGGCATGGTTAACCTTTCTTAGTAGGGATGTTTTCTGGACACAGATGCCTCCTTTCTTGGCAACTGTGAACAATCACTTACGTACTAAACACATTTTAACAGCCTAACGTGGTAATTTGGAGTACTACGAATTCACGTTAAATAACAATTTTCTTCAATTCAATGCGATTGTGTACTTCACAAAATTTATAAATACATCCGATGAAATTATACCGAAATAGGTCCCACAGTCACCCACGGCAGTGGGACCTCTTGTTATTACACGCAGCGAACACAAGCGAAGCGTGTTCACAAATATTGGCTAAAAAAAAATGGAGGACGCAAAATCTTTGCCTTTAAGAGTGGAACACGATAGGGTAGCTAGCGCCATCTGGACGACGTTTGCACATGTAACCTACCCGGGACAACGCCTCCTCTATACAGTTGGGGCTGCCCGGACGCGCCGCTGATGGTACAGTACAGATGCTGTAAAAAGGGTCTTGTATTTGATTTTACTCGTAACAGAATTGCGTTTTCTTAAAGCGGAAGCTTGGGCGAGCTGGTTCATGATCTAAGAACAAATAGCGCGACAAAAACGCGTTTTCTTGTATATTCAAACTACAATTCGAGCTATCACGTGCGTGGGTTGTAATTATTCGCTAACGCATCTCCTCCATAGTCGGGGTAGTTGGGAAGGATTTTTTTTCCACTACGCCAGGGACGACGCCGGTTTTTCGATGCCAAGCAGCTTATAGCGGGGGTTTGTCCCTCCCTCCTTCCCGTGTCCTACACCCCCACAGTGCATGCGCGTCCCCTCCCCTCTCTCTCCTCTAGGAATCCTCTACTCTACGGAGCGGCGCCCGCGTCCCGCGTCCCACACCCCAACAGCGCATGAGCGTCCCCTTCCCCCTCTCTCTCCTCTCCTACGCTCCCCCCTTTCTCTCCTCTAGGAATCCTCTACTCTACGGAGCGGCGCGCACGACAGGTGGTGCGACAGCTGCATACTCCGCTGGGGGCGCCATGGTAGTTCCGTGGTATGAAAATAACGGAGCGCACGCGCCTCATTCTCTCTCCTGTGCAGCGCCACGATGAGCGCTCGGGCCGCTGCCGCGAAAAATTACACCATCTCCTGCTCAAGCTAGCCATCTCCCCGCTGCTTCGCATCCACACATAGTTCCTTTTAGCGGGGGATGGTGTAAGTTTGTTTTTTTCTGGGGCGAGATATCCTCAACGCCATTGCGTTAAAACTGCTGAATCCACCTCCTTAACCTTATACAGCGGTATTCTACAGGTAGCAGAAGATGCCGTATTCTTGCGCCAATGTAAAAGAGAAATAAAGTACATTTACCGTGGATGGAGTGGTGATAATATTTATTGCACTGATTCTTCACTTTGTTGCTGTTACTGCGCAGTGTTCCTATAGGAATTCGAAGAAATAGCTGTTTTATTTGCCCGAATCGTTTATACTACCAAAAGATACGGCAAAGCTTTCTTATTCTTCGCTTTCTGTATATTGCGCTCATAATGTACAACAGTTTTCTGTTGTTAGCTGTCACAATTATATTGTACTTGAGGTCCTGATAGAGTACTAGGTTATAGGACGTCGTTTTATGTAGCAAATGCACGTAACGTGGCCATTAATTTAATAATTAACCTACCTATGGCAAGACAGCTGACTCCATCTGCTGCAGGTCAAGGTACTTTCGTACTACATACAAAAAAAAAATTTAAGGCAACAGGCACGTGTATCATGGATAAAAAAACAAACAAGGAATTTATAAAATATACGTCTAGAAACCATCTTTTGTTTGGAGCACAAGGTGATCAAGCAGGTTAATATATCAATCCTTGCTATCGGCTTCGAGCAAGCCAAAATGAACTTGCCTTATCACCATAAACGGGCGCAATGGCCTTTTTTCCCGGGATTTCTCGGGTATGCGCCACCCAGAGACGTTACCCTGCAAAATTCATCACAGCGCACGAAGATAACTGTGCAGTCTACGTACCCATCAAAACACACTGTACAAAAATAAGATGCATAAAAAATCGCCTTAACTGAAATTATTGAATGCTTTCATCGCATAGATATTGGTATGTGTGCTTTTATACCACACTCTAGAATATGACTTAGATAGCACCGAAAGGAATAAAAACAGAGTTCGAACCGCGGTCTCATTTCCATATTTGCGACGCATTCAAGCCAAGGTGTCGTCGGTCGTTGCTATGGCAACGCGCTTTCAACTCTGCGGCAACATGCAGCTACCGGTATGCGTCTGCGATTTAGCTTGGGTGCCGAACCGTTACTTTCATACATCTATCACTCGTCGTCTTCTGAGCTCCTTTTCTTTTTTTCTCTTTATTTTGCGTGAACGTTGCCGTTGACGGTGGGAACGCGACAAGGTTGTGTGTCACTCTTTCTATTTCCTATTTGGAAAACTTTAGAAACAGCATAAAAAGAACGATCTGCGAGCACAGAGTGCAATGAACGATTTATAGTCATATGAAGCAGTTGAAGAGAGGCACCATCGGACACCCTCGAACTATCGAACGCATTTTTTGTCATAGCAGTGATTAGTGTGAGTCGCAATAGTTTCTTTTTGCCGATATTGATTGATGTCTCTGCCACAACATATGAGCGCAATGTTTGGTTATCTTTTGTTCTAATGCCGGGAGATTAATGCTTTTCGGTTGCTTCAGCATACTGGGACCGGTAGCTTCAACCGTATTGAGAAAAAGCGTTTGAAGCTGTGTTCCCTATTCATTGTACTTGATTTTTGTTATGGATGTCCTTTCTTTTCTGGGGTGGGGGGGAGGGGGGTTTAGTTATGTTTTCTACTTGAAAAAGTTGTAGCGCAAAGGAACACACTGACATACAAAGAGCACAGGACGGGCGCTATGTATGTCCGTGTCTATGTACTCTTTGTATGTTCGTGTGTTCCTTTGCGCTACAATTTTTCCAAGAAGTCATGAGCCAACTAGCCCAAGAACACGTTTTGCTAAGCTATCTTTTCTAATTATGAATTCGACTTAGCGGATTTTCCTATTGTTTTACGACAAAAAAAAATGGTAGAAGAGAATTCTAGCTGATGTAGATATTGCTCTTTATAAATTGGTCGATAGAATATTCACACATTTTAAGCAATTACAACTGCAATACATGCATGAGTCACCAGGGAAACCTACACGATTTTGATCAAACGGAGAAATGAACGCACCTAATTTTAAAGCAAATGATTTCAGAATAGAGGAAATGAGATTTCACAAAATAAACGGAACTTTGCGGAGAATCAGTCACGGCATCAGCGTAAACTTAACTGCTGATGAAAGCGTACCCGCCGACGTTTTAGACGACCTGATCAGAAAGTTCAGTAAGTTTCAATTTGACGCACACTTCATTTCAACATTTACTGGAGCGTGATATTTAGCGCCATCGAAGCGTACGGAAAATTATTGGAGGATGAGCTGACAAAAAAAAGCGTCCTTTCCTGCATCCCACGCAGGCACGAGAGTATGACAGATATGGAGGATTGGCTTATGAAATGGCAATGAGAAATATTAGCCTGTTCAGAAAAATTTTGTACGTGCACTGTTCTGGACTAGTCTGCAACGTTCAGTACGTGAATTCTCTGACTATATTTTGTTGCGAGCCCACTCATTCCGCGAACCACCGTCAAGCAAACAATGGAAGCAGCGACTCACGTCCAACACCGGAAGTAATTAAGCCTTCAGTCATCTAAGGATTAGGAAAGAGCCCCATGCTAGCGAATACACTGCCCGATCCATCAGCTTAATCTAGCCATTGGTATCAACTTCCTGAACGACAATGAAGGAGCGCACATTTTATCGAGCACCGGGAATTGCCGTTATTTATATGAATTTTTCTAATGCATGCGTTGTTGAACCCTCGTTATGGCACAATTCTTCAGCCTGTATGCGTGTGTTCCACGTATAATCGCAAAGCCGGTGTTTTCCTTATTCTTTCTTTATTCAGAAGCTTATTTATTTATTTATTTTTACATAATGCGGCCTCAATGAGGCTATTGCAGGAGCGGGAAAAAGAAGAAACCAACAACAACAACAAATCAACATTCATGAACAGGCTTCCAGAAATTCTTGAAGTGGTAGAGAACGAACACTTCCGGGCAGCAAATTCCCGGCTTCTATAGTTGAAGGAAAAAAGCTGTATTTGAACATGTCAGTGTGGGTGAAAAAAGTTGCAATGTTAAGGGCATGGTCACTCCTTGTGGACAAAGATCTGGAAAAGTTCAGATATGATTCTAAAGCGCCGAAGCGAGAAGAATTGATTAAATTGTGCAGAAATTTTAGGCATTCAACATGGCGACGCTTCGCAAGTGTTGCGCATTACCCGAAGGCGTTACAGGAGGTGGGTTACAGCACCGATATTAATAAATGTTCACATCTACAGCACACCTGCACTTTAAACAACCTGTTGCACACCATAATGGTTTTAACAAAAAAATGGCTTTGTCAATGGGTCCGTCCTGGTACGTAATTGCCCTATTTTGAAGTCGCGGTCAGTTCTGTATGAGCGGCAATTAGGTTCTTTAAAGTATTTTTATTTTGTAATTCCTGTTTTATCATTAAATATAAGAAATTTATTGGGGGAATCGGAGCAGTCTTTGGCTGTGTTTGCGACACGTACCTAGTGTGGTCTTGCCAGTGTTGCTTGTCGTTTAGCCGTTCATTACGTAATTTACGAACACGCAAGAAAAATTATATATGTTTTTCTGCCCATTTAGGGTCGAATCGATGACTTGTGTAACACATTCGACCTTTAGAACCGCACGACTCAGACTTCTTTCGTTTTTAACGGCTTAGCTGTTTCAAACGAAAATAACAGGTTTCGCAGGCCGTAAAGACACACCAGCGGTTGGTTTTCGCCCACTACGCATGCCCTTGCCGTCAGCGCACTGTTAAATAATAGTGATAGTGATAACGATAGTAATAGTTCTTCATGATAGTGATCGCGAACCTGATAACCTCTCTAAAGCTCCGCTGTGTACTCACAATTTACAGACATTGAAGAGGCCCTGCTTTTTCACCGCAGTAATTATCAGTGCTCGAGGGCTTCGAAAGTTTTTAATTTGTAGCACAAGATGTTCGAGGATTCGTCGCTGCGTCGTTTGTTTTTGTCCTTGCCGTCGTGGCCACTGCGGGCTAAGGACACATCACAGAAGTGCAGATAGGCTCCATGCGGGAGAAAAAAAAGCGTGGGCGGCTTATATGGCCTTATCTACGCCTCACCAGGTTTCTGTCCTCAAACACCCACGGCACATGGGTCTCCACAGAGCTTGCCGAGTTAAAGTGCGCAGCGGCCTCTTTCGCGGCGCTGCGATTCCTACTTTATTTTCTTTTCTTTAAAGTTGGTGCTTCTCATATCCACCTTGTTTTTCTCTTCTCTTTCATTCCTAAGCCGCCAATCTTTCCCTCTATTTTTTTTCTCTGCTTTAATTCATCTAGACGCCATTTTTTTACCTATAGCTTAGCACTTTCTACCTCGCTTCTATTTTGCCCGTAGTCTTTTATTTTTCGCCAGAATAGCTTATATCTTTTCCTCTCGTTGCATTTATTCTTTTTCGACTCTCACACTGTATCTTTGTATTTCAACTCATCGCTTCCTTCTCCTGTTTGTGTTTCTCTCTTTTTTCCTGACGCAATGCCCCTCCTTTTTTTTTCTTCCCTTCTACTTTTTCAATATATTGAAAAACACACACGCCTCAACATTTCGCCTCCATCGAAATGCAGCCGCCGCGGCCGGGATTCGATCCCGCGACCTTTCGGATCTGCATCCGAGTACCATAGCCACTAGACCACCGTGTCGGTGCACAGTGGCACTTCGTCTCGCTTCGGAAGTATTCTGCGCTCGATAGCCTCGTAGGCTTGCCTCTGATGCACGGAACTAGTGAAACACAGTACAGAAACAACTTCCTTCGCCCTTCTTCCCGCTATATGTGATTTATTAAGCATCTATACCGGTGGTTAACTTTCTACAAAAGCCAACAGTAATTCACTCGACGTTCGGTGGTCCTTAACGCCTGCATTCATGGAGCGGAAACTTCCGCGTTTTTTGTCCTTTCAGCTTCCTTTCAGTACCTTTCCGCTTCCTAGCGGAAGTGGTGAGCTATGGTATACAGGGAGTGTGGCTTCCCAGAGTTCTTGTACGCACCGTCGGCTAAGTGTTCGCTAATGGTTCCGCGTGGGATGGCGCCTTACACAGGGATGATCAAGATTCATCGTTGCACACCATTACGCCTCCTACGCAGTATCGCTTTTCTCTTCCCCTCTGCGTTCCCACGGTGGTATCAGAACAAAAGGCACATGCGGGCTGATTGATTGTATATTAACGGCGTGTAACGTGACTCTCAGTAGTTAGTCATGCCAAAAAGGTCTGTTTTTTTCCTTGTGCACTCTCCTTCGAACGCCTTTTTTTACGTCTTCATATAAGAGCCGAGCCCCACGTATGCAATCAGAAATTCGATTCGGAGCCTTTCTTTTCGTATTCGAATATAAATTATAGGTAATAAAATGACGTCATAAATCTGCGTTATTACCGTGGCATTCAATTAACGTCTATGTCAGAGCCCTGAAATCTCGCCTTCCCGCATATTGCTGCTCTGATCCGCTCAGTAGATAGCATTAGGCCCCTTGTTTCACGCTATAAAAATTTCAGATACGCTTTAGTGACACGCGCACTTGCATTCTTTTTTTTTCTCTCCCTCTAATTCTCTTTTGCACTTCGTGTTACCCGTGCTATAGCTTGGTGCAGGCCGTGCTTGAAGCCGCTTGCAGCTTCGCGAATATTTCCGACTGTACAAGTGACTTTGCATGCTAGACGCGTATGTTCGAGTACGTTCAAGACCCCGCGTGAGAGTCAGTGACAAAGCCGGAATGTTCTATGACGCAGGCATAAAGGCTGAAGTATTTTGCCGCTGATGAGTTTTGTCGACAACAGACGAGTTTGTCGCAGTACAGTGCAATATCCTTGCTTTTGGTGGGCCAGTAGGTACGCCCAGTAAAAGAGTTCGATCTTTAACTGTTGGAATTCTGCGTCCTTCATTGTCACGACTACGTGACACTAATAGTTGCAAACGTCTGATTGCTGTCACACTTTTTTTTTCTTGTGGGTAGACACTTCAGATGCACAGACTAGGTATTCGCTTCTTTTTTTCTATTTTTAAACAGCGGAACGAAAGAAAGGGTAAAAATGCATCATTTAGTGGTCATGCTTTGAAAAGGTACGTTGTTTAAGACAGATCTTAAAAAAAAACATTATTTTTACCGTTGGCTCGCTCCAGTTAGCACTAGAAACTTTGATTTCAGCGAAGCTTGTTACATCGTGCATAAGGAAGTCGGCGGTGGTGGCGCAGCGCGACAGAGAAAAGCCGAGCCACTTTTGCCCTAGGTCAACGACTACGCGACCGGCACTAGCCCTACACCTGGTACTGCTTGGTGCTGGTTATGAGAAGTCGAAAGTCCGGCTTTTGCGAGCGCACTTCATTGATCTCGCGCTCAACCACTTTTGCCCAAGCCTATTGCTAAGCCGTTTCCTCAGCCCATTACGCAAAGCGCGATAAAGTATTGCAAAAGGTTCAGGTCGAAGGTGTGGTTCGCATATCCTTAGCCACAGCTGCATTTCATTAGCGCAAAATGTAAAGAAAAAAAGAAAGAAAGGAAGGAATACAGAAAGGTAAGAAAGAAAGAAAGAAAGAAGAAAGAAAGAAGGAAAGAAAGAAAGAAAGAAAGAAAGAAGAAAGCAAGAAAGACAGAAAGAAAGAAAGAAAAAAGGAAAGTAGAAAGGAAAAAGGAAGAAAGAAAGAAAGAAAGAAAGAAAGAAAGAAAGAAAGAAAGAAAGAAAGAAAGAAAGAAGAAAGAAAGAAAGAAAGAAAGAAAGAAAGAAAGAAAGAAAGAAAGAAAGAAAGAAAGAAAGAAAGAAAGAAATGCATGAGTGGTTACGTTATAGAGACACGTTAATAAACCACAACTCAACATTAATCCGAAGAGTTCCATTAAGGAGAAGTGCCCCGTCAGCGTAGCACCTCGGGTCCTCAAAAGCGGAGCTTGGCTGTCCCCCATTTTCTCAACAGAAGGGTTGGTAACTTTCCTTTTGTAAGATTGCACGTTCCGTCTGAATGACGTGTACTTAGTTGCTTCCGATTATTCGGGTATATTATCACTGGTTAAAGCAGAACGTGGCAGAACTCTGTCTTCTGGTTGTCTTTAGATTCTTGGATAGTTTAGACGTCTTTTCGACCTTGAGTGTCTTAGGCTGCAGTGTTGCGCAATGCTTCTTAGCTTCAAACCACCCCGTTCTCAAGAGAACATCATATATCCAGCCCACTCCCTTATCACGCTTATAAAGCGTCGCTTATCCTTCCTTATCTTCAGAGCCTCGGCGCCTACCTATTCATTATCTCAGCGCTTCAAAGGAAAGAGGAAGCGCTTCCGGGCAAACGATGGACTCGAGATCCACGCGATAGCCCCTCGAGATTCACAATGGAGATCCTCAGAGTAAAGAAAGATAACGCCGCGCATCAGTATAGAATACCCCCCCCCCCCCCCGCCTCTTTCTCGGCAACCACCTCACCTGGCGAGTAAAGGTGGCACCAATCCATTAAGGTGCTTTTCTTCTCAAAGCCCCAACGCCGGTGGATCAGAGCTCGCGCTCATCTATCAATCCCACGCATTTCCTTCGTTGGACTTTGCAGACCCAGAACGCTATAGCTGTTGTCCGCGATGAAATATTATCGCGGCAACCAGTGCACGTCCTTCTTTCTACACTTCGGGCGACGACGAATAATGGCGTCACCATTTTTTCCCCGTTTCTTGATCCCGAGGCGTCTCCTAGCACGAAACACGAGAACGCGGATAGAGTTCGCATAACAGCGTGCTGGTGACGCATGCGAGGTGCTCTTGGTAATCCTAGATTCTTCAAGAAAAGGATGAGAAATAACGTTGGAGGAAGCCGTAGGTGTACGGCTGCTTCAGGAGGTAGCTTCCTTCGCTGATTCTAGTGACAAGGTCCCCGTACCACTGCTTGTCTGGTGTGATGGCGTCATCCCGTCGGTGACGTTTCTTCCCTGTTTGTTTCTTGTGTAGCGTGTTATGAATATTTGGGCTGTGGCTTAGAGCAGCTGCGCTTTTTGAACGAAACCAAAACGTAGAGTATTGCTCCGAAGTGAACACGGAGGTATACAAAGCACAGCACAGCACAGATAGATAGATAGATAGATAGATAGATAGATAGATAGATAGATAGATAGATAGATAGATAGATAGATAGATAGATAGATAGATAGATAGATAGATAGATAGATAGATACGTGGTACCTCCAAATGTCTTTTTATAATAAATATCTGTTACAGGTGCTTAAACTGGGGAGACATTATGAGTGTGAGTGCAAAATTACCTCGATACTGTGTGCCCGATGAAGCGTAAGCAATAGACATCATACTTACTTTGTACTGGTTTATTATATTTGGAGCACTTGCCAAAACGAATGCAAGGTGATTATTCCACGTATGAAATTCGGTTTTGAGATATCGTCCGGAGAAGGAAAACTCGACCCGAACTTTTCGATACGCCTGGGCTAAATTTAAAGCATCATATTTACCTATACAGATCTATATCTGGCTTAATGAATCATGTTTTTAATTAACTCTATATTTGACCAATTAACATTCTGATACTTTATAATTACGTTTATTATTAGAATGCCAGAAAAACAGTTGTGTAGAAGCAGCGGGAAATATATGGCATGAGCCTCTAAATCCTCAATTTATACTCTTGTTGTTGTTTTGTGCTGTTTTACGTCCCAAAACCAGTTCTGATTATGAGAGACGCCGTAGTGGAGGGCTCCGGAAATTTCGACCACCTGAGGTTCTTTAACGTGCACTGACATCGCACAGCACACGGGCCTCAACATTTCCCCTCGATCGAAATGCAGCCGCCGCGGCCGGGATTCGATCCCGCGACCCTCGGATCAGCAGCCGAGTTCCTTAGCCACTAGACCACCGTGGCGGGGCAATTTAAACTCTTAATCTGTCCTTCAAGGTGACGGCGAACTTACGCAACATCATGCCCTCGAGAAACTCTATCTCGCTTTTTTTTCCCTTGCAAGTGTAACACGTGATGATTAAGTAAAATGACAAAGCCGACCTTTTTTTTTTTTTTATGGTCCTCGGAACAAGGACTTACTGATTGCCGGAAGAAAACGGACAGGTCCTCAGGCGCCCTTCGCGCCTCCTCCCGTGCCGGCAACGCAAAAGCAGAACCACTTATTTTCGCTGATTTCTGGCAGACAGAAACTACCGGGCGAGGAGCGATTTGCGGGAACGACCACTTGTGCTGACATAACCTCATTCTGACGTCTTTTCTAGAGACGAGTGCCATTAGAAGACAAACGCTAGTCTAGCACGCAGCAGCTCAGACGTGGGTTGATTTATTTTTACGTGTATTTTTTTTTGGCGACAGGAAAATTGAGAGATAAAGAGAAAACCTTTGATGAGATACTGGAGACATCTGCCTGGCAATGGGCCTAACATGGATCTCCAGATTCTGGGTGATGATAACGATATATACACTCACAAATAGCACAGAAAAACGGTGTTTCTTCATAGCCTCTATGGTAAAGCCGGAAATTTCTCGGAGCTTGAGATTCTATGGGGAATTTACGTAGCGAAACAAGCACATAGCAAACACGCAGAAAGGAAGGAAGGAAAAAAGCAAGAAACGGCTTGAAGGAAAGAATGAAAGAACAAAGCAAGAGAGCTTAGCTGTATGGCTGCCAAATTGGGTCGCTTCCTTAGTTACCTGAACTGAATGTTCCCTGTCACTAGGTGTGTTTGGTGTGGTTCCGTTATCACGTCGGTGACATTTCCTTAGTGTTTCCTTATTATGTAGTGTGTCATTAATCACCAGAAGTATAAGAAAACTTCTGGTGAACGAAATCTTCTGGTACAGAAAGAAAAGCGTTAGTGTGGCTGCCCTACGCTAGGAAGACAAAAAAAAAAAGGAATAGAAAAATAGCAGAGGCAGGATAAAAATAAAATTAAGGGTAAAAATTGTCTCATATCTCGTTGCTTCGCTGCAAATGACGTCTAGAGACGATAGTATTCTGCCGCCTCTGGTGCGTAAAACCTATCTTCTTTCCCTTCTTACCCCTCACTCTCTTCTCCCCTCTCACTCCTCCCACGAAGGATGCAAGGGAGGTTTTGCTGAATTTAATTACAATTTACCCCGTTCGGCCTGCTCTCGCGCCACCTCCGGGGAATTTTCATTACTCTTGGCTTAGCGCGTTGCGCCTCTTCCACATCATTTCTAAGGCGTTGGTTTTTTTTTATTTAATAAGGTAAAAACCAAAGTCAAGCGTGTATTCTTAATAAGACGAACGCTGTGATGTACATATATTTTACTTCAAATAGATCTGAGGTTCCTTTTGCGCTGTACAATTTTGACGTGTATGACCTCGTGCGACGAGTGCTAGCAGCTCGCTTGGAAAGTTTCTCGCTTTTGGGTAGCCCAAAAAGGAATACCGTCTTTAGAAATTCTAATAATCAAGATTACCCTGTGCGGTCGCCTGAAGCGACGTTAAGAAGAAGGCATATTAAGTCGTCCATTAAACGACGCCTTTTCAAACCTGAGCACTTTCGAAACCCCGCGTTCACGTGCGGACCGAACTAGCGCGCATCGGGAACCTAAAAAGAAAGAATTAAATTCACTATTCAGCAACTATTCCTCAACGTTGTTGTCACTCTGACAATCATTACTTACGTGGCTCTTTGACCCTCTTCATTCTTACCTTTCTGTCTCCCCTTATCTCATCCATAGAGCAGGGTAGCAAACTATATAATATTCCTGTCAACTTCTCTCTCCCTCTATATATATATATATATATATATATATATATATATATATATATATATATATATATATATATATATATATATATATACTTCAAAGATAAATCCTTGGCAGCAGGTCAATTATAGAATCAAAGGGTCACGTTGAAAAAACATAACATTTATTACGACGTTTCGGCCGCGAGACCGGCCTTTCTCAAGCTTCTACTACAAATGGTACGCACAAAGTCTACATGACAGTAACGGGGAAAAGAAAGGGAGGGAGCATGGCTGAAGTTGAAAGGGGGAAAAGACGAAAGGAAGAAAAGGGGGAGGGGGGCGGTGTATGGAAGAGTGGTGGCGGCCTTGAAAGCCCAAAGATAAAATTAAAACCACGTGTTTGACGTATACCGAAGTAGAAGTTAAATGAGGGAAGGTGGAGAAGGAGCGGTTTCGGCGCCGCCGCTTTGAGTCACGGGAGCCGTGCATGTAGCCATCAGCTCTCTCCTCAGGGCACAACACGCAGCTCCAAGAAGCGCGACGCATGGAGGGCTAAAGAAAGCCAGATGTAGAAAAACTGAGAGCTGTGGCGGCCTGTAGCAACAGGAAAACTGCCTTGGGAAGTTAGAAGATAAAGGAGATACGGGGTGAGATAAAAGAAAGAAGGAGAAAAAGGAGTAGAAAAAGAACGAAAGAAATAAAAGGAAGGGGAGGGGGCGGTGGGCGCGTGGACGCCTGTGTGAGGTGGAGCACAGAAACATTTGCAATACGATGACAGTAAGGTGCACAGTCACAAATACAAACAAAACGGGCTCAGCTGAACAGCCAATACGGATAAAAGCGCGCAATAGAAATATACAGTAACAGGAGAAACAGAATACCATTGCGAGTGTCTTACACAGCAATTATACATACGTATATGTATGGAAACATGCACTAATACACAGACGTATCTAAACACACCTACATACATACACACTCAAAGCATACCTATATATATATATATATATATATATATATATATATATATATATTAATTTTTAAGGAATGTTAATTTGCCGACGGTCTCGTTAAGGCCGCCAGACATAGTGTTGAACTTGTGTATTAGGTATGATTCACACGCCTCCCTGTCGTAATGGGTCTGGAAGCCGGATCGCAGGATTGTGACTCTGAATTTGTCGAATTGGTGTCCAATGATATTTGCGTGTTGTGAAATTGGAAGTTGCGGCAGTGATTTTACGTGGACCCTATGGTTATTAAAACGAACTCTGAAGGAAGTTTCCGTTTGTCCAATGTATTGTACGCGACATACTGTGCATTCTAAAAGGTAGACGACGTTGCGTGTGTCACAATTGAGTTCACCCTGAATTTTATAGCGAAATGAAGATGCGCTGCTTTGCGCCACGTCAGTTGTGTTAATCACACGGCAGACCATGCACCTCGGTTTGTGACAGGGTGCGCAACCTTTGTTATTTTCGCGTGTCGTTGTGGATGTTGTTACTCTGTCCCGTATATTTGCTGCACGCCTGTAGGCTACACGAGGCGGTTCTGGAACGAGTTGCCGCATTTTCTCGCTCTGTAAAAGGATGTTGTGATGTCTCCGCAAAATGGAGTTAATGTTAAGTGCAGGAGATGAATAAGTTAGTATGAGATTGACATGTGCGTTTTGTTTGACATGAGTGGTTTTTCGAATGAGGTCACCACGCTCTTGTTGCCCGGCTTTTCTTATGGCATCCTCAACGACCGACGAAGGATAGCTTTGGCGCTTCAGGTCCACACGGAGTTGCTCGCAGTTGGATGCGAAATCCTCTTCTTTAGAGCATATCCTTTTAAAGCGCAGGGCCTGACTATATGGAATGGAGGTCTTGCAGTGTTTTGCATGGCTGCTGTGGAAGTGCAAGTAGTGGTGCCTATCGGTCGGTTTCTTGTAGACAGTTGTTAAAAGCTTGTTTTTAGTAAAGGTAATTGTCGTGTCTAGGAAATTTACTTCCGAAGCCGAATATGTAGAGGAAAATGAGATACTTTTATGGACGTTGTTATAATTTGATATGAATTTCAACAGTTCAGCTTCCCCGTGAGGCCAAATTAGGAACACATCATCGATGAACCTTTTGTAGAGGAGGGGCTTTAGTTCGCAGCTCTCAAGAAATTCGGATTCTAGTACGCCCATGAAGATGTTTGCATAGTTGGGGCCGATTTTCGTACCCATTGATGTGCCACTAACCTGGACAAAGTGTTTGCCATCGAATTCAAAGTTATTGAGTTCCAAAACCAGTTTTAAAAGAGTTTCCAATGTTTCCGCGTCTACTTTCTTGTCCAGTGAAGAATGTGTATAAGCGTGCACAACTGCCCTGATGCCGTCCGCGTGTGGGATGTTTGTGTACATGGAATTCACGTCCATGGTGACGAGAAGGCTGCCATCTGGTACGGAGAGCTCTAGCACTTCGGACAAAAAGTGGCTAGTGTCTTTGATGTACGAAGGAAATGTGGGCGGAATTTCCTTGATCAGCCCATCTACGTAGCTAGAAATATTTTCCGTGATGGTCCCAATTGCAGAAACGATAGGTCGACCCGGGTTATATTTTTTATGTATTTTGGGGAGGAGGTAAAAACGCCCTGGAATAGGGTTTAATGGAATGAGTGCCTTCGCGGTTCTTTCACCTATCAGATTTTCCTTCACCAGATTACTGAGCGTTGCGTGTACTTGATGTTTAAATTCCTCTGTAGGGTCGGCAGGGCACATCTTATAGAATTTGGTGTTGTTAAGCTGGCGCTGGGCTTCATCCAGATAATCCGCGGCATTGAGGACAACAATTGCGCCCCCTTTGTCGGCGGGCTTAATTACTATATCAGTACGAGAGCCAAGGTTTTTAAGTGCACGTTCTTCTCGTTTCGAAAGATTTTTGCGGAATGGTTTTTCCTTACTAAACTCGCGTATAATGTCGTCTGTGATTGCCTTAATGTAGATGTCTAGGTACTTGTCGCGTTGAGGAGGGGGGGTCCAATGCCTAATAGATGGTAGTATAGGTCCTGTGTCTGATTCGTGAGGTTGCCGGTTGTGGTAGTATTCGCGCAGTCTTAATTGCCTAGAGAAGTTGTCTAAATCTTTGTATAGCTGTAGTTCATTGATGTTTCCATTTGCCGGGCAGAAATTTAAACCCCGTGACAAAACGCTGTACTCCTCTTCAGAAAGTTCCACGTTGGACAGATTAACTACTGCATTATTTTTTGATGATGGTGCGGTACCGCCTATTGTGGAGATAAATTCTTCTGTGCAAATCGGCTCAGCCGTGACGCCATCGCGTTTAAGTTTTCTTTCCTTCTTCAGTGATAATTCGTGTTGTTTCTTTTCAAGAAATTGCTCTAGCAGCAGCATCTCGTCCTCAGATAGGCGTTTCTCTGCCACAATTTTCGCCTCCTCACTTAACAAATCTGATAATACGGACTTGTTATGGGATATAACTATGTCTAGTAACTTCAGTGACGCACTACTAAGAACACTGTCCCACATTTTCAAATTTTCAGAAGATAGTTCAGAACTGGCTGGCTTAATAAAAATCCGCAACCCTTTTGGAGCAACATTAATCTTTCTATACAGCTGAAGCGTGTTGACATGAAATTCATACCTAATCCTCTTATCTACAATCTTCCTCACCTTCAAGAAAGTTTTAGAAATCAACGTGACCCTTTGATTCTATATATATATATATATATATATATATATATATATATATATATATATATATATATAAAACCCTTTCGTTGCTACGTTAAGCTCCATTCGCTTACCAAAGGCCATTGAAACAGTTCCTTTCCAAGAGCCACCGAGCGGAAATAAATATACGCGACCCGGAAGCGCCCCCCGATATTGACAGTTAACCGGCGAATGCAGTTCACGTCCAACCGTACGGCACGTCAACTACAGTGGCAGGCTCCTTTAGGGTAGGGGGTACAGTGTTTGTAGCCTGCCCCAACTCTAAAAGCGCGCAGTGTGAGCTATTTCGTCATTGTTGTAAGGCAGGTACACAGAAGACAAAAGAAAACCGCTCGCACAATGACTTCCGCTTCCGCGTAGGAGGGTTGGACGCTTAGCGGGCTCGTCACAGCTGCCGCTGACATGAAGCCAAAACTTCCAATCTTGCTCGACTGCAACCGCGTTGGTTTTCGAGGGCGGTTTCTGTGACGCTGTCATTCTAAATATAGAAATGATTACCGCGTTGTTGTGCTTAATGCGGTAACGGGATGAATTGATGCCCGGAATAGCGTTCGTAGGAGCGTCACGGCACTTAACCTATTAGGTGAAAGAAGGTAAGGTCCTGGTACAGGTAGTTAAACTTCGGACCTCCCATGAAAGGCTGCTGTCTTAAACACCTGTCTCAAGCCCACGTTCCACAGTGGAAGCGGAAGTCTTTGTGCAATACGTGGCGCATTACATAGCGGACGTGATACGACGGCACTAGCTCCAGCACCGCTGTACTCCGCTTTTAACGACAACCACCTTGTTTTAATTGAACTTGACCTTAAGAAGTCCTTGCGACATTTGAATGAGAAACATTTTCGGAAGTAGAACTTGGGAAAAAAAAGGAAATCTGGGGATGCAAATTATGACAAGGAAGGGTATCCCACGAAGCTTTAACTAGATAAAGTAAGCGCTAGAACAAAACAATTCAGTGGTCTTCCGTTTTGTGGAGGAGAAGTAGCAGCAAGGTCGCGGCGGTGGGATTTGCCCACTGCTGCAAAATTCTCTGTCGATACGACTCGGTACACAGATGCACTGTTGGTCAGAACCTACCCTTATAGACATTGATTAAACTTTTCCTAAATGAACCATTACATCTATTATTCACTTAGGGACCTCTGTATCTCTTTGATGAAAGTTTCATTCACTTAATTCGCATTCGAATAACATTAAGCCATCCTTAGCCGACCTAAAATTGCGCATTTGATGCGTTTCAACTAACTTTCTCTAAACGCACCTTTTATTCATGTACACTCTAAACGCGGTAACCTTTACCTTATTTTATAGGTACACAGAAAGGCGAAAATATGCTCCTTTACTAAACGTTAAAGCACTTTAACCTTTAGTAAAGGAGCGTATTTTCACATTTTTGGGTACCTATAAAATAAACTAACGGTTACCGCTCTAATGGTGTATGAGCCACTGCTCCACGCCCTTCACTGCCAAAGGGCGATTAAGTTGTACAGTTGCTGTTCGATGTAAAGATAAACTTGCTGTAAAGTTGTTGTTCTACACTTTCTTTTTGTGCGAGGACGCGACCAGCCAGAACCTGGCCATTTCGCTGTAAAAGAAAAAGCTAAAGAGTATGTGTGGAGCCCAGAGCAATACTCGCATAGTAACATCACTGGCTAATTAATAAGAAATCCACTAGAAAAACAATTGAAAAAAGCTAACCTACATAGCCAGTGTCTCAAGCAGAATGATAATGTCCCACGAGAGTTGTACTTGCTCTTAGGTCGGTTGGTGTATCTCAATGATAGTAACATTTTCTCACACCACCTAGATGCACACGGTGCATGGCCGTCAAAAGGATTGTATGGAGAAGCAACAACAAAGTAGCTCGAGAAATCTCAGAGGCATATTAGGCATAGAATAGAGGGAATGATCGTGGTAGTAGTACCTTTATTAGCCTGTGTCGGTCGAAAATGCGTTGGTGACGTTATCATTGTTCCTCGTGACGTAACTGTCGAGAATCTCACGCTATTTTGTTGTCAGGACGTATCATTCATATAAGATAAGCATTTGTACAAGACCGTGTATTTCTCTTCTTCTATACAAAGCTAACGAGACGTGAGCTTTCCATGGTTCAAAGTGTGAAGGGGAAAGCAAACTCTTGCCAGCGATCTAGCCAACGTCGAGCCTTTCATTTTTCTCATTTTTTTTCATTGGTTTCAGATTGCAATTCGATTTCTTTATTTGTATGATTCTTTTAGTACAGCCGATCCTCCATTCCTTACAGCAGGAGGCAGGGAAATGAAGTAGCCGCGTCAATAGATATGTCAGCCTCTCCAAATCGGCCAAGATAGAACAGAACAGAGAAGAGCTTTCGTTATTTTGTACCGTGCCCTTGTACCATATCTTCCTGCCACTGTTTTTTTTTTCAAGGTCACCTTCGTATCGGAGATATCGGGCTTTCCCTTAATAAATGGGCGTAACGTCAGAATCGCGCAGAATGAACGGGCCATCAGGAGCATCATCTTTCCGATAGCCTCCACACGATGCCATCGAGAGTCGAACTGTCCGGAGATGTAAGCCGAGAAAATTAATAGCAGACGAGTGGAGAGCGAGAGAGAGAGAAAGGAGAGGAGGGGGGGGGGGGGCAGACATATCAGTGACGTGTTGCTTTTTGCGGCGTCATCCCAAATGTTACGTCAACCGGGCTTGGTGCGTATCCAAGCCAGGAGGCAACTGGGATGCCGCCGTGACACCGGTGATAATGCGGTGCGAGCAGCTGAGTTATGGCAAGATGAGCTGACCGGGTGTATAGGATCCACTGAAGGCCGCAAAAAGGCTTTTCACCCCTATTCGACCAGCCAGCCAGGCGCACACACAACGCACACACACACACCGTTTCTGTCCCTTGTTACATAACAGCGGTGACCCATAGTAACGTAGTATCTGTCAGCAAAAGAAGGATGAGGGTGCTAGGCAACAAATTACGAAAGATGAATAGCACGTGAACGGCTCATAAGAGCTGAAGTAATTGATAGCGTCGTACGTTCGCATGCATTTCAATGTTTATAAAAGCATGAGGTGAGAACGGTGAATTTTACAGTTACGCAACTTTTGAAAAGGCCCTGGTCGTTCGGCGACTCCGCTGGCAAATCTATCTATCTATCTATCTATCTATCTATCTATCTATCTATCTATCTATCTATCTATCTATCTATCTATCTATCTATCTATCTATCTATCTATCTATCTATCTATCTACAATACGTTGGACGCCAGCATGGGCTGTTACGTACGACACACCACTAGAGGAGAAATAAAATGCACGGCAATAACGATTACAACCACACAATCGCAGATTTTGATCAAAGGAACGGAGCTGTCAACGCCACTAAAAACTTTCGAACCCAGGGTTATTTCATTCAGCTTGCGGCGGTTGCCGACGCCGAGCCTTTCTATTTATTTTTTCCAGGAAGTAGAAAAGCCCGGCGTTTTGCGTCCCTCCACACACGTGTCCCATTGGACTTCGTTTACCGGCGGAACACTTGGCCCATTCCGGCGAGGGTGAAGAAAGGGCTGGTGGTTCGCGCGCCACGGCCTTCTATCCCATGCGCCTTCCCTCGTAGGCATCGCCGTACAATAAATTAGTCTCCTTGCAGACCTCAAAGGAAGAAATCATTCTTTTCTTTCCGCTCTAAAGTCCCTAGTATTTTTTCCATTTAAAAAAGCAAAGCGAAAAATATAGGTACTTTATTCCGGTACACAAAAGCGGTGACCAGGAAGTGATTCGAACACGCAACGTTTTCAAGCTATAGTACGAGAGAAAAATGAATAGTTGTACAAATGAATTCCTGAGTTGTAGGGCGAACAAGAGCATTATTGGACAAAGGAAATGTGCGTCACGCTGCGGGACATGTACCGATGAGTTCGAAAAAAATTGGCAGGACGTATCTTTTGTTTAAATTATAAAATACGCAAAAGTACTTGCCTTCAAAGATATCTTCGTTTACATTGCAGCTCACTGAGCAACGAGTGAGAGGGTGTCACTTCGGTGGTTAATAGCTGAATGCACTTTGTTTAAATGAACACACCCCATGTGCATCCGCAAATGTCATGCACGTGCATGGATATGGCATCAGCACCAAGGTGCCGCTTGACCGACGTGCATAACCAATGACCCCTTCTAGGTAGGGCACCAGGTAGGCTCTGTAATGTAGGGCACGCAGTGAACTGCCATGCTGCATGCAATGTTCAAGTCTCCATAAGGCTACGTTTTCCCAATTATCCTGATGCATTCATGAAATAGAAGTCAGGCAGCCCTACCGAAACTTTCCCTTTGGCTATTCCAATATTGCCGCACGTTTTATTAGTGCGGCGTTGTGGTGTATAGCGGTATGGTCCTTGGCCGCTGAGCCGAAGGTCGCGGGCTTGATTGCGGCCGCGAAAATTGCATTTCCGATGGAGGCGAAAATCAGAGAGGCCCGTGTACCATGCCTTCCGAGTGGACGTTCAAAAAGCACAGGTGGCAAAAATTTCACGAGGCCTCCACTACGGCGCCCCTCATAGACATATCGTGGTTCTGGCACGCATAGAACCCACAGCGAAAAATTGTCGCCGTTTATTCCCGTAAGATTGCTGTAGGGAGTCATGACAACTATGCAAAACATAAACTATTATATTTACTACGTAAGAAAGGATACAAAATTACTCGAACTGATCATGATTGATTGATTTATGAGGTTTTGCTTCCAAGAACCACGATACTATTATGAGAGACGCCGTGTGGGAGAGCTCCGGAAATTTCGACCATCTGAGGTTCTTTAACGTGCACTGACACAGCACTGTACACATTTCGCCTCGATAGAGATGCATCCACCGCGGCCGGGATTCGATCCCGCGACCTTCGTATCTGCAGCCGAATGCCATAGCCAGTAGACCATCGGGGCGAAGTCGCATTACAGGAATGACTTATAGAACATTTCAGTAAGCGCACGGGAAAGAGTAGTGCAGAATGCTGTCTTTCTGCCGTGACAAGCCACAGAACTACATAAAGGTGTACAAAGACTCTAGCGTTAAAAAAAAAAAAACAGAGTTTATGCGTCTTCCATCGATACCCGCGCACAAGTCCCCAGAAAAACTGGGAGTTGCTTGGATAAGCGTGATCCCGTTCGCACAAACACAGACGGTTAGGTCGAGGTCGACGACACCTCACAATATAGCGAGCTCTCGACGCCTCAAGCGGAGAGGAGTTAGCGGATGGGAGTAGGCAGGGCTTTAGCCGTAGCCCGGGCTTTTGTGTCAGCATCTGACGGAGCACTTGCGCGAGGGCGTTTAGGGATGAAGCGAAGGATCAATATGTGCCGCCGTCGCCAAAGCAGGCCGCAAACGACAACGCCGACGTTTTGCCAACGGTGTCTGTCACGGCGACCCGAGACGGGGATGCGCTTGGGTTGCCGATCGATGAACTGGCGTCGCCGAGGACAATGGGACTCTGGCAATCGTCCTGCTGGACGCGAAAGGGACGCTAGAAGACGAAGTGGTTTTGGGGGGACGTGAGGTCGTTATTCTAGTTGAATAGCCTCAGTTGACAGAGGGTAACCCGAATGTTAATGGATGGCGCGCCGAAGGGAACCGGCGAAAGAATAGCCTGCAGAAAGAGTCCTTGGGACACGGCTCGAACGTTTGTGTCAGAGAGCTGCATAAGCACACGTCCTTTCGCTGTGCGCTATTTTCAGTGGAATAACGGCAAAGATGCTTGCATCGTAGTTTCTGCACTAAACAAGACAGCACTCATGCTCTTCAGTCAATGCTATGCTGCAGTTCAAGCATTCGCAGTCCTTGACCTTGAAGATTATTGTACTAGCCCAAGGAACGGCAAGTACGTGGGGCAATATGCGACTGCAATAGCAGCGCAAGACGTTATGTTCAATAAAATTTCTTCTTAGGCTAGTGGTTTATAATAGTGGATATGCTTACAGGGTGCTAAATAGAAGAGAGGGACAGACAGACACACACAAAGCGCCACTACCAACTGATCTATTCAGGACAGAAAAAGGGGTGTCTATTTATACTATATCACATGCGCAACACGGAGCAATCATGCAACAAAGCAGGTTTGCCAATCATTTCAAATGCATGCGAAACAGGTGCATCTCGGCATCAAACAACGATATGGAGGTATCACTTACGCACTTATCTCCTTTCACTTTTATGAAGTGAGCTTCCAAAAGTACTCTAGTCGTTTTATTAGTGCTCCTACCAAGTATGGCAGGCAAGAGATTATGTTCGGCATTGTGTGATTCAGATTAAGTGCATTGAAGGTACTCGATACGCACTTTCAGTTGTGTACTGTTTCGAAAGGACGCCTGCGCACTGCCACTGTCGCCGTACGGTATACTGCACAACCATCGGATTCATTTAATTGGGAGTCTGCTAACGCAAACCTTGACGCATTGCTTTAAATCTATTGAACGCAGCAACAAGTGTACGTGACTAAAATGCGTGTGATCATGCGTGCGTATGCCTATACCCTGTGTAATGCTCGCATTTCGGCCAGTGAGGCTGATACAACACTCGCGGATTACGCACTTCTTCAGAGACCGTGCCAATCGGTGCGACCATGCGGAGCGTTTAATTAAACGTTGAAGTAGTGCAATTATACCGTCACCCTATTTGGCAACAATAGCCTGAGGCTTCGAGGAAATGTTCGCGAGTGTTACAAGTATCACGATTGTCTGTCGCGTATTTGAATAGGGCAGAAAGGAGACAAAGTGAAGTTACATTGCGTGTTCATCACGATAATTACTCGTTCTTGGACGTCTGGACACCCGTTTAAAGGTGCCACGTCTCCATGCACAACTGTAGCGAAGAAAATAGGTGATAAAAAACAACATGGATGAATGTAGTATGAAATATCAGCGGCTTACTAGAGCCCAGAGCCCTGGAGCCCGCACAAGTTTCCGAGGTAATTCATTGAATGTGGCGCAAACCTTGAGTAAATATTGGACTGGCCATGTCATGTCGTGGGGCCACAGAAGGAAGAAAAGATAAAACGAAGATATAATCGAGAAGGAGGCAAAAGGTTGGCAATTCCTAGCTCTTGCATAACTGCGGCTCGCCTCCGCCGTCTGCTTCTGAGAAAAGTCGTCTGAGATTTCGCCACTGGACCCTAAGCTCTGCCAAAAAGAAAAGCACCGTACTATAAATTCAAGAGGAGACGGGACTCCCGAGTACCGGAGCATGTTTGTGTTTTTAATCATGTGGACGCAAAGATTTGTGCTTGTTTCCCGCTCTTTCCCCTGACATCTCCATCCTTTCCTTCTTTCGTGGTTCCATTGTTTGCCATGTGAGGCAGTCAAAATGGGTACGTTCTCCCCGTGTTGGCTAGTTTTGCTCTCCTTGCGCGCGCGCGCGCGTGCGTGCGTTCGTGCGTGTGTGTGCGTGTGCGTGTGTGTGTGTGTGTGTGTGTGTGTGTGTGTGCGTGCGACTATGTGCTTTTCGGAGTGTGCTCATCTACACATAGGTGTTAACGTCATTGTGGTTTTCATTGCAATATTATTACTTTTATTGTTAAGTATAAAATGTTTTAACATACCTATCCCTTTCTCTGGCTTTCTTGTCTCTCGGAGTTATCTTATGGCTGGAAAAGAATTTCGTCATGGTATTTCCTAATTTTCTGAACCAAGAATGCTGCTTGCTTTCTTCCACATCACAACTAATACTACTGCTGCTGCTGCTCCTCCTCCTCCTCCTCCTCCTCCTCCTCCTCCTACTACTACTACTACTACTAACAACGACAACAACAACAGTAATAATAATAATAATAAATTGATGCCACTTCATGATATGAAAGTGGCTGACCAACGTGGCTGTTCAGCACACGACACAGAAGTGCTGTGATGACATGGCTGGGGACGGTTTAGTGTTAGATCCCAGTGTGTAAATGTGCCCAGCAACGTTCAAACCAATCCACACAGTCTACCGCCGCACACTGACGGCGTCACGGCCATTGATGTGCCCATTAGGAAACGTTTGCACACCAAGCTTTCCTACCGTATTGCATTCACCGCTTCGCGACATGCGTGGAGGGCTGTCCCGCTTACAAGTAGGCTTCACCTCGCATACAACTTACAAAGCCCCAGCTAACACAGATCTCAGTTTGTGTGGCTTCGCTTGTAAACGATAGTGAATTGCTAGTAACACATCTTTCTAGGGAGAACTCAAGCCGTCTAATACCAAAATATCATGGTCCTAGGGAACTTCGTGCTATCATATTATGAACTGTTTGCCATTTCCTCAAATTGCCTTCTTCCGACCTTCTTGAAGTCGGTTTTTTTTATAACACAGAAGCCTGGCTCAGCACGCATTGTTACACGAGCGAAATAAGGCGTCTCATGCCAAAATATGAGGACCACGAAAACCTTTTTTCATTACTTTTTTAATTGGTTGCTGATGCAGAGATAGAGCGTATGCGGTTGTCGCCATCTCATAGAGTTTGAAGACACCAAATTTTTCGTTTTTTACATCCAGACGTTACAAAACCCTGATATTAGCCATACGCAGTATCGATGTGGTAATACCATCGTTCGGACAACTTACGGAGGGACGCAGCTAAAATCTGAGGACGCGCGGACAATTCCCCGGCAGAAATCGAACAGCGTCACTTTCATCAGAAGCGATGAAAACGAGCGTAAGGGACTCAGTTTCATGGGAAAATCTCCCTCGAAATTGCACCAGGGTAAAAAAAAAAAAAGAACCCGAATTCAATAGCAGCTTCAAGCAGTCACACCGACACAAGAACCACACGCATAACAGGTTCACAACAATACCAACACAACCATTCCCACACAACATCGCACCCTGGGCGTCGCAGCCAGACCAATGTTTGCATCTTCGCTTATATAGGAACATAAGTTGCGAACAGTTTATTATTGCCTTCTTCTTTTGGTATCGGCTACGTGTTTACCACGGAGAATATACCATCAATTTGGTTCCCCTCCCGGTTCTCGCTAGCCCAAAACGGCTTCAATATACTGCTGGTACTGTATTACGATCCTCGGAGGAACAATAAAACAGCGGCGGAGCTGTGATTCAGTCTGTATAGAAACCTGACTCGGCGAAAACCGCGAGTGATTTACTGCGTTTCCAAACTGGCGCAGTGTATTGTTCCTAAACGCCATTCTCTCTAGACGCGCAAGGCACCCTTCTTTCCCTCTTTTATTGTTATCTTTTGCTGAATTTTCTTTATACACAGGCATTGCAGGACAGGCACGTTAGACTGGTGTGGTAAACTAGCCCTGGTTCCATCACTGCCCGAGAAATATACGGTCATCGCTCGGACGCGATGGGTACACAAGTTTAGCGCGTTAATATTTGTGCTTTTTGCGCCCGAGTGCGTAAACACCCTTGGAGAGGAAACGGTACAACTGCTGACGCAAGATGGCGCGAACTAGGACCTTCCCGTTGTACCCTTAGTTATCCTCGTTTACTTTCTTCGCTATATAATGTTCACGTTATAAGGCCCTGCCAGTTTCGCAATTCAACTGTCTAGTCTACGTTCGTTGGCACGTAAAGAGCATTTCCTATATGCGTATGAACAACTAAAGGGTGCTGTGAGAGCGAAATTGGTTCTGGTCGCGGTGGTAAGTTCCACCACCACAATACTAGCAACGTAACTCTAACCACGAGTTGCTAGGCCACAAAAAGGGGGCAAAGAGACGTGTGCCGACGCCGCTTTGAAGTTGCCACACTAGCTCGTCGTGATGGGATGTGTGCCGGTGGGTTCCTTTCGTGAGTAAGTTTAGCGCAACGTAGTCCTTACGCAATGCTATGTCAGTCAGCCCAAATAGGAACCTTAGGGATGTGTCATCCAAGTTTGAAGACGTTCTTTGCTTTTCCATCATTTTCACCTTTCTTGCTCTTTCTCTCTGGGCTTGTGACCGTTTATTGATTAGTTGATTGATTGATTGATTTCTGATGTTGAACGTTCCAAAACCACGATCTGATTATGAGAGACGCCGTAGTGGAGGGCTCCGGAAATTTACACCACCGGGTGTTCTTTGTGTTCTTTAACGTGCACTGACACCGTACAGCACATGGACTTCAGCATTTCGCATCCATGGAAATGCAGCCTCTGCTGCCGGGATTCGACCCCGCGACCTTCGGATCAAAAGCCGAGTGCCACAGCCACTAGACCACCGTGGCGGGGCCGTAATGAATACATTGTTTCCAATGATATTTTCATCCTACTAGTCCTCCTCCATATCCTGAACTTCTGTTCTTGTTTCCCTCTTTACCGGAACAGTCATATCGGCTTCCTTTTCTTTTTTTTTATTCCGTGTGAAAAGTGGACGCCGCGTATAGAGGTATACGCCGATCCTGCTAGCACGAGTTAATGGGACGTAACGTCCTACTAGGGCATAATACGCAGTAGAGCACACCTTTTAAACCACTCCATCGTGACGTAAACGAACTGCATTACGCACTGACGTCACCATCCCCAGAGAAGTCTTGCGCTCCGTATCACACGAGGCACACGAATCTCGACGAACAAAGCGTGGCAGAGAGATTGTTAGCTCTCGAAAACATCCTTCCGAGCGCAACCCCGATTCGGGCGCGAAATCGAGAAGTGTTTAGCATTCATTATGCATGAACTCCGTATACCGTGCGCCCGGCAGAAACTGCGCGGGTGTAACGATGCGAACTGCAAGACGCTCGCGCGAAATCTCGTTAAACAGCACGCTGAGCGTAAAGGGCAGGCACGGTGAGTGAAATTACCTCTGAGAGGGGTAATTTTTTTCGGGCGGATTTCATTCGGAGAAAATTGCCCGTGAGATGGAGTCGGCCGTGTTGGCAACACTGAAGGAAACGTGTGTGCATAGGAAGGCATTACGGTCGTGACCTTCTGTAACTTGTGTCGCTAATACATGACATCTATTTTATTTATTTATTTATTAAAGATACTCTCAATGCCAAATGGCGTTACAGAGAGGAGTGGTTATACGTGAGTGTTATACAATATCATACAAAGCAGCTCGAAAGGATGAATGGTCTGCGTTGCCGGCGACCGAGGCAGGGAGGTGGTTCCATTCAGACGCTGTTTTTGGCAGAAATGAGTTGAAGAAGAGGTTTGTCTGGCAACTTGGTACTCGGACTTTGTCGCCTTGGTCAATTCGCGCCGACATGTACACAGGCGGTGTGATGAGGTCATTTTTTATTTAACTTTTTTATTTAATTTTTCAACTCGCCTTATTGTTGTATGATGTCTGTTTCAATTTCTCGCCTTTTCGCTCGGCGACTCTGTTGCACAGAGACGTACTGTACAAGTGTGGGCTTCTTCAATACTTATCCGAATGCGCTTATTGTTCGATGACCTCTTCGTTTGCCTGAAGGCAGCACACGTCTAGGCGTGACGGGAGTGTCACGTGGTGTGTTCCGATGAAGTAACCTCGAAAAGTTAGCCTCAACACACGCGTGCTCATACCAAATTTCTTCGTACGTTTATTTCGTTTGGCTACGATCTCGAATCAATATTATGGAGCCACGAAATTAACATTTCTTATTGAAAAGAACAGTCGTACATAATGACACAGGCAAAATTTTGAAATTGCATCAAGCAGTATGGTGTCAGGCCAGTGCACAGGCAAATGTAAACACATCTCCATCGGTAAGAGCTAACACCATCTCTCGAACTGCTGGCACGATAAACAGCCCAGCAAGAGCAAGTAAGCAGTCACATAGCGTCGTCTTTCTCTCCTTTAAAATAACACGAAACGCGGTGTGCTCAGACAGTGCACAAGACGGCGTTTCTAATATTCATACGTGGTTTTGGGACGTAAAGCCCCAGAAATTGTTATTAGCAATCACACAGCCGATAGCACGGGCCATCACGGGATCATCAAACCTACACATTTAGGGGCGAAGCTCCTTAGGGTGTGGGTCGTTCCCTCCTCTGTATAGAATGTATGTAGCCACCTCACGCCGCCGGGAGGCTCGCGCTCGCCCTCGGCGCGTGCCTCCCGGCGCGCGGCTCTACACCTGCACTGCGTATGCGCATCCTCCTCCCTCTCCCCTTCTTGTCTCATCTCCTCTCCTCACGGCTTTCCTCCTCTCCTCCTCTCCTCTCCGGATTGCGCAACGAATGGCAACACCTGCGGCGCCGCGCGCGATAATGCCAAGCAGCTTAGGTTAGAGGTGCGACGGTAGATTACCGCGTTCTCTCTCTTCTCTTATACATTCTCATTCGTCCTCTCAATAAAATTACGCCATCTCGCGCTCAAGCTAACCATCTCCCCGCTGCTTCGCATCCACACATAGTTCCCTTTAGCGGGAGATGGAGTAATTTTTTTGAGAAACAATCACGGCGACGTCGTATATTTTTTTTCTCGAGGCATTGCTATAATTTCACCGATATATAGCTCTGGCACGCAGAATGGTACCATTGCAATGAAACGAACAAACACTAAGCATATCACTGTTTGCATTATTCGCTTGTTTCAACTGCATTCTTCTCCCCAACTAGACAGGCTTCTGTGAAATGCTCACACTTAAACATCATAATTTACATTTCGAAGTATTCCCTCCTGTCTGGCTTTCCGGCACTGAGCGACGAACAAAACGTTCTTTTTGTTTATTTCCTAAACTGGTGTGTATGTGGACGTCCATTTTCTTTATTTCGCTGATGTGAAATTCGTCTTCAGACTCCCATAAGGAAAGGGACCGACGAATGACATTGGAACCGTACTGAACTCCAAATAAATTTAAGGAAATCAAGATTGCAAACTTGCACGCGCCTGCTCCACGGCGCGGGCACACTCCCTTTTATCAAAGGCGCTCATTATTTGTTATTTATGAATGTTTAAATTCGTCGGTAAGCACAATATGAACAGAATTCAGAAGTTGATAAACGCTGCGAGAAGCTTCGAAATTCAAATATTATTCCCTGCGCTTTCTTCTCATCAACATCGCGCTGCTGAAAAGTATTTCGCACTTTCAATGCCTTAGTTTTATGCAAATCACATTTGCTCTTTTTTTTTTTTGCTTTCGGAAGCATTAGACGAGAGAACGTCAAGATGTTTTGCCCCATGCCGCTCTATTTGCGTTCCTAAAGGTGCCTAATGTAATCCGGCTGTTTTATACACACCCTAACTCATTGTTTCCTTCTTTTTTCCCCCCCAAGCCGTCATGTTTATGCAGGGCCACGTCTGTACCCTTCCATTTCGTGCCGTCAAACAAATTTTTTTGTTTGAAATAAGAACGTTGAAATAAGGTGTTGAAATAAGAACGCACGGTGATTTCGCTTGCGTCGTCTCGAAACACAGAGAGATGCTTCTATACTGGGAGCCGTTATACAAATCCGGCGACACTTGCGACCTCAGCAAATATAGGAAACTTCCGACGTAACAGCTAGTAAAGCCCACTGGCACAAAAAAAGCGAAAGCGACGAAACGACGACCGCCGCATAGATGGCCGCTGCTGTACGTGGGTAGCGTCATTGCAGAGCAAAGCAGTCATATATATATATATATATATATATATATATATATATATATATATATATATATATATATATATATATATATATATATATATATATATATATATATATATATTAGATAATGTTCTTTTGTGGGGTTCAACGTCCCAAAACCAGCTCTGATTATGAGAGACGCCGTAGGGGAAGTCTTCTTAACGTGCACTGACATCGCACAGCACACGGGCCGCAACATTTCGCCTCCATCGAAATGGAGCCGCCGCGGCTGGGATTCGATCCCGCGACACTCGGATCAGCAGCCGAGTACCATAGCCGTTAGACCACCGTGGCGGGGATAGATAGATAGATAGATAGATAGATAGATAGATAGATAGATAGATAGATAGATAGATAGATAGATAGATAGATAGATACGCTGTGAGACGTCGCATAGGGATGCGCTTTTGCATCCCTATTGCGTGTCCCACCCGCTGCTAGCGCAGTTCCTGCTGATATGCTTGTCACGGCTTGACGACCTCGCTCTTGCAGTTCTCAATATTAGCCCGTGCAATACGGTTAAACACACCGCACGCGCCCCCTCCCGCCAACCGATTCCATCCACCGCTTCAGTTCGCCGCACGAACACACACACACACACACACACGCACGCACGCACGCACGCACACACGTGCAGCAGGTATACGCAGGAAAACGCACACCGAGAGTTCGGCTTCAGCAGCACTCGTACATTCTCTGCTTACAAAGGCACAAACGCCTCAGCGTCGTGAGGGCGTTGTGACCGAGCAGATCGCTTGCAGGAACTTCGGGGCGTTTTATTTATGTACGCCGGGAAAAACGTGGATCCTATTTGCGAAACACACTCGCGTGCGGGCTTTCGAAAGCACGTAGCTTCGAAAGAGCGCCGTGAAACGTTCGACGCAACGCACCGGCTGTGCGAAATGGAACCGTACACGTTTGTACAGACGCCGACGACGTATGTGTAATAAGTTAAACGCTTGTGTTCGTAAATTCCTGTCAGCTGCAGACAGACACATGGGGGCTGGCTCTGGCAGGATCGGGACGTGGCTGGGGCTTGCCGTGAGAATCGAGGATGATTTTGATGGCAACAGCGCGGTCGCATTTCATCGGCAGCAGGGCGATTGCGTGCGAGCGTTCTCGCATGGGAAAGCTCCCTACAGCCAGCTGGGGAAAATACGCCGTGCAACTCTCGTGAAATGCGTTTCCCGAAATAGATGGTTTTCGAAATACGGTCTCTCATGAGGCCTGTAAAGATTTTTATATGAATGAATGAATGAATGAATGAATGAATGAATGAATGAATGAATGAATGAATGAATGTACTTTTTGTATCTTGCTGCGCCCGTTCAGTTTGTGCACTTATGCGAGACTTTGGTGCTACCATCTTCAGATCGCTGAATATTTCAGTCGCCTCCCGGCTTCATGTTCACTATACCCGTAATTTCCAAATGGCAGGAAGTGATCGTATCACTGTGTAATGATGTTGATTTGCTCTTCGTGGATTTTCATAAATGAATTTTCAGCTCAGTGGTCCTGCCAATATCCAGCACGCTTAGCACCATCACCCATTTTGTTTTTCGTTTTTTTTTTTATTTTCGCAGGCTCCAAGTCCCAGTAGATGCTCGCATTTAGGGTGTTGCTTCGGTAGTTGCATGTAGGCGTTTTTGTGTTCCGCTTTTACGTGTGATACGGGCTGAATGACCCTAAACGCTTTTCCCAAGCAATGGCAGTAAAAGTAAGGTCTTGCCACCGCCGCAATGGTCTAGTGTTTATGGTACTCGGTTGTTGATCCGAAGGTCGCGGGATCGAATCCCGGGCGCGGCTGCCGCAGTTCGATGGAGGCGAAATGTTGAGGCCCGCGTACTGTCCATTGTCAGTGCACGTTAAAGATCGCCAGGTGGCCGAAATTTTCGGAGCCCTCCACTTCGGCGTCTCTCATGATGATTTGTGGGGTTTCACGTCCCAAAACAACGATGTAATTCATGGTTTTGGGACGTAAAACCGCACAAATCAATCAAATCATCAATCATGCGATTGTGATTATGCGAAGGACAATACTGAAAGAAAGAAATACTTCCCGTAACGCGCAAGGGAAAAGTGGACGTGCTTTTGACGTTGACCCCCTACCGAAAACCTTTGCACTCGGCGTAGTGTTACATGATAGCACCATATGGTGGTGATAGCGAACATGATACCGTAGCCTATTACATCAAGATTAACGATAAAAGCACAGCTTCGTTGTTTCTGCAGTCTTAAAAGCGTGGAACCGGCTCGTGTTTTTTGTAGCACAGTGCCTTTCAATGCATAACGGTACCCCTGATAACGAAAATCTTGGTGTAAAAGAAGCACTACCAACCAGCCTTGAATGACACATAAACTTTTGAATCCCCGCGTGTGCACTTCGGCGCAGCAAAGTAGGCTTGGCCAACGCAATCGGCGGCGAGCGTGCTTCGCTTTAAATGTCACTATGAGTCGCCGTGAGACAGCGTGCTAATGACACTCCATCCGACGTGTACTCGGTAAAAGTGTTTTTTTTAACTTGGTCGTTGTGACAAAGGCATAATTTACGCATCGAGGTGACGAAATAGAGAGGAAGAGACCTCATTCGGAACGCCTTCGCGTTGAGTGTCATCATAGCAATTAAGTTTTAAAGATATTGAGGCAAATTAACCACGAGCGCGCGATGGTTTCAGTGTCTACTCATGCTAGTGAAACATAACTACTCTACGCCAACTTCACTAGAAAAAAATAATTGACGGTGTCAATGTACTGATAAATGCAACTCGTTTGGTTGAAACAATTAACACCTCCATTAGCAGTCCTAGTTAATCACTTTCGCAGCGAATAACGAATTGAGCTTCAGTATTGCAGGTACCCGTCGGTGTTCCTTCAGGGCAATACCAGAAGCACGCTGCGCGTCAGCTAGCCCTAGTTAGGCTCAGTTGCAGCGCTTGGGGTTAAGTTTGCACTTTCTCAGCGAACCCTAGTTAGGGTTGGGTGATGTTGTAATCAGTAATTCGTGAAGCCCACCGGTCGCGTATATGATTTCGGCCCCAGGAATGTTTCTCCAACCTCCAACGCATCTTCCAGCAAAACCCTTCTTGGGTTACCGGTTACAGCGTCATGCTGTTTATAATATCGGTAGAGGCGCTTTTTGTTATCTTTTTTTGCTCTGCTTGTCTAAAAGCATTACACGTAAGGACAACGCAATTGCTTTTTCAGTGTGCTCGAGCTCTCCGATTTCTTTGAATAGAGATGCTCTCTCATTGTGCTGGCAAGGCTTCCCTTCCTACCCCTATGCATTGTCAGGGGAAAAAATAATCAAACAAAAAAGCAGCTACCTCTTTCGAAATAGCTGAGGGTATCCATCTTCGTCAAGCTGAGGCGAATAGGACGAGCACGCTTGCAAACGACTTTAGATAAAAATGTGGCCTTAAAGTACGTCACACATTGCGTAGAAGCCGCCCTATTACCTCAAGGTCATTCCCGAACGACGTAATCTCCCTACTACCCATCCCTAAGCGATGTGTTTCTCCATATACGTTGGCGTGCGCTCCTAAGAATTTCAAGCTGCGTACTGCGAGATACCAAACAAAAAGAGAGAGAAAAAAAGGGTAGAACGATTGCATACTCCCACGAGGAATTCGGAGAAAAGTAGCGCACATAGCCCATAGAAAGGAACTTTAACAGCGTGCCTGATACGCCTAGCGCGCTAGGCCTTAACATAATGCTGATGCATAACAGAAAATTGCCCTTCACCCCCCATCCCCCCCCCGCCCCATCACCCCCTCCTTCTGACTCCATCAGCAAAAAAAAGAAAAAAGAGCATAAAGATTACTGGCTATTCTCCGCTTCTCGTTTACTCCTCATGCATAACGGAGTCGCTTGTAGTGAGAAGAAAGGGACAAAAGAGAAAAGGAAATCTTAGGGAAATAAACTTTCCTCGAGGCATTCTTATCGCACCTACTTAGCCCATTCCGCCCCCGTATGGCTTGCGAAGAAGACTCCCTTTAACGAGCACACTGAGCTTTTCTGTCCTTTTGAGCTTTTCTTTTTAGACAAGCGGGGCTGGAAACAATAAATGCAGTGCTTACCGTTAGCCTAAATTGCATCCGCTTCACAAACGAGGTACAAGGGTAGCGGGCCGAGAGATTTTAAAAATATATATATATAATAAGGGATGCGAAGTAAAGGATCACCTACGTTCCTTGACACGTGCTGTACTTAGCGTCAGGAAAAGCAAATTTCGTCCCTTCATTCTTTGGGGTGCGAATTTTTCTCGACATGTACAGACGAGCTTCATTTCAGCCCGTCTTGGATTTTTTTATGTCTGCGTTCCTTTATAAACTGCCGCCCCTATCATCCGGTAAAGAAAACGCCGGGGTAAGCACCAAATTTCTTAAATAAATTTTCAACTGCAGAAAACATGATCGTACAGCAACAGGGAGAGAGAGAAAAAGGAAAGAAGTGTCATTCATAGCTCACAGTTTCCTTCTGTCCTGGTGAAAAAAAATGGAAAGAATTTTCTGTATCTGCGCAAAGGCTCGTCGACTCTTGGCACTTCTCTCGTGAATGAATTCGCCATTAATAGAAAACATTTGCGATTATAATAATCACCGTTCCTGTAGTACCCGTCCGTTTTGAAAGCTGCAGAGAGTGGACAGGGAAAAAAAACAAGCAAAAGTTAAGAGCTTGAGATAACAGAGCTATTGGCTTATATAAATGCGGAAGATAAGGAGATAACACGAACAAAGCGAGAAGACGCGAAGAGGGAAACGTGGAACATGCTTGTATAGTAGTGCCGTCCGTTTTGAAATCTGAAGAAATTGGATAGAAGAGACGGAAAAAAATAAAAGGATAAGAGATAGAGATAACAAAGCTATTGGGTTATATAAATGCGAATGATAAGGAGGTAAACAAAGAAAGAAGGAAGATGCGAAGAAAGAAAAGTGGGACATGCTTGTATAATCGTGCCATCCGTTTTGAAAGCCGCAGGGAGCTGATAGAAAAGAAAATAAATATAATAAAAATATAAATGACAGGGATAACGAAGCCGTCGGATTATACAAATGCAAAAGATAAGGCGAGAACACGAAAGAGTAGAAGACGCGAGAAAAGCAACATGGAATACGCTCTTGCATAATCGTGCCATCCTTTTTTAAAGTTTCAAGAGGAAATAATAAAAGGAACAGAAGGATAAAGAATCCAGGTGATGAAACTAAAACAAAAGATAAGAAAGAGATAAATATGACAGAATGGGAGCAGAAGAGGGAAAGGTGGAGTGATGAATCGTGTGCCATCCTTATTAGCGCGCTAAGGAGAACGCGAGAAGCGAGGCACGTCTTTTCTAGCGTGAATACGCATTTATAATAGGATGACGACTTCTATAAGAACTTTGGCTCTCTACTTTCCGCAGCTGCTCGGTAAGAGTTTTACGTGAGCCTACTTGCGTTCTTGTCGACGTTCAAATACAAAATATTCACCAAATAAAGATTCAAAGTGGACTGAGAAATCCTGCAACGCAACAGGAAAGTTTGCCAAAGAAATTTTAAAAACTTGGAAAGGCGTACCGATTCTTTGCGAAAGTCGAGTGGCTTAGAGCTTTTTATTAGAAAATGTAGCTGAAGTGTCTTGAAGGAGTCGTCCGAGGATACCAGCCAACGCACCATTTCTTGCTAGAAAAATATTTCTGTCGCATTTTTCATTAAGGGTGGGGGGCTAGCAGACCTCCCCTCTGTAGGCAGCGTTGAACGTGGTGACGTCAAAAACACAGGGTGGCCGGCGTGGGGATCCGCTAAAATATCTTTAAAATTCATTTTCAGGAAAACTAAATGACTTGAAATTGCGCGGCTGGGCATATATTATTGCAGTACCGAGGTGGACATATACTGAAAGTTTCATCGTGAAACAGCGCGCACACACAAGGACGGAAACGAAGGAAAAAACGACACGAGAGCTGACTAACAACTGAAACATTACTGAATAAGACAGAATATATACATATATATAAAGGAAAACAACACGTGATACAAAACATGCGTATCATGTAAAACAGTAGTAGATATACGCAACAAGGCTTCGACAGACTGCAGCCTGGGTGGCCTCCGAAAATCTGATCTCTTTTTTAAAGAGATTAGGTGAAGTTTGGCTAACGCAATCTTTCTCCACCTCTTTTTTAAAAGAAAGGCTTCAACAATTTCCCTGATGGTGCGATTTTTATGCCTGAATAAAACACTTGTGTTTCACGCTGGAGATTTACCAACTCGCCCAACTTGCCACCTTGCTGAAGGTTTCACTGAGACCAGTGGACAATAGAAAATTGCCGGAGTTGACCCTTAATAATTGCTAAACAAGGAACGACAAGGAGTGTGTTTATGTTCGCCTCCGGTCTGTTGCACGCTAATTGTCATGCGCTGTGTATGTGCACTACGACACATTACACTACAATAGCTACACTACAATACTTAACGTTTAATCTCGCGCCATCAGCAGGACGTTGAATAAACTACTGTGAAATTTATTGGCATACGTCGAACTCGAATATGTTCGAATCCCAGCAGCCTATCGCGCCTCTGTATTACAGAGCAACAAATTATGCAGAAATTCAATCTAATGCACCGAATCGAGCAGTTTACTAGGACGCTTAGTTTATATATATTGTGGGCGTTTATTATGCACTTCTTCCTCATCTGTACATTATCGTCATCATCCTGCTGTGGTTTATCTTCACCTTCAGTGCCTCGGGATCATCATTATCGTGTGTGGCCCGCGATACCCACTATATATATATATATACAAACTGAGCACATTATCACCATGCGACTTGCCCCGCCACGGTGATCTAATGGTTATGGCACTCGGTTGCTCGGTTGCTGATCTGAAGGTCACAGGATTGAATCCCGGACGTGGCGGCTCCATTTCGATGATGGCGAAAGGTTGAGGTCCGTCTACTGTACGATGTAAGTGCAAGTTAGTGAACCCCAGGTGGCCGAAATTTCCGGAGACCCCACTGCGGCGTCCCTCATAATCAGAGCTGGTTTTGGGGCCTTAAACCGGACAAATCAATTAATCGAACTCGAATAAGTTAGGTAAGTAGACACTGGCCTTGCGTAACAATTGCTCATTTCTTACATTTCTCACCGGGAAGACCTATATGGAACATACACAGATTCTGTAACGACTGTGGTGCAACAAACTTGGTATGGTATCGTTGAAGGTATCGTTGAAGTATCAAGGTAATGCGCGTAGTTTGTTGGAGTATGGAAATCAATGTGTAGAGTATGTTTTGCGTAGTACAATGCAGCATTTGTAGTGCACATTGATAGAAGCAATATCACACGGCCATGAAACAATAGAGATTGGGCTGATAGATATGGTCTCCAGGACCCACTTGACGGCTGCTATCAAGATAACGTAAGACAAGATGAAGATAACGAGAGCTGTCATTTCACACTACCTTAGCTTGCCGTTTTGATCGATTTCAGTACTGCTGCCCTTCAAAAAATTCTTGCCAATGACACTTTCCTGTTGAGGCAAAGAACTTTATGACGCAAAAGAAAAAAAAGCAACATTTTTTTCTGACAAATATAAAACTGCGGGCCGAAGAGTGCACGAGAGGACAGAATGTGTTATGCTTGGCAGTGTCACGAAAGGAGATTCACTTTAACCGTAACCTCCCCAGTAGCACGTACAAACATTTACCAAGCGACTCTGCTCTGTCGCAACTTCACATTTTTTAACGGTAGACGGCGGTGACGCCTCCTTTTCAAAGCCAGCTCAACGACCTCTCAGAGCACAAGTTCACGGATCGCTGTTCACTACAAAAAGAAAAAAAGGAATGCTGGGCTCTGTACTTTGACTGACGTCATAACCTGCGCATGGTGAAGTCACTCCAATCGGAGATCCTGCAACCACAGCAGGTTGCGTTATTTGAACCCTGAGCTCTATAGACGCCCCTCCAAAAAAGAAGACGCCAGAGGGCATCTTCGAGATTTCGCTAAGGTTGACCGCGTCGACTTCTCAATAAACTTTCAGAGGTTCTGACGTCACAGTTATCGTACGAACGTCTGACGCAAGTATGATGACCACGTCAAAAAGGACAGTGCACTCCAGTTCACTTTCATACGTATTCTGTGGCAACGACGCGTGTTTTGAGGCCGTGATCGTAAATGTACTTGGCAGTCTTTACGGTTCATCAATTTCTCCATTGCTTTGTGGAGCTCGTAAATGTAGATAGCTCGTTTCAACTACGCGGGTTTCAATCTTAGCTAAATGTCTGTGCGAGGAGAAGCAATAACACATGACGTCAAGACATTTTAACGGCCTGCAACGGGCGTTCAATTTATGCCAACTGCCAATGTTATTGAACGCTCTGGCATCTAATGCGCACTTTCTAAATCCAGCCAGATGATGAACGCACTCCTTAGCCATGATTCTTGCATTTATAATGATTTGTGTGACGCGCAGTGGATTTGTATATACCTCAGAGGCTGTGATAAGGCAGCACAAGCGACACATCGCAAAGTACGTTGTCTTCCGTATGTGAGCGTGGTGACAATCGTTTCGGACTGAGGAATGCAGTCAGACGGTTCAGGTACGTCCATATCTAGAAAGCGCGTGCTTGGTTAGCACACCTGCATCCGGAGGATGGGGTCCGGGGTTCGAATCCCAGCAGCAAATTTTGGCGCTTTCTCCGGAGAGATAGGCAGATTTCCTTTATTTATTGAATTGGAAAACGAACAAATGTAGTACACTACATCATTTTTCAGCGATCATGAAGTCACCCTATCGTATTTCTGTTTGTCGTCCCCCCAGTGACGTCATTTGTTGAAAGAAGAGGAGATTCCCCGGCGCACTTGAAACAAAATGGCCAATCCTGTGATATGTGCAGCGTAATAATATTTGGCTTACATGCTCACAGGTGCCCTGCGCTCCCTATCGACATCGTTTTCTGTCTAGGACCAACAAGCGTTCCTTGGCCCCTTAAATGTAAGAAAATGAAATGTCGAACATATCGTGTCACTGCGCCCTTAAGAACAGCCTTATGCAACGGGCTTCAAAAGGCTTGCATTAAGGTTGCAGCGGCACTCACCAAGAATATAATGCCGGCGACTACAATGACTTCGTAGATGACGTGCCTTAACCGTTGTCCGGTCAGTGGATAGTGCCCCGTCAGCTCAACACGTTCATTAAGTCGTTTAGTTCGCACAACCTGTAATATATGGCCGAGTTTTGTGTCACCGCACCCGACGCAACCCGTAAGACCCCTTGCGTCACCGCCCGCGATGTAACTATCACTCGTTATATGAATAACCAATGTTTGGCTTGACCAATAATGGTAACGAAGCTTCGTATATACTAAGTGACGGGTCGCACGCAAGCGAGTCGTTCCAGATTTCGACACCAAATTTGCGACACACTGGCAGGATCGATTCGACACGCCTTTTTGTGCTGGTTGAAATATGGGTATTACTCAACCGCGATAACCGCGCATTGTTAGTATAGTTCGTTTTGTTAACGATTTCTGGGGGTCCCAAAATCACCACACAATTGCAAGAGACGCCTTAGTGGAGGGCTCCGGAAATTTCGCACCACCTAGGGGTTCTTTAACGTGCACTGACATCGCGCGGTACACGGGCCTCAAGCATTTCGCCACCATCTAAATGCAGCCGCCGCGGCCGGGATTCGATTCCGCGGCCTTCGGATCTGCAGCCGAGTGCAATAGACCCTTTTCATAAACTGCAAGCTAGCTTTCCTGAAATGCAGCTTGCCCTACTAATGGCGGCATTGGCCATCGGCAAACAAAGTGTGCAAGTGCAATTTGCTTGCGATAGGGCATGTAAAATGTCGACGCAGCCCTTCTGATGCAAACATCCCCAAAAAACGGGTCGCAGCACGTGCAACTTGAATTTTAACAGCATTTAAATAAAGGCAGCTGTCGCCATTAGTAGGGCAAGTTTCATAGCAGGGAAACTAGCTTTACAGTTTATGAAAAGGGTCTATAGCCACTGCAGACCTCCGTGAGAGGGTTTGTCTGTTTGTTTAGTACGTAAGAATTTATTAATGAGTTCACCGACTAAGACGGTGACTGTAACGCAACCCTTTGTGGTTGCGGAAACGTTCGATAATTATAGGATTTTAAACCTGAACAATGAAAAACAATTACGTGGCCCTTATAAGAAAAGAAATTCTCATAAAAATGCGCAGGGCTCCGTGAGAAATATGTTCGGAACATGCTGTTGTGTGTATGCTGTATACAGTGTAGGACTCACGACCTATGCCAAGTGTGTCGGGGCTCGCACCCTCGACTTTAGTAGCTTGCATGACATGAACTCCTCCCCAAAAGAAGCAATACGGGGATTCAAACCCCGAACCTTCCAAATGCGGCGTATCGAATCAACGATCAGTAGTGGTTACGCAAAGGTTAAGAAGTGGTAAATCGATGGCCAGCAATACATGACGGAGGCGTGTGGCCAGATGCTTAGGACCTTACTTAGGCAACCCTTGCCAAGTTTTCGCGTGTACGCTCGTTTAACTACAATGGTCAAATGGTTGATGAAGCGGCCCGCCATATTACTCCATATCGAAGAGACAGACAGACAGACAGACAATGAACTTTAATTAATCCTGAGGAGCTACGTAAGGACTCCTACGCGGGAGGCCGTTGTAACATATCGAAGAGAGTTTCACGAATTTCTGATTGAATACAATTCTTTCAGTGCACTGCGTATAGAATAAATGTTACACTTTTTATATGTATGTGCGCAAGCACGTGTACATACATACATACATACATACATACATACATACATACATACATACATACATACATACATACATACATACATACATACATACATACATACATACATACATACATACATACATACATACAACACGTGCGCGATGTTACGAATAGTCCCTTAGTTAATGATGTCGCTGATAGTAATAAAAATATCGCGTCTCTATAACTAACACACTAACTTTTTAGCTCTCAGGCGCAACAAGTTACATGTGCCTGGAAACTGTGAGGTATATATTCCGTATATCTTGGAAAATGTATACGTTTCTTGTTTTTTCAATGCTACAAATTTTTACATTAGGCAGAAACAGCGGCTGCACGTCACACATGAGCCAGCCCGTTTCACAAGTTTCCCACCGTTTAGCGTACACGAAGACAAGCTAGCGAAGAAAACGCTGTGAGACCGGTACCAACAACAGATGTGTGGTACTCGGGTGATGAAGACATTGAAGACTTAAGTACAGGCGGCTGTAGCCTGTAATACGCGTATCCGAAGGTAAATAACTTACTCACGCCAGAACCCCGCCAGGGTGCCTCGGTAAACATACAACAATCTCTTTGTTTCTCGAGTGCCCTTAACGAGTTTTCTCCTTGACGTGGGTTTCGGCAATGTACATACTGGCACACACCCTCTTGTACCTTTTGTTTACGAGTCATCTTCGTGCAACCACGATGTCAACAACATTAAAGCGACCTTTGATATCTTGAGACGAAGACGCCGTACGTTCTTAAAGATCACGCCACTGTGAAAAGTAAACAGAACCGCATTGGCAGCGATGCTACGACGAAGCTCGCTATATGCAAATAATGGCTGCCAGTTCCGAGACTCTCGATGGCAAGTCAAACCGGATTCCATATTCCCACTTGCATTTACTCGAGGCTAATCTATCTCTACGAAGACAAATGTAATTTCGAGCTCGGAGGTCGTCATATATGGCGAGCGCACGAATTCGAGTCTCCAAATCGAGATTCCTTGTCGACGCGTCGACGTCTTCCAATTACGCATCCGCGTCTTCTTCTTTCGCATTCCAGTATTCGCTCCCCGATGACGTGTCTGCTGACGTCAGGGAGCTCCGCCCATGCAAAAACGAAATACATACAACGGCAGCAACGAAACTGGCAAGACAGCCCGAAACGACATACCAGGAGTACGAAAGAGAGACATTCATTACTGCCCGCCGATTTATCAAAGTCACACGCGCTTAATGGCACTCGGCTTTGCTTCGTTCACCTGTTTATGTATGTTGTGTGTGGTACGTGTTTCGTTTTTTACGGATGTCATTTAAGGAAGGCAAAACAGCCACCGGGTCGCTATATATAGGGGGCGCCGAATTATAAATGGGCGATGCGAGTCTTGCGTGCGTGGAAGTCTGGAGAATAAAAAACAAAGAAAGGACGAATGGAGTGTTTTGGGTGAGGTGGTCCCGGAGTCTCGAGTGTAAACAGAAAGAGTCATTTTTGGAAACGCTGGAATGAAACGAGGCCGACATAGTGCGGGGGACACAGAAGCGATAGAAGCACGCAGACGCACGTACTACGGGCACTGTTCGTATGCTTCCACGAACGTACAGGCCATTCATAATTTGTGAGGCAATAAAAAAATTGCTGGAACCTGTCAAGAAGCTCCCCATCCCGCACGGCGAAGGCGGCACAGTCGCAGCGTAGGCTGCAATCCGCTGCGTGCTGTCTCTTTCTTTCTTTCTTTTTTCCTTGAAGTTTGGCTCTTGCCCACTACGGGGGATTGGCCATGAAGCCGGCGGTTAATATAAAGAGGGAAAAAAAATTGAGCTAAAACAAAGGAAGAATAAAGAATCGGTAACGTAAGTAAGAATGAAATGTTAGAAAAAGATAGGCTATTTATAATAGAAATGAACTATAATAAAATAATTTGAGGTTTAATCACCTAGTGGAAGCAATTTCGAGGTACGAAGATTTGGATTGAATGATGATTAGCAATGAATTCTTTTGTGTCACGAAGGAAATTGCACATGGCTAAGCAGACGTTCCTGTTGCTATAACCTAGTGAGGACGCTCCAAAGGAAAGAATGTTCTGAGAATTTAGGGGAATGTTTAAATTTCTGAATAAAATTTCGAAATGCCTTTTTCTCTGACTACTATAGCGCTGACAGGTAATTAAGAAGTGGTCAATGTTTTCAGGCTCTCGACAATAACAGCATAGCGGAGATGGCACCAGACCAGACCTGTGTAAATAAAAGTTCAATGGAGGGATACGACAGCGAAATTTTGTTATTGCCACTTCCAGTTTACGAGAGGGACACCACTTATTATCCCAAACAAAAGAAAGATGTCCATATTCTTCAATTGGTAACTTCATTTTTAAAGAATCTTGAACTAAAGAGTACTTTCGGAATCTCGACAAAGTAACGAAGGCAGTAGTAGGCACCACGGGCATTACCGGCCCATCTAGGTTGTTGTTATGTTGTTATGTGGGGTTTAACTGTCCCAAAACCAGCTCTGATTATGAGAGACGCCGTAGTGGAGGGCTCCGGAAATTTTGACCACCTGGGGTTCTTTAACGTGCACTGACATCGCACAGCACACGGGCCTCAACATTTCGCCTCCATCGAAATGCAGCCGCCGCAGCCGGGATTCGATCCCGCGACCCTCGGATCAGCAGCCGAGTACCTTAGCCACTAGACCACCGTGGCGGGGACCGGCCCATCTAGGGACCACCGCGCGAGAACATCAGCCATCTCGTTTATAAATATGCCACGATGGCCCGGCACCCACACCAATCGCACTTCACGCACGTGGGGAGGAATTAATGATATGAATGTGTTTAGAACAGAAGACTTGGAAGGAGAAGCTGAAGCGAGGGATGTGCATACCGAAAGCGAATCAGTCACTATAACAACTGCCGAATTTTGTGCAGGAAGTTTGCGAATGGCTAAAAGAATGGCTAAGAGCTCTGCTTCAAATATAGGAGTATTATCCGGGAGGCGCAAGGTATATGACCAGGAGGAAGTCTCTGAAAAAATGCCCACTCCCGCTTTCTCCTCACGCATGGATGCATCCGTCGCAATTATATCATCAATTCCCAATTGACATAAATGATCTTCTAATAAGCCTATTAAATATCTGGAAGGTAGGAGTTTGGCATTAGAAGGGAATATATTATCCAATTCAATTTTAGCATTGGCCAATGGTTTATCCGTTGAGACGATATCGCAAATGTTAACATCTAAAGCCTCTAGTTGATTCTGCACAAACAAAACTTGAGGTCTGTATATGCGAGACCAAGGCTCATGAAAAAATGTTAACGCTTCAGTGCAGAATACGAAGTGTGACCGCCTCTGTGCAGACGCATAAATTTGCAAATATGTTTTGACAGTGAGGATACGGAATCTGCAAGCTAACGTGGGGATTCGGGCTTCTTGGTACAGAACATGATTTGCAATAAATTTTGGTACCTTGAGACAACTCCGAAGAGCCTCTCGCTCTAAAAGAACCAAAGGATTAATCTTGTATGCCGGACCACCAGAGTATAAAATGCAACCAAATTCTAGAATCGGACGAACATACATGCGGTATATCATAAGAAGAGTGTCTCTGCGTAACCCAGAGGGGTGCTGGCCAAGTCTGCGTATCATCCCAACAGCGCGAGTAGCCTTACATTTAATGTGCTCAATATGGTGGCGCCAACTCAGTTTATGATCATAAAACACACCTAAATACTTCATGCACTCTGTTTGAGGGATTATTTCCTGGCGATACTGAAGGGAAATGTTTACTGGATCATTCAAAGGAAAAACAATAACAGAACTTTTACTAACATTTAAAGTCATGCTAACTTGAGTAAACCATAACTCTAGTCTTCCTAAATAAGCTTGTAAGATTGCATGCAATGAGTGAATATCACCAGCAGACGCGAAGAACGCAATGTCGTCTGCATATACATACACTTGAATGTTATTGTCTAATGGTATTGAGCTTAACAGAACGTTAAATAATACAGGAGATAAAACAGAACCTTGAGGGACTCCTCGGGACTGATTATATTTCAGTGAGGATAATCCACGCTGGGAACAATAAAACTTTCTATTATTTAAAAACTCATACAACCAGTTAATAATATAGCTCGGGAAATTCTTTTCTTCAAGCGTGGACAGCTGGCCTTGTTGGTGCGTGTGGTGCGCTTCGAGTTACATCTTTCCATTCAAATCAATTTTGGTTATTTTTACCTCGTGGGGTCTTAACCTGTATAATATGAATAAGCAGTATGCAGTATTTACCACCACTCGAATAAGGACTCTGTTAATATTTCTATGTTTTAGTCATACTTCTGGTAGTTCTGTTCGACAATGGTACCCGTGTAAGATAACGCGTGATGTTGTAATTTTCTGCGTACTGTACTCACGATATGTTTCTGCATTGCTGCCAGGGTGGCACGACCAAGTCAGGCATTTACTTAGCCTTTAGTCGTGTCCCCCAAGTCAATCTTGTTCAATTTTTGCCTTGAATAAAGCAAACCAAACCAAACCAAAAAGCTTACTGTACCTGGATACATGAACTGTACTTGTTTTTGTTGTTGTTCCGGCAAACATATCTTCGCATCACTCCAGTCACCAGTAGCCAAGATGCACACTCCAAGGGCGACGGCAGTGGACGTTTCAGCAGCAGCAAGCTCAGTGCAAGGTTCCGCATACACAAGTTAAACTTAAGCGCACGTCTTTTATTATATTTTTTTCAATGGATAACTAGCATAACCGCATACCCCGAGATCGTTGACTATTCCGACCATTCAGCTAGCATCCAGGGAGTGCGCATTACCTTCGAGGCAGATTAAATATAAGAAAAGAACGATCTGTGCTTTCAAATGTGTACCTATATCGAAGGCCTCTCGCGTGCCACTTAATTTCACGCACACATGCACACACAAAAAAAAAATCGAAGGCCCCCTTGTTATAGGTATTACGTCCCAGGGATTTGTAAATGTCATCGACGTGGAGACTCGAGGTTCACGGGCGATGACATTTGATGCGCATCGCTGCTAATGCGATTAGAAAGAGTCCGTCGCTCTTGTAATGCAGCGAGAGTACGTGGTATACTTTGTTCGCCTTGGCGCACATTTCGCATAAATAACATCTCTGCCAAACTAAGGGGCGCGCCCTCAATGCCGTGGACGTTTTCACCTCGGGGATTTAACAACCTCGTCATGGGTGAGCCGCACCCTTTGGAAACCACTTTGTTTTTCGTTATGGAAGGTTTCCTCAAAAGAGATGCTCACGGCTGAGCGTCCTGAGAAGAGATAGACGCTCCCACAGGATCAGATTAGGGAACGGCTTTGCGAATGAATACAGGATTAGGTGTGAATGTAAACAGCGGCTTTACTATTGTCACTGGACGCTCATGAAACATTCAGCTACTGAACACGCGAGACCGCGTATAGTCAATACGGGAGTGACTAGGTAGCAAACACAGAAGTACAAGGTAACGATATACCGAAGTTAAACTTTTACGCGTGTTCGTTATGACGTCATTTTTGGCATTTAGGTGGATTACCACTCTATTTAGTGAGGAGAATGAGTAAATAGTATGAATCCAAAAGGACACCGAAATATCAAACCATCGAAACTTCTGCTATGGAAAATGCGACACCGCGCATGTGCTCGAGGTTGCCTTTAAGTGGCAACAGAGACGGCACAACGCAAGGACAATAGATTTAAAAAAAATACACCTAAGCACAGCCGTTGTGACGTCAGTCTTAAAAGTTAGGCGGATTACCACTCGATTCAGTGAGGAATGATTAAGGTGAAGCTGAAAGGGCACAGGAGTATTACCAATTCGCAGACGTTCAGAGCATTAGCGCCACTTGCGGCAAATAAGTATCATCTCATAACCATACCGCTGCGTCATGCAATGTTTTATGCAAGTGAGGAACTGCACGCTTGAGCCTGGGCAACAGAAAGCACTCCCAGTTACCGGTGCAAATACTTCATCTCGGAGAAAACAGCGTTTTATCACAATTTGGTTAAAGTACGCCGTTCTTACAAAGAGTGCATGCGTAACTTCGCAAACGAACTCCTCTTACTGGCATCCACTCTGCAACATTCACGAGATATATGGGATAAAGGCGCTCCGAAATACGCAGGATAGCAAAGCCCTATGCCAAGAAAGAGCTGTTTGCATGAATAAACCAATGCTAGGCGAGCCACAAGTGCCTCGTCGCCTTATCTTCGCTGAGTTAAGAAAACGGGTAATCGCTGAATAAGACGGTAGCTGTAATAAGTAAAAACAAGGAAAAAAAAACAAGGCGATGCAACATCTAGCGCTTCTGTCAGTGTTCTTAATGAATGTTGGTACTTAGAGTGAGTGAAGCTGTATAACTGTTGCTGGTCGGTATTGGTCGTCTTCCTGCGTTCACAAAAAACGCGTCTATGTATGCGGCTGTACGTAATGTTCCATGTTATGTGTCTATCAGTGTATATATCGTAATGATCACCCGGAACCTCGAGTAGCATGTCAGGTCCACAGCGAGGCAGACATCTCCAGCACTTCAATAAATAATTGGTCTCTCTCTCTCTCTTACACACTAAACTTTGATAACTTTGGGGGTTTTGCGTCCCAAAACCACGATATCGTTATGAGAGACGCGGCATAGCGAAGGCTTTCGGAAATTTTAACCACCTGGGGTTCTTTAACGTGCACTGACATATCACAGCACACGGGCCCTCAATATTTCACTTCCACCGAAATGCAGCCACCGTCGACGGCAGAATTCGATCCCGCGACCTTCGGATCAGCAACCAAGTGCCACAGCCACTAGACCACCGTGGCGAGGCCCCAAATGATGAAATGGAATCCTCCAAGCGGCTAGTCGCAATCGGAGAAAGCGAGCCTAGATTCGCAGAACGTCCACTTTCACAGGCTGGAATGGAGGCGAAGTTTTTTTTTTTTTATCACTATAAGAGCCTTCAGATAACAGGTCGCCTCGAGACAATATAGAAACAATGGGCAGGCAGCCAGGACAATGTCGCACGTTTCTTTCTCTCGTAGCATTCCCACAGGCGCTTCCAGCGAGCTTAATGTGACCATCGTGTACTCCGCGGAATATCCGCTGCAATACAGGGACTCCTTCTGCCTGTAAACAAATAATAATCGCAGCGACTGCACACGGAAATGCCCCCATGAAACCTGAATGGGCGCGTGTTTTTCAATACACGTATCCGGCACAAAACAACACGCAGGCTTCCGTCATGCCCGGCCTCTCGAGAAATCGAAGATTCGTAGAAGAGGTCGGCAAAAAAAGCAAGCGCGCGCTCCCCAGGAGTCACTTTCATCGTGAAAGTGGATCACGATAGAAATCGGGCAGCGCTGTGGTAATGGCACGTTAGGGAGGCGTTATCCTTGTACACATACGGGACAAGAGAGAAAAAAAAAGTCTAACAGCACGTTATTGGTTAGGCCAGCAGGCAATGTTCCATGCCAAATGTCTTTTTCTCTTTGGTCCATATCATGGCGTCGTCGACGAAAAGGCCATTTCGAGGCCGACCAGTAGTATTGCGTCGCATTATACGCAAAACAAGCGTGCGACGGAGCCCATAGCCATTTCGTGGCTTATCGGCGCTCCAGGGTTATCGTGGGAGCAAATGAATCGTCATCGGCGAAACCTCTTTGCGCTGCAGGGCAAGCCTCAATTCTCTCGCAGTCGTGGACACGATGAACTAGGAGAATGACAAAAGAAACTAAACAATAGAAACAAAGAAGCAAGCTACTCCTGAAGCTTTTCGATACAGTGATACAGGAAGATCGATAAATAGAAAGAGGAAAACGACAGAGAAGACCTGTAGCTAATGGAATGTCAGCGTATTCGCCTGGACAGCGTTAAGGTTACGAGATTACGAGAATCGTTGGTCCTTATAAACGGGTTAGGAGTGTGGACGCGTCACATAGTGTTGGCCCCCTCGAGATAAGATGGGAACGCGGATGTTGTGAGGGAGCGCCAGAGGAGATTGGAGACGTTAGCGATTTGGTTAGCGCTAAGCGGTAGGGCTTCGTGCATTAGATTAATGAATAGAAATGTGCAATGGTACATAGACTAACGAGTACATAGAGCACTTGGGCGTGAAATGTGCATCTTGAGAACCATGAGCGTGGCTGCGCTGCGTATGGTGCTTCAAGTGGAAGAAACTGGATTGCATGGAGGGGGCCCTTTCACGTTACCTCTGCAATGTTCGCAAATTTCTTAAAGGTTAATACGTCTAATGAGTTATAATGGTAAGTTGATAGCGAAGACCGGTCGCATTTAAGTCGTCTCGCAAGAAATAATCGTGCAATCGATGGCATCGTCATCTTTAGCATCTTCATCCCCAGTCCCGGCCGCGGCAGCTGCGTTTCGATGGAGCAGAAATGTTTAGACCCGTCTACTGTACGATGTCAGTGCACGTCAAAGAATTCCATGCGGTCGAAATTTTCGAAATCCTTCACTACGGAGTCTCTCCTAATCGCGTCGTGGTTTTGGGGTGAAAAACGCCAGAAAGCAATTAATCAATCCTCATCATTAGGTCCTCCCTATTTCGAAGAATTATTGTTGAAATTCTGCGGTGCCAGTTCATTCCCCTTCTCTTCCTCCACTCCTTTAACATAGACATATACTGGCGTCTCTTCTTTCTCGTCATCATCCGGTCATCATTCCCGCAATCATCGTTAACCCTGAGTCATCCACAACCACCAGTGTACCGGAACACCTAATTGATATTTGCTATGTTTTGCCTTTTTGCTGTGTTTTCTCTCCTCACGCCATGCTAACACTTCCATGTCACCCTCTTAATCTTTCTTTCACTTCCGCTTCGTGCACACGCTTTTTATAATCCTGCCCTACTTTGGAGGTCGGAGGCAATCCAGCAGAAGGTATATATAAAGATCTGAGCAAGGGAAGGCACTTAACTCCCCGACGAATACGAGACCCCCTTGTTGAAACAATGCATTTAGAGAAACTCTCGGCTTAGTCACTTTTTTTCATTGTTACAACCTGCTATTTTCCTCTGAACTTCAAGTGATGCCCGTGCAATTAAGATCGAGTGCTACATTCGAAAGGCGCAGTCACACAACACCAACTGAGCGAGATCCCATTCATAGACGTATGGTTCTCAGGAATGGCAAGTGCGCGTGGGCGATTCCAAAAGGCATGCAAATTAGGAGGTCGGGCCCCAGAATTTCAGCGAAAGAGACTAACCATAAGCAGGCTTATTCCAGGATACCTGCGCAGCAGATTTTAAGACTTCCGGACAAGAATTTGCATATCGACAAGCTTATTCGCGTGTGCTTCTCGACGCTCTTCGTAGTTCTTCCTTCCTACTGTATTCGCCGTGCCTCTTGAAGAGACCAGTAGTCTAGGGGCATTTACATCCCACTAGTGCTCTTTACTTCTTATGGAATAAGTACGTCTCACTGTGTCGTTTCGGTATTTTGTTCGAGGCAGACATTGTACAGTACTGCTGGTGCAAGTCAATGGCCGCGTACAGCTGGAATCTCAAGGCTCTGGCCAACCGTAGTGCTTCCCGAAAAATACATGGCGTCTGTGTCTCTTTCCCTGCCAAACGCGGTAGTTTAACGGCTCAGCTTTTATCAACTTATCTGCCCTTCAACGCGGAATCGATTCCCTGCATCGGCACCCACATATCAGTAAAATACTCACGTTTGTGAGCTTTGAGGCAAAGAGATACCAGCTGATCCACATTGGAGGATTTTGGTTTGTCCGTAGGCAGCTTTGCGCTTACGGCGCTTACGGATATAGGGTTTCCAGAGCACTATACGTAATTAGCAACGCTCGTAGCTTCACCTCTTGATGTAGATAATAATCACTGATTGATTGATTTCTGGGCTTTTACGTCCCTAAAACGATTATGATTATGAAAGATGCCGTAGTGGAGGGGATTCAGGAAATATTGACTACCTGGTGTTCTTTAACGTCCACTGATATCGCACTAGATCCTAATCACAATATGCTAACGGTGCCTATACGTTTTAATTAACTGCTGGCATTAACAAATGACAGTAAACTAATCATTAAATCTGAGTAGGCATTATCTTTCCACGAGACCATTGAGGTGAATGAAAAACATCCAAACATATCGATATCTCGACAAGATGCCGAAATTTGTCATTACCCGCTCTACTGATGCCGGAAACGACTCCGGTAGAACGGTACCCTTGAGCGTAGAGAAGTTCACGGACAAACAAAGTTGATCTACTAATTCGTCTTATCTTTCCGAGATAAGACGTGCCTTTTAATCATATCCTAGTCCCGTGGTAGCTTAGCAGTTGAGAGTCGGCCCACGAAGGTCGAATCCGCGGGTTCGTATCCCAGCAATGGCGGGGGCGTTTCCATAGGAGCGAAGTGTTAAAGACGTCCGTGTATTTTTTATTAACTGCCCGTGAAAGAACATCGGGTCATCTAGTTTACACCACAGCACTCCACTATGGAATGCGCCTCATAATAATACCTGGTTATGACATGTAAAATTCTATCAATTATTATAATCTTAACGGGCTTTTGACGCATGGGAATCCCAAGTTCATCAACTTTCGCTTCCTCTTTTCATTATTTTTCCTTTCTTTTTTGTAAAATAACGAATGTTGAAGTCGAAAGATGCTTCGAAGATTGCTTCATTAAGTAAACTCGACGCGACCGAAAAGAAATAAATGAACGTCACCTGAAGAGCGAGCGAAGAGTCCCACGAGTGAGCCTACATCGAAATGAAGCAAAAAAAAACAGCAAAAGAAAGGAGAAGATAGCATAAGACGTTCGTAGAAGGGGATTGAAGTTTGCTGAAATTCCACACTTCAGAGGAGGCTCCTGGAACAAAAGTTAATCTCCAGGCAAGACGGAAGCGGAAGCACGCTCTTAACGAAGCGGACGAGGAACTTCGAGACTTGGCGGCGCGTTTTGAGAGCGCACTAAGCAAAGAAAAATTGTAATCTCTCTTCATCTCGAAGAAAAGCTTGGTAGTTTAAAATAAAAAGTAAGACGTTAAAGGTGACCTGTTGAACGGATCAACCACTTCAACTACGACACTTCATAGATAGCAGTGGAGCAAAAAAATGTAAGCGGCAAACCATGCGGAACGGGAAGGTAATGCGTAGAATAAACAAGCAATTCCGGTAAGCTCCCGCGCAGTCCTGTTGAGATTCCTCAAAAGACGTGCAAGCACCCCGATAATTTGGAAAAGGAATAAGAGAAATACGAGCGAACTTCGACACTTAACTCTCGGAGTCCATACAGTGAGTGTTGCGCCTCGATCAAATTGAATCAACAGTAAAAAAACGTAGGCAAATATTCCGCGCACTAGAGATGAATAGCGGTGAGAAGCGAATGGTAAGGAAGTCGAACTCGTAAATTTTGATGTTCAGAGAAATGAGGAGCTGTTGCACAGGTCCGGGTACAAAATTTGAGCAGTCCTGTCATCTTTTCCGATTTCTATGTTTGCATCATGATCGCAAGGTTCAGCGGGGATGGTCTATAATGGATGTTGTGTCAGTGTCCGATGTGGACAGTCATGAACTTCAAGGTGTAGTCTCATGAACACTTAGGCAGTTCGTTACATAATTTGTATATACTGAAAGGCGCTCTCATTGAAGGACAACGTTATAGTACTATTTAACGTTGTGAAAAAGTGGAGATTTGATTGGTTTCTGTTGATTTACGACGTCCGAAAGCCAGGATATGATCATGAGAGACGATGTAGTGAACGGTTCCGGAAATTTCAACTACATCGCACAGCACACGGGCATCAACATTTCGCCTCCATCGAAGTGCAGCCGCGGCGCCCGGGATTCGATCCCGCGACCTTCGAAGCAGGAGTCGTATGCCATAGCCTCTAGACCATGGTGACGGGGCGGAGATTGATCAGAACAAACGCGTATGTGCGATGCAAATCTTTAGACAAATGTGCGAGAAAGCGTGTGCTGTTACCAGTATCGCTGCTTTTTTTTTTTTCCTCGAGTAAGGTATCTCGACCATTATGGCTACATTCAACGAAGTAACTTCCCATTATTGTTTTCGTAGAGTCTTTCTTTCACCCCACATGCATCTTACCAGAGGACAAGGAATTACCCCCAGACTGCTACAAACAGGGGTCTACCCCTGTCCAGCTAGTGTGTCGGTATATATGCACATATCTCCTGACTCCCCGGACTGTGGCTGTACGTGCCCATTTGAGCACATGATGCGAGACTGCCCCCACCTACCCAGAGAACTCAATGTGAGGTTGATCTCGAAACAAGACTTTTATTCCGCCATCGGAAGTACGGACGGTAACTGTCAACTTCGGGCAATCCAAGGGGCCCATGATGCGGCGAGCAGGCACTTCCTGCCTGTCCCAATGTGGGAGCGGCCTGCAGGGGGCAGGGGTAACACCCAGCCCTCTTCCCTCAGTCTCCAATGAAGTTGTTTATCTATCTATTCCTCTCGAGGCTTTATGTCTAGCTTTGGCAGATGAGCCTGGACGTTGCCTGGTGTTCTGCAATGAGCTGGTGATCATTGCAGCACAGCGCCATGATGCAGTTCGCAGGCTCTGTTGCGTAGGCTTTTTTGATGTCGCTAGGAGTTATTCCTACGTGTGTGGGGACTTCAGGAACTGTAAGGTCGTTCTTTAGTAGGTGAAGATGACCCAAGACTCGGTTGTCTGGTATACTATGTTATTAAAAGCAGCCCACAGTGCAGCCAGTTCAGTAGCTGTACAAACAACGAATGTGATGGTCCTTGCTAGCTTTATCTCGTTTGACGTATGATCTCGTGAGGTTTTTTTTTTTTTTTCGCGGTATCAGAAGCAACCGCGGAGGAGCACTGAGACATTAAAGTACGTACAGTGTTGCATATTTTTTCACTCCCAGGCATCCTCTTCCTAATAATCCGGAGGTGCGTCTTGCAGGCCTACATCGTTCTGGCTCGTTTTGATCGTTTTCACGGATTGCAAATCCGGATCAGCCTATCGACGACCTTTCACCCCCGTTCTACCGATGTGATACTCGGGGTAGTTCTGGAGTAGCCTTGTATGCTCTCGACTAACGGCGCGGCGGCTTTCACGCCACGCTTCCTCTTCGAGAGTGACGCACTTCTTCGGTCGCCCCGCCTTCACAATGTTGTGATCGGCGCAGAAAATCGGGGCATTCTGCCGCCTCACCGGCGACGCGGAGATTTTATCACGGGGATCGCCGCGATGACGTCACTTCCGCTTCCGCAGCCGTGGCGAGACTCCGCGTGGCAGGCATCGGCGCCGCGGCTCGGCGAAGTTGGGCAGACCTGCGGCGCTGCTGTTTTGCTATAGCGTCTGATGAAACGCCATGGCCTTTATGTATGTAGTGGGCCGTGGAGATAGCACAAGAAAATAACTAGTTGCACGTACAAATGCCTCACGCTGGGCATTTCACAGAAAACGTACACGCGCACATATGTCATGACGATTTCGTAGGTGATGATTATTTCTTGGGAACTGATACAGCGCAGAAGCTCCAGCTTATGCAGCTTCGTTGTTAAAAGACTCCCGGAAAAGCTGCTCGCGGGAGTTCCTTTCTTCCAGAATCCACCACAATGGCGTGCTTCATAATGATATCGTGATGTTCGTTACAAAACGAAAAGGAAACAGGTTATAACTCCTTTGTGCTTGTATTTGCCGAACAAAGACAACACGACCAGGCTTACATTGAGACGAAGGTTTTTGGCTTGCCGTTCGTTTCTTTTAATCAGCGACAATGCTCCTCTACCGTGTGGGATGCCGCGCCAGACAAGTATCAGTACAGTAAATCCTAGTCTGTTTCTTTTATAAACCGCTCCCTCGCAGTGTAAGCGATTCGGAAAGCTAACGCCTCTGACCAAAATTACTAGTTCTGTCGCTGCAGAGCTAGCAATAACCAAGAAAAGAGGAGACTAAAGAACGTCAGAAAGATGGCGACGCACTTCGGTTTTACCTCGAGCAATCCTCTAGCAAGAGGAAGAAGTCTGTAGAGGCGTTCGCAAGTGAGCTCCTGCGGGAGTAACTCGATAAATCGGCCGGGAACGGAGACAGGTGCTGCGTGAAGTGAGATAAAGAAGGCAGCGAGAGAAACGGAAAGTGGTTGCACGAAGGAAAAAGCACGAAATAATAAAAACGAGAAGATAAACAGCAGACACAGTACTGTACCATGTATACTCGAAGAAATAAACCAATTAACAGATAAAGAAAACACATGCCGTAGCATTCACTCGAGCCTTCGAAAAATAAAGGTAGAACGGTAGAAGGAGAGCGGGAGCAGCCGCACGGTTCGCCTGCGGGGTGTATCAAACATTATATATATATATATATATATACGAAGGTCGTAGATTCGGTCCCTGCCAATAGCTAGGCGGGTTTTTATCCGTTTGAATGCCTTGCCACTTATCCCACAATTACTACACTACAGTGAGCAAATACAATTTCACTTTCCTTCGCCTTATTAGCATGTTTCTAATAAATAAACGAGGCCTTGACACATTCCGACTTCCAAATTTTATATATCAACACACCAAAAGCACCATGGCATCTTGTAAGAAGTGCCATCTCGAACGCTGTGAGCAGAACCTTGATATCTAATCAAAATAACTAGAAACAAAAGCTCGGCACCATGCTCGGTCTTATAGCAGAGCAACGAAGAAGTGGGAATTGCACAATACAAGGTGGAGCTCACTGGGCACGGCTGGTTGTGCTGCACAGTCACGGCACTTGGTACTCGCCTTGGCTAGCTGTTCCTCGGAACATGTAACCACTCGCTACGCTCAGCCGTGTCTTTGAAATTGTTGTTTGGAAGACTCTGGGAATGGAAAGCGTGAGAGACAGAGTGCTTATCTTGCTAGCGTCGACCCTGGTGAAGTGGCTTGCAAATTTTTATTTTAATTTATGCGCTGCCATGTAAACGGCAGCCGCAGGTATATATTTTGCTAGGCGTGATTACGGTGAGCATTATCCTAAATAAATAATCATATAATTTTTCAACAGTTACCGCCGTCATACACTCATTTTCGGAAAGCTCTATGAACAGATATCGCCCATCAATCACTCTATTATAGCCCTATCATTATGCCGATGGGAGAATCCAATATAGGACACTTTATCGCGCGCCCGCTTGATAAAGTGGTTGTTCATTGGACAGCCTAATCTGCCTTGATGGTCTAGCGGTTATACGAAGACTGACTTCAGACCCGAAAGGCGTAGCTCCAATCCTGACCACGGCGGTCGCATTTTCAATGGAGGCCAAAATGGCAGAGGACCATGTACCACGCGTTGCCAGAGCACGTTAACGAAACCAAAGTGGTTTAAGTTTCCTGGGAAACTCCACTACGGCAGGCATCACAATAATGTCATCTTCTTGGCCCGCAAAGCCCGAGGAATTATTGTAATTACTGCACATCCAATGCCAAAAGAGTGGGCGCCGGCAAAAATTACTCTTTCCTGCTTTTAAATGGAAAGTGTTCAGCGAATGGAACGCGATACAAGGAGTGCAGGTCTGTCAAAGCTTTGCGTTTCACCGCTTTGCTTTGGGGACACCGAGCTGATTCCTTGTGGTACTCGATGAAAGCGGGACACTTTTTCTTTAATGTTGTCATTGAGTTTGGCGCCTCTGTGATTACACAGCGCACATCAGTAGCACAAAATGCGCCGGCCATCAGGCGGTCCGAGTATCGCCTTTCAGTCGCAGAGCACTGTATACCGATCAAAGTATCCGCATAAACTGCGAAGGCAGCGATCTCAAAAACTAAGTGCATCTCACTTACGGGCGTTGCAAAAAGAAATTACGGAAATTGAAGAGAAAAGGAAATGAAATCTCTCTGCTGAACTCGTTCGTGAACATATCAAACATAATGCTACTAAAACAAAAATGCAGGTACATAAAGGACACAACATATCCCATCCCTGTGCATTCTTACCCCGACTGAGCCTTTCGTTGGTCTTCAGGCTTTGTTTGTTAGCTTCAGTCTTGCAAGGACGGGAGATATTTAGTCCTACCCATGTCTTTGTCCAGTCGTTTATATCGACTCGTCTCCTTCTACATACATATGTATCTTTGTCCATTTCTTAAGAGTTTCCTTGTAGAATTGAAAAGGAAAAGAAAGCTTTGCAACCAGCCCTCTCGGGACTTCACCCTCTCAGTAACGATATTGGACCCTCTCTTGCGAAAGCCGTGCCTTGGCCCACGTGATATACTTCGAGGGCCCCGGCTGGGTCGAAGCATGACCGGCCAATTACGGGCTGCTATGGGACACATAAAAAAATAGAAACACTACCGCGTCTCCCCTCCAAGTGATAAAAAAGCTCCATTCTTTAATGCGGCTACTTATCTCACGGAATGTCGAAGTTATACTACGGCCGGAGAGCCGGTGCTCGACTGCGCGAAACATTCTTACTTCTTACAGATCCGTTAGGCTTAGTGGCCGTCGTTGCGACAGGGTGCCATTAAGGGCTTCGTAGCTCACTAACAGATGTGTCTCTACATGCCCGCGTCCCGTCGAACTACATCTCCATTTGGGTTCGCGAGGGCTTTGCTCTACGCGGAGATGTCGGAGCGCATACGTTTTGCTTTGGTTGTCTAGCTTCCTCCTTCGAAACGAAGGTACAAGACACTGCGCTAGACAGTGAGTCAAGTTTGGAAGTGTTCTTTTTCGGAGGTGTTATCGGCTTCCCAAGGATGCCCATCTCAAGCAAACATGATCGACATGGGGCATTATCAATCAGACCAATGCATTATCAGATGAATGGCACATTGCCACCGAGTACAGTATGAGCGATGTAGAATGTAGAACTATGGGAGATCTACGGGGGAGGCCCTTGCCATGCAGTGTACTTTACACAGACTAATGATGCTGATGCTGATGATGATGATTGCAGTGGTGGTTGTGGTAAGTGTATGACCGAAAACAATAGACGGGAGCACAATACGCAATATCAGCCATATAGACGGCGTTAGGGCACTTCGGGCACGCCGACAAACGTTACAGTCTCTTTAGAAGATAGCAAGTGGAGACGGTAGCATGACGAGACATCCACCGCCCAACCGTTCCAAATTTAAGGAGCATGACAAGGTGCCTATGAGAGAGAGAGAGGGGTTCACCTGTCTACCAATCTCTTCTGAGTACGTTATATCTGCCGATACGAGTTGTGTGGCATAACAATATAATTAGTCAAAAGAAAGTTGGATCACAACGAGAACTTCAATGTTCAAGAACTTCAGGGGAAAAAAAAGGAGGAAAGGAAAGTGGGATATTACAGAACATACACGGAAAATCCGGCAGTGTCAAAGGAGCCAGCAGTTGTGAGAAAGCAAAGGATGACTTCGCTGCCTTTCTGAGCCGTTGATCGGTGAGGACTGAATTCTAAGATTATATGGATTAAGAGGACGACCATGTAGCTTCTTCAATGAGCCGCTCACAGACTGTATTTTTGCTTCAAATCGTGCACAGGTGCATAAGTGGTGATCAATATTCCCTATGATCATGAAGGCATTAATGCCAGTACATTTTCGTCGTCAGGATTTCTACAACGTTACCTTGTGACACTTCGTGTCGTAGAACTCTTATGCCGTATTGATAAGAAACTTTGAAGGCATGCGGTATTCTTGTCTTGCGTACTATGAGGAATATTCAGGGGAATATGTTCACACACTGAATGCCAGGAAGCCTTTGTAGCTGGAAGCCTTGCAATTCACGGCAGCCTACTAAATACTGCTGTAACCTTCTGCGCGACCGCGGCCGGAATTTGTAAGGAGCCCGATTGATTGATTTGTGATTGATTTGTGGGGTTTAACGTCCCAAAACCAGTTCTGATATGAGAGACGCCGCAGTGGAGGGCTCCGGAAATTTCGACCACCTGGGGTTCTTTAACGTGCACTGACATCGCACAGCACACGGGCCTCAACATTTCGTCTCCATCGAAAATGCAGCCGCCGCGGCCGGGATTCGATCCCGCGGCCTTCGGATCTGCAGCCGAGTGCCATAACCACTAGACAAAAGAGCCCGAAAACACCGTTCAATTCTTTCATTCCCGAGTTTCATCAGCCGCAGCAGATTCATTCAACAATCACACAGGTTCCATAAATAGGTCACGGTATATGATACACGTAGTATTGCCATTATTCCCTCATTTATTTTTACTTAAATGTGGGAACAGTACCACTTGTATACATATTTCTAAATGCCAGTTCACTTTATCGACGCCTCATGCATGATTCTTAGCTTGTTCGGCTCTAAAGGCCGCCTTTTTAATTGCGAAAGAACTTTACGTTCGTGCAAACACAAATACACACACACACACATCAGAAAGAAGCACGCCAGTTTTATAGGAGCGTAGTTTATCCGAGCAGAGATTTTAGAATTTCGCAGGAAGAATAACACAGACCAAAGGTCATGTCATACTTTTTCCGATTATAAAGAGAACTGGCATCCCTAATGAAACAGGCGAATTCATTCAAGGGAATTCAGCGGCCTTCGCGTTCCTTTCAATTATCGCATGTTAATAGGGCCGGCCCCGTCTGACGTGTTTTGGCCCCAGGACGATAACACCGACAACAAAAAACAGAAGAGCCCGAGATACGCGTCCCAACTGCTCTTGCTCGCCGTTAAAGCCTATTACTTTCAGCGAGGCAATAAAAACCGCCACAGGATATTATACGCCGTAGGATATTATACGTCGCTGTACACGGAAGGACAAACGAAATTTCTGGCTAGTATGGCCGGCTGGGACACAGAGGCCCCATATTTACGTACGTTCACAAAAGGTCAAGGTTTCAACTAAAGGAAGCGAGCTAGGCCATCTCATTCTTTGTTTCTGTACATGTCCTTGTTTTGGCTTTGTTTTGTACAGGAACATTTGGCGTTCACTTTTCTTGTTTTTGAGATGGGAAGGCTTTCTTTCAGAAAGTGAGGCAAGCTGTGGCTATAATTGCAAGTGCTTCCGCGTGGACTAACTACTACGACGTCTTTTCCTACGCGCAGAAAACGGCAATATGAATGGTCATTCAGTACTATTTATAGCGACCCCCCTGCGGACGAGTAAGATGAGAAAAAGAAAGATTATTTTTTCCGTACTCCGGATAACGCTCATTTTTTTTAAAGATCGAATGACGTTGATTTCATGCTTAGGCAGCTAATTTTGTAGTTTCTGTTTCGGCGGCTCATTATGCTCTAGGAAATGAGAATGCAGTCTGCCTAAATGCGGAGGAATACTGCAAGACTGGAGCAGAAAAAAATGAATCATGATGATAAGAAGAAAGCGACGAGGAAATTACAATACTGCAGCACGTATGATTCGAGTAGTCTCTGGGGCGTACCGCGGCAAGGTTTTATTACTATTTCGGCTCTAATTACGCACGAGCTTTGACGCGAGCTATTCGTGAGGAACGTTTCATTAGTGCCATTGCTCAGTGAAGCACGCGGGCCACGTTCTGGAGGCGAAGATGTAAGGGAGAATTGCATAAGCGTTTCCTTATTTTTGCTGGCGTTGGCGGCAAAAATGGCCTGCGTTGTGATCGTTGTAACGAAATTACGCGATCGCCTTATACGGTAGCGTATCGTTGCAGTACAACTACTGAAACATTAAAGAACCTGTTGTGGGATGTACTGGAAAGCAGAGATCGAAATTTACATCTTTCCTGGAATGCTGCCTATCTTTCCCCGGGTACTTTGAAAAACGGTGGAACGTACAACCATGATTCGATTCGGTATGCCTTTGCACCGTAGACGTAGCACGTTTCGGCTAACATTTGTCTTGGTGCCATCGTTTTATTCTTTATTTATTCTTGTATCTTGCCAGCCATGCCACTGAAGCACAAGCGTAGCATTGTTCACGGAAGTGGATCGACAGTCAGGCACCCTACAGGTGAAATATTCTTGTGAGCATCATGACTTGCTTTTTTTCTTTGAATATGGGTAAAATAACCAGGAACACGACAAAAACAGTGTTTGCAATACTTTGATAGGTCTTAAGCAGAAGTACAGCATAGAAAAATTTGTTGAGGTACATATTTCCCGTGGGGTACCTGGCGGGGTCCCTGGTTTGAACGGAAGAACCGTCAACAAATTTTCTTTCTTGCAATATTTCTTCCTCTCTCGCAAGGTCACGTGTCCCTGTTTTAGCGAAACCCAACGTGGAACGCGAACGACTACGAGACAGGCGCCGCACAAACAACTTCGCGGTAAAATATTGCATTCATTCTAAATATCCCCGGAGCTATCAGCTCGTCCGTATCTGCGTCGCATGAGCGAACGACAGAACACAAATGGAACGGCGATCCAAGCTAATAACTGCCAAATCCAGTCAACTGCATATTGTTAAGTATAAACAACACAGAATTTCTTTGGCAAGGATGCAAGCGAAATGCGCTTATTATTTCTGTCTTAGCCTAAAGGCTCTCAACAAACACTTCCGCGAGAGTGAACTGGGAAATTAAAGGACTCTGAAAACTTGGGCCGTGCAGGTGCTTCGAACACCGGCTCCATCCAACTAATCAATGTCATCTTTTTTCTGCAACACCCATTTGCCTTCCCCCAAGGCCGAGTGGCAGGTTTCAACATTGATTCAGGCCGACCTCTCAGCGTTTTCTGTCATAATAAATCTCTCTCTTTCTCTTGCGGCCGGATAATAAACACCCGGAAACGTGCCTCCTTCTACGAGAGGAAACACTGGCAGCCATGTAAACACCCGGAAACGCAAGCAATCTTGGACCTAAGCACTCGTGTTTACGCGAAGTGCGTGTGCGTAGCACTTCTATGTGCACTCATACGCGGTGCGTGGGTCTTTACGCGTGCTTGCGTGTACGGTTTAAGGGCTTACGTGTTGTCTGTACGTTAGGAAGCGTGCCTGCCTGCCGGTTCGTTGTGTCTTATCGCGTGGTTTGTGCACAGCACAGGAGCGTTCACGTTTGCGTGGTGGTCTGCCAGTGAGTTTGTACGAGGAAGTACGATGCGCTTCTGTCCCACTTTAATGCACTATGCCATCAAGGGATCGCGAAACACCGCTTCCATACAATCTATCTATCTATCTATCTATCTATCTATCTATCTATCTATCTATCTATCTATCTATCTATCTATCTATCTATCTATCTATCTATCTATCTATCTAACGCATTGGTAACGTGGAATGTGCGAAACACACACATACACACACACAGATATATATATATATATATATATATATATATATATATATATATATATATATATATATATATATATATATATATATATATATATATATATATATATATATATATATAATGTGTGCATGCGTGCGACGAAGACCAGACACCGGTCGAAACGTCGAATAAAATCACTTTTTCACCGTGAGTCGATAGTTCTTTCATTATATATACTTCACTGACGCAAAGGTGCCACTCGGCATTTCAAAATATAATTAATCATGCGCAGGCAGCGAATACAATGCGGCGCCATAGGAGTTGCCGGAAACCTACGGCGCCGCGTCACACTTCGAGCTCCGTTAAAGGGTGCTTCACTGTTAGAAAGAACGGTATAGCGGCATAGTACCACTCCGCTGCTGAAAGGCGCAGCCTACAGCGTGGGCATGCCCGCGCTATCCCGTTATCACTCCTTTTTTTAGGGGCGAAGCTCCTCTTAGTCTAACCTTGTCACGCATCAGGCGTCAAGCGTCAGTCGTCAGGCGTAACCCGCGTGCCGGGAGGCACGCGCTCGCCCTCGGCGTGTGCCTCTCACTCTCTATCTCCCGGCGCGTGCCGCTGCTGTCTTGTGTGAGAGAGAGAGAGACAGAGAGAGAGCGAAAGGCGCGCGTTGGCTATGGAAACGCTCTTTCTTAGAGGAACGCTACCAGCTCGCAAAGAAGGAGAACGCGCCCTCACTCGCGAGAGACAACGTTGGCGCAGGCAGCGTCTCCTAGCGAGTTTCTTGATTGAGAAATACCGACTGCTCGCGTTGGAGAAGCGTTCACCGGCAACCCATATATATATATATATATATATATATATATATATATAGGCACTGGATCTTGACTTCCAATGAAGTGCTGGTGTTGAACCATGAGGATTCGTAGAGTGCGCCTTAACTAAATTAATCCGGAACTCGGCACGATCTACGATGAACCTCCCGAGCTTCGCCCACTCATCATCATTCACTCCGTGGATATGCTGTAATTTTTGTTTATAATGTGGATAACTCGATTGTCTTTATTCAAGCGACGGTTGTTGGACAAACGGACAAAGACGTGCTGGTCAAGCCTCATATGAGTCCATGCTCTAGAGCGACACAGAATCGTGACCACGAATTGCTTGTAAGGTGTGTGTGTGTGTGATGAATTACAAGAAAGGCAGAGAAAGTTAAGAGACAAAGAGAAATGAAGAAGGAAAGGAGAGAGAGCATAAAAAGAAAGCTGGACGTTCAAAAACAGCTGGCAGAGATACAAGGCCGCTCACGTGGTAGAATGCGAAATCACCTGAGGTCATCCGCATGGCTATCACGTGTACATGTTACCTGTAATCACGCACGCACTCGGCATGCGTTGTCGTCAGCCATGCTCAACAACCAGCGTGGGCGAGCAGTAGCGTGCTCTCTTTTACACTTCGGAGGGCCTGGCTAGAATTGCTACCCAAACAGCGATACTTGAAAACCATGACTTATCTTTGTTCGCAATAACGTCTCTGAGAAAATTTACATCTATGTAAGTGTTCCTTAACGCTAAGACGTCATCGAAGACGTCATGAGTTACGTCACATGACTAGCTAATGTGGCGACGTTTTTGCGATGCAATCACGTAAGCCTGCACAGTGAGGCCGTCACAATGACGTCATGTGATCACGCCGTCACTTGGCCACGTGACATTTGGTATAATTCATGCTGACGCCCAGCGGAGGGCAGACACTTAATTTTTGGGCTGATAAGGCTTACAATAGGCGCGCGCAAAAAAGAAAGGAAGAAAGGAAAAGAGACACCGACGTTTCCCAAGTTGGTGCCTTCGGAACATGTCCTTCATGGCTGTAATTAATTCGGTACATTCGTACTTAACAAAGCGACACGCTGGGGCTATATAGCCCCAGTGCGTGTACACATGTGGCATGAATCGCGGCTCGAATACGTTCGATATTATGCACAGGAACAAGAATAGTAACAAGTAAATTTCTAGCTTCGTTAATAAATTATTTTTTTACTTCTAGCAATGAAGGCTGGCAGCCAGCGCTAACGTAACGCGCGTTTCAGTTTCCCCTCTCTCTCAAATGATCGAGGCGAGATGAAACGTGTTAATGACACGCGTAGGCGCTATTACGACGGGCGTCAAGCCGACCGTAACCTGAGACACATTTATTCCGCCTAATGACGGCAGTGCCCGTGACGCTAATTAGGCTATCAATTACCAGGGATGCAAAGTCGTTCGCGCTTTCACTACGGGGTACCAGCAGCGTTGCAGCTACGTTGTCTTGGGCATCGATGATCTTCGATAACGCTGTTTGCGATTGTTGTATTGAGGAGGATGCGAGAACATATCAGGTCACTGTCTTCGCTATAGTAAGCAGGAATGGCCATGCGATTGCACTATCGCATCTTGGCTATTGTGCGATGGCCAGTAGAAATCAATCTGTAATGTTGCCCGCGCAAGTAAAAGGCGCTGTGGGCTACGAAGACACCTACTTAATTTTAAAGGACAACCCATCGTCATCACTGCTGATGAATGATGTCACGTATCGTAAAAACAGGACTGCCATTACAAAACGTCGTATATGGCTATATCAGCCTACCATCACGTCGGGGTATATATGTACGTGTCTGTCTTTCCGGATATTTGTCCAGTTCTTGTTGGGCCATACGTGGCAATACAAGAACAATGCAAGAATTGTCATATAGGGCTGTATACAAAACAGCCATACATGGTAGTTTCAGGAATTGGGAATGGCGGACTATATGTGGCACGCGTACACAAACAACCATACCTGACTAGTTCATTCATTCATTCATTCATTCATTCATTCATTCATTCATTCATTCATTCATTCATTATTTGCTCCGTTCTGCACAAAAGACAGAAAATGGAGCAAATGGAGCAAATGGGCTTGTAGCCTGACAAAGGCCTTTGCTTCAATGCGTGATAGAGCCGTATACGGTCATTCTTGTATAAGCGTTGTGCAGCTATGTCGGGAGTTGTTCATATACGACCACATACGAGGCGGGCCACATATCAGCCGGTATGCAGCTATGACCATATCAGGAGTAGGGTGAATTCGCGCTATATGTGGCACTTGTCCGCACATGACCCTATCAAACCAATTCGCGACAGAAATCCAAACTGGAAGAGAAGCGCAGGGGAAGATGGAGGCTTGAATCGGTGAACAGATTGCTAAAAACGATTTAAAACAGGGAATGCCGCCGGTGCCAACGTTTCGACAAGTGGACTTGTCGAAACGTTGGCTCCAGCGACATTCCCTGTTCTAAATGTTTTTAGCTATCTGCTCATCAAATCGCGACAGAGCAATACGACACCTATATATCAAGGACCATGTACTTTGCTTTTATCACTTATTGGGCGAGTATGGCTGTTTAAAGACACGTACGTGCCACGTATAGCCTGCTATATCGAAATACTGATGTGGCCACGTATGACGTTTTTGTAATGGTTAGTGTAATGTGCATATGCACCCTATTTTCGCTCTCTTTGCTTCCATAACTTGCCAAATCCTTTTCCCCAGAGTGAGGCAGCGTAGGGTTATCTTGAACTCATTGATCAAATAGCCTTTTCCTTTCTACTGTTTAATCAGCTGCTTAATCGGTATGAGTAGGATTACCAGTTTTACTGACTGTTATATAGAGCTGCCTGTGATGTCCTTACGGCCATGCGATAATTTGGTTAAGCACTTTCGCAGCTTCTGCTTAGTCTGTATGGCTACTTAGCTATCTATTAAATGCACAGTATCTCTTGGCGAACTTCAGTAACATTGAATCTATCTATCTATCTATCTATCTATCTATCTATCTATCTATCTATCTATCTATCTATCTATCTATCTATCTATCTATCTATCTATCTAATTAACTAGCTAACCATTCGCAAAGCGAACATTGAAATCTAGTTTAACTGGGTTTGCAGAAATCGTACGCCAGGTAGCGTAACCGGAACCGGAAGCAATTATCTGGGCCAGTTACCTTGCACTCCAGGATTTGTAAAGGTAAATAAAGTCTTAAAGATTATTGCACATACATATTTACATCATCTTAAGACAAGTGAGCTAGGGATCAAAATACGCAATTTAAAGTTGCGTATGTATTATGACAGAAAGAGAGACAAATAGGCGTAAAATCAACGAAAACGAAATTGAAGGCACATTGAGTAAAGAAGTAAACATGATATGGAAAACCAGCAGCTTAGGAAGTTCGGAATAACCAGTGCTGGGAAAACTGACAAGGAAAAAGAAGGGGGGGGGGGGGGGGTGCCGTAAGAAACACAGAGGAAAAGAAGATGTGTGCATTGACGATGTCGCTATCGGTAAACCGCATGGCAGGTTTTCTCTGTCAGTTTTCTCTTTTCTACAGCCGCATGCGTCTTTACAAACTTCCGCCACCGATGTCGCGTAAATATTGCTTCACTAGTCGTACCTCTTTGCATCATCCTAGTTTAAATGGACGGCAGCCCGCATTCCCGCAGCACAGCGACGTTGTATTGATGCTCAACGTGAAAAGCTCGCGAAGAAATAACGGTGGGAAAAGGTCGTGCGAGAACGCAGCTTGCCTCAGGGCGAGAAACTCAGCGCTCCCAAGATTAGTGAACGCAGCAACTAGTCGGCGACCTCCAGTGCGCCCCCCTTCCCCTCCCCCCAAAGGGATTCTCGAATACGCTTACGCTGAAAGACAGTACAGAACGTGCGCGCGTAGATACAGAAAAACAACACGACAAGCTCGGCTATATATAGCTCGTACAACCCTTTCTAATGGAGATCAAGGTGTCCCCCGGGGTGAATTAAAGTATATTGAAAGCAGTAAAAATGCGGGAGGAAATGGGAATCTTCATTAAACTCCAACGACGCCAGGACGGTTCGAGAGGTCTTAAGGGAGATACAGGGGGCGAGCGAATGAAAGAAACCAACCAAGAAACCTGTGCTGCAGCTCGAGTTTCCAAATATAGCCGTCACTCGTCGTCGGCAGCGTCACTCAGGGAAGTGTTTGAGCGGAAACTGGGGCACGATGTCGTCGTGCCTTTGAGCACCTCGTTCTCAGACGCGGATGCTGAAAAAAGAAACTATGGAGAAAAAGTTCTTTGTGTGGAGCGCGTTCGCTACAGGGATTTTGTTTCCAGTGTGCGTTCGACGTACCCTGGGAGTACGGCGTTTGAATAAGAATGCGGGTAACCTTTGTAAGGAATAAAACAGGGACGTTGAGGATCGAAGCGAGGTGAATGGTGTGGGTGTCGCTGCGACGGGTACGCTCAATGGAGATGCGAAAATAAAAATCAAAGGAAAATTTTAATTCGATGAACTTGTAAGACATGTAATGCGTAAGGTTCACGTGTTAGGAAGGGCAACCGACTGCATACCAAACATTTGTTAGTTGCAAACGAACTAAGGCCCCAGTGCGGGCATCCTGGTAGGCTCGCAAGTCCTGCCCCAACACGCTATTCATGTGATGCACCAGAAGAGACCATCACAGCTTTTGCAATTTTCGGGGGAGGGGGTTCACTCCTCCGAGCTGCCAGGTCGCTTGTCATGTGGAAGTGTGGACGGAATTTGGTTTCTAAAGTCATATCCACAGACACCCAGGCTCACCCGCTTGCAAGCACTGCGGGGTTTGTAGTCTAACAAAGGAACCCTGTGGGAGTAGCCTGACAACTACATCTTTGGAAACTCAAGACTGCATACGAAGAGAAAGCAAGCGTGACAGGGAGCGATGTGTTTGGTGGTGACAACGAGAAGAAAAGAAGCTAGGGGAGCCGCCCCGTAAAAATCTTCAAGACTACTAAAAAAATGTTTAGTGTAATAAATTATAGCCGGCGTGATAGGCAAGCGGGTAGACTCACGTACGACAAGGTGCCACTGAAGGTTACCACGTCGTAAACAACCTCAAGTGGTCCGCAATCAGGTGGGCCTAGTGTAACCCAAGAGGCGCAGCGCACCGGGTGTCAGAGAATGTTGGTTTGTCGAGTCTTGCGGAATGACCCGACACCGTCATCTGGCTCTCTTTTTTGTCCCTCCGTGGGTGGGAAGATGAGAAGAGGATCGCGTGGATAACATGGAAGCAGTCAGCGCTGTGCCAGGATATCTTAAGTATAGACGGTTTTAGGCTAGCTTCGCAGATGGCGCTATCCTTGGGTGTTACACAAATTATATCTCAGCTTTTCACTGCTTGTCTTTCTTCTCGTGTATCTGTGACTACACGCCATATGCCCTTTCGTGATCAATCCCTTAGATGCAGGCATAACATAATTCCTAGGTGTTCACGTGCCAAAAGCCCGAAGTGGTTATAAAGCTCGCGGCAGTGAAGGGCTCAGGAAATCTTTATTTAAATGCGACAATGCGACCCTTAAAGGTCTTGCATTGTCGACGACCGTCTCCTACCGTCGTGTGCTGCTGCTTCCAGCCATGAGCCGCGACGCGCCAGAGAGGGAGCCGCCGTCGAGCTTGCGATTTCCACCTACTCGCTGAGCTCGAGACTTCTCCCAGGACACTTCTCCGGCGCACAACGAGTATAGCTGAGTTGCCGCCACGGTGGTGTAGTGGATACGGTGCTCGGTTGCGACCCCAAAATACGCGGGTTCGATCCCGGCCGTGGCGGTCTCCTTTTCGTGGAGGCGAAAATGCCAAAGGCCCGTGTGCTGTGCGTTGTCAGTGCACGTTAAAGAACCCCAAGTGGTTAAAATTTCCGTGGCCCTTGTACTACGGCCTTTCTCTCCTGTCTATCTCTTTCACTCCCTTTGCCCCACCCCCACGGACGCTTAGCCGTGTTCCCTACATGAGCTGCAGAAATTAGCGTCCTTTCCTCAACCAAACTGCAATCATCATCTGAGACGCGCGTTCTAAGCACTTTCTCGGGTCCACAGCAGCGCAGCTGTTCACACTGTCGTCGCGTCGGCTTTTTTTTTTTAGTGTATGACGACAGGTGTGGGAGGGCTATGGTGAGCGCTGGTCTTCACGAGTGCGTGTTTCCTTGCGCTCCCGCTAGGGTGAGACACAAAAAAATTCCAAATGTAACCAACGACAAGCTCAGAAGAGCTATAGAAGGCATGTCCCGCGGAATGGAGGAGGCGAAGGTGGCGTGCAAGCCCACTTCATCAAAGACGAAGGCAATCTTTTTTACCACCTCAGGTTCTCTAACGTGCACTCAAATCGCATGGTGCACGGACTTCTACCATTTTCGCCTCCACGGAAAATACAACCGCCGAGGCCAGAATCAAGCCCGCGCTTCCCGGGTCATCAGTCAACAACACATGGCTACGGAGGACGAAGTTGCAGTTACCTTCAAGTTGAGGAACTGTCAACATATGATTAATTTCGTTTTCTTAGTATCTCGATCATTTGACAAGTCTTCCTGGAGCGAAGAAAAGCATTCCGTCGGTGAGGTGCACTTCGATGCCACAGGCCTGATCTCCGTCTATTCTTTCAGCAGTCAACTCTCTGTACTTAGGTATAACAGCACAAGCACGTCGGAACAAAAAAAAAAAGAATAGAAACGTCCAAGAATAGTGCAGCAATCACAGGACAAAAACGGAGGGCTTGCGGAATTAGATATAATTCCAGTAACGCATTGCTTACAAGCTATTTGGTAAAGCCTAATTCTGGGGTATAACCGCGAAAACATGTAACAAGCACAGGTACGTAACGTAACACTGCCTCTCTTGAGAACAATCACTGTCAGCTAGCTCAGCTTTCTGCCACTCTAAGGTGCAGTTATCTTTCCAGGAAAACGTCTCCGCGTGACTCATTTCTCCTCATTAATATGCGGGTAATTTGACGCAGCATCTTTGACGGTACATAAGCTTCCGCCGACAAGGCCCACTCTGCCGCTAGAAGCCTTACCGCAGCGCCTTCGGAGTCGCCGCGTCGGTGGCCATAAAGCCGCACTACTAGCTGCCTTCAAGCGCTCTAGTTCATCGGGCCACCGGCGTAATGCTATTAAGCGGCACTCCGCCCCACGACGTGCCTTATCGTAGTGATGCCTCTTCCCCGGCTTCGAGGCGCGTCTGAGTGGCCATTTGGAGGAGGCCCCGTAATTTCATTGAAAGCGTCTCGGCGGATTTACCGGGAACCTAGCGGGCGAAGCCCGGGATGTTTACGGTGGCCGCTGTGTCTGGGGAATTTCCGAGCATTTCGGCCTCGTCAACTCTCCTAGTTACACAAGAGGACGCGCCAGGTAGGACCTGCACTCGTAGGCTTGGGCGTCTTCAGCGCGCAGGGGAGAGAACTTCGCCGAAAGGTATGTCCCGATGGATCACGTTCCGGGGGTTTACGTCCAGCTATAGCGCTGCGGGTTGCAAGGTGTGTGCATAAATTTTCATCTAAGGCTTCTGTTTTGTGTCTTGTGTCTGGTCTTTCACGTTTTGCATATACTCTGTTTGGTGGTTGCGCGCTGTCCCGCCGAAGCAGACCACTCGGAATGCTGGGTTCGCCCTGAAACACGCAAGCGCTGCAGCGGGCTCGGCACCTTAAAGCAACTTCAACGCGCAAGCTGCATGACGGCTGAGAAGCAAGGAACTCGCGGCAATGGAAAATTGAAGGAGCGGGCAAAGAGAAAATTATAAACCACTTCATAACAGAAGCAGCGTCGTCGCTTCAAATAATGCCAACGTGAGAAACTTCTTTTTCGTTTCCTTGCCATGTGGCTCTATGCTGACGGCAAGTAGTGAAAGAAAGCAGAGAGAACTAGCACGTTAAGACAGGTTAAGACGTCGTTGAGCACCACAGTCGCATCACGTGCAGCGTGTACTCAATCGAGTCTGACGAAAGCAGAAAACTAAGTCTGCATGATGTAAGCCCAACACAGCTTTTTCAAACTGTCGTAACCGACCGCTTTGCCCCATTTCCGTACTCATAGTCACCGGGACCTGTATCGAAATAACGGTCACGCTCTGTGCGGATACTTCACCTTCTTCAAGCGTCAGCTCTTAAGGCTCGTTAGAGTGACTGGCGACGATGGAGTACGCCGCCATGACGCACTTGCGATGTACGTCAAGAGTACCGGGGAATGCTCGGTCCGGGGAATGCGAATACGGCCCACTGGTGATTCAATGTTGCTTTGCAGCTTATGTCAATCAAGGACGTACGTACTTTCCGTGTATTAAACGACAGAAAGACGCTGTTTGTTGCAGCTCCTGGTTGATGTATAGATATAGTAAGCAGACAGACAGAAACGTACCGTAATTACCTAGCGCATGTCAGGAATCGAAACCGGGCACCTGAAGTGCCAAGAAACCACACCACCAATTGTCCACGAGAGTTCTTGTCACGTGGTATATATCGTAACTAAACTTAACGCTTCAGCAGTTGCAGCGCTGGTCTACCGAAAATTGCTCTTCTGCTGAGCTTTAACCACCCTTACAGCAATTTTGTAAGATTGATTGATTTCTGGGACTTTTGTCCCGAAACCAGCTGTGATCCCGAGAGACGACGTAGTGGAGGTCTCCGGAACTTTTGACCGCCTGGGGCTCTTTAACGTGCACTGACATCGCACAGTACACGGGCCTCAACATTTTGCCTCCATCGAGATGCAGCTGCTGAGGCTGGAATTAGACCCCGCGACCTTCAGATCAGCAGCCGAGTGCCATAGCCACTAGACTACCGTGGCTACTGTGACTACCATGACAACACATTTCTTCTACTATCATTCAACATGCTTTTCGTCCAGCTTTGCTGTACCTCTTAAGACTACTCCAACAACCGACGTTGACGCTAGGAATGTCCGTGCACCAAAGCATGCACATATCTTCGACAGTATATACGTCTCCGCAAGAATGTGAGTGCCGACGTAACGTCGTATACCGTGAGCTACGCTTTATCACCACAATGTCCGTCAACGTTCTTCGAAGCACAAGTTACACACACTACTGTTCAATTTGCACATCGAAGTTGATCAAAAGTATCACTATGCTCAACGCCAAACAACTCGGCAATTGCAGGTCAGCAAGCAAGCATGTCAGCAGACAATTTCCTCGCTGGCATCCTCCGCATGATAGCTATTGCCACAAAGCGTGGAATCTGCAGTATTTTTTGGTATGTGCATTTCCCTAAGCGCATCTTATGGGATTTTGAACACTGTTCAGCCTGTTATTACCAAATCTGTGGATAGAAAGTTGCGTGCCTAGCAAGTAAGCAGGCGCTCGCAATTTAAATAGGCATTCTTTATTCCGCTCAGTGTTCTGGAATACAGTAAATTACTGAAAGTGAAATTGTTATAAATTCCATATTGTAGCTAAGTCTTAAATACATATTTAAGACATTGCTATATTGTCTAAATTATATTTAGCCCATCCTAGTACTTATGCAGCTGAAATACCATACGGATTTGTAAACATCTTCTAAATAAATATATTTGATAGCTTATAAAGGCGTCGACTCTGCTGAAGAGTTTCCATTCTCAAACAAGGATGACAGGGAGCAGCGCCTTTTTCAGGGGTCACTGACACAAAAATATACTCTTACTTAATTGGTCTCAAAAGGACACACGGCATTGACTAAAATACCAACAATAAAGAAATGAACTTGAAATTGTTGGTCAACAAAAGCTCGCACATCAAGTGTCTGGGCAAGGCGCCCTTTATCCCGAACAAACAACACAGGCGCCTCCCCATCCTTCGGGTCTCCTGCGGGCACGATCGAATCTTATCCCTAAAGGCCGGAGGACAGGGCCAATCGGGCGGGCAACAAGATGGAGAATAAGGGAAGAAAGAAGGATTAGACATCGATGAAGAAGCGGTGCTCATGAAAATCTTGGTGGGCAAGAATCGCGCAACAGCGAAGAGAGGCAAGGTGAGGAGGCTGCACTCGACAACGCTGTCTCCTTTACCCAAAAAGGGGGAAAACGTAGCCCTATGATAGTACGAGGAGTCGTCGAACACAGGACTGTGTGGGAAAGGCCTTGGGGGGAAAAATACGTAAACGACAACTGGGTGGGAATGCTGAGGGTAGAATACGGGTGGGGAGAGTTAACGGGACAGTCGGTACTCTAGTCTGTAACCGTCTGGATTGTAGGGACTCGTTCGTTAAAGAGAAGGGCGCTCTCGGGTGAACGGGTCAAGTTCTGTACCTTCAAAAGAAAAAAAAATGCAAATAGGCCGAACACTAGAAAGAATGAATAGAGAGAAATGCTTTTGTTGGGAAGCAGTAGAAGGAAACACTGGTTGGAAAGAAAAGAGAAGAAAAAAAATGGCAGAGAACCGGAGCGCTTACGATAGAGTGACCAACAGGAAAACAGGGACAGGTTTGTTAGCGATAAGGGAAGGGAAGGGGAAATGGGGGAGTGAGCAAACGGCCGAGGAGTGTCGAAGATAGGAGAGAGGCGAGAGACGGCGAAAGAGCACGTAGATGGAGAGCAAGAAAGGCAGGTACAGCAAGCTGTGATGGAGAAAAAAAGCGAAGCGCGGTACCTTTCGTAGGGATGAAAGGAATGGGGTATAGGGAGGGCAGGATCGAGTCACAGGTGGTCGATGTGGCGCCTGCGCTCTCAGCGTCGCCCACGCAGTGTCGCTCGTCGAACGACGAAGAAACCGAGGGACGAGAGAGAGGAAGACAGGAGGGATCGTGGGGAGCATGGAAGGAGGTCACGGGAAGAGTGAAGGGAGGGCGGGTGTTGTTGCGAAGGGCTACCTGGCGGGCGACTCGCAAGCCTCCTACTTCGGTGGTTTCTCCGGCATCTGGGAGTCTCTTACGTCCAACGAATAAGGAAAAAAAGAAAACATACACTAACGCTTCGTTCAACAGAAAAGGGAGCGTTGCCGCGTAGCTCGGATGGACGCGGAGAGGTGAAGATAAAGGCTGCGCCTGCATAATGGTATCGACCCAGCGGATACAAGAGTTCACACCGGTAGCGCATGCAAACAATACGCGAAGGCACAAAAGAGTACGGAACGAGAGTGCGCCGTCTCGAAGACTGTGCGCTGTAGATGGAAGGGGTCACTGCGGGTCTGTTAAAGGAGTGCAACGGTGGGGCCGTAATACAGTGTGCTATAGGAGTTTGCAGAACAAGTACGAGAAGTGCGAAGCGAAGCCGACCGTGAGAAATTGTACTTTAGATGGTCGGATGGTGCTATCGACTAGAGGCAAGCGTAAAGGTCGTACGTAAGTTATAAGTGTGGATAGGTTCCGGAGGCAAGTTATGAAAGAGGATACGTGTACAGCTAGGACGAGGAGTCGGGGGGAGTTAGCGATCTTGTTTTGACCGCGAACCACAGTTTTGCCGACGCCGCGTGGTCGTATTTCATTTTTTGTTTGTTTGTTAAAGGGTAGTCCCGAGCAATGATTCCGCTCAGTGAATTAGGCACGACGTAGGAAAAACTCCTATTTTATGCGTTCAGCGTTTGGGAGTAAGTGTAGGTAGACCTTGCGGGAGAAAACCTGAGGGCCTTCCGCTCAAAGCGGTCAACGACTGATTGCCATTGGCTTTTTGTCGTAGGTTTTGTGCCGCTGATGCACCTAAGATAATTCGAAAGGTGTCCAGAAAGATTTAGATAAGTACATTGGACTTCACGGTGATTGCCGAGTAGATGCTGTTGCCCTTGAAATTACATGAGCAGGCAATGTGAAGCAGCACATATTGTCAGCTTGTGTAGACATGCAAGGATGCGTAGGCAAGAATGCTAGGTTACGTAGCGAGTCAATGTTGCAAATGTTATTTTCCGTTAATTTCTTGTAGGTATCTTTCTTTTTTAATTGGGACCGGACTCAGACGATATCGGTGAGCTACGTGTTGTCGGAGGAAGAACTACGCTACTCCACTGAACTGCGGGCTCCCGACGTCACAGCAAAACTTATGTGACACCCAATGTCCTTGAAAGTGCTAAAAACATAACAAAAGAGCACGACGTAGGCGTTGTTCCTTCTCAAAAATGGTTCTTTGACGTAAACGACCTTAATCGTCACCATCGTAATTTAGTTCGAGTGGGTGTCCGAAGCAAGCGCTCTGGTTTTAGCAGGGTGCTTTGGAATAATGTTTACCGCACAGGATTCCTTACAGACATGCATACATTTCCGCCACCGCCCGACCGCAGTCTCATCTTTTCGCTGCCTTCCAGTCCTAGTAACTTTTGCGCCAAATGTATTTCGTTGATTAACGAGTGCTTCACCGACTAACCCACACCGTGTCCTTCTCTCTCCTTGTTTTGTAATAACGAAGCTTGTTTATTTCTCTATATTTCTGTATTTTATCAAAGCAGTTAGCCTTGAAATTTCGCCTCCCGTCAAAAGTTACCCTCTCCAATGCAACGTAATTATTCCACCTCTGGATCATTGTCGTATTTACGAAGGCCTATTCGTTTTGCATCAGGATGGCTGAAGCTTGTAAGTGCGACTCTTCTGGAAGCGAAGATAGCCCTGGACATGTCCTGTGCATTTGCGCTCGTTACGACACCTTAGCGACCCTCACTCGGGATGGTACTCAAAATAACAGAGGCCATTTTCAACAGCCGGGTCTTCGCTGGCACAGAAGGCAACCAAGGCATTGTTAGCGTCCATACAGTCGACGGGTCTCTGTGACCGCCTGTAGATGGTCTCAGACAAGTGTGTGTTTTTGTGTATGGTTAGTGCTTCCTCTTTCCTCCTATCCATTCCAACCCTCTATCCCGTTCCCCAGTGCACGGTAGCAAACCGGAGACGCATCTCGGTAACCTCCCTTCCTTTGCTTGCTTCTTTCTCTCACTCAGCAACTTAGTTCACAAAACAAGACACGGACTTTTGAAAGCAATGATATACGACCCTTAAGCCCAGAAAGAGGCCATGATAGATTGCGAAACAATTTCAGCTCAGAGCATTCACGGAGTTCGAAACAAAAAGGACCGCTTAAACACCCATTTGCACAAGTGTGTGAAGTACTAGAACAAAGGGTGTTCCTGCTAGCAGATGCTGTGCAAAGATATCCCGATCAACTGATGAAAGAGAGGCTGACGAAGTAGATATACGACGAATTTTTATTTCTTTAACTTTTCATGGAGTGGAGCACCCTTGCTCCTAGAAGACAAATGATTTTAATCCGTAAACTTCTTGAATCAGCCCTTTCAGGCGACTCTGGGTGCTGAGGCACTATCGACATTTCTTCTGGCGGGTAATCCATCACCTGACACCGAGGGCGTCTCGATCGGCGCTTTTGAAGATTCTCGATACTGAAGCCACTCTTCTTTCGAAAAAGTACGCTTTGCAAACGCTGAGGCAATTTCGTCTGGCAGAGGCAGCTCGTATCGACAGTTTGCTGGACGAAGACTAATCAATTATGTCACTAAGCTCGAAGCGCGTAATGAAAGGCGTCCTTCGACTGTTCTGCCTTGCAGTATTAATCAGATGGAGACCCATAAAATCTTAAACGAGGCATGTCTTTGTCCCCCTAATTAAACGCTTAAAAGAGTTACATCATTAGCGGCTCTTTTTGAACGATGATCAAACTCCTAGGAATCTGACGCGCCTTGAAGCCAAGAACGAATAAATGACTGTTTTAATTTGTCGTTTGCTAGACTGTTCTGCTGTCACGACTTTCCTTTTTTTTCTTTCACTTGGCGTTTCAGGACGATAACTATCTTTTTGATTGGGCGGTTTCGCAGTCCCTGCGTAATTAAGATTATATTTCTAATGAACCTTATTTTTTTCAGAAAAAACTTATTCTGACAGTGACTTCATAATTCATGCAGTCATGTGCGACCCGAATATAGTGGTATAAATTGGTTGTTTGTGCATGACCACCCGCTGTGGAGGATTACTTTGCGGTGTGACGATGACATAGAAGAGCCGCTGATGAGACATGGCCCTTTGAAAGCCTTGTACTTATTAATGGGGCGTAAAGGGAGGTTGCAGAATTTACTTTTGCGGCCAAATTTAAACTGATGTCCATTCTCAGTCGTAACTAACTGAAAGTACATCCACTAATGTCAATGAGCAACAGAACCAACCACATGAGCTAGCTATTGCAAAGAATGTTTAACCTATACCTTACCACAATTATTAAGCAGACGCTATAAGAAGCAAAATAATGTTTGCAGTATTAATAACTCACTCTTTCAAGACAGCATGAGCACCACTCTTGCCGCGAGCACATGCTCGGTAAACGGGAAAAAGTGCAAAAAGAAAGTAAAGGTGTCGACACTACCTTGAAGTTCCCGAACAAAATCACTGTGATGTCATAGGTATCGAAGACTCCTGCTAGGGCCCTCTTAATTATTCAGCTGTAAGGATTAACTGCATTGTGTTCTTTGGTGACCAGAGATTTAACCTACCGAGTTCCATAGAATTACACTGTGTCAGTGGAGCCAAAATACTAAAGGTACCTCGAAATGCGTGACGTCATGCTTGCTTTGAGGTGTACAGGTACAAGCGAAAAATTCAGAAAATGAAAATTTCACCTTCATTTCTCCTTGTAATTTAGAACCCACGAAGGCGAAAGCAACAGCAATAGAATTCGTAAAAAAAGGATATTTGCCAGATAAATATGGTGTGCGTGCATGACTTAGCCAAATCTGTGTTTTCCGATGGAGTGTTTGTTTTTAGCGGTTGCTTGTCTTTAAATGTTTCTAGTTGGTCTTCATTCATGCCTGAACGTAGTAGGCCTGCGTCTGAGTACTCTTTGAGTTCCTGGATATCGGTTGGTTTATTCGATGGACTTCAGCGTCCATCGGAACACCAGGACTACCACGAAATGAACATTGGCGTAGCCAGGACCCCGGATACTGCTAGATGCAAAGAATTTATCCTCCACAGCACCGAAAACTCAACAGTAACACCGGTAGTTCAATGGAAAGGACCACAAATCATATAAGAACACAATACTGGAACACGGTCCCCCCAGACGTCAAAACTGCACGTAATTTCGGCGCAGCATGCAAGTCATTCTTTCTGTCCAGTCAGGACATGTAAGTCTATGTGTGTGTTTGTTTGATTTGATTCTCATTGTGTTGTCTTATGCCTGTTTACAAGAAAGATGTATACGTGGATTCGCTGTATTTATATGATCGCTTTTGTTTATTCCTTCAAAGCTTTCCTGTCTATTCTTTATTGCACATTGAATTGGACCGGCCACTAGCCACTTTAGGCTATCGGTCCAAATAATCATTGTATCTTCATTATAATATGTCATGAAAATAAAGTTCCGCTGATTGAATGATTGATTGAATGCATACGCATATCCAGACGCTTTCACAACGGACAAATGCAACATATGTAACACTAGAGTTACCTTAACACACATGCTAAGGAATTCGAGGGTCTGATAAAGAATAATGATAGGAATAATTCCAACGAGAGTCTCCACGTGGAGTGGCAGATCGTGCTGCTGACCTGACCGACCAAGTCGGGGCAGTCCGGGGAACCGAGGATGACGGCGAAAGACAAGAACTCACGACCTCGTCGGGTGACCCGCTGATCCGCAAGACACGGATCAATTTTGATTCGAAATAAAGTTACATAACTCAGTCACATCAATCAAGGAACAGCTAAAACATTTCTACTTACCTCTTATCACCATGGCAGTTCGATGGAGTAGAAAACCGTGACATCCTTGGTGTGACCTCATTGTCGAATGCTTCGCAACAAAGCGCCGTCGCGCTGTTTATAAAAGAACCTTTCAACTTCACGACATTCTTAGTAATATTGCCGCTAAGCATACTTTCAACGCTCATCCTCTTACGATTGTTATTTGACAGGTGAATCGGAAAGCTATGTTATTTTCGTCATTCAAAGCCTGATCACATGAAATCATGAATAGAAAGATCAAATTACGGTCACGCAATCGGTACTATTTGACAACCAGACCTCCACTTCAACTTCCACGCTCCCGAGGTATGCCCAGGGGACTTCCTCAAAGTTGTATTCCGTACATGTTGGTCCTTCTCTTTTTCTCTGACTACCCAACTAACGATGTGGTATTTCATATTACACGCGAAATGTAAGGTTTAAAAATGAAGCCCTCGAGGGCGCAATGTCTTTCTGCGGCAAAGATTGGTTGAAGAAAGCCGAACTACTCAACAAACACGAAAAAAGACCACAGCGAAAGGGAGCAAATTGCGAACTTTCTGAAATTCTCAGAAACCAACGCGTCACCACCAAAAGTCACAAAATAAAGCTTGCTAACTAAGCAGTCTTGCCTAAGGCATATGGGCTGGTGAGCTGAGTACGCTGCAGAAATACGTGGAAAAAGAAAGCATCATTTAATTCTTGTGTTTGCGTAAGGTCTCGAGAATTCCGCAGACTACTAAACTAATACTTAGGGCTTCGGTGGAATTAAACTCGAATACTCCTTCGAAGCACGTCTCCAGGAGAGGAAAATTCTTTTCAACGTGCTTCTAGTCAAATATAGCGTGAATTAGTGCTCGAAAACGTGATGACTTAAAACATGTGGCCGTTCGTGTGCGAAGTGATTAGGTGGGATTATCTGAGGCCGAGAAGGGTTGCCTCGGGAGTGCTTCGGCGGCCATGCAGTTCAAAGAGACTCGACGACAAACAACGTAACGTACTTAAGAAGAAAAAGAATCAAATTTTAGTTTGGTCGTACATTTTTTTTTACTTTGATGTGATGACTGATTTTTGGAGTTGTGAGTCCCAAAACTCCCATGTGATTATGAGAAACGCCGTAGTGAAGGATTCCAGAAATTTAGACCACCTGGGGTTCTTTAACGTGCACTGACATCACACACCACACACGCCTCAACATTTCGCCTCCATCTAAAGGCAGCCGTCGCGGCCAGGATTCGAACCCGCGACCTTTGAATGAGAAGCCAAGTGCCATAATCAGTAGACAACCGTGGCGGGGCATGTGTTTGTGGTGTAGTGCTTACGATTGCAAGAACAGCGGTGGACGTGCGGTGGATGGCTTGATTGGTGCTTGGGGAGCTTCGGTTCAGTTTTTACCCTGGCCGAGATATTTTCTTTCGAAAGCCGTGAATTTCATTTGTTTTCGGGAAATCGAAAATTTGCAAACTAATCGCAGCATCACCTTCCAGTAGGACTACCAGCAGCTTCACCCCCTGCATGATGCTATGGCTTTAGCGATGATGTCATCACGTGATTTTACGTAGTGGTGTAAACATGACATCATCCTTTCGTCGTAGAAATTTTGGTAGCACTTCTGTTCACGCCAGACAACGGGCGCTTTGTTTTTCAGCTCGTCAGCCAAGTAATGGGGAGATTACGTTGAAGGCGAATACTGTAACCCTTAAAGAAAGGTTACAGTATTCATTTTTAATCATAATGAACAATATTGTGTTCGAGACGAATACTGTAAACCATTAGCAGAATCTTAGAGAAGCTTACGTTGAAGACGAATACTGTAACCCTTAAACAAGGTCGAGTCTACTCGAAAAGAAGAAAAAAAACTAATGGCAAAGCATAAGCAGTACTCCCTTTGCCACGTCATTATGCCGACAGATTACTTGAGTAACATCGATAGAAAATGCTAGAAGACAGGGAGGCAAGTGGAGGCGAGTTTTTAACGTGGGTACCTAAAAAATGGCCAACACCATATCAGGAGACATCGCTCCCTAGAAAAACCGGTCATTACCTGGTGACATTCCCAATTGAACCCAGCAGCTCGAGCATGGATAAGAGTAAAATGGCAAAGCTACAAGGAAAAACTGTTTCGCTCTATTTTTTTTCTTTTACCTCTAATTTTCGTCAAATTCGCTCTCCTCAAACAGCGATTCCTCGGGGCATTAAACTTCCGACCCGAACTTTCCACGCTGAATCGAACAAGCTCTCGTGCTTGTTTCGTGATTATACGGGATTGCCAACAATACGTCTCAGAGAATGAAAGCGCTTTGAGTTCTTTCTTCGCTTCACGAAGAAAGCTTCACGAAGAAAGCGCTTTTTTTCCCTTGCTCCACGGGAACAATCTAGATAGCGTCGCCCACCTGAAGACTGCTACCTGCTTGCAACGTGAACCAGGAACGCTTCGAATAGCGGTGAGACGGATGGAAGACCTCGAAGAACTGAAAGACGCAATGACAAACAACAAAAGGGCTTCGCGAAGAAAGGCACTATGCAAACAGTAAACTTTCATGCCCAACAGGTCACAGTTAACGACGCACTCTTCAGCGTAGCGTCCGAACGCTCAGCAAGAAAAAAAGGCAGGTAACCTTTAAAGAGGCCGCTCAAAGTAAAATAAAAGGGGAAGTACGGTAAAAGAGTAAGCAACATGCTTGGAATGTTCTCGGTACTGAAGCGAAAAAGGAATAGAAAGTCAAGTTGGGAAAAAGAAGAATAAAACGACAGAACAAAGCCTAAATGCGCAGTAAAGGAACGAAGGAAGCGTCTTCCGCAAAAAAAAAACGTAATAAATAAATTGCCTCCCCTTTGTCCGAGGCAATCGGCAGGAGAATCCCCCGAGAAAACAAAAGGAGGTTTAGGTTAGAGAACGAAAGAAAAACAAAAATAGGTGAAACAAAGAGATGATCCGCAAAGGAACTGAAGAAGCAAAACGGATGAGACCACAATGACAAGAGAAGACGGAGATACCTAAAAATATATATAAAAAATGGAACGAGCAGATATTGGAAGAAGGGTCAGGAGAGGAGCTCTTAAATTCTATGGAAGAAGCCGAGTCAAGAAAAACAAGCCCGCATAGGTGTATGATGATGGCCCGCTTCCTCCAAGGCCAGGCTAAAGGTCAAAGGTGACCTGAGGGCCCTTAGCCCATTCAATGGGCAGCTAGGCGCCATCTAGATTCCTGCGTTTTTTTTTCCTCTCTCTATTTGTTATTGTCCCCTTTCTTTTTATATTTCTTTGCTCGCACCGACATCCGCAGTTCTAACGAACACTAGCCTCCCCTGGCCGTTCTACTGTACTACTGCCCGAGAACACCATACCTGAGTTGTTCTTTTCTTACTTATTTCTTCTTATTTTCTCCAAAACGAGGTGTTTTCGTTTCGTGTGCTCACTTTTCTTCAGCAAATACGAAAGTACGGCCACGCAATTTTTGACTGTTCATATTTTAGAGCTTCCGTGTGTGCCGTGCGTCTCCTTCCCATGACCCGCATCAGCCACGAGCCGTGGGCGGAGCTGTTGTCCAGCTAAAGCCTCTAGAGCCAGAGTGAACCAAGGAGGTCTTTTTTTTTTAAAAAATCTTAGAATGAGCTGGTCAAGAGGGCGACCGTGGACACACGCGTAGATTTCCGTGAATAATATTAATAATCAATTAGGTTTGACGTGCCAAAATCACGGTGCGACTACGAGCCATGTCGTCTGCAGTACAATACAGTATGCAGTAGCTTCACTACAGCGTTATTTGACGTTTCCTGTGGTACCGGAGCTGCGGCGTCAATTCCCTTTATTTATTTATTTATTTATTTATTTATTTATTTATTTATTTATTTATTTATTTATTTCAATATCGAAGAGAGACCGGTAGGAAATCGAAAACGTGCGGAAGCTTCAAACCCAGGGATAAACTGCGGGCCCGGAATATGAGGAGTCGCACTTTCCATAACGAACGCGAGGATGTATGGTCGAAACGATGGTCGACAGAATGAATGCATTTGGTGCTTCGAATTCAGAATAACCACAGGACGACAAAGTAAGGCTTCTTTCCGTTTATAGAGATCCTTTTTCACCATTTGTCGGCTGGCTAGCCTGGTTAATCATCGCAGGTCATGATTACCCTGACGTCTCGTACAGTGGACAGTGAGCACCGTTAATATAACACTGCTCAAGTGAATAAGTGCGGCTGGTTTAAGTGCTCGGAGAAGTTTTCCGCAAACGAATCTTTCATATATGTTGCGGTCGGGGAACAACTAACAAAAGCTACCTCAATGTGCGGATGTGTTCCGCTGAAGTTAAAGATGATCGTGCGATTAATTTTATCGCTCACATATATCCGCTGTTACAAGCGTAACACGGGTAATTTATTAAATATTGGTCGTTCTCGCACTGTAATGGCCCGCCGCTTCCGAGTGTTCGATACACAGCCTTTATAAGTGCTCAGAGTGACAAATCAATAAAGGCTTATATGACGACGCAGCTTGAATAACCATAAGCGTGAAACTTGGAAATGCCCGCTCTCACCAAAACAGATAAACACCGCAACAACCCTGCAAGCAGACGGCGGAAGAGAAAAAAGCAAGCGTGAAAACATCCGAATACGGTGTATATTTGCCGTGTTGTACAAATGAAAATGCAATGCCGATTATATATATATATATATATATATATATATATATATATATATATATATATATATACACGGCATGGCATTTTTATTTGTACAGTACGGCAAATATATACGGTAGTTGGTTGTTTTCACGCTTGCTTTTTTTTTTCGCTACCATCTTTCTGCTTGCAGCGTGCGTATATATATATATATATATATATATATATATATATATATATATATATATATATATATATATATATATATTGACAGGGAAGGGGTCAAGGGCTTGTTTACATGTTAGAAACAACTTAATGAATCGACAAACATTGAAGCCTAGGAAACTATAGGGGAAGTTATTCAAATTCGTACTTATGGTATTGTAATTTTGGGGTACGTAGGAAGAAATTAAAGTGGACGAAAAGGCAAACATGCCTTAGGTGGGAACCGAACCCACGACCTTTGGATAACGCGTCCGATGATAACGCGTCCGTATATGTATATATACGGACACGGATAACGATACATATATATATATATATATATATATATATATATATATATATATATATATATATATATATATATATATATATATATACGGATAACGCGTTCGTATATATATATATATATATATATATATATATATCGCAGTGAAAGCGCAGCGCAAAAGCCTCTTGACACTGCTGGAAGGTAATGCATTTGCCAATGCTCCCCGTGCGATGGAGCATTAGGGAAGATGAACGGGCGTATAACGAAGAGAATTGGTACAAGAGAATCAGTGTTTGGCAAGAGCGCACGAAATCCCCGTGCAGGTTGAGGAACACCCACGTCGAGATTCTTCCGCGCTCTTAGTCAATGGCGGCGTGCGCTAGTTCTGGATGCACTACACGCTAAGGGTTATTTTTGGTTCACTTCCTGTTCGTTGCACTTCCGCTTCCTGCCGGAAGTGCGGGAGTGCGATGCCCCTCTCGGCAGCGATTTCTCGTTTGGTTTAGCACGGTTTCAAACTTGGAGCGGGCATGCCGGACAGGTTCTGCTGGAGAATTAAGACCTTAATTAGCTAATTTCATTTCATGCGCTGTTGTGTACATGCAGGCGTACTTCGGCAATGTTGTGATGCGTTGTTTGAAACGAACTGGCAGAAGTACTTTGAGTCCTGCTTAATTATGGTTTTTATATGCTTTTGTTTGTCCGCTACTAAATGTTTCGCCAGCGTGAGTCCAACATATATTTACCTTACAGCATTGGAAATCGTGGACGATAAGTAGTCTGGCTGTTTGAGTAATGTTTCTCTTCATGCTAAATGGACTTATTATGTTTTGGAATTTTCGTATGTTTGATCGAGTTTGTCAGCACTGATTTACCTTTCCCTGTAGTACAGACTCATATCATAAAAAGACAACGCAGCTGTGGAGCAATAATACAACCCTACCACCATATCTGCATACCTTGAAATGGGGTTATTAAAAAATAAGGAAACACGGACGCTGTTTTTCTTCTCGACACCGATCACGGCCCATTTACTTAAGGGCTGGCCAAGGTTATTCCGCTACTGTAACGACTCTCAAACTTGCAATAAATTCTCCCTGACGCCTTCGACGGAATGCAGCCTAATACGTTTTCCCGGATAATAGGTCGTTCCCCTCTTAAGCACCCCATATGCGCATATAAGTCGGCTACGGCTGATATGATTTACTACCCTGTTTCCGTTAAAGATTGTCCGAGCGAAATTAGGTTCATACCATTTCCACTTCTGCTCGGTGTAGTGTTCGGCTCCCTTTAGTATGGTATTTGTGTACATTGACGGAAGCAAGAAGATATGCCAGCAAGGGCCTCAATGGACACGAGTATTCCGTCGATATAGTTCGTACGGCCATATTCCAAGACAGAATAATATGCATTTGCCTCCCACCAACATCGGTCGATCTATCGTATTTACCGTGGAAAAGCATGCTGCGTGCAAACACGGACACAAGGGAAAGGATCCTAACAATACAGTGCTTGTGTTCTCCCAACTCGCATACGTCTTTGCAAGCTTTACCCTTTTCTTTTTTCTTTTTATTTTTTTTTGGGGGGGGGGGGGGGGTGCGAACCCTCACCAACAAGTTCGACTGTCTGTATGCCCGTTATGCTGACTTCTGCATGACTTTTCAATAGGCTGACAATGACGGTGTTGAAACTTACCACTAATAACGCATTTTAATTTGCATCCGCTGGTCGTTTGTTTCTTCAATGCGCAAATAAATACAGCGTACTAAGCACTGCGGACGAATTGATAAACAGCAATGATTTGGCCGCGAACCTCTTAGCGTTAACATATTACGGAACTTCCGTAGCCGTAAACGTGAGAGACTTGATACGCTGTGCACTCTGGCGACGCGTAGGTTAACCGGACAAGCGCTCAGCTGATACTGCAGTAACCAAAGTGTATTATACCTTAAAGCTGGTGTAAATACCCGACGGCTACGTCGCTCCGAATACGTATATTTAAAGGTACGTTACGTAATAATTTATCTCTAACCCGAATACGGGAAACGCACGGAGGCATAGGTAAAAGCCGCATACTGAGGATTGAGAAAGACCCATTGAAGCACATGTACATGCACATGGCAGTGTGAAGACTAAAACATTTCAACCAAGACGTTACAATTTTAAATCTCACCCGGTGCATAACATCTGGCGAAGACGTACAAACGTGTATCTTATTGTACCTTCAGAAGAATCATGCCAAGATGACGATACAGTCGCTCCGTTACTTGGTATTCCGCAAGCGCGTTTAGTTCTACCGAAATAACAGTACACGCTAGAATTCTTTAATACCCGGTTGTCGCACTTGCTGCCGCCTATATTTACCCTCATGAAGTCAAGAGCTGCTGCGTTGAGGCAAGTGTGTGGGGGTGCTTCGACGTATTTAAGGTATTTGTTTGATTAAGATACTTCAAATCTCATCCGACATGGGACTTTACATAAGGGTTTCGTTAAATTTAATGAAAAAGACCTGCTTAGGTTCACTCTGGCGAAATCCCTAACTGAGGACGCGTACATGTGATTTTGGAATCTTTTATGTTCACTCCTTACTGATGGAAAGTTGCTTTTCCGTGCAGTTGATATATCCGTTCGCTTGATGTTATTATCGGTACACCACAGTTAAAAACTAAAAGTAATGTCTACTATGCATTCCTTGGCCTAATTGTCTATTGACTTCATCAGGTTCAGTCTAGCGAAAAGAAAAAAAAAGAAAGGAACACAGGATTTATTCCCTTTCTTTCGTTCTACGGTCAAATTAGCATTTTGTAAGAATGCTGGAGGACCTAATCACAGATAGGAATGTGTCGCCTTAAAAGCGGTACATTTCTAGTTTTACAGTTACTTTCTTAGTTTACTTTAATTCGCTTTCTTCCTTTCAAGACTAAAGTCTTAGCCCTCATCTTTTTATAAATGCCTTGCGTCTAGCAATGTTTCCCACGGGAACCAAATAATTCACACACCAAGTGAAACCGATCATCTATTGATCCCTCTCGCGAATTCTTTTCTTCGATTTTTTTCTGGCTTACTGTCTATAGCGCGGTTCCCGATTCGTTGCGTGTAAGCTTCAAAGGCACCGAAATTACAGGGTACGGCAAAGTTCCCGCTGCGGAACTCGTGATTTGCCAGGGCGCTCATTAAGGCAACGTTAAAGTATGTGCTTTGGTATTGAACGATGGCGCGTCGCTCTGCGGTACAGCCTCGACCGGCTGCGCGTCTCAAAGCACCGCTGCTGTTTTCCGGCGGCCACAAAATGGCGGCATCTGATGACTCTTTCTCTTGTGTGTGTTTTCGCATTTGACATCCGCGGGAGAACGACTTCTGCGGGAAATCTGTTCCCGAGTTCCCGATCTTCCAGAGCACTCTCATCCCTTGGAAAAAGGAAAACCATTACGCAAACGGGGCTGTTTTTCCAAAGGACATGATCCCCACAAGGACGTCTTCAAACAGGATTTTAACGATGCGGCGGGCACTAGAGAAATGAAGCACCGCACTACTTTTCTGCCACTGGCCTCTTTAAACGTATTTTGTTGGCTGCATGCTTTTTGTTGTACGCTCCTGTCTCCATCCTACTTCATGGTTGACCCCCTATTGTCTTGGATTGAGTAATGTATGAACAGCCGCAGTTTCGGAGAAAGGCCGTCACGGCTTCAGGAATCGACTTAGAGGAATAAAGATCTCAGTCGCCTGTACCGAAACGAAGAGTGTTCTTTTCACCTTATTATTCAAGACATACACTGTACCGCAGAACAATAGAAACAACAGAGAAGTTAAACGGGACACGGACGGCTGAAGGAACAAGTCGCCCAACAAGGGCAGGGACTGCAGTCCGCGTCCTGACAAGGCCGCCTTTGTGTGTTTATGTTCTTATTGTCATGTCCTCGCGGTCTGAAGTAAGGAAACTGCAAAGGAAAGATAGGCGACTCTTCTACCACAACGTCTCCAAAGACACATGATAAAACGTTCGCTGACAAAGGGGAGTCTGTTTCTATAGAACCGCTGGGTCCAGTGAATTCCTTTTGTTGGGCGACTTCCTACCACGGCAGCAAAAGCCACACAAGCAGCGATGGAAGATCCGTAACGACTAGAACTTGCATGTGTGCAACGCTGCCTTCTCGGCAAGTGACTTCTTTCCTATACAGTGCTCGCAATTACGCCATTTTACTTAAGCACTATGTATAGCATGCGTATGCATCGGAAAGTGTTAACACGTGAATTAATCATCGCCTTTCTACGGAGGTCTAGTGGCTATGGCATTCGGCTGCTGATCCGAAGGTCGTGGGATCAAACACTGGCCGCGGCTGCTGCATTTCGATGGAGGCGAAATGTTGAGGCCCATGTTAAAGAAACCCAGGTGGTCAAAATTTCCGGAGCCCTCCATAATACGGCGTCTCTCAGAATCTTATCACACTTTCCCGACGTGGAACCACATAAATGATTAGTATTTTTATCACAAGTCATGCGGAGGACAGATAAGAGGTGGACAATAAGAGCCACGGAATGGATACCAGAGAAGGGAAACGCAAAAGAGGCGGGCAGAAGCTTAGATGGAGCATTGAAATTAAGAACCTCGAGAGTGTAGAGTATCACCAACTCGCTCAGGAAAGGGCAAATTGGAATTCGCTGGAAGAGGCCTTCGTCCTGCAGTCGGCTTAAAATAGACTGATGAGGATGAGAATGCTGATGATGGTGATGAAAAGCCGACGCACCACCCTTTTACGCTCAAACATCGATTTTCTTAGCAATCCACAGTTCCATCAGCTAATACTTCTCGTGCCTAACTCTCACTCAATACATTAACATGCGATAACTTGTGCCCCCTGACGGCATCATGTGCTGTATCCGGCCCTTACACAGTGCCTACGTCACCGTGCCTATAATGCCTCGGTTAGCATGGCGTCACGGGCAACACGCAAAAAGTATTTCGCCAAATTCGGAGCTTCTATGTTGCTTCTATTCTTCATGGGCGTTTGCGTGATGCTCATTTCACTTCCTGATCGCCAGCTGTATTCGGATCGATGCTGCAGAGGCGGTACGACAGAACAAGAGCCCACGATCCAATTTCCACGCCGAAAACGTTACAGAATTCGGTGACAAGCGTTTAATACTTCACAGATTCCCTCGATCACGCACTTCCGTTTACAAAGCGGGCATTCACTGTATGGCGGGGTTGCGTACATATTGTCCCGCTAACGTGTGTGACAGTAAGCTACGAGGAAAGCGCCTCGCATGAGTCGCCGCGATGACAAGTCAGGAAGAAGGTTTTTCACCGATGACACTTGGTTTCCCGTGGATGTGCGCATGGCTGATTGCCTGAGTTAGCTTTACTTCCTAATTGTGCCACCCTTCTTGTGGCGCGCAGCCCTCAAATAAATGGTTGATTTCTGGTGTTTTACGTCCCAAAACCAGCTGTGATTATGAGTGACGCTGATGTGGAGGGCTCCGAAAATTTCCACCACTTGAGGTCTTTCAACGTGCACTGACATCGCACACAACACGGGCCACAACATTTAGCCTCCATCGAAATGTCCGATCGCGGGGTCCGATCCCGCGACCTTCGGATCAGCAGTCTAGTGCCGTAACCACTACACCACCGAAGCAGAGAATATGAAATCAAGTGGCGGTACAGTTCTGGTAAAGACAGAAGTCTGAGCACGAAGCGTTTTCATGCTAAAAAGACGTGACTGCGACTTCGCCTCTCATGAATACCGTAAAGAATAAATCTTGCCGAGAACAAACCTGCTTGAATCGCAGAGTCATTGCAGGTGTTTTATATAAAGTCATCGCGAATTTTTGTGTGCCGTCATTTTTGTTGTCTTGCCATGGGGCTGGTAAAATACCACGCGTATTTGCTGGAAATGCCTTTAATGCTTTACAGCGCTATCTATCTATCTATCTATCTATCTATCTATCTATCTATCTATCTATCTATCTATCTATCTATCTATCTATCTATCTATCTATCTATCTATCTATCTATCTATGGTTCTGTGTGTATGCTGCGTAATATTCCCTAAAAAGTGTTTCTTGGTTTCTTTCCGCGTCATCTTAGTGTCGTCCAGATCACTTGTTAACACTAGTGCTCTGCTTATTGCAGGTACGGAACTCCCCCAAAGTGAGGCCGCGCTTCTCACCAAATCGAAGTTCCACGCCCAGCCGGACCAGCCGACATTCCTTCTCCGTAGACTGCGGTGACGTGGTGCCTGGTAAGCAGCGCTGCCTTTCAATAACGAAACCGAACCAAGAAAAGCGAGGTATTCTTTGCTCACAGCACTATGTATCAAACTATATTCCTACTAGTATTCTTAATAATATTAGGAGTTACAAAAACCAATACGATTACGAACAATCATAATGATGACAATAATCTCAAGTGCTAGATTTGTAAGGTACAGCTAAGCTTGAGAGATCAAGAGGAAAAATATCTGTGCTACTTTCACTTCAATATTTCTGTCTGCCAACCAATACCGGTATCGACAACTTGTATTAAAGCTACTGATTAAAACAGCGCCAACTAACACGTAAAAATGGGTGAAGCGACGTTGGGATCAGATGAGGAAAAATGAACACTACGGGCTCATTCATATAGATGAGTGCAGTAAGCTTTCAAGACGTATATATTCGAAAAATAAGCATCGCACTGAACCCACCCAGACTTCCTGCAAAGGGTCGTAAATGCTCGCTCTCGGTTGAAAGAAGTCTGTTTTGAATCAGTCATTCCATGCTTGATTTTGCAATATCGCAATTTAGCAAAGTTGAATCTACTTGTAAAAGAACACCCGAGGGCTTCTGGTTTTTATATATATACATTCTTCTGAAGAAAAAAATCACATTACGATTGTGGCAGATTTGTGAACACTAGTGCAGTAGCTTCTACAGAAAGAATAAAAACCGCATATCATCCCACAATATCAGCTTTCATAACATCGGGAACGATCATACCAAATCGCAGCTACAGTGATTACACATCGGCGTGTGGGAGATTAGTCCGTAATCACTACCTCGAAAAGGAATTGCAATCTGCGGCAAGGAATTCGTAACACGCTTCGAAGCAGATTGCACGTTCGTACCAGTTACGTCATCAATGATTCACAAAACCATCTCCGAGGGAGTCGATTTCCGTGCCGTTCGCAATCGAACGTAATCAGTGGTTGATTCTCCACTCTCGGACATGACTACATAGCCACCGCATGATCGAGTGAAACGCCTCACTCATTCATAGTTATTTATGAGCTTTCCTTATTCCACTGGCAAACTGACTGGGAGATATGTCAAACATGCTGACTGAAGAATTGCACTTCTCTGCGCTTTTGGAGCTCCTATACATACACCGATTTCTTGTAAATTGTAAGGACAAAAAAAAAAGAAGAAGAAGCAGAACAAGAAGATTGTGGAACGCTTTGGATTTACCCCGCGAACAGTTTCGCTTACTTCTGGGTGCCTATCTATAGGCCCAAACGCGATATAAACAAATTCATATAAACTTTGGGCATTCGAGTTTCCGAAAAATTGGCTTTCCATGGTTGCGAAAGGCACTGCACTGGTACACAGTCGATTGACAGTGATAAATCCTTTATGCAAGCAAGCGAGAGAGAGGGCGGACATTGGGACTTGAAGAAAATGGGATTTCTGATTCGAACTTAGCATAGGGGATGTGCTATGCGGTTTCATATCTTACGTTTTGCCCGTATCCGAGCCCGTTATTACTTGCAGAATACTGTTTCTGCTTATCTCTTCACTCTTTCTCCCGCGTATTCTAATACCGGAAGTTGATGCAGCTTCCGGCCTCCTCAGCGACTTTGGTGCTGTAATCCCATACGCATCCGCGAATAACCTACTAATTTTCCTGTTTCCTTTCCTCGTATCGCTCTCGTCTTTCGATTAACCTTTCCTTTTTCCCCCAAAGTAGGGTAGCGAACCGCACACATCACTGGTTAACGTCATTGCCTATTGCCTTTCTGTCCGATACTCCACCTTTTCCTCCCCACAGAGCTGGTAAAATAGCAACAAAACTCAGCAGAAAAATGACCAGTTGCAGCTAGCTTAGAAAGAAGCAAATAGCGGAGAGGGAAAGGTAGGAAAGTTAACTAGCTCAAGGCATCTGGTACGCTACCTTTCACAAGGAGCAATGGGATGGGAGAGATAGAAAGGGACTAAGAAAGCGAAGAAGGGGGAAGAAGAGAAAGCAAGCACGTAGGACAATGTCACGGCCGGTCGCTCTTACGTGACATGCGACATCACTCTCACAGTCGTCTGCGCGAGTACGTTGTTTCGAAGAACTTCGGTGCCTCCTTCATCGCCTTCAGTTGCGACGACTTGCATGGTCGATATTCCCGGATTGCATCGGCCGGCGTTTTTCGCTCACCAAAGTGAGCTAGAGTGGATGCCAGTATAGTGGGGCTCTCTACTAACTTCGCCTGTTGTCCTGAACGCTCAGACCAAGGAGGTTTGGCTCAGACATTCTGATCCGCCATTACCCGCTACGCTTGGCGGAACGCACCGAAAGCCCATAATTGTGGTGCGGTTAGGAATGCGTAACCATTATGTAGCTACTAACGACACAAAAAGTTGAAGGACGCTGAAGCTTTGGCTCTTAGAGTGGACGCAATGACGACACAGGGTCCCGTTCGCATAGCCTCCTCGTAACAGAATTGCGTTTTGTCGCACGTTCAAATTACACACCCAGCTATTACGTGCGTAGGTGTTAGTTAAGCCGTGGTTTACGAATTTTCTGACGGATTTTACCTTGAGAAATTGAATGTTTTTCACCAACGCACCTGTGATAGGGCAGAGGGCTTCCTTCAGGGAACATGGCGGCAACTCAATATGATTATTTCCGCCATGGACACGGCACCGATGCCGAAAACGGGCATTATGCTCCACGTGTTTTTAAAGGGTATCGCGTCAAAACCGCCTGTGAGGCAAGGCGTTTTGCCGACGACTCCTTCCTCATTGCCAGGTGCTACTCCATAGGCACAGAGCAACTGCACTGGATAACTGAAATCATTGATTGATTTATGGTGTTTAATGTCCCGAAACCAGCTCGGATTATGAAAGGCACCGCAGTGGAGGTCTCCGCAAATTTCTACCACCTCGAATTCTTTAACGCGCACTGACATCGCACAGCACACGAGCCTCAACATTTCGCCTCCATCGAAATGCAGCCGCCGCGGCCGGGATAGAAAATCGTGGAAACGCACGACCCGAAAGTCGTGCGTATTATACAAAGTGGACCCTAATAGGAGTGTAAATATAGCCGTGGAGGACGGCAAACTCGACAGCAAATATTCGGGTGGCATAATGTCACGCACTACAAATAATTCGGAGCACACAGGCACCAGCTAACGCACATCCTTTCAGCAGCGTTGGGGTAGCTCCTCAGTTTTTACGAATCTTTGCGTTTCTGAATGCTCGTGAAGACTTCTGAAAGTAAAATACAGAACCTGCAATCATGCTTTTCTTTAGTCGTTGCAATGATAGAAATATTGAAGGAAAACATTCGACAGAAGTCTGTCTGATAGAAATAGCATTAAATTTTTGCTTCTCAAGCCCTAAAGTCCACATTTAGTGAATAAAAAAAGTAAGCTGCCGCCGCAGACGCCGGGGGCAGTCAGCCCGATAGGAGCATAGTGCAATGGAGAGACTGCCTCCGCCCCCGGTCGGTGAGAGGAAGGACAGCTAAACAACTGTACTACCGTGAAATCTGAGAAGGCGGGTAGCATGGGCAACCAGCAGTTCTCGTTATGAGCTGGAGAGAGTGCCGTGGGAGGAGAAACCGCGATATCGACGACACGGTGGCACCCTCTATGGCGCTTCGCACGTATTGGCGGGAAGCGTGATCACGCTACAGGAGGAGACGACGGTCGTCGACAAGAGCCCTAGAACGCACTTAAATGCGATGGCATTCCTTAGCAATAATACCATATATGGCGATATCATGAATTGGGCATGTCTTACTATGTATGGCTCGTGCGTGTATTTGCCCAAATCGCGACAGAGGCATATGTGGCAATAAAGGATACACGAAGAATTCCAAGTACTACTCTGACATCTATTGGGCAAACACGGCCACATACGGACACGAGTCATATATAGCCAGATATGCCCAATTCCTGATATCGCCACATATGACATTTTTGTAAGGGTTGACCGTATACAAATACATTTCTTTTAGGGGTTCTTATCAGCGTATAGAAATCAAAATGTAGCATCTCGAAAGAAAAGCGGCATTACGAATAGCAGCAACTATAACTTGCCGTAGCTGGAAGCTTAGACACTCGCACTCGTGCAGCGTTCGCCTCCTTCCTCTTTTCCTCTTTCACCTCCCCATTCCCTTGTCCTTCAGCAGCATAACAAACTGGACGTTCTCCTAGTTAACCTCAGAGCCTTTCTTCTCTTTTCTTTCTCTTGCGTTTGGTTAAGAGTGCGTAGCGTGTTTCTTTGAATTCGCCATGCATTACATTCCCGCTTGCCTACTCAATTCACGTATCGCAATTTGCGGTGAGACCCATTAATCTGGCAATCAGCCTTCGCAAGTGTAGTTATTTGCCTTCTAGATCGAAGCGAGAGATGGTGAAGCTTGAGGACTCTGCTAGAGCGAGCAAGTTATCAATGACGTTTATCTCTGCCCTTGATAAAACACACACACACAAGACAGCCGTTCGCGGTACTTTTAAATGTCTTCACAAGCGGCTGCTTTCGAGCGACACAAAGGTGGTGCCGACTGATTGATGGCACTACACGAGACGCCCCTCGAGGTCTGTTGAAGTTTTGCCTATTCATTCATTTCTGGGATATAACATCCCGAAACCAGGCATGATTATGGGAGACGTCGCGGTCGAGGGCTTCGGAAATTTTGATCACCTGGGGTTCTTCAACGTGCCTTAACATCGCATAGTACACGGGCCTAAGCATTTCCTCTCCATTGAACTACCGCCACCGAGGCCGGGATTTGGAATAACGACGATAAATTTTGTGAAAAATGCGCACAAATTACGAGAGCCTGAAATGCTTCGCGTTTAAAAGGACAGAGTTATTCTCGTCTACTTCAGGGGAAAGCTATTCAATATTCTGTCTTCATCATCAGCCTGTCTACGCCCACTGCAGAGCAAAGGCCTCTCTCACAGATCCCTGTCCTGTGCTAACTGGGCCCAATTTGCCCCCGCAAACTTCCTGATCTCCTCTGCCCACGTAACTTTCTGCCGCCCCCTGCCACGCTTGCTTCTACAGGAATCTACTCTGCTACCCTTAATGACCAACGGTTGTCTCCGCATTACATGGCCCGCCCACGTCCATTTCTTCTTCTTAATTGCTATTAACATGTCCCTAACACGCGTTTGTTCCCTAACCCACTCCGCTCTCTTCTTGTCCCTTAAGGTTACACCTACCACTTTCCGTTCCATAGCTCGCTGCGTCGTCCTCAATTTAATCTCTGCCCTCTTAGTCAACCTCCAAGTTTCTGCCCCGTAGATTCTATATTCTATATAAATATGCATTAGCGAGGACTGCAGGAGTCTCGCATAGATTCATATTTTCTCACGTGTGTTCCAACCACTTATAAATCGTACTCTGCTTAGGTTTCGCATGGATTCATATTTTCTCACGTGCGTTCCAATAACTGATGAAATCGTACTCTGTTCAGCCGATAATGGAAACGCACAGGGGACAGCTGCTCCTGAAGACAGCGCGGTCACAATAGGAGTGCGCTCGAATCTAGCACTCTTGGACACGTCTTTGTTTGGTGCGGATGGATTGTACGAGGGCCGCTCACATTTAACCCAGCCGTTACAAAGAGTCTTATTGTTCGCTCCCGTACAGCGCGATTCAGCAGAGTGTCCCACGCTGTTCGATAATTAGATCGCTGTGCACCCTGCGGCGCGCTAGGGATTCAGAAAACGAGAGCGAGACGTCCTATACTTGGAAGAATGCACGAGAAAGGCTCTTGCTGGGGAAGCGGAAAACGATCTATAATAATTTCACTTGGACAATTCCTCTATACGCTTTCGCTTGTCGGGTTTCGTTAGGAGGACAGATATAAATGGCCTTGTATAGCAGAGTGCCACCAGGGATTGTGCGTTGTGCCTATACAAGGCGGTTCACAGTTACAGAGAACCACGGAGCATATGAGGCCTGCTTGGGGCCAATACCGGACAGCAGCTGGAAGGAGCTCCGCGTTGGGCGCAGTGAGAACTCGGGGAGGTAACATCTGCTACGTCCTGGTACGGAAAAACACGGCGCGAAGAAGGGAACACGCGCAACGGTGTTCCATTTAACACAGGAGTTCTGTGTGCAGCCGTCATTCATATTAAAAGGAACGCCCGAGCGTATGGTAGATACGAGGACGCGACGTGCGAGGACACAAGGAGGGAGTGGTGCCGTTTTTTAAAGACGGCAGTCTTTCCTGGGGTACTTGAACGCAGAAATTTTGCTCTGTCTTTCTGTTTGTCTGTCTGCCACACGATTCAACCACCCGGCTATAGTTTAAGCACTTACCTAACGCCCAGCCATGTTGAACTGGTAGCTGCGTTCATACTTGTGAACATTGTCGATCAAAAAGCAAATCAAAATCAAAAAGCGCAACATCAATACGTAAGTATTAGGTGGTGTGTTCCTTTACTAGAAAATACATAGATACGTAACTCTAGAAACTAGCGTTTCTTAGGCTGCACTAAAAATGCGACGCTATGCACGAAAAAGCCTCTGCTGGCGATTTGGTGCTGCCACCTGGCAGTTGCCCAGGGATTCTGTACAAGTTCATGTTTCACGACGGCGCTGCCAGATGGCGTCCGTGTCTCGGGCAGCGTAGTACGGCTGGCAGAATACTATATATAGTCTTTCGACGAAATTTGCAGCGAAGCACGCAGATAAGCGGTCAATTTTTTTTTCTCTGCGGACATTCCCGCTACGAACATCTACACCTTTCTGGTATGTTTCCTTGTGCAAAAACACCTTTTTGTAACACACGTCAGATAACAAGGATTGCTTTCGAGGACGATTGTTATAAGCACGGCTTCGGGAGGATTCGAACACAAACAAAATCAACACAAAGAAGCAGAACTGCAAAAATGAAGGTGCAGTGATGGCGCAGACAAAGGAAGTGATGTCGTCGCACTCTCCTTTCTCGTTGCCCAACTCTCCCCAGCGCTGCGCTCTACGCGGGATTCCAGGCTACGTGCTACGCGCTCGCGTGACAGCTTTCATAAATATGGCGGCTGTACATTTAACCTAACCCACATATCACCTTTTTATAGAAGCTTGCGGCGCTCTAGGCAAGCTTCAGTTAACCCGTCGAGTGTGTGTCTGCGAGGCTTTTTTTCCTGCTGCATAACCGATGAAGAAAGGCAGTGTTTGGGGCGTCTTTCTGCGAGACAACAGTAATCGTTATGCGGCTTGGTTCCATTTCCTTACTCAAAAACAGTGGGCCCGCCGCTTCCCTACCAAGAATCATATGTCACGCTGATAGAAGCACGCCGGTCGTGACCAGGGACTGGCAGACCTGTCGTGATAAGGCAAGGAAAACACACGAGATAGATGGCTATCTTTGGACAGTGCTGGCAAGCGGTTTATAAAGAACGGCTGACTTTAAATAGCAGTGGCAAATATTACTTATCCAAAGTTATAACAACACCTTCTTTCTTGCCGCGACAATGTTGAGAAAATGGTGCCGTGGAACATCTATTGGCGACGTCACGAGCGTAAAGTGCTAGCGTCATTTTCCATGATCGAGATAACACGATGAATAGAAAGAATAGAAAAAACAGCAGTGCCTACGAGGTAGACCACCGATACCACCAGCGACAACCGGCAGCAGCTTGTCACCCATCAGATACCTCAGCAATTTCAGCCAGGATTCGAAGACGCGAGGCGATTGGTCAGACTTCAACCACAACGTCACTGTGAGTCTACATGTCTAGTCAATGTGCCCGAATGGAGCACGGCAACGCTACATTGTATGTAGATGAGCCAGTATGCTTATATCTGAGCGTGAAAGGCAAACGCAGAACATCAGTGGTAAAAACACACTGACACAGAGCTGTGTCTCCGTCCGTAAAGCTATTGTGTCCTACTCTTAAAGGTGAAGCTTGCGCATCCTCCAATTTTTCATTGTCAATCTAGCTATTGAACGGCTTCCAATGTGTGTTACATCTAACGGCCGGACTGTACGCACAAAACAAGGGCTGTTAACTTTTTTTCCAGATGTACGGCTCATTGTACCATGCGTCACCTCACAAACTGTCTCCCTTGTGCGCAGGCATGAGTCCTCACGGATCTCTGCGAGGTCGCATTGCCGGAACCGGCTCCTTTCTCAGTGTGACCGGTTCGCACGACAAGACCAGTTCCAGCGCCAGCGTGAGCCCGGACGCGTCCGCGACCAACAAGTACAGGCTGGTCGTACTCGGAGGTCCTCGCGTCGGCAAGTCGGCCATCGTGCACCGTTTCCTGCACGACAGGTTCCTGCACGATTACAGCGCCACCGTCGAGGAGTTTCACCGCGGAGAGTACGATGTCGGCGGCGGCGCCACCGTCGCTCTCGATATCCTCGACACGGGTGGGAGCTTCGAGTTCCCCGCCATGCGACGCCTCGCTATCGACTCTGGTAAGCGCAAAGCTTGTTCGTAAATAATTGAAGAGTAGTAGATGTCTAGGTATCTAAGTTTGTCGACGAATGGTACTGGCCTTTGGCTTATATGGGGACGGAATCTTAAGGATTGGGTGGGAGTGAAGGGGTAGCTTATAAGTTTACTGAGGCTCCTCCTCCGTTCACCTTATAATGTCTCATTTGGAAGCCAACTCCTTCAAGGGTGGTGGCAGTGTATTGTGCCTTCGGAAGCACATGGCCATAAAGTGTTGTCACTTCTTCATTATTCTGCGAAAGCATAGCGCTGCGTGAAATGTACCATTTCACGCAGCGGCGGAATACCACATCATTACCGAAAGATGTGCATGATATTGCAGAAGTATGAAAGGTTGGGCTGATCTGTTATTCGCGTCTGTAAGCGCAGAGCAAAACAGACACAACGAACAAAAACAAGAGTAGACGCCGTCTGCGTCTTCTTTCTGTTGGTCCTGTCTGCCACGCCTAACGGTCATGCTTCGTATCTTTTCATATTGACACTCTTTAACTTCCCGGCATTAAATACCTGAAACAATAGTTCATTAAGTGTGACACTCAGTGTACTGAGGTCATGGGGACGCCTAGAACAATATAGGGTTATTGAAAGCGAATTCTAACTCATTAATCCAGAAAGAAGTGTATGAACATTGCGTCAGGGCCTAAATATTTATGTGTTGACCAAATTCCAGAAGGGCGTTAAGGCTTCCCCGGCGGTTGCCGTAAGAGGATTGCAAAGGCTTCCTTTTTGGGTTGGTGCGAAGATCCGAATGTTTAGAATATTCGTCGAATATTGTGCAGGTTCAGTACGCGCATTCCAGTCGAGAAAAGACGCCTTTCCGGAGCCCTCCACTACGGCGTCTCTCGTAATGATGCCGTTGTTTTGGGTGGTTAAACCCCAGAAATAAAACCAATCGTTGCAGACATTAACCATCTACTTCTTTTCTTTTTTCCTATCCTTCTGTGCACCCGCCCAATCCCAGGCGACGCCTTCCTTCTCGTGTACGCGATCGACGACCGTGACTCGTTTGAGGTGGTACGCAAGCTTCGCGACGACGTGCTGGCTGCGCGCAAGGCGCCCCCCATCGTCGTGGTGGGCAACAAGACTGACCTCGAGGCACATCGGCAGGTGCAGTCACAGATGGTCGAGCCGATTGTCTGCATAGACTGGGAGCACGGCTGGGTCGAGTGCTCGGCAAAGGACAACACGAACATCGCCAGAGTCTTCCAGGTACGCTGCCAGCGAGGCCTCTTCGAAGACATCATTTTCGTGTGAAATCGCTTTAGCTTGTTGTAAATAGCACACGCATGCTGCAGCGATTATGTACCTGACTGCGCAAATTCTACCTACATGCTGCGCCTGTCTTCGGTCTCGGTTATTCGTTATACACAAAGTACTAAAGCCAACAGACGAGAGAGAGAGAGAGATGATGATGGGCGGAAGGCAGGGAGGTTGACCGGAAGGAAAATATCCAGTTTGCCAACAGACAAGGCAATCAAGGGAGGCATGGAGAATATGAATTGTAGTTTGAAATGTAGAGTAATAATTATGACATAAGCAACATAATGCCCCATTTGGCTGCAATGAATCGCTTACTTGGCTTCTCTGGGCTGGAGGACCGAAAAGAAACATGTCAGATCAGATACGCGCGCAAACAGCGATATTTTATATGAGCGAACATCTAGGAAAACGTGAGATTCTTGAATGTGAATGCCAACTCTCTAATCCAGAAAACGAAAAATATGTGAACGATGGTCTCAAGGCCTAAGCATTTGTCTATTTGCAAAATTACAGCAGGACGTTACGGCTGCCCTGAAGGCTTCTGTAAGGGGAGCACACTGTCTACTTGTGGGGAATTCGAATATCCGAATATTCCGATTATTCGTCGGATACTAAAAGTGCAATGTATGCATTCCACTAAAAAAAAGACATATTCAACGTTTCGAATATTAGAGGTGATTCTGGTGTTCTACAATGTTGAACATGAGATCCACTCATACTGCAGAATGGGCCGGTGCAGAGAAGTTTAGTAAGCACTGCCTTCCAGTTACTTAGGTGCATTATGACAAATGCAGTAACATAACAGTTCATTGAACACTTGGGCGCAAATTACGGCTAGACTAGGGCATTGTTCTCGTCCGTAAGCAAACACTATATGCCGACGTCGCATCAAGTAGCGAACCAGGTGAAGTGCGGAGGGCTTCAAGAATTTCTGGAATAGTACTACTACTACTAATAACAGTAGCAACAAAAGTGCGACCTAACTGGCTCAGTCAGATTCTGGAAACAGAAGTGCCGTACGATACGATACAAATGACGGCTTCAGTGACGTCATCGTCTTCTAATCACGCAAGCTTGCGTAGTGACGTCATTACGACCTCACGGCGACATCACGATGATGCCCTCGCCTTTTGGTTGCACGAGTCGACACCATCGTCTGCAACGCCGGATGGCAGATGGCAGGCGCCAGAAACGAGGTTTTTTTTTTCAGACCATAAAACATACATAGTGCTTTTTTTTACAGGTTTCCAACACACCAGTTACTCTTTACTGTAAAACCGACTCAAAATTTGATGTTGTAGAATATCAAACCATCAACACCAGTGCGAAATCAACTCCCACTCCTTCTAGCCTACGCTATAGCTAAGCCAAAAAAAAAAATAATAATGTGGCGCAAATGTTTCAGCCTGCAATAGAGCCTTAATTAATGCGCATCTCGCTGCCGGGGCAGCTCTGATCGCGATATTCTTATCGACAAAGCGCAGTGGTCAATTATACGCATCCCGTACTCCGTTCGGCGCATCCTTTCAGGCGACGCTTTCAAATTCGCCCTATTACTTGCATTCGTTAACTGCAAACCCGGCGTGCGAGACCTCGATAAATGCGCCTGCAGGCACGAAATGCGGTCGAGAACGCCGCGTTGCTCCCGGGCTTTCGTCGGAAGTTGTCCCGCTTTTCCGGTATGCAGCAGGACACTCTGCATATCCAAATGACCGCGGATCGATGAGAGGCCTAGCCGCCATGCCTTTGTAAATCGTTTGCTCCTTTAAAATGCACGGCGATTCTAACAATCCAAGGCCTCGATCTCTGCCGGTTTCAAACTGGCATTTATTACGTGCCGGTTGGCGATGTTTAAGTAGGAAATATTTCTCAGTGAACTTGAGCAACTTCGAGCCTGCCTGCCTGCATGCCTATCTATCTATCTATCTATCTATCTATCTATCTATCTATCTATCTATCTATCTATCTATCTATCTATCTATCTATCTATCTATCTATCTATCTAGCTAGCCAGCTAGCTAGCTAGCTGCCTACGTCTCTGTGCTATCCTAGTCGTCCCGTTGACATGTAACATACCAAGATTGAGATGGTAGCGCATCAGTGTGTAACGAACAGGTATTATTGATCTAAATTGATTAACCCAGATATCACTAAAGTGACACAAACGTCACGTGCGTCACGAATAAAGATACTAAGATCACGTGTGGTTGATACTCGCAGTACTCGGACCGGGTTATGTGGATATGTGCCACAGGTGACTGCTAAAATTGCAGCTTATGTTAATCAAACAACGACGAAAATGGTTTTAAATATCTTGACAAGACGCTTAGCGCGGGTTAAACGAGAAAAAGACACATCATTTGTTGTAGCTTGCAACCTAAATGTAGACATGGCAAGCGGACAAACATGAAGAAGCGTTAACCTACCACGGTTCAGGGGGACAGGAATCGAACCGGAGACACCGAGGTGTCAAGCAAGCACGCCACCACTAGTCCACGGCGGTTCCTCGCACGATTTACGTATTTTAAATGTGCCTATAGTATCAGCAGTTCTGAGGATGCTAATAGCGCTGCGTTTGCACACGCATGTTGATCCCACTCGTAAACACTTCGCTGAATGACAAGTAGTTAGGTTCAAGGCGAATTCCTCGCTGATCGCTTCCCATGAGATCGATGCCCACAATGCGTGGGATCTGCCTTTTTTTTTTTTTTACGGATTGCAGCTTTTGCGTTTTTGTTCCCGTTTCAGGGACGTTGGTTCTCCCATATAGCATTTACTATATCCCGTTGGTGTTGTGAGATTCGTAACTTTGCCCTCTGCTGAATTTTTAACTGCACGTGAAGGCTCTAGCGACTGCGCAAATGTGCGACAAAAATGTTTGCGTCGCTAACTGTATGAAACTTTTGTATCTTAGAATTCTGCGCATGCCAGGTATTCCGAATCACTACATACCTGTATACGCTACGCGTTTGTTATCGGTGTTTTTTATATAGCTCGTTTTCTTGTGTAGTAATTGTTTAATAGCAGTAAATGGTGTTAAACGTCTAACCATGCAGCCATTCTCAGGACGTAAGCATCTAACAGTGTAGGCACGAGTTATACGTTCCGTGGATGTCCCACGTCTCAGTTCAGATTTCTTTTTTAGACATGTCCAGTCACTCATCATGTTTCAATCATCGTTATCAGTGAACACCCATACTGATATGAAGCAAAAGCAAAAAAATTCTGCGCCGTTTACCGCTAGTCATTTTTCGTGCTCATAATTTTTGTGAGCATTTCTATTGTCAAGCAAGTACCGTAGTGAAGATTTAACTTCTTTCCCAAGTCTAGTACGTGCGGATCTATAGATGATCACCAAGGACGTCGGGATACACACAGTCCGATCTCACGAATGCATTTGTTGTTGTTTTTAGCCTATACTTACCACATCACGAATATACGATAATACAAAACAGTTGATCGGAACCATACAATATGTGCACACACTCTCGCGAAGGCAAGATTTTCTGCCCGTTTTCAAGCACGAAGATGCTACTTCTCGTCGTGTTCTTCGTTGTTGTTGTTGTTGTTGTTGTTGTTGTTGTTGTTGTTGTTGTTGTTGTTGTTGTTGTTGTTGTTGTTACTGCTGCTGCTGCTGCTGCTGCTGCTGCTGCTGCTGCTGCTGCTGCTGCTGCTGCTGCTGCTGCTGTTTTTGTTGTTTTTGTTCATATTCACTGTTGACGTCATATTGTTAAAAACCAGGTCACTGAACAATACTGAAAAAAGAAATGACGTTTCGGGATTTGTACGGATCGCTTGTTCGTTGTTAGTGTTCCACTCTGTTGAGGAAACGTCGCCGAAATTTATTGCTTTCCTATCCAATTTTCACACAGGAGCTGCTGGCACAGGCACACTTCAAGAGCAAGGTTGCCAAGGCGACGCAGAGCCGGCGCATGTCCCTCCCCGTGAACAGCTTCAGCCGGGACCAGCTGAGCCCGGTGTTCAGGCCCAAGGGTTCGCGGAAGAGGACGAGCTGCGCAGTCTCCTAAAGCAACGGCGTGGGACGTACCGACCGAGAAGGCGGCAGCCATATGTCATTCCTCACACATTTTTGACAGCCCACGCCAATTGATGTTTTCACTGAGAGCAGGCCGAAATGGTTGCGATACTGTAGGCGTGACCGAGTCACGTGGGTGGAAGGCGTGAGGAGCGAATCCTACTTAGTGTTCTCTCACCTCAGAAATGTTCCTGTTTTTTTATCGTTCTTGGCTGTATTCTGGTGCTCCTGTTCTGAGATTTCAAGGACATTCAAGGAAATTATTAAGTTGAACAAGATTAAAAAATTACGTTTCGTGTAATAGGCAATGCCCCACTCCTGGTGAGGACAAAACAGCTTTAAGAGAGAAAACGACGAAGCTAACAAAATTTGGGTGCTGCCCTCTGCCCATCTTCTTCTATGGGTACACTCATGGAATACAATTTAATTCCATTCAATTTTATTTCATCTCAAGGATGATGGCAGGCTCGCGAGAAATGTGTCGTTTGCCACTTGAAGAGAACCCCAGCCTCCCTGGTACATGGAAGCAACGAGGACATGGGTGATGGAATGATATGAGCTCATCTATTTCGAGTGCTCAGTTGCTGCTGCGAGCTATAAATAAAACGTAATTTACATAAACGCTGGCAATTCACAAGCGTGTGGTAAGCCACTGTTGCTACGCATTGTGGGCGCGGAGTTCACTGCGCCGTAGTGTCGGCAGCCAAGAGTGTGACGTCAACTCCTCTTGTTCGGCGCGGCCAATTCAAATTTCGCAGTCACACCAGCAATCTTCGGTGCCATTTTTAACGCAAAAAAAAACTGCGTTGATTGGTACACAGACAGAGGTGATATGTTTCAACTCAGGTGAGAATTCGAACTAGCGCAACGAAATATTTTCCGTGCACTCTATACCCTTCTTTGAAATCTGTCCATTCAATAGAACGTCTACAGGGGAATTTATGTCGAGGGCATAAACATGCTGCACGCATCACATAAATTTTAATGACACGAGGCAGTACACTATGTTGATGTGTGTGTGCAGACTTCTCGTATTGAACTCATATTTTCACATTATAACTAAGAGGCCATAATTAAAGCTTACAAAGTGGAGTTATCCGCACATTTCGCATTGGTCGTCACTGAAGATCAATGAATGCAGGGACATTTTGACGGTAACAGTTTGCTATGTTTATAGAAGCGATCGTGTATTATGCAGAACTTCACGAGATGGAAGCGATGCATTAGATCTCATACCTAAATAAAATCCGTAACAAGCGAAAACGTGCAATATTTAGTCTGTGGACAATCTGCTGAATGTTCTTTCGTTTCTGCGGGCAATTTTCTGTGACGAGTAGTCGTAGCGTTCTTGCTCTTCGCATGCCGCGAAAGAACAGGCGTCCTCTGACAACCGCTAATGTCACTCTACTATTTGTATAATCACATCGCGTATTTTGCCTGTAACGTATACGCCTTCCTAAAAATCTAACCAGTTGGCTTCACTCAAGAGGCAGGAGGTAACATAATAGATTAAAGCAGTGTGTCCACGTCCCCATGACCTCAGAGATGTTTGTCTGGTTGGTACGGGTTAAAATTTCCGATATAAGTGTGATGGCTTTATTCTTGATGTCTTCATACAAATTGCAGCAGTTCGCAGAGTCGTAGTCGTTTTTACGTGCATCAGGGTCTGAATGTGCTCCGCCACTAACTCAGCTTTTGCTAGCGTTCATTTCTATGGATTTTCTTCAGATCCTGCGCTGAGCTATTACGACTGACCTTCCTCTCGTTTGAGACCATAACACTCGTCGAAAAAGGCTTGGCGAAGTTGAATATCAAGGCGACATTAATCAAAGGTGTTTGAATTTAGGTGCAGCAAGTTTACCGGTAATCTACAGAAAATGAACTGCGCACGTGTACAAATTTGATAGCGATTTGCGTAGTTAAGAGTTTGAAGAGTTAGCCTTGTACGTACACACAACGTGACGAACACCTCAATGAGGGTTTAGCTTTGCACTGTCGGTTTAAGATTGACGAGTATCTTGAGCACAGTTCACAGCTACATTAAATGAGGCTCGCATTCAAAACTAGTACTATCAGAGATATTTTAAATAGTGTAAGTCAAGAAAGTAGGACCGCTGAGACCACGCATGCAAGCGCATATACACTACAGCTTTGGTTGGAACGCAGTGCAAGCAAGTGTAATGACAGGAACTTAAACGTCCCTACCATGCTGAAAATTAGACTATGGCAATGGTGGGGCTTAGAGGTTGCTATTTTGTGTACGCTTCAAATATCAAGGGCAGCATTTCACCGACAAAACAGCAACAGTAGGAGCGAGGTGTTTATCCTGCTGGAGCTGCCTCCTCCGTCAGTGCGATTTGGGGGTAAGCACAAAGTATTTCACAAAATATACCTGCCCCAAGAAACTGGCCTGGCGTTAAGGGTGACGTTCCTAATTAAGGCAAGAATACAATTGTGAGACTTTGCTGTCTTGCGCGCTTCTTAACCGCAGGTTTTTCAGTGATTCTTCTCACAACGGCACGGGGTCGTTACATTTTCGAGGGCAAAGCAAAACGCAGCTTGGTATGTAGCGTGTCCGAAGCATATAAGAAACGGTACTAACTTGAATTCGAAAGAATTAACCGCTTTCTCTTCGGTACTCCTATCAACTGAGGACCCTGTACTATATATACAAAATAAAATACAGATTGCCACAAGCCATTGGAAGTGTCACTGGTGAGCTAAAAAATAAATAAAATGCAGCACCTGCGTCTTTTCATAACGCGCTATCACGTTTGGCAGTCGATGATTATCTAGGCTACGAAAATCCAAAAACGTGATGAAGGGCCCCGGCAGCCACACTAAAATTCTCAGCACGTTCACTTGTTTGTTTTACTGAATGCCTCTAAAACATCTGACTAGGCAAAAGTGAAGGTATCGCAAGAACTGGCCACCGATGTAATGAACAAAATAGAAGCTTTCCTTGAAGGGAGTGAGGTCTCGAAAATGAAAAACAGTGGAGCACGAGCCATCGCAAGCGTGAAAGCATGTCGCAAAGCGTAAAGCGCGAAATAATGTCGACAACTCAATAAAAACAACACAAGTTCACCGCACGTAGGCTGTCTATGTATCATGGATGTCGAGTAGTGCATGTTGCTCGACGAAGGTCTAGAATAAATCTTTCGTTTGATATTCGTGTACACAACAGCACGAATAAAGATAACAGAGCAAGTCGAGAAAACATCAACAATGCGCAGAAGCATGCTTTGATTATTTCCCTCTAGCCAGCTTTCTTATGTTGCCGCAATGCAATACCTTTCCCCAACCCATGACAGCAATACCTGAGCTGGGCCTGTCCGTGCTGGAATATAAATCACTGTTGAACCCCGGAAATGAACGGAAGTTTCAAATGCAGGACTTCAAAAAAAAAGAAAAAAAGAACGGGGTCCTAATTCTGGGAAACCTTCAAGACGTAGAAACGAAAGAGGAAAAGACTTAACATAGCACTCAAGGTGTATTCGTGACAGCGGAGTAACGCGTGGGCATTCCCAACACGCGGCACAATATCCTTTTTTTTTATGCGCGCTTGTGTGGGACGATCGTGGGCTGAGGTGTGATTCAAATCCGCGAAGGGGGCACCGCGAAAGGCGAAGAGGGGAAAAAATCGGGATAGGAATGGCATAGGGAAATCTCCAAGGACACTACATAAAGCGCAGAATAGAACTGGTCGTGGTGGTTGTAGAGGCCCCCTGAATTGGAAAGCAGCCCGCTGAAGGGCGACATTCAGGTATCCGCATGTTCGGGAGACCTTCCTGTGTACAGTTCCTGTTCCAGCGCTTGAAGCTTTCGTGGTAACCTTTTCTTGTTGTGGTATTTGGTGACATTCCCTTCCTTTTACGAAGCACACAACTCATCTAAATTTACGAAGGACACTTGGTATTTTTAGAATAGTGGTGAGCTGTTTTGTAAGAATGCTAAGGTCGAGGAGGAAAGGGAGGAGGAAGGAAAGGCAGAGATGCATGCGTCCGGGTAGCTACCCTCCTCTGGGTAGTAGGAACGCCAAAGAAACACATAGATGTCCACATTCAGACGAGTTCATGTCTGTCTCTATTGTATCCGTTATATTTACAGCGGAACTGAATATGCATAGAGTTCCGTGTGCTTTTGTTGTCCGTAAACAAAAACTGTGGGCCGATACTGTGAGACATGCCAGCTGTATCCTGATCGGTGGATAGAGTAATAAAGCGGTTGAACTTCCATGACTATTGAAGAGCTTGTCGACAGTTATTCGCATGTATTGCTCTTGCGGCAGACAAATAGAGAACGTTTTGGAATAGTCATTAAATGCCTCGTGATTTAGGAAGCTGATAAAGTGCTACCATGAGACTTTATTTCGGTGTCTCATTTTATTACGAGTTAATCTAACGAAGGTGTGGTTCGAGTGAACCGAGTCAACAAAACTAGCAGGACTTCTTGCGTGGGAAAATATTTTGGGCTCACTTACAAGAAAAAACAAAAAACTGACGCCTATAACATCCTCAGCTTCAACGACAAACCAGCTTCATATGCAAAAATATACAGCTTTCTTATTATATTTAAAATATCATTTGCTGAACGTTCGGGCTTGTAAACAGCGGTTAAGGAAACTTTCCCGATCCTAATAGCCCCGCTTTACATTGCACGCAGTGATCATCTACTTGCTATAGGTGCCTGCGAAATTAGAGATCTCTGAGGTGCTTTCGTGATGCGTTTTTTTTTTTTTTTCATTTTCAAGATATAACTATTTCTCGAGTAAACTTGACTGTATAACGTGTAGCGTTGCTACATTGAGCTAGCTCAGTAGAAGGCAACTGTAACCTCAAAGCCATAAACGCAATTTCAGAAATATTCTGTGTATATTTAAAAACTCCCAAGTTAAAATGCTACGTATAAAGCACGCGGGATCACTGCGCGAAGTTCCGGTCTTGATAGTTTAAGGCCCGGTGTATATAAATGCGATGTTCTTACCTGTTCGCGCTGATACAGTACTGGCGTTTTCTGCCGACGTAAGCATTTATTGGTCATGAATGCTATATGCTAACTATTTGTATAATCATAGTGCACAATAGATTGAATAACATTAGTGGTTAGCTATAAAACGTTCGCTGCTTCTCATTAAAGATCTGTTATCATGCCTACGTTGCGCAGACAAGAGGCCACGTTGCTAGCGCCAATGATTTTGTAACGATGTTACATTTACCGAAATATAAGCGTGAATATTTGCTAATGCATAATGTTTCTCACAGCTTAGCGTCGTACATAAGACATGTTTTACACACTTTCAGGGCGAGTAATATTTTTTCTTTCTACAATGAATGTATAAGCATAAACCATTTGAAACAGCTGTTGTAAATAGAAAATGTAGCTGCAGTTCACAGTTTTTGGTGCTGATGAAATCAATTATCAATTTGATAAAAGCGTAAGCTGACGTAGGTATACAGAACTGACCTTTCTAATTAAACCAAAAGAAATAGGAAATGCAGTTTGTAAGCAAGAGTGACATAATGTACTATGTCATACTCGCACACAGCGCGGGGATTGTAAGCTAGAAAACGTTGATCATAGCAGCTTTACATTTCTGCACTTTCCAAGATTCCAGTTAAGTATGCAAAGTAGCAGACAACAGTTTGTTCGACGGCGTTAAATAATGTTCGATTTGGCAAATTCTTGGAAGATTAGCTAACCAACTTTTCGAAGTTTACCGTGTGTTCAATCGACCTACGTGATTAGGTGGAATGAGACGCATTAGATTGCCATTACATTACGAGTGTTTTGGCCTTGGCCGTGATTTCTTTTTCCCCAAGAGCTGTAGAAACTACCTCCTCGTCAAAAATTCAATATTGGAGTTGAGAGGGAATAAAAAAAAGATATAATGTGAATAGATTCAAAATTCCTCTATGCTGTGTCTTTGACGGACGTGACAGCTCGAACGGGTTTCTGTAAGTATCCACAAGTAAGCGTACACCTTGCAACCACACTACAATGTACTAGTCAGTGACACTACCTCGTTTTATAGTTGTATTCTGTCTAGTGCTCTCGCGCCTCCTCCACGATGACTCAGCGTTTCACCCTGGCAAGACCACGCTGTAACTGGATTATTCCTGTTCCAATTCAGAGTGCAGCGTTACGCTTCAGGCAGGACCGCGAACACTTGTACCTCTACACTAGAACAGGAAAACACGCTCCATGGCCTGAGAGTGAACCTACACAATTTTCAGTGTGGTCGAAGCTGGAAATTTGACTCCTGGGGGCCTTCGTTCGTTCGCTTATTGTCAATGTGTTCTCTCCTACCAGACTTCGACATCGCGCTTGTTTGATATGTCTGCCTTGCGATAACTATTTTGTAGACGTTCCAAGCGCTCTTGCCGTCGGCGTCATGCTCTGAATATATATTTATCTCTTTCACCACGGCACCCATTAGGGGAAAATAATCGTGCGTGTGCCTCCTCTTCTCTTGTGCTACGCTTTTTATTTTCATGCGCTACGTTACGCAACGCTGTAAAGCAGTCCGCAAGCGGCGCCGTGACGCGCGTCACGTGAAAACCGCATTGTCTATAAGTGTGAACTCCTCGTCGTTCCAAGCTGGGACGGCCAGCGAAACGCGTGCGTATGCAAACATACAAGACAGTAATATTAACACACAAACACATACACACTCGTTCTCAGTTGTCGTTTCCTTGTCGCTTCTTCTTCGTCGTGTTCTCGTGCCCGTCCGCCAAGAAAACACCGCTTCAGCCAGAGTGGAATACATAAACGTTTCCACTCCCTTCTCTCGTAGGGTGTACAGCCTCAGTGACATCTACCAAGGGAGTATGGCGAGCCATGACTCGTGTGCTGGGAACTTGATTACTAGCACTGATTCTGCGTCCTAGGTATTTGAACGTAGGCACGTGCGGGCGTTACTCATAGTCCCATTGTTGTTGGTTTATTCGCTTACCACTATTTTGTTGCTGCAATTGTTATGCCCAGTGACCTTACGTGTAATGTCCTTAAAGTCACGGTGGTTAAGTTGTGAATCAGAGGGGATCATTTTCTCATTCTCCGTGTATGGAACGTTGCGTTATTATTGTATGTATTGGATTTTGTTCTCTGTTGTTCGACTGTTTGAACGGGAACACCTTTCAATGTGAATTGCCGAATTCCGCCAGAGATTCACATTGAACTGATTTGTACTATCAGAATTTCTCTGAACTCTGCTGTTTTGTAGGCAGTTACATTGCATTACTGAGTCCAAGTGTGCGAACGTTTGTCCGTTTGCTTATTTGCCTAATTTTCATAATGTTCATAACATCAAGATGACAATTACTATGCACGAGAAAAGGAGTAGCCGGCGCCATACAAAGATAGCAACCTGTCCCAGACCGTTCAAACGTGGACTTTGTTTACAACATGATCATGACAGGTCGCTTTGTGTAGTATATATTTAGTTCAATGCGATGTTATCACTTTACACAGTACTTTTTCTTTATTTTACGAGGCGGTCCTAAAGCTAATCCCTCTGCTCGTATAATTAAAGATATGCTTGGACGCTTCCGCTCTGGCATCCAATGAAGTGGTGGTTTGAAGTAGACAGAAGGAGCGTAGCAAGTTCAGCAGTTGTGTGACACGAGTAATTTCAACAACTTCCACGCTGTTGTTTGCGGCACAGGGCTGCGCCTAATTGTCGCCTATAAACCAGGATCAATGTAACAGCAAGCCAAGAAGGCTTTGTATTAAATCTTTTTCGTAGGCAGCTTGAGGACAAGATAGTGCTTTAGTTGGACTCAGCTAGGCATTAAAGTCAAACAGGTAAACTTTAAATGGGCACTTTGACCGTTTCCACACTTTCAGTAAAATGCGAACTGGTTGTAAACTTTTACGCAGCGCAGGAGTTTCGGCAAATAATTTCGTAGCTAGATTGTGGCACTTTTTATTGAAGCTATCAAGAAAAGAACACATTCGCAGCCAGGAACTCGAGAATCAAATGCCACTCACCCTTACTCGTAACATACGCTACAATCCCACTTTCCTAATGCACTTCTCCCATAAACATGATGGCAGTTAAGATTAGCAGCATTCGAACAATGACTACTTGACTAAACAATATTATCGCAGTCGTTAATCCAAAGTTCTCCCCCTTCTTCTCGAAAAAAAGAAACAACTTCCACATTTAGGACGCTCTGGTCTTCATTAACACGCGAAACACTTGCCGCAACCATCTTCATTTACGCTTGCAACAACTGGTCATAGGCGATTGCGTGGCCGTAATGAGCGGGTGGCGTCAAATATTTATACGCGCGTTTCTGAGGCTGCAATAGACGCTCGAATATGCCCACGCATAGCGCCGATGCCACTCCCACCCTTCAAAGGATCGACTAACGCTTGCGTAATAACCTATTCGCCAACACCCAACAATGCGTGGTTAGCTCGCAATTCCATCTGCTCGGGTATCTCCTAACCTTTCACTGCGTTTTCCGAAAGCTAGCCGCCGATGATGTCCATGCGTGATTACGCAAAACCGAACCACTACGAATGCTCCGTTTCTCTTTCTTTCGGCAGGACCCTGGCAGGGTGCGGTTATTTGCGGAACGGGAATCACTGTCGGAGGAGAGCGTGATGTGCCGATAGTCGAGGAATGTCGTGTCTGGTGGGCGTAGCTGCCGTTACAAGAACGAGCTAGTGTTTCTGGCGATCCTAGGTAGCCTCACTCGAATGCATGGCGTTGTAAGGCCAATAACGAAGACGAGACTTTGTGCATTACTCGTAGCCGCCATTCCTCATTCGATTCCTTGGAGGGAGGGGCTAGGAGAAAGAACGGAAAAAGGCAGGGTTGGCTGGTATGGCGTCAGCGGGTTCGTTGCGCAAGCCCGACCCGAAAATGATCCAGAGAAGATCACTGATACTTTTTCGCACGAGTCACGAACTATAGCGGAGCGTGGATAGCGCAGTGAAGGGTTGTGCCCAAACAATGCACTATGTCATTATGAAAAGAACAGGCGTTCGAAACACGGACACAAGGGGAGAGAAGTGGACAACACGATCACCGGCTATCAACTGAACCATCATCTTCGCTACCATTCCTGAGCACGAACAGATGAGATGTGTCTCTTCTTTCTTTTTCACCTCTGTGCTCTGCTTCAGTTGACTGTGGGCGTCCGTGTTGTCCACTTCTCTTTGTGTCCGTGTTATGTACGCCTGTTCTTTGCATTATGAATCCTTACCAACTCGCTCTGCTTTCTGTCCTTTTATGCACTGTTCTACTCACCGAACTTACAATGCCTTTCCCAGAGAGCGCTCATGTTCGTTTTTCTGGCTCGGCTGGGGATAATAATTGCTCGGCTTTTATGTGCCAGAAGCACGACATGATCATAAGGAACGTCCCGTGGTGGAGGTCTCAGGAAATTTCGACGAAGTGGGAGTGCTTTAACGTGCAATGGCAACGCACAGCACACGTTCGTTTTCGTCTCCATCAAAAATGGGACAGCCTAGGCAGGGATCGAACCCGCGTAAGTCGGGTCAGCTCAGCTGGAGGGATGGCATGTCACACAAGCGAGAATTTGAACGGCATACGTGTTTCTTTCCCTGTTCTTTTTTCTCCGCCCCCCCCCCCCCTTTTTTTTTTGCCAACTTCAACCATTAACTGAAGTTCCTTATTTCGCGTGTGCTTCTTGACACCAGCTTATATTCGCATGACGTCGGACAGCGAGACACAACTAACGAGGACACTGTGCTCATTAGTGATGCTAATACAATTAGCCGTGACTGAACTAATCAGTAGCCACGACTTCCTCGCTAAATGGTTTGTCTTTTTTTTTTCTTTGAACGAGAATATAATATGTTCTGTAGCGGTTGGGGGTATTCGTTTCCAAGGCTGACTATAGCAGGACCCACAATATTCACGATTAGATGGATGTGATTTCTTTGCGTTTGTTGTTGGCACAACATTCAAACAACGTTGGTGATCCACTTGAGATAAATGTTTGAGATGACGTTAAGTCCCCTTATTAGAGAGTTTTATTGTTGGGAACATCAAAAGCTAGAAACCACGCGTTCTCGCGTTCTCTTGCTCTTTCCCTGCCCCAAAAAGGGAGTAAAAAGGAGCTAAATAACCTGCGTCGGCAAAGGCCGTCGGGTGCCCAACAATTAAAGCTCTCTACGGAGTGCAGACTAAGAGCACTGAGCACCGCGTCGTGGCATCGCCATCTTCCTAGATTTTGTGATTACACACTGTGTGGAACACTTGTGAAATGGAATGTGAAATAATGCAAAAAATGATCATACTCTGTGTACAGAAAAAAAAAGTGACTCCAATAAAAGCTGTTGTGATTTAGGTGTGTCATTTCGTTCTGTCACTTCTTCGTCGACACATCGACCACCTACCGGTGAGAGTCGGCGCTACAATTAGGGAGCGGTTTGTGAAGACACTACGCAAGGAAAGATAAGATGGAAACAAAAGATAAAACTGACTCAAATGAAAGCTGTTGTGATTTAGGTGTGTCATTTCTTTCTGCCACTTCTTGGTCGACCCATCGACAACCTACAGGTGGAAGTCGCCACTAGAATTGTGGGGCGGTCTGTGAGGACACTATACAAGGAAAGATAAGATGCAAACAAAATATAAAACTAACTTCAATAAGAGCTCTTGTGGTTTAGGTGTGTCATTTCTTGCTGTCACTTCTTCGTCGGCACATCGACCACCTACCGGTGAGAGTCGGCGGTACAATTAGGGAGCGGTTTGTGAAGACACTACGCAAGGAAAGATAAGAGGGAAACAAAATATCAAACTAACTTCAATAAGAGCTCTTGTGATTTAAGTGTGCCATTTCTTTCTGTCACTTCTTGGTCGACACATCGCCCACCTACAGGCGGAAGTCGCCACTAGAATTGTGGGGCGGTCTGTGAAGACACTATACAAGCAAAGATAAGATGCAAACAAAATATAAAACTAACTTCCATAAGAGCTCTTGTGATTTAGGTGTGTCATTTCTTGCTGTCACTTCTTCGTCGGCACATCGACCACCTACCGGTGAGAGTCGGCGCTACAATTAGTGAGCGGTTTGTGAAGACACTACGCAAGGAAAGATGAGATAGGAACAAAATATAAAACTAACTTCAACAAGAGCTCTTGTGATTTAAGTGTGCCATTTCTTTCTGTCACTTCTTGGTCGACACATCGACCACCTACAGGTGGAAGTCGCCACTAGAATTGTGGGGCTGTCTGTGAAGACACTATGCAAGGAAAGATAAGACGCAAACAAAATATAAAACTGACTCCAATAAAAGCTGTTGTGATTTAGGTGTGTCATTTCATTCTGTCACTTCTTCGTCGGCACATCGACCACCTACCGGTGAGAGTCGGCGCTACATTTAGGGAGCGGTTTGTGAAGACGCTACGCAAGGAAAGATAAGATGGAAACAAAAGATAAAACTGACTCAAATGAAAGCTGTTGTGATTTAGGTGTGTCATTTCGTTCTGCTTCTTTTAATTTCATTCATTTCTGTGCCGTTCATTTGAGCGGCACAGAAATACTGGCCGAAGTAGAACTAGGTATAATTTTGTTTTATATGCTTTCACATTTGCAACAACACCGTTTCTCTCATTAACTACACATACTGAATCGAAAATTTCTGTGCAGGTATTGTGCTCAAATAAGCTCCTCCCCCCTAACACTGAAGCGGACCAACTATGTATTAGAATCATCATCATCATCATCATCATCATCATCATCATCAGACTATCTTATGTCCACTGCAGGACGAAGGCCTCTCCCAATCCTCGCCATCCTTACCTGTCCTGCGCCAGCTCATTCCATTTGATGCCTGCGAATTTCTTAATTTTGTCCCCCCCACCCCCCATGTTACTCTTTGCAGCCCATGGCTGCGCTTACCCTCTCTTGGTATCCATTCCGTCGTTCTAACTGTCCATCGGTTATCAAGCCTTCTCATCACGTGGCTTGCCCTCGTCCACTTTTTCTTCTTAATATCGTTCACGATGTCGGCGACTCCCGTCTGTTCCCTGACCCACTCGGCTCTCTTCCTATCTCTTAGTGTGTTAGGTTACGAATAGCCAATAGAAATTTCCGGAGCCCTCCACTACGGCGTTTCTCATAATCATGTCTTGGTTTCTGGGGCGTAAAACTCCGGAAAGGTATTATTTATAGTCAATGGTGACTTTATGGTATACCTTAGAGGTGTTCCGCGCACGAGGAAGGCCACTAACAATCCGATAAACTAAGCCAATGCATTAACAGCTCATAATTTGGATAGCGCCGCCATTACACGTCAGCCAGACATTGGATCAATGTTCGTGATGCCCCGATCCTCTGCGGAGCGTCCCTCGCTCATCATAAACAGGAACTTCAGAATTCTGGCTAAGATAACCGCAGACGGAATTCAACTTCACAAATGCAACACACACAAAAAAGCGAACTATAACCAGTAACCTTGCGGAAAGTGCATGATTAGTTCTCGGCAGTATCGGCGGATCACCAAGGCCCACGAAACCCGATCAACCAGTCGATTATGAAAAAGAAAAGATAGGGAAAAAATTGGCCGTGTATCTGCTTGCTTCGCTGCAAATGTCGTCGAAAGACGATAGTCTTCTGCCGGCCGTACTACGCTGTCTGAGATATGGACGCCACCTGGCAGCGCCGTCGGGAAACATGAGCTTGTGCAGAATCCCTGGGCAACTGCCAGGTGGCAGCACCAAATCGCCGGCAGAGGCATTTTTCGTGCACAGCGTCGCATTTTTAGCGCAGCCTTGTTAACAAACACTAGGGTCTTTAGTATTTGTTAGGCTGCCGTGTGTATGTATTTTATAGTAAACGAACGCACCACCTAATACTTACGTATTGATGTTGCGCCTCGGATATGCGTAATATTTGCTTTTTCATCGACAATGTTCACCAGTATGAACGCAGCTACCAGTTCTAGATGGCCGGGTGGCTGAATCGTGTGAGGGCAGACAAACAGACAGACCAAAATTTCTGCTTTCAAGTATGCTAAGAAAGACTATCGTCTTTAATAACGTTAAATACTCTAACTACCCTCACGGCCGTACAAATAAACGTTAAGTATTATTGCGGACGTGTACTACACGACATACCGTGGTGTCTTCCGAGGCTCCAAGAAGAATATATATTCATTTATGCAATAATTACTACACTGTATACAGCTAAAAACTACACACGACTTCCCCTGTCTTCCTTGACAGCATTTTCTGATCGTCTGTTAGGACTCCAATTTGTCCACAACCAACACGCGTACTTAAGATACAGATGCACGTCAGAGTGAGGGGGAATACAGTACATCGCCAGCACAGATGCCGCAAACGAAGTGCGCATTACTGTCCAATTCCCGAGTTCAAATAATTGTGTTCTCGGGTTTTCAAATTCTGTGGACGCCAAATTATAGCGGCCTGCAACACGAGTCCTTCGCAAAGTCAATTCAGATCATTTTGTTTCCGAGAAACTTCAACATACAAAATTGCATCGCTGATATGTTGTCACTCTAACAGCCCGTGTCTTCGACTAATAGGGCAAACGTGACACGTGAGCCCCCCCCCCCCCCCTGCCTCACCTGATCAATGCACCACGAAAGGCAATCTCGTTTCGGTGGTGTGACGGATGCACGAGGTCACAGGGTCGCGTCTATGAGCGCCTGGTCAAATTCAACACCGGCAAATTACACGCCCCTCACAGAGACACGCCTCTCACTATCCTCATTTTAGAAAGCGTATCGTTTCCATCCTGCTGCCTCGAATTTGGCAAGCGGCTAATTAAAGCTACCCCGCGAACCATTCGAACGCAACCCTCTCACATAGCGTCAATTTCAATCGTTCTTTTTTTCCCGCCAGCGGCTTCAACCACTATGCGACTGCTCGCCACTCCGATCAACAGGAAAGACCCGGCCCGCCCCCCAATCAGGCGTCAAATACCTTTTTTTCCCCCGTCTGCCGAGGGTTTAGGGGAAGCACGCACCGCACGCGAGAGCTATAGCTCGATTCGCCTTCAGCACTACGAAAGCAGTTTCATCCCTCCAGTAAACACCTTTCGTTCCCTCTCCCGGTTCATCCTCCTCTTCATTCCCCACGACGAGACCTCACCGTTCCCCCCTGTTCCCCTTTTCCCCTACCGACCGGTCTTTCACGTGTTCTTTTTTTCCCGCAAATAAGAGGGGGTGGATCGTTTGTTCAATCGATCTTTCCGGAGGCGGCGCTAGTCGGCGGCAAACCCGAAGACTGTAATTAAGCATCCCCGGCGCGTGAGCCACGGTGAAAAGGTCGCCAGGCCGTTTCAACAGTTTCACCCAATTGTAACCCCTCTCTTCACGAAAAAAACCCTTTCCCCCGAACGACCTGTTCCAATCCTCTGATTAAACCGAAGGATCCTTTCCCTCTAACGTCGCTTGCAATCTTCGTCGGTTTGAACGAGAAACTCCTCCAAAGAAAAGAAAAGAAAAGAAAGAAAGAAAGAAAGAGAGAAAGAAAGAAAGAAAGAAAGAAAGAAAGAAAGAAAGAAAGAAAGAAAGAAAGAAAGAAAGAAAGAAAGAGAACGGCCGATTCAAGAGACGTTGCTACCCTTCTTCCCCAATTTCTTGGCTTTCGCTGAAAAAGAAAACGCAGCATCATCGGTTTCCCACCGATTTAGCTGCTTCCTCCGACACCTGCGATCAAATTCGAGGCAAAGCGCACCGTTCCAGTTTCTGATCTCCATCGCCGTTTTCTTGGCTCTCGCTCTCACGTCAAGGAACGGAATTATTCAGCAGCGATCGCCTGACACACGCAATTCAAACAGAATCAAACAAACAAACAGACAAAAAAAGAAGGAATTCATATATCTACGTACGAATCGAGAAAGCGGCGACCGAAAGGAACAATGCAACCGAATTATTCAGAGGCTATGGTCTCTCTGCAAGACATCTAAGAGCGCAGCAAACAATAAACGCACGTGGAAAGAATTCGTCGATCTTTGACTGAATCGTGAAAAGAACGACTGAATGAACAAGCTGACGAAGAAAGTAGAAAATGAAAGAGAGATCACGCGGATGAACGAACTATGGAACGAACCAACTAAGCGACTAACAAACGAACCAAAGAACCAAACGAAAGACGGAACAAAGCAAAGAAGTGATACAAACGGACGCGTTAGCGCATAAATTACGCTACCGTCACAGTGCTGGGATTTCAGTTTCGCCAACACCCGCTGAACTTGTTCGATTTTCCGAACTTCCTTTCGTGGCTTGATTCGTGTTTTTTTTATGTGTTTATTATTTCTGCGGTAAGCCACCGGAAACTTCGCGCACACTCGGCGCCGCAGTTGTCCCGGGTCTGAGGATCTCTGATCTCGACGCTTGGCATGATTTATTTTTTTTTCTCCCCTTCTTTAGGGCTTTTCCGTCGCGTCTTTTGCGTCCTCGGACTTCCTCTAGCGGTCGAGTCATGCGGGTGTTGTGAGGCAGGAGAAATGTGGGCGTAGAGGTTTGTCGATCGATCTGAGCGTTGATCAATCCATTGCGGACAGGCGTGACGAGGGATAAACGTCGGGAAGCGAAGCGGATGATGATCGAAGGTCTCGATTGGTGTAGACACAAAACAACAGAGCAGCACCGTCATGAGTTACGCCGGAAGGCGAAAAGCGAGGAACTTTTTGGCCCCGGGAGCAACGAGGCATCGTGTCATGTCGGCAGCGAAGATAAAAAGCAAAAAAAAAAAGAAGCTGGAAGTTGAAAAGCATCAGTCGTGATGGAACTTATCCGTTTTTTTTTTATGTTCGTCTAGTGGTCTTAGCATCGCAGCTGTTTGTGCAAGTGAAACAGAATGATCAGCAGTGTCAATGTAACGCTGGGTGCCCAAAGTGAGACAGTTTTTCGGCAACATCACGAAATTCCGATAGTTGACTTCAACATATAAACCATCGTGCCGCACTCCAAAGAATGTCACTCATTCCAATGCGGAAAAAAAGTTATTCTTTCGTGTATGCGTACTTCTATTCGGAGGTGACATGAAATACATTTAGTAAGAACAAGATGTCTGTGATGACAACGAAACGTTGTACTTGTAGGAGCGACAGTCCGGGGAATCAGGAGATTAACAAGATTTCATTGGTTGATGGGTTTCTGGAGTTTAACGCCCCCACGACCCGATTACGAGAGAAGCCTAGTGGCGGGCTCCGGAATTTCGACCACGTGGGGTCCTCTAAGGTGCGCTGACATCGGAATGCACACGGGCATGGGGCATTTCACTCTCATCGAAACGGGGCAGCTGCGCCTGGAAGCCAATCCTGTGATCTTCGAGTCAGCTATCAAGTGTCATAGCCCTTACAATACCGCGGCGGGTGAGTGAAGATCGATGCCACGTAAATCTACGAAAGGACAAACTGACTTTGGCAGGACTACAATAGGAATTGTGAGCGTAACCTTGAACAATGTGGCTTCCCTCCTCCAGAAACTTCGTAGTACGTGTAGCACTCGGGTGCCTTCCTTCGATTTGAGCTGGCTATCACCAGCTGGATACATATAAACTTGAATCTGTACGAAGATTCCGCCACCAATTCAGATCAGTTCGAGTGAGTGTGAGTGCACGACACGAACAAGGGTGCAGGGATGTAGCTGTAGCTTTCACGTCAACGAAGAAAGCAACTGATATCTGTTGGAGGCTGTTCCTTTTGGCGACAGGCCAATAAAGCTGTCGGTATAGGAACGGCCACAGAGATGACCTGCCATGGGAGCAGGGTAACCGCTTCAGCGTGTGATGACAAACGCACGCTCGCTAACCGCTGTGGTCTTCAATAAAGAGATAACACACACACACACACACACAAAGAGGGATGCGAAAAGCCGGGACCGCATTCACAACGCTTCCCTGTTTTGAGTGCTTCTTGCGATTGGTGGGATGCCTTCTTTAATAATATGTTCAGCATTAGGATTGGGTGAAACAATCTGTTAAAAGCATTTTTATTGTAAAATGGTTTTGTAAATACAGTCCTTGTTCTTCAGGGTGGTTGCCCTTTTTTCTTCCACTCCCCTCTTCCACCGCCTCTTGACTTCCTCTTACTCTTTAAACGTTTCGGTATAGCTGTCTTTAGTCGTGAGATAGCTAACGTGCACTGCGACCCAAATTGATTATCCTTCCAAGAATCCCTCTCGTCCCTTCTGAAACACCTTACGAGAAGATATGGAGTGATGTGCATGTAACGAAGACGAAATGGAATTTGCGCCGTTTTGATTTCGGCAACGCAGATTACATAAACCTACCCCGTCTAACCACACATCCAGCAGTACAAACCAAACAGCAATCTATCTGTCCGTCTGTCACTACATTTCTCCTCGTGAATTTAACATCCGTGGAATCTCATGGCATCCTGACATATTGCGGTCACGTCAGCAAACTAAAAATTTGTAAGGCGCGCATTCGCACCTTATTGGTGAACTTCAAGAGGGCCCGTACCGCAAAACGGAATACGTAATACGGTTATCATTCTGATTGGTCACTTATCTCTGTCAAGGCAGGACTGACCAATCAGGAATTCTGGATTGGTCAGGGACTGGTAAATTCTGTCCATACAGAGAGAATTGACCAATCAGGGAGCACAAGCACTGAAGAATATTCCATAATCCATGGAACGGCAGAGACCCCCTTACGTAAGATGTCACATGAACGACGTACATGATCCATTCCCCAATTTCTCAGAAATTCCTCGACCTGCAAATATGAGTTTATGCTTTTTGATATACACTAACAGGGTCAAAGGCAACGCCGCTCGGCGTCCTAGTGCACACCTTTTATTATGTATACAAACCCTATTATTTACACGCCCGATGCATCCGCAAGGGTTCGCGGAAGCCTTCATTCATCGAAATAATCCACCTACGTTAAAAGGAAAATGAAGATAAAGGAAGCGTGGCGAACCTGTTTTGAGAAGCGCACGACCAGAATAGAAACCTCTTATAAAAGAATAGACGATGCGAGAAACGCCGTAACGAAATTGTACTTCTCTTTCTTTTTCTGTCGAGGTTCAAAGATAGCAGCATTAAAAGCAACACCACTCACCGTGGATACGCGGACCTTCCCACAATATCCTTTGATGATATCCTTTCTCCAAAACGCCGTGCTCGTGCCCTCCATCCCCGAACAAGCTTTGATCTCTGCCAGCAGACCTGTTGCGAGCCGTTCTTATAGAGCGAAGCATATAATCAAGTAAAAGAAGTGGGACACGTGCTATGCTCAGCTTCAAGATATAGCGCAGCGGGTATCGTTGAACATGGATCTTTTCTTTTGTTTCGAAAAAAGCTGGCCTTTTGAATGAGCACTCCAGATACTGCACTTTCTATTCCTTTCTTCTTTTCTCTCTTTTCCTTGGCATGCGATATGTAATTTCTGTAATGGCTCTCCGGCCGGTTGATAGCGCTGCTTGGTATAGATACATTAAAAGCGCTTCTTTTAGGGCGAGTTGAAATTGTATACTTGTTCAGCTGCGCTTTCGAATGTACGTGGTCAAGCGAAAGTAGAAGGAAGGGAAAATGGAAGCGCGGCTGCTTTTTGCTCTCTGTGCCTTGCTTTGTTGGAATCTTCACGGAAGCAGCCCGTATTCCTGAAAACGTCTTGGGCTATAATTGTTCCCTAGGGAAAAAATTTCTTCGGTCAATCTTGATACCGGGCATATCATTAAGAAGATCCCACCGGATGATGGCGAAAAAACACTTATACGAAAGGGAGCTTTGTGACGTCGGCCCCTGAACCACAATGACATTCTTTCAGAAAGTTCACGACTGTCTTGTAAAAATATCGAGCTCACTATGTGAGTCTTGGCAACGCTGCCATCAGACTTCACTCTCTTGCACTCGTGCCCTCAGCCCACTCCTACATAAAGGCGGGTATGCGGCACGGAAATCTGGTATGTGCCAACAGCGCACAATATGGCATAGTCATGCATAGAAAGCGCGTTTCGTTAACCTCTCTGCCTTTCCTATCTATCTCTCTCACACACAGCATAACATAACAAGCTGATGTGAAAGGGAAACAAAGAGCACTGTTGTGAGAGTGAGGAGGGAGAAAATGAGGACGGGGAGAGGGTAATGCATGGCATAGCCTTGTATAGTATAGTTTATTCACTATAGTAAGTGTGTATGGGCCAAGCAGCTCTTCAAGCAGCATAGTATACATATTATAGTATGGCAATGGGGTGCAAAATAAAGGTTATCAAAGAGCACTGTTGTGAGAGTGAGGAGGGAGAAAATGAGGACGGGGAGAGGGTAATGCATGGCATAGCCTTGTATAGTATAGTTTATTCACTATAGTAAGTGTGTATGGGCCAAGCAGCTCTTCAAGCAGCATAGTATACATATTATAGTATGGCAATGGGGTGCAAAATAAAGGTTATGGTGAAGAGTTGTGTTGCGAGCCAACGGAGGAACGAAAGGAACAGGGTAAGGCCTTTCACGGTTTTTATTTATTTATTTATTTATTTATTTATTTATTTATTTATTTATTTATTTATTTATTTAAGTCCTCTTAATGTCATCACTGCGTTACAAAGAGCTGTGGGGTTACAAGTTCATGAGGGCTTGCTGCACATTTGATTGATATATTTCTGGGGTATAACGTCCAAAAAAACCTCGATATGATTGTGAAGGCTCCGGAAATTTCGACCACCTGGGGATAGTTAATGGGCACTAACATCACACAGATACACGGGCCTCAACATTTCGCCTCCATGGAAATGCAGCCGTCGCAGACAGGATTCCATACCGCGACCTTCGGATCAGCAGCCGACAAGGAATCAATAAATGCTTAAGTTCTCGCATACATAATTTGAGAATGTCGAGCTGAATACAAACAGAGGTACCTGTTAAATGAGGCCCTCATTAGAAGGTCTTTTATACGTCTTTCCTCAAAATGCGTGTTGTGAGAGTGTGACCCCATATATTACGTCATACAATGGAATACGTGAAGTAGGCTTTTGCGTCCAAGCCTGGCGCATGTTTAACACAAGCCGTTAATTTCTTTTATGCGAGCATGTCAACCTAATTCCGGCGCGATCTCCTGACCTTGGGATTACCTAGTGCATATGTTATCCTTGAAAATTATGTTCTTGCAAAATTAAAACAACTTGAGTCCGCCGGCTCAAATCAGAGTTGCTGTCAGAAGAGTTGGTTGAGAACCACATAAAAAATATTCAGTGCAAATAAATAAAAAAGAAACAGCTAATAAGAGCCCGAGGCAATAGATAACGTGCAATAAAGCAATGGGAAGGCCGAGCTAGTGGCTAGGGATATATTGTAAAATAGCGCAAAAGGAGACATGGTGCAAAATAGGTACAAAAATAAACACGCGATGCTGGCGCTTCGTTTAGCGACTGTGCCGTTTTCCTCATTTGTGCCGAGTCTACCTTTCCGCTGTTTGACGACGTGCTGAAAATGGTACCTAAATAGCACTTACAGTTTGTACTCGCCCAGCGTAATCCGCTTCTTTTCCCTTAAATACACCATTCATTCCTCACGTTAAATAATGTATGATGTCGATCGCAGTCTTAACTTGTCGATCCAGTCGAGTTAGCACTGTTAGCGACAGCTACAAAGAATAAAAATAAATAAAGGTGAGGAGCAGATTCCTTTTAGGAACGGCGAAGTTCGAAGTTCGCAGCGCCCAAAAGTTACCACAAGAGTGTCGCTGCGGAATGGCGACAGAGGTGGATTAAGCAGAAAATCAGCTTGTGCCGTGACTTCTACCGTGCCTCCCGGATTACCTCGATCTCGGGGTGTACAACTCCAAAGAGCGGAACAAGAGAAAACTTCCTGAACGACTTCAGCAAAACACAAATCACCCGCATGCCTGAACTCGACGAGAATAGAAAGAACGCATTAGACTGTACTCGCGGCTCACTCTCCAAATCTGATCAGGACACGTGGAATCCCTACTAATCCCTAATTCCCTGCTTCGGCATTCTGTAGCAGGGAAAGCAACGCCCACGCGTCACCAGTCTAGCCGCCATTCATCCGCGTACAGTTTTACTTTCTCGTTCACCGATATACGCTGCAACAAGTGCCCTTCCGCCACACCCTCACAAAAACGCCATATATGGCGATAACGTGAATTGGGCAAATGTGGCTATATATGGCCCGTGCACTGTATGTGGCCGTATTTGCCCAAATAGTGATAGAAAGGTATGTGGCAATGAAAGAACAACACGAGGAATGCCATGTAAGACTATGATGCATATTGGGCGAATATGGTCAAGTACGGACACGTGCCAGATATGCATATATGGTTATATGCATATCTGGCTATATACGGCACGTGTCCGTATTTGGCCGTATTTGACTAATACGCATCACAGTCTTACATGGCATTCCTCGTGTTGGTCTTTCATTGCCACATACCTTTCTATCACGATTTGGACAAATACGGCCACATACGTGCACGTGCCATATATAGCCACATTTTCCCGATTCCTGTTATCGCCATATATGGCATTCTTCTAAGGACAGCGTCGCCGTACTCGCTTCAAACATGGTGCAGCTACAAACAAGCTTTGTAGCCGGCATCGGAAAAAAACTTTGGTTTCAATTTGCCAAATCCGATGTGCTACACTCAAAGAGAGGACAGCTTCCGAGTAAAAAGCACCTGCACCATGGTTATGATCGCGGTTAAATTTCAGATGCCTTTTTCTACCGCCGACGGCATGATGCCGATCTGTTCTTGAGACCAGATATCCAGAGAGAAAGAGAAATAGAGAACTTTAATTAGCAAATAGGTCCGGCGATTTGGGCCACAAGCACCCCAGCCTAGGTGACGGCCTCGAGCCCTTGGACACGGGCAGCTTCCTCGGCGTGTCGGACGGCCCAGAGTTGATCGGCGAGGTTGTTGCTGAGCAGAGACGCCTCCCATCGCGCCCTGCGGTTAGGGACTGCCATGGCTACCCCGTTCCTAATAAGGGACTCCTGCTCTACGCTCCCTGTGCATGCCCTTAGCATGTGCTGAAGTGTCGCTATGGCTCCGCACACTTTACACGTGTCAGACGAATAAATGTCACTCTGATTTTTTTTTTTTGCAGATCTTATGGAAACTTAACGATGCTGCACAGTGTGGTGTTATTAATAATTCTACCGTCTTTCATTGCCACGATCCACCAAAGTCACCGTCATAAATGTTGTCTTTGTGGGAGGTACTATGAGAACACTGCTGGTGATGTAGTGTCCCACGAAGTGCAGCGGTAATTCGGTTTAGCCAGTCCCGCCCTTTCATGTATCCGAGTCTGGTGGTGTCTGGTTGATGGCGACGGTAATAGCGCAAGGAAATCACAACAGATACACATGGTACGCGTCTTCTCCGAACCAGAGACGACACCTTCTGTGTTCATACATTATGAATCGCTGCTCTTTTCCTATTCCTATTAAGGGTAGTCGGCTGGACAAACGAGCATGAGCGAGCGGGACGGGTCAGGCCGCAGTAATAGTGCATTCAGTGAGGCACACATCATCGATCATGTTCCTGTTGTGTGCAGCGCAAGAGCCATCATTATGGTGGTCGTTTCGGAGTACCGTGGTACGGGCAATCGTGGAATTTTCAATAGGTCTGCAGCTAAGTACCAATAAATCGCTGAAGGCTCTTAGTCACATGTTATGCACACGAACAACGTTAAGGTGTGTTTCCTGCAAGCTCTTTAAAGGTCACCAAGCAGAACTTTTCCTGTGGCCTCAAGAGTAAAGTCTGTGCCCATCAGTTACTGGCGGCTCCGTTTCTATTAGCCCTCTTTACACGTAAACATTTTTCAACCATTCCAGATGCTTTAAACAAACGCGAGTTCGTGAAAGGGTAAAACTGTAAATAAAATAACAATTTACTTAACGTGGTCGATACAAGTCCACAAAATCCTCAGTAAATCGGCAAGCTTCATCAATGTGTGTACTATAGGTTTATTTCAGCAAGTTAGAAGGGAAATGGCGGGCTGTTTCACGTGACGTCAGTACGTAGGCTTTCTAGATGGTTTACTTACTCGTTTTCTTTCTTATATATTTTCTACACCGCAAGAGCTTCGGCAACTCTCCACATCTGGTGTACATCGATATGCGTTGGCGGGTACGCGCCTTTATCATACGAGGTAAAGCAGGACTCGTTGCTGGGGGAGTTGCTTCGCTAAATTCTTGCATGAACGTCACACCATTCTTTCTCTTATGCAGGGATGCTATAAATTCTGCCTGCTTTTCCGCAAATATAGCTGCGTGTGCCGCCTTTATTTTCCCCATGAACTTCGCTTCAGTATTGTTGTGCGTCATTTGCACACCAGCTAGTAAAACTACGTTTGATGATGATGCACCGCGGCCACAAGGACCTGCAGCAAGACGATGAAAACGATCAAGCTTCCCCGCAGTGCGCTGGTTGCTGGATGCTGACAACGGCTGGCCCGGCACACAGACTGTGACCTCGCTCCCTTCCTCTCCCTAAACTCCCCACTCTTTGCTCCCGCTTTTACTCTCCCCACTGTCGCCTCGGCGCTTCCACCCGCTGCCGGATCGATGAGTCGTCCCCGGCTCCCGGTCCGGCCCTGCTGCTGCCTCGCAGGGACCCGGGTCCGAGCTCCCCATTCCTTCTCCCCCACCTCCGACTACCCTTCCCTCCTCCTTCGCCATCTCCCAGGCACCACCTCAGCGGCTTGTCGAAACCCGCTAGTGCGTCGCCAGGCGAACCCCGGGGCTAAAAATAGCAACTGGTCCTGATGCCCGCCCCTACTTGCCCGGGACTTTTTAGAGCCAGGCCTCTCGCTTCGGCTGGCGCACTCGCTCGCCCTCTCTTTCTCTCTCTTTCAAGTGCACATACACTCTGTGACCATCGCGTACCATTTAGTAGCGCGCAGAGACTCGTCCAGTCTTGAATAGCAGGGAAGTATTCCAGCAGAGCGTGCGTAACTGATTGCTGCTCGCGTTAGCGCAAAATAGCCTTCTCTTGAGTGTAGCGAGACACCGCGTGTTGCTGAATAGACCTTTATTTGCAATTTGTAGTGGGAAGCACGAGATTTCTGTGGCTGTGCGCTCATTACCATGTGCGCTAATTGCATTACTATGCGGGAGTGGGTGTCACGTGAACATATTTTTTTTCTACTTTTAACTTTGTGCAGAGGTTTAACAAAAAAAATTAAGGTGAACATGTTAGCACAAAGTGAGTCCCTCGGAACGGGCCTCGAAACACTCCCATGCAGCGTATCTCTTGAATGCTATTCGAGGTTGTTGAAGGTGCAGTGAAGAATAGCAACGAAATGTTAAAGGGGCAAGCAAAAAAAAAGGAATAAAGAAAGAAAACACAGAAGGGAAATGACCGCTGCAGGAATCCTTTCTCTACCCTTCTGGCGCGTTTAGCCGAACTTCTTTTCTATTCTCCGTGCATTAACCAGAATTTGCGATACAAACTAGCCGAATCTTCATCCGTTCCTCAATATTACGCTGCGCGCTTTTACAAATCTTTGTACATCAACGCGCGACATTCAGTGAATGCTTTATCTGGGAAATGAACGCGAGAGGCACAAAAAAAATAGCCCCAAGAGACTCGCGACGACGTGCCATTTTGTTCCTTTGAATCCTTTTTCACAAGAGTGTGAATATGTCTCTGAATTCATGAGCCTTGTGACGTGCTTGTCTAGTCGGGCATTTACCGTTGTTACACATGAATCTCGAATAGTATTAACAGGTGGGGTGTGATGTGCAAAAACCATTGTACGATTGATGACTCATTTGTGGGTTTTAACATCTCAAAATCAGCTCTGATTATGAGAGACGCCGTAGTGGAAGGCTCCAGCAATTTCGACCACCTGGAGTTCTTGAACGTGCGCTGACATCGCACAGCACACGCGCCTCAACATTTCGCCTGCATAGAAATGCGGCCGCTGCGGCCGGGATTCGATCCCGCGACCCTTGGATCAGCAGCCCAGTACCATAACCACTAGACCACCGTGGCGGGGCACCATTGTATGATTATGAAGTACGCTGCTGCGGAGGTCACCAGGAATTTTGACGATCTGGCGTTCTTCGACGTTTCCTGACATCGCACAGTACAATGGACTCGAGTATTTTTTATTCCAACGAAATCGCGACCGCCGCGATCTTCAAAAACTCCCGTCTATTTGTTATGGAGGGAAACACCATAACCTCAAAGCCACAGCGTGCACAAGGTCGAGGATTTCACATGATAATTATTAAGATGGCGTCAGAATTGGTATTACAATTAGGAAAGGACCCGTCGTCGTAGCATTGTGGCTGAGTTGCATCGCTGCCAAGTTTCAAGAGGCCTATTTGAACACAGACCACGGTGGCCGAACATCGGCTCAGGACCAAACGCTCAAATACCTAGATGTCGGGATAGATTATGGGTTACGTTTAGGAGCACCGCCAAGCGAAAAGAAACCCAGAGTTCTGTACAACGGTGGGCCTAATTAACGTAAGACGAACCTTGCGAATATATCCCCGAAGGCCTACCATTTTGACAGAGCGAGGAGCATCTCAAGCCTTTGCTGTAGGGGACCCTCAGTAGATGTGATCTGCGAACAAGCACAACAAGAAGACCACGCGGCAGCAATCTTGCTAACCAAGATCGAAGAGACCGCGTGGTGCAATTACGATATTTGGCACTTGAAACATATCAACCCCTAGGCTTGACCTCTATAAGTAGCTTGAATTTGGCACCATATTAGCCGCCACATGACATACCTCACCGTCGAGAAGCTACGTGCACATGGCAAGTGACAGACCCAAAGGTGTGTATGGAATCGATAGCAGCGCTTATCCGGTGAAGAACTGCCACCAGTGGGGCAGAGTGCTGCACGCCCACCTATGTACCCATATTGCAGCCAAGGAGTTTTCATTGGTTTGTGGGGTTTAACGTCCCAAAACCACTTCTGATTATGAGAGACGCCGTAGTGGACGTCTCCGGAAATTACGACCACCTTGGGTTCTTCAATGTGCACTGGCATCGCACAGCACACGGGCCTCAACATTTCGCCTCCATAGAAATGCAGCCGCCGCGGCCGGAATTCGATCCCGCGACATTCGGATCAGCAGCCGAGTGCCATAACCACTAGACCACCGTGGAAGGGCGCCAAGGAGTTTTAACCTCCTCGATATCAGGAGACACCTTGTTTAGATTCAAGTTCAATGTGAAGGTGTCTCTGTAGCTTCTGCGCAGAACTTAGTGCTTCCCTCATGCGTCCTGATCAGCACGCATGACTTACGTTAAATGTCTATTGGAGAACGCTGGAAATGCGTCATTGAGGGCTGAACGCTCACTCTGTATCATCTTCGACGTCGTCGTCGTCATGATCATCATCACCACATTATTATCACCATTAGCAGGCCCTAGATCTGCTGTGCAGAAGTCCCTCCCATGTTTCTGTCCTGCGCTAACTGTGCCCAGGATATGGCCGCGACTTAGTCTCATCCGCCCATCTGATACGTGACCCTGTGCCATGCTTGCATTCCCTTCCTGGGATCGACACTAGGTTCCCTGAAAGGGGCACTGACAAAAAATTTCGCTGGCGAGATAGCCCACGGGAACGCTTACATTGTGTGTGTGTGTGTGTGTGTGTGTGTGTGTGTGTGTGTGTGTGTGTGTGTGTGTGTGTGTGTGTGTGTGTGTGTGTGTGTGTGTGTGTGTGTGTGTGTGTGTGTGTGTGTGTGTGTGTGTGTGTGTGCGCGCACGCGGACTTTCTCACAACGGTTCCAAACTTGCGTCGCACGATGATACTGTTTCAAAATGACCAACAAATTCCAACGAAGGTTAAAACTGCCACAACACACTTCGGGAATATATATTGCAGGACTGAACCATCGCAGGCCCGCTATAAGCACCACTTTAGGGCGGACATTCACAACTGTCATCTGGACCTCTACTGAGCACACGTTCGCGATACAAACGGTACCGCTTCCAAGAGGGGCGGCAGCGACATTGTGGTCAGCATCATATATATTTGCAGCACTGTCATAACAGGCGCTGGCCACTCGCTGCCACAAGCACATGCACTAAAGGGTGAAAAACGACGCAAACACGCGCGTCTCTCCGGTGGCTCACTGCCATTCGTTTCAGCCGCATCGTAGATCTGCTGTCCACGCCGTTGTTTTTCAGAACTTGCACCCATACTTCCGGGAAACAAGTCAACTACACAAAAGCGAAACGGGCATTTGTATGGTAGATATGGGGATGGCACTAATGATGTAACACAGAAAGGTTTTTTCACCGTGTGCACTGTGGCAAAGTTCTCTTACCGCATTGCAATGCGACATATAAGCAAGGAGTAATTAGTGCACTGTGTATCAGTGGGGCTGCTACAAAGAGGCCAAGCGTGGTGCTTATTGATTTCTGTTACGCTCTAACATCGCGATATACATACGAAAAAAAAAACACTATTGTTAGATACATAAAAGTGAGTGTTCTAAATTTACAAGGATGTTAGTTTATTAAAATAGGTGAAAAAGAACAATGCACTAAGGCGTACTACACTACTAAGGCATACTATTACTACTAAGGCATACAATGTACTAAGACATGATATTGGTCACGTGAAGGAATGGTCATAGTCACTTTCAGAGCTCAGTATTGTCAGAACTGTGAGAATTATTGAGAATTGTGAGAACTATTGTGAATATTGAGAATTGTGAGAATACGCTGGGCAACCTTTAGGCTAAAGAAACTAATATTTAGCGTGATTTCTTGCTTTTTTACATTCGAAAAAGCTAAACTAAGATACACCTTATCAGTTTTCGCTCCATGATCCGAGCAACCTCATTTCCAAAGGCCTAATTGGACGATTCATAGAAAAAGACTACATCGCGATCTCATTGTTTATTTCGTAAAGCAGCGCGAACACGAAAAATGCCTATTGTCGAGGCCGAACTACGTCTCTGCGGGTTGTTCCCAACAAAAACAACAAGTAGGGAATTCTGGGTATAGATAACGATTCCCACTGACGTCACTGAGATACGCAAGGCAAGTTATTGCCCGATCACTGTGCCCTGCGAACGCGCACAGAGAAACTGACTTCCCCGCAATTTCCAGAGCTAATTAGAGATATATATTTTCTTTATACGTTTCCTTTTGTTCACATGACCGAAGAGAACCGTCGGCGTAGCGAATCCAGGCACTGCATTTTGCCTCTGACTTTGATACTTACGCAATAAAAGCAGACGGGGCAATTAATGCCGACGCTGGGAAAAGCCATTTCCGAACCTCTTTGATCCACTCAACTTAACGGCCTTGATTGTTCCGAAGCCCGACCGTGCACGAACCGAACAATGGCGGTCATCAAATCTGCCTAATCACGCGTTCGTGTCACGACCGAAGCTGGCCACATTTGCTTCGTTCCGAAATCACCGCCCACTTGCGATTCAAGTACAGTTGGCGGTACGTTCAACGCTAATTCGGGATCATCGGACGGTGCCCTCAAAACTTTGGCTTGATATATTAACGCTGTTGTCGTTATTACTTTCATTGTTTCCTTTAGTACAACTGACGACCGAGTGCGAGGGTCCGAGTTTATTCAACCTCTTAGTTCAATTGGCCCAGCGCAAAGGTTCGGCCTGGGCTCAAAGCTTACAGAGTGTGTGCGTGGGCTTCGCTTCGCGAATTGCGAACGTGGACTTACCGCTGTGATTTCGTCCCATTACTGTGTGTTTGTTACTTGCTCGTCGACCTGGGGAGTCCATGTGCCGTACAGGGCAATGACTTTGCCACTATCTAAATGAAAACAGAAAACAAAGCGGGAAGGTCATAGTTACTACAGCGTCGTAGGCAACGTGGCTGGTCGTGAAGTAAACTTAAAAAAACAAACATTAAAAAAAGCAAAGGAACGTTCTTGAATCGCTTGTGGAAAACTGAAGTGAGGACCAGGTCACCAGGCCGGTTGATTACCAAACGTGCGTGCATTACAGAGTCGCGTGGACGAAGAATTTTGCAGCGGTGGACCTATTTCACCATCACAGTTTCAGCACTGTTCATCCTTTTGCACAGGTCGGAAGGGCGCTTATTTTTTTTTTTCTTCGCCACTACACGCCTTCACCCCACACCCCTGAACTGTACAGCTTCAAGCACTCTCTGTAACGGTGTTGAGATTGACACACTGGCAGAGCAGCTTTTTCCCAGAAAGATATAAGGCAGCGTGATCAAAAAAAAAGCAAAGACTCGTTTATGTATGGCACCGAAGGCATTCTTCTCAAGCACGCGTTGTCTTGGTTCGAGACACTCATACATCGTTTAAGGGATTTTTTTTTTCTCGGCACTTCAGCCACCATCAGACATACTTGGCGCATAACCCTTCTCATCACTTACCAGACACCAGCCGGCGTAAAAGTGTTGCTTTGGGTCAAAGAAAAAAAAACAGCATTTTAGAGAGAAAAGCCGCAAATGTTGACCAATCTGGGCTTGCTCGAACTTGTGTCGTACACTATCATAAACGTCATACCACAAAGCGCACGAAGAAGAGGCCAGTGTGGCAACTATTTGCTGCGTGGAGCCGTGCAACGCAACTTTTATTTTTCTTGAAGAGAAGTAAATAAACAAACATCGCATTGCGCTTCAGCAGGCAAATATTTGTCGTGGCTCATCGTTCACGACACAAAAATATAAAAACAGACGTGAAATTTTTACCGGAGGCTCACTGGGCGCATGGCAACATTGAACGAAGAAACGACCTGCTAGCTCTGTTGTGTAGGTGGTCATCTTGAAGTGTGCGCGCCACTCCTAGCATATACACTCTGCTTTCTTCGAAAACGTACAACCCTACCACTTTCCGTAAGTTAATATCTACTCTACAAAAAAGGATAAAGTAAGCGATCTCAGAACATTCTTACAATGACAAAAAAAAAACATTGTTTGCCCTACTGCCTTGGTTGTCCCGGTCTTGCGGTTGTAGTGCCAAAGACGGTTCCAGCGTACTATCACTTCTCAAAATGCCGCATGACTCTATGGCAAAATGGCCTTCCTTGATACAAACGTTAAGCTTTTGCATTTTTTGGGGTGCCTCTGTCGTACACTTCCATGGTATGTCTCTTTTTCCCGTTTTCAGCAAAGGAATTTCGGCGACATGCCGACGTTGATATCTGTCGCTGTTGGTGGGGGAATGAGTTGCAGCAGCTCAAAGTTTTGTGCCTTATTCTGCATCGTGCAAGAAAGGAAAAAAAGGGAGGGGCACAGCACAACTTGTAAAAATCCAATTGCCAAACCGCGAAGTTTGTTCGCGTTGATTACAAGCATCACACATGGACGGGAAGGAGTTAGAGCGGAAACTTTCTGCCCGATAATTGCTGTCATGGGCAAAACTGTCGCGGTTGCTGCCATCCCTGATCGATATTTAAAACGCCGACGCGAAGCGCGAGCGTCTGCGACGCTCGTAGCGATAGTCGTGATGCAACTTACGGGCACAACCATTTGCCGATGGCTTTGTCGTTGGGCGTTGCGCCGCATGCAGTATAGCGCGATCAAAGCTCAATCTCCAAAATGTCAGTTCGATTTCAAAGGACGCGAGTAAAGCCATTTGAGTTTTGTCGTTACTGCGGCCTCCGGACTCTTCGGCAAGGATTTCTATAGAATTAATTAGCCATCGCATATTTTCTTAAAAAGTTCTGTGTAGCCGTTAACGTCCTCGTTTAACAAGTTTTCGAAATGGCGAAAGAAATTTGCCCCTGACATTGCGACAAAAGTTGATTGGGCCCGTGCCATATTGTAGAATTTTGAATTTGCCGCTTGCGGCATAAAGTGGAACAAGAAACTTGCATTAACAAAGAGGCACTGTCGTTGACTGATTTGATTGATTTGTGGGGTTTAACATCCCAAAACCAGCTCTGATTATGAGAGACGCCGTAGTGGAGGTCTCCGGAAATTTCGACCACCTGGGGCTCTTTAACGTGCACTGACATCGCACAGCACGCGGGCCTCAACATTTCGCCTCCATCGAAATGCAGCCGCCGCGGCCTGGATTCGATCCCGCGGCCTTCGGATCAGCAGCTCAGTGCCATAACCACTAGACCACCGTGGTAGGGCAGGGAATGTCGTTAAGGGCCTTAATAATTTTTTTTCGATCTGAAAACTAAGTTATGGCAACGGTGGCATTTGTGAGATTCCGTGAGATTCATGTTGCATACCATACAAAAGAGTGACTGACTCTGACATTGTGCTATGAGCTGCCTTTCTCTCTCTGTCTCTCTCTCTCCTCTAGCTTTTAGTCTGCTCCAAACCTTTCCCCTTGTGTGGGGTAGCATACCTGTTTCCCCGAACTGTTTACCCTCCGTACCTTTACCTCTATCTTGCTTCATTCCATCCTCCGAAAGAACGTTTGTTCACTTTTAAGAATTTGTCATGAATACTTTTCAGTGACCGCCATAAAGGGGCCCTGCATCTGTTTTTGAACATAGAAAACAGTCGCCGAACAGTCATGGAAGCTCCTGAAGGACATATTGCAGCACTAAATCACACACATTAGAAGAGCACGTGTATAAAACAAGACAGGCGCTGTACTGACAACTTCTTTCACAGAATGGGAAGGTGCAGAGTAAAGTTGAGTAATGTAGTCAGTACAGTACCTGCTTATGAACAAAGTCTACACTCTATGAATAAAATAATGAGTGCAGCGTCTGTTTTGTTTTTTTTATGTGTGTTCTTATAACATATGTGTGTGCTTCAGAGGTTCAATATACCCTTCAGTAAACAACATCTTCTGTTAATGTGGAGTGCAAATATTCTTACACTACACGCGCGACGGCATTTGCAATTTGGTTTCAATTACACCCCGAAGCCGCGTGCTCCTCATTCAAGAAATGACGTCACGAGAAGCAGGGGCTATGTCGCATGAGTCACAACTAACACTAATTATTTCACAAACGAGAAAACATCCTGAGTAATGCGTTATCTGTTCGTTTTAAGTTCAGCAAATATAAAGCACAACGTATCATTCTATACGAAAGGTACCACCGAAAGTCAAGCAACGTATAGTCCGCAGGCCCACAACGTCGTTTGTTAAAAGAGGGGCAGGCGGTTTCCAGCGGAATTTAAAAACCAAATTGCAATTCATTTTCCAATAATAACAGCGGAACAAGACGAGGACACAGAAAGGACACAACACGGCCGCTGACAAGGAGGCTCGCTACTTGGAATTCAGCCTGCCGCATTGACTTGTATGACAATCTGCACTGTCATGTAATTTGCTTTTTGTTGGCATTTGTTTACATGTTTTGCGCTGGTTGATCTTTTATGTGTTTGCGTTTTGACGCACGTGTCTCTTTTCGGCATAACATGGATGTTTTTATGACCTTGATAACTCTGTCGTGCTGATACAACAGTATTGCCATGTGACAAAGTCCGGGGCTACATATGTTTCGCCACGTATCTTCCGATAAACTTTTAGTTGTGAGTCAGCGGCCGTGTTGTATTCTTTCTGTGTCCTCGTCTTTGTTCCGTTGTTATTCGTGGAAAATTAACTTCCACCAACTTGTCCAAGTATCTGTTCTAGTCGAAATTACAAATTCGCTTGTGCATGCAGCGCTGCAGTGATCTCACTCATGCTCTTTATCGTTCGAACCACTGTCTCATCGACGCAAACTAGAGCGTATCAATTCGCTGCACAAGATTGTACACAGTCAAGGTTGCATTCGAGCGTCGATTTCCTATAGTCATTCCGTTGGGCGTGCCATCAACTTAATATTGTTCCGTTTCCGCCATTTGCAAACTGTTTCAAGTATTCTTTTTTTCTTTCAAGTGTCGTCGACATTTGGAGCGGCCTAGATGTTTCTTTGCGGGAAAAACAAAGTGATCAGTTTGTAGAAGAATTGCCCAATTACATTTTGTGGTACTTGTAAAATGCATTGTATGTTGTTTCATCTACTAACCAATGTACCCACTCCTGCTATGTCTGGTCTTCGAGACAGCAGTATTTTTAAATCAAATAAATATGAAATTTTAATGGTATATTCACACGAGCCTGCACGACTGACTCACGCTGTTTCCTTACTACGTTCAGAGGGGCCCTCTAACACTTTTCAAGAGCCCGTTTTTATTAGCGTGCTGCGTAGACTGCAAGAATTACAGCGATAGGAGCCCGCAGACCGAAGTTCTTAGGGCGACAAAGGTCAAAATACAAGCTAAAAATAATAATGTCGACTATCAACACGACTTTCGCGGGGTCAGGTGACTGCATTTCGCTCGCCACGTCCGACATAACGCGCAGCCAATGGAATTGGCTCGAAGCGCCTACGTAGGGGAAGTTCGCACAACATGGTTGCCTGCTCTTTTCATTGTACTGGTGACGCCATTTGCCACAGCAACAAACAACGTGGAGTCTGAACTTGCCGTTCTGCAAACTATCACCTTCTCTGACATTATGAGGTTCACTGCGGAATCACATGAGAGAAAACACGCGCCAGATATCACTGTGCTTTCCGGTGTAATGTCGCGAGCACATCTACTTTTACTTTTCTCCAGTCACGGCCTTTGCACAGTATGCAGTCACTCCCGCCGCAAATAGTTCTGGCGATAGCCACTATACGGGCTGATGCAGTCGACAGCGAGGAGGTTACTTCACTGCACGATTAAAACAGGCTGGACTCGAGGCCGTTTTCAGCAGCCAAGGTTCTTGGGCCCCTGGCCATACGCCTCGATGGCTCAGAAGGCGACGAAGGCGTTGCTGACGTACCTGAAGTCGACAGGTCTCTGCGACCGCCTCTGGAGACTGTACTTGTGCAAGTGTGGGCGTTATTGGGCTCTTCTCTCTCCTCCTCCTCTATTTTTCACTCTATTTAACCCTTTTATCCCTTTCCCCAGCCCAGGGTAGCAAACCGGACGCGCGTTTGGTTAACCTCCCTTCCTTTTCTTATCTCTCTCTCTCTCTCTCTCTCTCTCTCTCTCTCTAGAACATTAAAATCAATTGATATGCGTGGCTTGACGCATGCCGAAACTGCGCCCAGCCATATGTCCGCGCGAACTGGAAATAAAAAAGACGGTTAGCAGAAAAGTGTTAGAGGACTCCTTTAACGGCAGGTCGCTGAGAACTTTCGGAGACATCGCCGCGTCTTATAAAGTTTTTCTTTCTTTGTTTTTTTATCATCATGCACGTAAGCACGTTTTCCTGGTACATGCTGTATTCTGAAAGTGTAGCGGGAAACAGTCCCTGCACGCGAGAGTTTGCCGTTCCTCATTTGTGCCGGCGCGATTACGCGCTCCGGTAAACCCGGGTACGCGTTCATTCGAGGACGGGATTAATTGGCTCATTAATCTGCGTGGCACTCAACAGTGCTGGGTCTCTTGGCGCATGGTGCAAACACTTTACATCTTCCTTTTCGCGGGCACCTGTTTACCCCTAATTGCTTCGCTCACTGCGGTGAAGAAAGGCCGGTGTATAGGCGGGGCGACCATAAATCGTCGATGCTGTACACCTGCAGAGCTAAGGGCGTTCGGGGATGTAACAGATTCCGCGAGGCGGCTTGGAAGCGACAAACGCAGCTGTTCTGAAAAAAAAAAATACGCGTTAGACACTAATAAGGTGACATTTAGGCAAACATTTGCAGTACTGAACCACGTCCATGGCCTTGGACTTTACGATATTACAACCAGGGAAAGGTTGCGAAACACCGCGACGCTTCGGTGATCGCAAAAGTGTGGTGCTATACCGAACTTGCATAGCAGATTCCCTTTGCCCTTTCGACTTAAAATTGTAGTTTCTTTATTCTGGGCCAGGATAAATGCTACAGCCAGACCCCCCCCCCCCCCCGCTTGAAAGAGTCACGAGCGCTTTGCATCGAAAGGTCGTGAGAGGTCGTGAGTGTATGCCTTAGTAAACTTTCTACGTCTCTCCATTGTATCCTAATGCACACAGAGTAGACTAACATTTTGCAACCCGCCGTATATTATATACGGAAGGAAGGAAAACAACGCCAGTCCCATGCGGTAAAATCAGTCGGGCATGGACGCTACGGCCCCTTCTAAGAGCCAAGTGTAAGGGCATGCATGGCCTCCACAAGTCCGTGCCCGAACCAAAGATGCACTTGTATATTAGCTATATTAGCTGATATGCTCTGGCAACGTACTGCCTTTACGTGACAGGGAGTTCATGAAAGAAGAGGACCTGGAGGAAGGCCTTGAAAGTGGCGACCTCTCGGTTCAACTTCGGGCTGTCCAGAAGGTCTGAGAGAAGGCGGAGGGCCACGGCCTTATAGTTCATGCGTGGGAGCGGCCCGCGACTGCTGCGGACTGCTCTTAAAAGTGGGCGTCCCAAAGCTGCTTCTCAAGACCTTACTAAAGTTCTTTGCCTACTTGCCCTAATCTGCATAAACACACCTGCATGGGCATGGGGTCACGTTAACGTGATTGCAAGCGTGCTTGCATACTTGCCATTGATCTACTCGATCGTGAAATCAGCCTCTTAGAAAAAAAAATTGACGGCAGATCCACGAGGTGAATGATGATGAGATTGGGCGAAGCTCCTGGAAGTAATCATCGGTTAAACCGTGAAATTTCTTCCGTTAATTCGCCCGATAAAAATGACGTGAAACGATTGATTAAATGTTTTATCAAACTTTTATGGCTGGTTTCCGTTGTCCTTTCATTATGACCGCTTTGTGGTCGGTGAAATGTAAGCTAAGAGGTTCTTGCACTGGTTGCAGATGAAAACCATTGCTTTACCTGGCGTCTTTCGTTAAGCAGCTGGCGTCTTTTCGTTTTGCTTTAGAAACATCTGGCGTCTTTCGTTAAGCAGCTGGCGTCTTTTCGTTTTGCTTTAGAAACATCTGGCGTCTTTTCGTTTTGCTTTTAGAAAACATCTGGCGTCTTTCGTTGGTTTCTTTCATCAATCAACGGCGATTTGAACAAAATTTTTATTGTTTAATCACGCACAGGAGAAATCTCACCAGGCACTACCTTGGAGGTAAACAATGGCTGCTACTGGGAATGAGAGACAGCAGAAGTCGGCTTTTAACACTTCTACTTCTACTAACGTTTCCTACTGGAACATGCCAATGGCTGCTAATGGGGAATGAGAGACAGAAGAATTCGGCTTTTAGTTAACGCGCACGCTGCGAATTTTTTTTATTGTTCAACAACGCACAGGAGAAACCTCCCACCGGCACCACCTTGGAGGTCAAAGCGTAAGACTGGTTACGCACTACGACTACGACGAGGGACGAACGGGTGCCGCTTTAAGGAGCTTCGCCCCTAAAAAACTGTGACAATTTCATCGGATGTAAGAGGTGCGCGTGCAGCTTTCCGCTGCTGTTGAGTTTGTTCCTTTTTCTCGTAATAAAAACGCCACTCTACTGGAGCAGAGCAAGCGGACTTGGACAAAGATGAAAAAGACGCATTAAATTAATTATCTTCGCACTCGTGTTTAGTGGCTTGATAACGCGATCTCGTGGGCGCTAAGCCCAATTAAAAGCACGTCATTTCCACACATTCTGACAGCCACGGCGTCATCATCATCATTATTATCGGTCTTCCTACGCTCACGAAAGGTGATATGCGTCTCCCTCATTTCCCTGATAAACTCCGCGAGAACTGCGACCATGCGTAATGATATTATTAACGAGATATATATTCAGTCGTTCTTTATTTCGGTCAGTTGGACATAGCACGCACCTCGCCAACTTTGTCGTTGCAGACCGACAAGGGCGTTGTGATTGCTTCGCAGTGGTCTCGGTAGACCATAATAGCACACTCCCATGTTCTGCCTCGGTTAGACAGGTTTCAGCCACGGTGGCCGAGCAAATCACCATCGTTATAGCTATGAAGCATCCATCGTGTCCAAATATATATTCAAAACCTAGCGGTCCACAGCTAGGGCTTTCGCCTCAGGCTAGATCTCGCAGAATCGAGGCAGTGGCCATCATCGGCAGGCGAGCAGGCTGCCGGATTTGACACCATGAAATGGTTCCCGGCCAACATGTTGGGCAACGTACACCCGAATGTTCCCGACGCCAATGAGTTTTCCCATGACTGGATGCGAGGTTTCGCTCACAGTGTCAGTCCCGGCGGATTCGCAGGCGGCGACACATAGGGACTTGCTCCTCACTTTCCACAAGGTCATGACCCATTACCATCCCATCTCGGGGGGCTTTTTTTCACTTCCTCACCTTAAACTGACTCGGCCACAATGTTTCGCCTTCAGGATGCTGCAAAAGGAGACTTTCCATTACGAGGGACAAGTTTAGTCCCTTCTCGTCCAACACCGAATCGCACTGTCTGGACTGCGGAGAGGCGTATTGCCTATTAGCTCATATGCTCTAGCAACGTCCTGCGTTACCTGACACAGAGTTCAAGAAAGAAGAGGGCTGGGAGACAAACCTTGAAAGCGGCGACCTCTCGGTTTAACTTCGGGCTGTCCAGAGGGTCTGAGAAAAGGCGGAGGGCCACGGCCTTAGGCCCGTATTCATAAACCTACCTTATCCTTATCGATTGCTTTCCTTATCTTCCTTGTACCCTTATCATGCTTTGTGAACTAGTAGAATATCTACAAACAAGGCTCATGATACTCTTTCGCACTGATTACCATTCTAGTCCCCTTGACGCGCCCTAATGTCCATGCGTGGGAGCGGCCAGCGACTGCTACGGACACCTATTAAAAGGGGGCGTTCCAAAGCAGCTTCTTTTAAGACCTGAATAAGGTTCCTTGCCTGCCTGCCTGCCCTGACCTGCATGAACATGATGCATGTCTGAATGTGTCTCTCTGTTCCGACGCATGCGCGGCGTAAGTGAACAATCGACTCTGACAATACTGGCAGTAATAACAAAAGGCTTTAGAGTTTATGTAAATGAACTGTAAGCAGAAAGAGAGAAAGAGATGGAGCAGGCAGCCAAGTTAATCAGAAACCGCAATCCGGTTTGCTACCCTCTGGGGAAATTGAGGCGAGATGTTAGACAAATAAAGGAAGTGAAAAAAAAGAACACACAGAAAGAGGTAGCGAGAGAGAAAAGAAAGGAACAAAATAGAAGCGCATACATAGGAAGAGCATTGTATAGTCTGTTTCAGCAGTTCGGTGCAGTACTGTAGAAGCTACAGGCCCCTTCGGCCAATCAGGAGGGCGAACACATGTCAAACGTGTCCTTCCGCGCTACTGCATCTGCCAGTGCTGGATGCTGCAGTGGCAGCAGCAGCCTTGGAAAGAGTAGAATGAGGACAAGCACGGAGTGAGACCATTTATTTGCAGGAGAGGCTCGCACGTGCATGTCGTGAACAATGACATTTCGCCTTGCCTCGCCAGAAAATTCTCCGTTTGATGGCCTCATTGCCTTACCTCTGCTGCATCGAACTAGCGAAACAGAGTGTAGTTATAGTCTTTCAGACGGGCCGTTCGCTTGCAAAGAGAGCAATAGTGCTTGCACAGACATTTCTGCGACGTTAGGCGCTGTCCACGGTTTAGAACTTTCCTGCAGAAGTTTCCAGAAGTTTAGTTGACGTCTCTGAGCACCTGCCGAACGCAGCGAGGCTGTCAATTACAATGTGTGATTTTACTTTTACTTACGATACTAAATAACGCTGATGGTTATACGGCGCCAGTCGCTAGGATTGCCATGGGCAACGGGATTCAAGAAGGGTGGAGGGGGGAGGGGGGGAGGAGGGAGGCGAGGGGAAATGCGGAACAGTTTGACCGAGAGCCTGCAGTTCTAACCGCTCGCCTAAACCCAAACCCCAACTTTACTTTTACATCATGACTGAGAACCAAGCAACCGAGAACACACTAACAAGGGACAGCTTCATTGTTGTTATTACATTATTACTCACTGCTGTATTTTGGTCTTATGACTCTTGTACTAATCCTATTTATATTTCTTTTTGTTATTGAAAAAAAAGTATTGTGTATGCGCAGTTTAATGCCACCAACTTTAAGAATTGCGCTTGCTTTATGGCTCCTAAATTCCTGCTTGTTTTGTGACTCGAATGCCCCGTGTTTTAGGGTCGCACAAGTAAAATGGAAAATACGTTTTCGTTACGACTTGAGTTTCTACAATATGTGTGAATGATTCGATAGTTTAGTGTAGATTTCTTTTCTTACAGATCTGTTATTCTTTTTTTCTTTTTTATATCACATGTCATCATGTAGGCAATGTCTTTTGGGCTTTGCCAAGCTGTTTCTTTTCAGCGGTTAGCCAAGGAACTAAGCCCGGTTACTGTTTTCGAGCGCATAAATAGCGCTTAATTGAGCTGAGTCAAATTAAATTGAAAAGCTGCGCACAAATTACCATCTAGAAGCAGGTCCGTCTCAAAGAACATGTTTAGTGGCCACGTGGGAATAAAAAAAAGCTGCACTGAGCTGCGTGCCGAAACAAAAATGCACAACAAATGCTGCAACAAGTTCGCCGTCGCTACCGACGATATTTAGTTTATTTCGGCCTTGCATTTCCCTAATCATTTACGTCGTATTGACAAGTGCACGGCTAAAAAAGCTACAAAGGATGTATTCTGCGCCTTCCATGGCTTCATCTGTGCTTGAATTCATTAGGTCGTGTTTAACAAAAAAAAAAAACGTAACGAGCACAGGACCCGTTCCCCCCGCCCCCTTCTCTTTTTTTTTTTTGGTTCTTGTAACCATGGCTGCGCGTACAATGCATTTTTCTTTTGTTTTTATTGCGATCGCATTATATTATCTCCTGTGCATCTTACTCTTCAGGCGTTGCAGTTTTTCGCTTATTTTGTTCTTATTTTACCAGGCACAAAATCACTCGTCTGCTTCTTGGATCTATGGTTGCCTGTTAAACAGTTTTTCTTTGTAGGCTGAAAAAAAAAAGAACATGAAACACACAAAATACAAAAACATAGATCAACACTGTTCTCCACACTGATTAAATTCATTCTAATTTCTATTCCTAACAAAGGACCATACCGTCTACATAAGACGTGCTCGCGTGTTGGATCTGGGCTACTTAAGAAAGCTTCCGTGTTACGCATAACGAAGCAGCTGAGAAAAAGGGTCAGTGCCTCCGCTATGCCCCGCAGGAAAGTTCGCCTGCACTCCCGGCTGGCACTTCCTTATATTGCACAGTCGACCCCGAACAAAAACAGAAAATTTGCGTACCAGATGCCCGAGATCCGTTATCTTTCTTTATCAGTTTATCTCCGAGGGGAAGTCCTCATTGAAATGCTGTGCGATGGCCTGGTTTAAATGCCCCGAAATTGGGGAAGAAGCAATGGAAGCATATCGAAAAAGTAAAATGTAAGCTTGCTTTCGAAAGTGCCAGAAAAGAAAAGAAGTAAGAAATCAAACGCTCGAAGTATGTCCTCCTCACACAGCCATGACCTGCGTGCCGGGATGGATGTGGCCATTAAGAAGGACGGAGCGCAAGTAAACATGCTCCTTGGAAGGGACCTCGTCCTCGTGTTCACTTCACGTTTTATGACCTCAACGTGAACCCAACTTTAAGCTCTCTTGGATGTGCTCTCAAGTTAATCAGCATGATTTACCGGCTGTGTGTGTGTGTGTGTGTGTGTGTGTGTGTGTGTGTGTGTGTGTGTGTGTGTGTGTGTGTGTGTGTGTGTGTGTGTGTGTGTGTGTGTGTGTGTGTGTGTGTGTGTGTGTGTGTGTGTGTGTTCGCGCTTGGCGGGATTTATGGCATCAGGACCGAGCGATATGACGTTTCTAAAAAAAAGCGAAGTGGAATTCACCCCTGTTGAGCAAAGATTTAGACTTTTTTATGATGGGATGGGGGGTGTTACGTGTTATGAAAGAACCAAAAAATTTTAGGCACGAGCCAAACGCTGAAAGAAAGAAAGAGACGAAGAAACGAAGAAAGAAAGAAAGAGAAAAAGAAAGAAAGGATTAAAGGAGGTGATACCGTGTAGCTGATACCCGTGGTTGCTACGACACCTTTTCCTCCTTTCCAGCACCGTGGAGCAAAGAAAACGACATCACGTAAGCCGGAGCGTGAAAGTGTTTCTTGCACTTTTAAAAATGCTAGTTAGCCAAGATAAAAAAAAGTGAACCCTCTTGAAGAGCAAAGAAATCAGTGTCGATGACTCTTAAGGATATCGATATCGAAACAACACAGCTCAAGCTGTGAAACAGGGACGCTCGGAAAATAGGGGACGTCTCTACTTGCGGAGCGAAACGACACACACAAGTGAAAGAGAAACAAAAGAAATAAATAGAATTTAAAGGAACGACGCACCCAAGCACAACTTTACCGGCCGTTCCTTTTTGTTTCTTTTGCCTTTGTTTTGCTTCGTTGATTATCGCTCTCTGGCCTGGCGTTATAAAGAAAATGCTCGGCTGAGCTGGCAGAGCGGTCGCTTCTATGCCTTTACCCGTGCTGCCCTCTTTCGAACATGGACCAAGTTTAACGATCGGAAATTCTCGCCGCGCGTTAGTCACGGGAGGAGCGCGTCGACATAGAGCGCGTTCGTTTGATAAATGATGGCGCTTTCTGCTTCGTAAGAACGTTGATTTGCGTAATTATTATTATTGGTGGTTTGGGAAGGAGCAAGAAGAGATCGTAGTTTTGAGCAGCCTGTCGCTAGGCGCTTTTTCTCCAATGTGAGGGCCCGCCGAATCCCGAGGGGAAAGGAGGAGAAGGAAGGATGGTAGTAGCAATAATTGCTGCTCTTATTTTTCATGCTAGAACTATGGTAGGATCGTTAGATACGCTGTAGAGGAGGATTTTAGTAAGCTGGGCACCCTGGCATTCTTTAAAGAGGCACCTAAGCGAAAGACTAAAATGGTTTAGACTGACAGATTTTCATTGGGGGAACTCCACTGACGTAAATATCGCCAGTTCTTGTTCAATATTAGAAGACGAAATCAAAATTGATGTTTCGTCTTAGCTTCACTTTTGAGCTCCGCGCCTAAATATTTAGTGATTACGTCACAAACCTCATTCTTTCTTTCCGTTTTCTCGCGTCATTGGCTCAGTCAAACTGTCTGAAACAAGCCATGTTAGCTCTGTGGCTTCCTTCGAACGCAACCCCAAATGGTTGCAGTAGGACTTAGTGTAGACGCTGTAGAAAAATGTCTGATGTCCCGTATGGTAGTGCGCACGCTCCGTGCAAGTGTCGCCACTTGTATGTTCAGCTTTTGCGCTTTTTTCTAGCTTGCAAGGGCCTCCGCCTCGCGAGATCGGCACTTTGTTAACGTGAAAAGGTAACTTCATTATACAAGGAAAAATCGCCGTTTACTTCAGTGTCTCGCTAACGTGCGATCATATCTCAGGGTACATGGACCTCTAGCATGGCGCGTCCGTCGAAATGTCACCGCCACGGCAAGCATCAAAGCCGCTTGTTTCCGGTCAGCAGTCGAGAACAGTAAAGACTGCACCACCGCACCATTTGGAAGGAAATAAACGAGAAGGAAATGTGAAAAGGAGAGGACACCCCCCAGAAATGGATACCCACACCACCGGGCGCCATGCTTAGGTGGCATCCTCCGGCATTAAACAGTAGCCAGCGGGCACCAGATGACACTGAATGAGAATCGAGCAAATTACCTCCATTACCTCAAACAAATTATCTCTTCAACTTCCAGCCCCCCCCGCCCCCCTCCACGGTGGTCTAGTGGCTATGGTACTCGGCTGCTGATCCGAGGGTCGCGGGATCGAATCCCGGCCGCGGCGGCTGCATTTCGATGGAGGCGAAATGTTGAGGCCCGTGTGCTGTGCGATGTCGGTGCACGTTAAAGAACCTCAGGTGTTCGAAATTCCGGAGGCCTCCACTACGGCGTCTCTCAAAATCACAGCTGGTTTTGGGAAGTGAAACCCCAGAAATCAATCACCTTCGACATCCAGCACTGGGCGCGGACAACCTATAGCAGTCGACCTGTGTTGGTAAAGTGCGTGACGGTTTCGGAAACCGACGGGGAAGAACACACGAAATTTCTAAAATGCACAAGTGCGCATTTTAGAAATTAGTGCGCATTTTGGAACGTGCTCAAATGTGCAGATGCAATGCGACGGTGCTTTTATATTGGCTCATGTAACTGAGTTGCTAACCATGCTTTTACTCGCGAAGACGAGTTCTGAAATAAAGCAGTTGTAAGTTTGCGATCTGTGTTGTTGTATGTGCTTCAAGCGAGTAGTCTACAGCGCATTACCGAAGAACATGTACAAGCAACTAGCTGCTATCGCAGCCCTTTTTGCAATAAGCCATGAAGTCGACGAAAACACGCTTTCGGCAGCAGGTAGCATGTTTCACTTAATGGAAGTCTGGGTCAGTGACCCATTCAAGTTCTCACTGAGTGAGAGCTCGTAAATCCTATTAAATGCGAAGGGGATCGGGCATGAACAGAGAGAAAAAAAAAAAGGAAAGTCAAACTACTTTAGGAGGCTGTACCGTGTTTTCCACCTTACAGTTGGGGAGATGAAAGTAAAAACAGTTCCTTAGAACTATATATGGATGAAAATTGGTTCTTGAGGCCGTGTTCTGCAAGAATTGTCAGGGACACCATTATTGCCTAATCCATCGGTACAGTGTAAACTAGGTTAGCTACTCGATATACAGTGTATCAACAGCGTATATAATTCCCCACCGCCATCCCATGTATGGCAACTTTGTTTTAACCTCAGCGATTACCCTGGGTACTGCTCCCAGCGACAGACTCTCGCCACAGAATTGTCACGCCTTGATGATCGACCGCTGTCCGAGCAAACCATATTGGAATGCCGGACAGATAGTGTCTCGCAGCAGAAAGCCACGAAGGCTGTGCTCAAGTTTTTGCGCGCAACGGGCCTCGTGAACCGTCTGTGACACATGCCGTGGTTGTGTGTGTGTGCGCGATTTGACCTCTCTCCTTCTTTCTTTGTTCTTTTTCCATCCCTTTCTGTCTCCCTTCACCCCTTCCCCAGTGCAGGGTAGCAAACTGGATATTTACCTTTCCGGTTAAACTCCCTGCCTTCCGCCCATTATCTCTCTCTCTAACCTCAACTTCAAAATGACGCTACACTAAGTCTCTGAAACTAACGTTCGAATTCCCAGCAGTATTCCTCCCATAACAGCTATATAACACCTGCAATAACAACATCCACCAGAAACTGTTCTCCAGTTAACGTACCTGTGTTTCATCCTCGTACTGACTTCTTCAAGTACACCTTCTTTCCCCGAACCACTAAAATGTCGAATATTATAACAGGCCATATTCATTCTTTAGAGAGGGACGAATTCTTGCATGCACAACACAACTCTCTACCTTAATCCTCTATTCCAGTTTTACGTACTCTTTTGTTCCCTTTATTTATATAATTTCGTTTTTGTGGGTTTTGCATTTTTCAGCAATCCTGCATGTTGCTTGTATCTCATGCTTTCGCCGTCAATATTTCTTGCACTGCATCCACTCCTGCAGTAGGCCTGTAAACAGGCTCCAGTATGTGAACATAAATAAATAAATAAATAAATAAATAAATAAATAAATAAATAAATATGCACAGCCACCAGCGTTACCAATCACCTAAACTTGACTGCTAACCCGCTATCCGTAAACGTAGAAAAGCCTACGGACAAACTACAATCCTCTCATCTTCATCTTTCTGTCCGATGCGGGAGGTAGCCGCGTCTGCTTCGTCAACGGGCCTGAATTCTCAGACCGCGCCAGACTGCGAGACATGCCCGGTGTAGGATCCACCGGCATCAAATGACCGGGTGTCACTAGCACGTGTCACCCGCCACGCACTGCAGACACGTATATCGCCTTCATCTCATCTCCTTGACCGTGATCTGGAAACAGTCCCCATGTTACTCCTTTTCTCTGCCGGCTCGGCGAACTTCTGCGACGGGACGGCGCCCCCACCAGTGCTGACAACTAGGTAGCGAGCTCACGGAGATAAGGACACTGTGACCTTTCTCCGTGGTGAGCGCCAAACAGAACTACTCCCTCTGGCGGCAATGCCCCTACTGAGAAGTAATTATATGCATCCAACCAGTCCCTGTCATCCCGACCGCGGCGGCTGCATTTCGATGGAGACGAAATGCTGAGGCCCGTGTGCTGTGCGATGTGAGTGCACGTTAAAGAACCTCAGGTGGCGCAAATTTCAGGAAAACTTCACTACGATGTCTCTCATGATCATGGTGTGTTTTGAGGACGTAAAAGAAGAGAAATCAATCAATCAATCAATCAATCAATCAATTCAGCCGTCTCACTGCTGTTACCTTCGCTCGTTTTCATTGTTTCACGACGAGTGAAGTATGTCAATTTGCGCGGCCAGATGCATTGTGATGCTCGGCAGTGATGATTTCCAAGAAAGCTTATGTGCGAGGTCTCCAACAGAGCGAACGTGAATCTATGGCAAAATATAAAAAAAGCAACTATGACTTACCCAAAACACAAGCTTCCTTCGATGCTCCAAAACTTCTCAAGACGGTCGCTGAGATTTCTGTTTTTTTTTTCTTCAAACTTCATAATGATTCTCTTTCTTTCTGGAAGTCTCATCTCCTTCTGTCTTTAACCTGCACACACAAAAAAAAAATAAAAGAGAAAGAAAATATAACTGATCTCAGCCAGCACAGTCAGCACCCATCGGGATTTGAGAAGGGCCAGGTTCCCCGAAGTATCGTTCCCATTACACTATCTGTAATCACCGGTTCACTTGTAGCAAATTACTTTACAGCAATCATTAGCAGGCGGCGACGGCCATTCTCGAGTCAATGTTTCCTTTCTAAGCACTCAGCGAAGGCACATCGAAATACACCGCCCCCTAAAACAGAGCTCGAGGGATTTATCTTTTCCGGCATCAGAGCGAGACTGCAAGTGCCTTCTTCATGTCGCGATTACATCTTCGAGTCCCCAACGCACTCCGTGCGCGCTGATGAACCGATGTTTTCATTGTATCTTTAGATAGAAGAAGAACAAATCAATCATTAGTGATCATTGCTTCTAAGAGCTTGTGAGTTTCATGCTTTGCTTGTGACCTGGCCTTCTTTAAAGACCTTTCAATTGAAGTCTTCTAGATAGATAGATAGATAGATAGATAGATAGATAGATAGATAGATAGATAGATAGATAGATAGATAGATAGATAGATAGATAGATAGCAGGTTATATTTCTTGAGTGTGAATACTTGTGCAGTGGAGTAATTGTTATGGCTTAGAGTGAAGTTCATGGCGTTGTTCTAACATACAGCTTCCTTTAATAGCGCCACGAGTACCGAGTTACATTTTCATTCTTCGTTCACCACTTTCTATTCACTTTGCGAGGCGACGGAACATGAACATGAACAAAAGATAATTACCGATAAAATAAGACAAACGAAGGCACATTTCGGAGTTGTATATGAATGACATGATATCAGAGCGGCGGTACTTAAAAGGCCGTCCGACCAAGAGGAAACCTAATAATAGAATTACTGCACTTCTTCAACAAACTGTGGTCAGGTGCAGCTGATACCCGCTTTGGGTATGCGGATACAAGACCGGGATATTTGAGAATGAGAAAGAAAGAAAGAAAGAAAGAAAGAAGAAAAAGAAAGAAAGAAAGAAAGAAAGAAAGAAAAAGAAAGAAAGAAAGAAGAAGAAAGAAAGAAAGAAAGAAAGAAAGAAAGAAAGAAAGAAAGAAAGAAAGAAAGAAAGAAAGAAAGAAAGAAAGAAAGAAATCACATATACCTCACACACGCATTATGGGCAGGCGTGAGTGGTGGGGTCACCAATCTATCTAAGCGTGTGAGGGGGTTAATCTGTGAGTGCACGTTAAAGAATCCTAGGTGGTCGAAATTTCCGGTGCCCTCCATTACGGCGTATCTCACAATCCTATCGTAGTTTTGGGACGTAAAGCCCAATAAATCAATCGTCCATCAATCAAAACCATGCTACCATGGACGTACTAGTGGGAGGCGCTGCCTGTGTTACTGTAATCTTTAGCGGAATACGCATGCGGTGAAATCCACAGGCGAATCATGAGCATTCACACAGTATACGTCTGCACTGCGTCCAGCAGTGCACCCCCACATTTCTTTATTATATTTTTCTTCACTTGGGGGACACACTTAGCACTTAAAACAGCATCCAGCATCGATTCACATTTCGTGCCGACGCATTAACATTTGTCCAAAACTTAGCGAGAGACGTTTTCGCTGTAGAAAAAAAATGTTTCCTTTTCTGAAAGATGACTTCGAGTCGCTTCGTAGAAGATTTCAGGAAAGTCTACTGCAATAAAATGTTTGCTATACGATTTTTTTTTTCGTTGACCACGATTCTTGAGACTCCTTTTCACCGTGACAATGATCTCGCACTTGAGAGAAACCGCTATCCCTACATCTTGCCTTTTAATATATGTGTAGCTAAGAGACTACACTTAAAAACGACATTTTTTGAGTGCATGTTATTCTTCTAATACGGCGACTCAGCCATCGTAAATGTCATCTCGACTAAGGGAAACAATTACGTTGTTCCCGTAATTTCTTATATGCAAGGACATGGCCGCCCTGTATTTCGTATATCCCATCAACTTGTGCATGAGTGGATGTGAATTCTTGCGCAACAAGGTCCGCAATATCAAGTGACAGGTGCTCTGCATATGTACTTTAATAACGCTACCAAGGTCCTGCCGTGTAGAATATGGGCACTCGTTATGCGGGCAATTCAACGCGTTGTAGATTTAAGAGAGGCATATTTTTTTTCAGGCCTTACTTATCTACCATGGGCGCGAACAAGAACGTGCGGCTAACTAAAACGTCTTTCTCCAATAAATGCTGGTCCACGGATGACGCTGACGCGGCCATGAAACGGAAATATGAGCGAAATGTATTTAGTCGAATAACTGACGAAACCTTCATGAATTATGTAATGCTGCAAGTGCTAATGGCCTTGTTATTCAGTCGTCGAGCTTTCCACGTCTCCGCAGTGTTGCCGAAAGCAGAGTGCAATATATAAACGGCCGAGGTAAATCATATTAATTCTAACTAACACAAAACTGTTTCACTCCGCATTTCCTCAGTCGCCTTTGTCTGGGGCATTCATGGCAAGCTGCCGTTGGACGGTTCGTACAGTCTGCTCCGGTGTGACGGTGCTCTAGTTGAACTCCTTTAAGAAGGAGACGGCATGAAGGAAAGGGGGGAGGGGAGTGGAAGCTGCTTGCTGGCAATTTGTGTAGTGTAAAAACACAAAGGACACGAACACTTGCCCTGTCGAGAAAGTGGGCGAAAATGAAGCTTGTGCTGTGCGTGCCTGACCTAGTGCCCTAATGGAGCACCTCGCCGTATTGGCACTTAGGATTAGTATTGAGGTGTGGTTTATTAATGAGCACCTTAATCCGACCACTCGTACGCTTCTTTCTTTCTTTCTTTCTTTCTTTCTTTCTTTCTTTCTTTCTTTCTTTCTTTCTTTCTTTCTTTCTTTCTTTCTTTCTTTCTTTCTTTCCTTCTTTCTTTCCTTCTTTCTTTGTTTCCTTCCTTCTTTATTTATTTATTTATTTATTTATTTATTTATTTATTTATTTATTTATTTATTTGCATTTTTCACTACGGGAATGCAGTCGCGGCTGCGGGGATCGAGCCCGCAACGTCCAAACAAGCATTTCCACACTTTACCGAACACTGGGCCTCCCATAACCACAAATGCGCTCCGCCACGGTGGTCTAGTGACTATTGTACTCGACTGCTGATCCAAGGGTCGCGGGATCGAATACCGGCCGCGGCGGCTGCATTTCGATGGAGGCGAAATGTTGAGGCCCGCGTACTGTGCGATGTCAGTGCTTGTTAAAGAAACCCCAGGTGGTTGAAATTTCCGGAGCCCTCCACTACGGCGTCTCTCATAATCATATTTGCGCTTTGGACGAAAAACCCCAGAAATCAATCGTAATCACAAATGCCAGTGCTAACAACTTCAAGTGGCGCTCAACCGACTGGACTCGAGGTCATATCTAGCGGTCAAGGTACTTCGATGGCTCAGATGGCAACGAAAGCGCTTTACTGACATACCTGTAGTCGACCGCTCTATGCCACCACCTCTAGACAATGTTCTCCTAAAGGTGTGTGCGGGATTGTTGCGCAATTACCTCTCCCTCTCCCTTTTCCATTCTGTTTCACCGGTTCATGTTAGAAGTTGTGTAAAAATGGTGCATATGTATGCGACCTTTAATATAATAACGTACAAGGTGTCGCAAGCGTAAAACGCCCTTAATAATTACATCGCAGCATGTGATTTAGAACTGTCATTATCACATCGTACAGAGCACATCAGAGCTGTGGTACACGTTTCAGTTTCCAAAGAGAGCTGCTCACATCAATCGTTGGCACAAGCTTCGTATTTCCCTTCCCTCGTCACTGGCATTGAAATGTATCTAGCGCCACAGTCGCGAGGTGCCATCATCTCTACGGACTCCGGGAGGCAGTGTCTACTGATTTCCTACGCCGGTGGCATGCAGAGACAGTCCGCACAGATCTGTCAATGTTAAGGATATCCACACAGTCGAATATGCTTCCTTTCAAATGGCGTCACCGTATAAGATCAGTAACAAGTTTGCGTTAGAGTGTTGCGCAAGATTTCCTTTTGTTCTGTGGGGCCCTTTCAAATAACGAAATACATGCTAATTCACTTAACTGTCAGTTCTCCTAAGCAGGACTTAATCAACCCGGATGTCTCAACTACGGTCATCCTTCGAGCAACTGCGACAACAACGAGCAGATATCGAGACTGAGCTTCTCCTTGTGTCTGGTTTATGCAGTCGTCAGATGCATTAACTCCCTAACAAGTTATTTTATATACTCAGTTAGCCTGGTATGCTAAGCCAAGCGATTTCTTCTTGGCAAGCGTCTCAGAGAAGAAGCCCACTGTAGTTTAAGCTATGAACCCGCATGGACTCATTTCCTTAAGATACTTTGGTCGTTCCTATAAACATAAGGGTCGATGTCTTAAAACCACGCTGTGACGAATCTCAATGAAATGAAGTTCTCGTTGTAACGAACTTTTTCGCCTTCCACTTGTTACTCCCACTGAAATGTTAGTATTTCTTTTGCTAGGTTGAACGAGACAATGTGTACATTGACTGCAGCGCCTCCTTTACGCACCAACAAAGCATAACGGCATAGCAACTTCTCACAGCACGTCTTTCTCAGTCTCCGTCTTTCAAGCTGTATTTTTTTCCTGTCTTTGATAACCCCACGAGCCCGGTGTGCGGGAGTGTTTCAAAGAGTTCGCTGTTGCTCGAGAGCACGTAAAACACTGAGAGAACAAAAGGATACTTCCCCTCAACGTTTCGCGATTTGTCTAGCCCTCTCAAGCGTAGCGGACGCACTGTGTTTGTATCGCCAGGCACAAAGCCTCCTCCAACGTTGAACGTTACATACGACGAGCTGCAGCTCTCTGCACCTCCTTCACGCAACATTCACGATTAAACCGACCATTAAAACTAGACCATGTAGCTCTCGTTTCATATACATGCGTGTTGGGCGCGACGCCATTTCCAGAACGACGTCATTCTCTGTGGCACCGACATCACCATAACGTTAACACGATTAGTTCTACGCCCCCTATCCAGCATTACATACACATGCAAGCATGCGTACGCACGCGCGCATCGTTTTACGTTAAGCGCCATGGCTCGTGCGGGGCTGTCCTCAACAAAGCGACGAGTATAGGTATGAACAAAGTCCTGGAACGTGAGATCCATTACACGCTTGCAGAAAAGAGCTTGGTTACGTGTGTGCACGCTCTCAAGTTTGTCGTTAGCCGCTGCGTGAAACCAGCGCCTCCACTATTTTTCGGTGAAACAGATGCGTCCGCTGTCATTAGGATTAGAGAACTGGTGAGCATTTCTTCATACTGTAGCGTTTCATGCAGGGCACTGAGGAAACTCACATTTCGCTTGAGGCTTCCCGAAAGCGCTTTTTGTTCGGAGTCCCTGCCTTTCCCTCATTCCTCAGTTCCACGGTAACTCGTAGAGCGCGTTACGAAAAAGAAAATCGTAAGCATGCAATCTCGCCCGTAGTGGTCGCATATTCGGTGGATGAAGAAACGCTACAGGTCCATGGTACTGAGGTGTGATGTCAACGCACGTTAAGGAAGCCCAGGCGATCAAAGTTATTGTCCAGAGCCCTCCGCTACAGCGGGCCTTCTAATCATATCGCGGTCTCCCCATGCAAAACAGCGTTAATTATTATCAAGATACGAATAATAAACCTTGCGAGCTTGAGAAACGTCGCGCATCTCAACAAGACTGCTCACTGCGACCAGACACACGCGAGGTACGCTGAAAGACCATTCGGTCAACTGTGACGTCACGCCCCAAATGGCCTTCACTAGCTTGATATATAGTTCTCAGTGTTGCAGCCCTTGAACACGCGGTACAAGGTTCGCAGATTCAATTACACTCCACCATCCTAAACGCAATGCGGCTTGCGCGTCTTGCGCCACCAGTAGGTGCGGGGTAACCATGCAGAGTGCCAAACTAAGTCGGAGCTTGTCACATGGTTTCTCACTTTCATCGTGTATCACACTTCACCAGCTGCATGTTCCCACTGTCTAGTAATGGCGAAATAACTAAACCATGCCAGACATGCTCACCGAACACCTTTGAATCGCTGAGCAGCGTTACTTGTGTACACTCTTTTTGACTAGTTCCGTGCAACAGGGCCAAGGCTGCGAGGCCATCGAGCACCGAAATTCTTGCGAGGTGAAAAAAAAACGTCAACGTTTGGACACGCAACTGCGAGCAGCCCCTTCCAATGGGGACCCCACTTCCGCCTCCTCTTGCCAAGGCTGCCGCTGCCACAGCAGCGTCCACCACTGGCAGTTTCCATGGCGCGGAGGGATACGTTTAACACGTGTTCGCCCTCTTGATTGGCGGAAAGGGGACCAAAGTCTTCCACTGTGCTGCACGGAACTACGGAAAAAAAAAATCACAGCATATCCACGGGGTGAATGATGATGAGTGGGCGAAGCTCCGGAGGGAATTATCGGTAAACCGTGAATCTTTCGCGTAAATCGCCCAGTCGATCATCATGTAAAGGCGTGAGAAACACTGTATTCGTACGCTGGGATCTCGCGTTTAAGGGGGATATGCTGTGCTAGAGCCAGGCCTGCGCGGAACTGCAGGACAGTGACAGCGTAAGCAGGAGGAGCTACTTTCTTAGAGGCCACTTTAAACGCTTGAGGAAACTTGTGCAAGTAGAAGTGGTAGGTATCTCCTGCGCCATAACTTATCATTTTGCCAAGTAGGGAAGTACCCACTACGCCATAATTACCAGTGCCTCCGTAATGGGTTCAAAGCTACAAAGCACGCAGCTCTGTGTTCTTTCAAATGATGCCTCGACCTCGTTATACAATCCATTTTCGCGTCGTGTAGCGGTGTATTACTATTTTTCAACGTAACATTACGTTTGTTAATGCGATTCCGCGGGAGACATTATACCTGTTTAGGTCTTTTAGCGATAATTTTTCAACCACAGGCGTAGCTCAGCTTTCGCTTCTGGACGCTTGTGTCTGTTTGCCTGACTTTTGAGGAGTCTATGAGCTTAAAAGTGCAAAGGCGTGTTTTGTTTATGGTAGACTGTTAATATTCAAACCCATTTACGGAACTATTTCCATGCAATAAAGAAAAAAAAACAGGCGTAGCTCAGTGGTAGAACGCTCGACTGCCACGCCGAGAGTCTGGGTTCGAATCCAGGCAGAGGACACACCTTTCGGAATTTTTTTTTATAAAAGTAGACGTGGCTACGTACATCACCAACAACGAACACCATGGGATGTACAGACCCACGCCCTAAGGAGCTTCGCCCCTAAAAGAGCATAGGAAGGTTGAGCTGTTAGGCACGCATTACGGACATCCGCTACAGTGCAACGACGCCAAGCAACATAAGCGAAACAGGAACTCCGCTCACATTGCCCCACTCTTAGTCAATGCAAACGTTTGTATAAGAAAGTGCATGTAAAGGAGAAATTTGTGTACAGCAAATTTTCGGCGCTTACGCAACACTCAAAATTGACTTGCGTGCCCACTGGCTAGCTGCAAGCGGCCTACTTGTTAAACGGCCCGTTTTATGTGGCTCTTTCCTTTGCAGCCTATCTGTGTGTACAGGTTTTAAGTACGCAGGCTGCGCTGATCGGACCCACGAGTGTGCGGCGCATGCCTGTGTGGCTCGTCTATACGAGGCCTGTTGCCGTGAGCACGTCCTCGGTTCCTTAGGAGGTCGCTTAAGATTGGGCCGCATGCCGTAAACTTGGTTACGAATCGCCTCCAGAGAAGCGGAATCTTGCTTAAATTGGCACTCGGGTTGAAGCAGTGGTCTCAACCCGCTGACCAACATTGGGGGCCCCGCCCAGGCACAAAGAACTGGCATGACTGTCTTTGAGAAAGAAGGTGATCGAGTGGGAGGGCCTAGCTACCTGCGATCGTGAGGCAAACCACTGTGTCGAAAAAGTTGTTGCGGCATGTCTTTTTTTTTTCTTTTAGATGGGAAGCAGCTTATGGTCGGGGCTATGTCACTTCCTCCCTCCATCCATCCATCCGCCGTGTGGCGTCCACACCCGCACTGCGCATGCGCATCCTCCTCCCCCTCCTCTCCTTGTCTCATCTCCTCTCCGAACGGCGCGCGTTGACTATGGAAACGCTCTTTCATCGATGAACACTTTAAGAGCACGCAAGGAACGAGAACGCGCCGTCGCCCGCTGCTAGCATCAAACCAATGCAAACGCGACACCTTTAGTGTCTTTGTGGAACGCTGACGAATACTCCTATGTGGACCCAACCCGCTGAGAAGGTCGTAGAGCACCTGTCGGACGGGAGGTTACGCAAGATGAACGTGAAACCCCTGGCGCTAGACTGGGCATAGCATAACGAAGCCAATGATGCAATGTAAATAATTGGCTCCTACACTACTTATGATTTTCATAGACTTTAAATGCGCGCGACGTTCAGACCACTCAAGCAGCATGCATTATCGAACTCTTTCACAGTGGATGCTTGCGGTCATGGTTTAATGGAGGCGCAATGCAAAATCACCCGTGCCCCAGATAAACATGCAGGCTGGAAAACCGGTACGACCAAGATTAATATTCAGTACTGCACCGCGGCGTACACCATAATTGCCAGGCGATTTCGGCGTGGCTGCCAAAATACTAATAAGATGTTGCTAAGCATGCGCCACGTTTCTATTCCCTCTCAAACGTAGTTTGAAGTGCCGCTAAAATTCTTGAGAGCAGGTACTTTTCTCAGCAGCGTTTGCGTACACGCTTTGGTCCCCCTCTCCTCCGGCCTCAAATGTGGAAGAGGAGAGGAGCGTACTTGTGCGATAATATGGCTTTAAGTGAAAGTCAACAGCGCAAAACTTTGTCTTTCTTTTTCTTTCCTTTTTTTTGAATTTTCTGTCCAGTGACATTCCTGTATTTAGAGATTATCATGACTAAAACCTCCATCTGGCTGCAGTTCTTGTCTTTATTACACTATACAGTGACTACAGTGTTATTCCGTAGGGGACGTCCTCCTACACAGCTTCAACTTTTTCAATTGTACACGGTCCTGTACACGTTAAAGAAAAAGAACACGTAACCGATAACAATTATAATCACTACACTGCAATAAGTAACCCATCACAATGAAAATTACAGCCCCAAAAGAGTGATCGAACGATTCCTTCGGACTATTCAGTAACTTCCCAGTTGTTTTGATACAACCTCTTTATTAATGTAGCCCATATGTAGACAGAGTGGCATAAATAGAGAGGCTTCCGGTGAATCGACTCGGCGACATCGGTACCTGCACGTGTGTACATCAAATTTTTGGCAAATTTTATTTCATTGGTGGGAGTTACACTGCAATATTTCGAAGCGCAGCTTGGAATTACGCACGGGAATTGGACGCTTGTACGTGCGTCAAATTCTTGTAACTTCGCAATCTGTTAAAGGTAAAGAAAGTAATTGCATTAAAAGAACCATTACTGCCTAAATTAACCGCAGTGTTACGAAATCACGGCGGCATATATGAATAATTAGAAGCAATCAGTTACTTGTAACGCGTCGAAACAGAAAAGTAGCATCCACCAGTTCCTAGCCGAAAGCTAGAAAGAAATACACCCCTGCCACGGTTGTCTAGTGGTTATGGCACTCAGCTGCTGATCCGAAGGTCGCGGGATCGAATCCCAGCCGCGGCGGCTGCGTTTCGGTGGAGGCGGAATGTTGAGGCCCGTGTACATACTGTGCGATGTCAGTGCACGTTAAAGAACCCCAGGTGGTCGAAATTTCCGGAGACCTCCACTACGGCGTCTCTCATAATCAGAGCTGGTTTTGGGGCGTTAAACGCCACAAATCATTAGAAAGAAATACATACGGATTTGTCGCAGTTGAAAACTTCTAGGTTAATGAAAAATTTCTCCTTGTCCGAGGTTCGAACACCGGACCAATGCCAGTCCGTGAGGCGTTACCAAGGAGATTTAAGATTAAAAATATTTTTAAACCTCCTTGGGCGTTACCTACAAGCCTGGTTATAGAATACTCGCACCACGGCTTGTGCGTGTGCGTGTGCTACAGCACGGTGCTCCATAGTCCACACGTTTCAGTGAAAGTCATAGTCTTTCTCGTCTATCTGTTTTTCATAATAAATGTGGGAAACAATCCCAGCGAACGCCGCTATCGGGCTTAAAGCACAACATTTACAGATACAAACGCTGACCAAACACACCGATAACTTCTTTCGCGACAGAGTACGTCTAATCTTTTTTTACTAATATGATCCAAGGGAAGAAACTCTATTAGTTTCTTTACGCTATTTTGTATTTCTTCAAGGAGTGCAATCCAGTCTGCATTTCTCTCTTGATTTCTGGGGTTTTACGTCCCAAAACCGCGATTTGATTATGAGAGACGCCGTAGTGGAGGACTCCGGAAATTTCAACCACCTGAGGTTCTTTAACGTGCGCTGACATCGCACACTACAAGGGAATGTCGCATTTTCGCCTCCATCCTTTTTGTATGTAACAATATTTCTTACGGTGCCAATTTAGCTACATATTAATGTGTCTCTTTTCCATGCTTGGATGATTTTAAGAAGGCTGTCACAATTCCTGCCTTGTAATGCTGGTATGTGGGTCTTGTCAGGCTGCGTTTATAATCGCACCTTCTTTCCCGCATTCCACACCACACATTGTACATACCTTTCATGCATCACTGTGAAAAAATGCAAGCGATGTAACACTGCGGTGAAACATACCCAAAACTTCAAGCTTAGGCGTATGCGTGAATACCGATCTTACCCTTTCTCGAACCTCGTGTAGACAGCGAAATTCCGAACACGCTCGCACGCTCGTCGCATTCCGGCGTCGTTCTTTTTATTTTTATTTTATGCGAAGGCGGGTGATATTTTCACTCCGGCAGGCGGGATCACTCAAGCGCACTTTGTAAAATGTCGTCGCTGAATGTTAAGTTCGCATCTTACGCGTCCGTTACGCAAACATTTCGACAGCGGCAGCAGTCCGCATTCCGCACCACTGCGCCCCCGCAATTTCAGATGACAGCTTTCGACTCTCGGCAAGTTTGTATAAACATTTGAGCGAGACGGAGAAATATAATGCACTACGCTACCCGCTTGCGAGGTAACAGTTACGAAATCCAATTTGCTTTCCCCTGAAGCATAAACACCTACAATTTGCGAGCAGTGTAGTTAAGGGTATATCTTCGCACCAGACCCGTAGACAGGAACTTTTTTTTTTTTGGAGGGGGGGGGGGGGGTAGAGGGACGCACTTGCTGCAGGCTTTGGCTATTTGAAATAAAATATTCTATTCTTATTATTTCCCGTAAAAATGGCAGTATGACAATTAGGTGACTTCTTTTTAAATGCAACGTTATTAATACGCTGAAATTTTATGTTATTAGAACAACAATATGTTATTAACGCCATCCCCCAACCAAAATTTCCAGAGTGGCACGGGCCCCTAGGGCACCCCGCCACCACCCCTTCCCCCCCTTTGGCTAAGGGCCTGCTTCGCCCAGATCTCGACTATTAAAATACATTTAATTCTCTTAAAAAAAGGAGCCAAAACTGAAAGTCATGGAATGTGGGCAATCTTCTGCGATTCAAGATCAGCCCTGCAACGTATACGATCATTTCTTCGACACGAGGCGCACAACCACCTTACATGCGAAATCGTGGCACTTGTCCACAACTTACAAGAAAAATGACATGAGATTTATTTTCAGTGGATACCAGGCCATTGCGGTATCGCTGGAAATAGCTCCGCGGATAAGGCAGCTCGGATGTCAGCCGAAGAAGACCGCCGTGTTCCCATTCCGCTCTCAAGGACCGACGCTGCGAGACAACTTCGTACTCTTGCGCAAACGATGTCCTCAAGTGAGTGGAATACCCCATACAAAAGGCGTACCAGACTGCACCGGCTAAACCCATCCCTGCAACTCGGACCTCCGGCTGGTTTTCGCCGACGTAAGACATCGCTTCTGTGCCGATTCTGGTTGGGAGTGGCCTTCACGAACGCTTACTGTGCGCGGATTGGAATGGCTGACAGTCCTGCGTGTGCTGTCTGCGGATGCGGTGAGACCATAGATCACTTGTGCCGCTGTCCAGAATTTAAGGAACATGGACTGCCTATTACCGATTCCTTCAAGAAGCTCGACAGTGAACAGACAATCTTGGAATACCGCCCTCACCGACCAACGGCTCAGAAGACAATGAAAGCGCTTTTGGGCTTTCTGAAGACAGCTGGCCTTACGGAGCGCCTGTGACGTTATACAAGACTGTCCTGTAGGCATTCGCCCTCTTTCCTTCTCTTTACTTTTCTTTCCCTTTTCCCATCCCCCAGTGTAGGGTAGCCAACTGGACTCCTGACTCGTTAATATCCCTGCCTTCCCTTCCTTATTTCTCTCTCATGGCCCCGAGACGATGTGTAACGTAGTGAGAAAACGGTCTAAATCAGTCGTGGTGGTCTCTGTGAACGCACGAGCGAAAAAATATTTCACTACACGCATCTGAGGACTTCAAGTTGGTTTGCAAATGCAGCTGGAAATCGCCTGCTCTTCTTTACGTAAGTTACATCTCTAGGCGTACCGATTAATCGCTTGACTCTTTCTAGTGTTCTTACACGTAGATACATGCATTTTCTTATTTGTTGAACCCAAAACTGAACAAAGTAAAGGGCTATTGAGGGTGTTCCTGCGGCCATGAAGTCACCAATGTCATTTCTGCCTCAGGTGACGCATTCGATGCCCGCGATGACGTCATTCTTCGAAAAAATAGCGCTCGGTTTCAAACTGTATTTGAGACCAAATTGCAAAATCCTTTCCGCGTGCTGTATAACAATATATAGCTCACAGTTCCCCAGGCGTCTCCGCGACTTATCTGTATCGTTTTCAATGGCCGAGTTTAAAAAGTGTTGCAGAGCACCACTTCAAATGATTTTCTGTCGTTCTGCACACAAACGCACACAAAATAAAAGCTCTTGTGAGCGCTTGAAAATGAAGACCTTGATGTATTTTGATGCTGTTGTTTTTATGCTGTTGCGTACTACATACCTTTTTTCAAATAATAAAATATTCCTGTGTATTATCTTCCCCAAGGTGCTGAAAAGATATCAGAGCAAACGGATAATGGAACAGTTAACTTCTTTGTTGTTATTATTGGTATTTCCATAGTGTTTATGATGGCCTGCTCGCCTCATTGCATTTGGAGCAAAGGCCTATCGTCAGGCTTCCAGCCTTCTGCCTTTGCTCTATTTTCTGTTCTTGTAGAGGAAGAAACAAATAATGAATGAATGAATGAATGAATGAATGTCGCCTGTTCATTCAAAGGACGATCATCTAGCTCCCTAAATGATTTGGTCATATATTGTCTTCGTGATGCAAATTGAAGACAGCGGGGAAACAGTGTTCAAAGGTCTCCTCGCATATGCGTGATGCCTGCGCGTCGTCTCGCGCCTCCTTTAGTGTTTGTCCTCATTTTCGCTACAAGCTGTCATAGATATTAGACATTTTTAGTTTAGCGGGTTTAGCGTAATAGCGTAGTTATCGGAATAGCGGGATGGAAGTGCGCATGCGCAGATCCGTAAACGGCCCATACCGTTTACCGTGCCCACGGTATTTCGCAGACTTAACGTTACCGTGTTTGCGTGGTTATCGTAGTTCACGTAAAACATGGCGGCGGTTTCGGACGCCCGCTTCGATCTGAATTTAGCGTTGCTGTGGCAGGATTCACTTCGTTCGCAGCAAATGACTGTGCAAAATGGCTTCGCTTGCCTTCAGGTAGCTTCGACGACGCAGTATTAGGGATAACTTAGCCGAATTTTCGAGATCGCTTCCCATTTCGAACGTTGCTAGGCCTAGCGAGAGAGCATCTGTTTACGTTTCTGAAACATGTCAATTTATGCTCTTGGTGCTTGGTTCGTATATATTATTTCTCTTTATTCTCGAAAAGTTAGAATGCCGCTGCACGCGGGAGTGTACGCGAGCATTTCAAGCTTTAATTTTTTTTCACCTTTTTTTTAACGCATGTATCCTTCGTTAGATGGCGCCACAATCACAGCTATCGGGCCGTAAACGCTTCTCCGATCAACTAAAGCTCGTTTCTGCAACGAATGTTTGCGGCACGGTAACGCTATTCCCATAGCCCCGCTATCACGCTAACGCGCTAAACTAAAAATGTCTATTCACTCTCTTTTAGGGGCGAAGCTCCTCTTAGTCTAACCTTGTCCCGCGTCAGGCGTCAGGCGTCAGTTGTCAGGCGTAACCCGCGTGCCGGGAGGCACGTGCTCGCCCTCGGCGCGCACGTGCATCTCTCTCTCTCTCCCGGCGCGTGCCTCCCGGCGCGTGCCTCTGCTGTCTTGTGAGAGGGAGAGACAGACAGAGAGAGAACGAAAGACGCGCGTTGGCTATGGAAACGCTCTTTCTTAGAGGAACGCTCTACCAGATCGCAAAGAAGGAGAACGCGCCCTCACCCGCGAGAGATAACGTTGGCGCAGGCAGCGCCTCCTAGCGAGTTTCTTGATTGAGAAATACCGACTGCTCGCGTTGGAGAAGCGTTCACCGGCAACCCATATATATATATATATGCACTGGATCTCGACTTGCAATGAAGTGCCGGTGGAAGATTTCACTTGTGCATAGTTGAACCATGAGGATTCGGAGCGTGCGCGTTAACTAAATTAATCCGGAACTCGGCACGATCTACGATGAACCTCTCGAGCTTCACCCACTCACCATCATTCACTCCGTGATACGCCATAATTTTTTTATCATCACAGGTGTGTGTCAACACAAAATTCTGCCTCAGGTGACGCAGTCGATGCCCGCGATGACGTCATTCGTCGAAAAAATAGCGCTCGGTTTCAAACCGTATCTGAGACCAAACTGCAAAGTCCTTTCTGCGTGCTGTAGAACAATATTTAGCTCACAATTCTCCAGGAGTCTCCACGGCTGATCGGTACCGTTTCCAATGACCAAGTTCGAAAAGTGTTGTGGAGCGCCCCTTTAAATGCTTTTCAGTAGTTCTGAGCACAAACGCACACTAAATAAAAGCATTTATGAGCGCTTGAAAAGGAAAGCCATGATGTATTTTTATGCTGTCGTCTTTATGCTGCTGCGTACTACATACCTTTTCCAAAAAAATAAAATATTCTTATGATATTGGCTTCCCCAAGGTGCTGAAAAAATATGAGAGCAAACGGATGAGCGAGCAGTTAGCTTCTTCTGTGTTGTTATTACTGGTATTTCCATAGTGGTTACGATGGCCTGCACGCTTCATTGCGTTTGGAGCAAAGGCGTATTGTGAAGCTTGCAGACTTTTACCTTTGCTCTATTTCATGTTCTTGTACAGGAAGAAACGAATGAATGAATGAATGAATGAATGAATGAATGAATGAATGAATGAATGAATGAATGAATGTCGTCTGCTCATTCAGAGGACGATCATCTAGTTTCCTAATTGAGTTGGTCATATATTGTCTTCGTGGTGCAAATTGAAGACAGCGGCAAAACAGTGCTCAATTAAAAGTCTCCTCGCGTACGTGTGATGCCTGCGCGTCGTCTCCTGCCTCCTTTAGTGTGTGCCCTCATTTTCGCTACAAGCTGTCACAGATGTTGACTTTATTTTTATCGTCACAGATGTGCGTCAACACAAAAACACAAACCCCTTTTGGTCGGAAGTGCGCAGCCATGGGCAATATTGATTGGTTTGTGGGGTTTTAACGTCCCAAAACCAGTTCTGATTATAAGAGACGCCGTAGTGGAGGTCTCCGGAAATTTCGACCACCTGGGGTTCTTTTAACGTGCACTGACATCGCACGCACACGGGCCCCATCATTTCGCCTCCATCGAAATGCAGCCGTCGCGGCCGGGATTCGATCCGGCGACCTTCGGATGTCGTGGCCAATATTGTGGAAAACATTCTTGTACTATTATGGCTCTAGCATATAGCGGCATTATGTTTTCTGCTCAGCGCTTCTGATCAATCTAGGGATGGGGGCTGTTAATGATTCGAAAGGAGTGTGGAGAATAAGATAATCGCACGAAGACTTCTGTAATATGGTTCTGTGAGGCAGATAGGATATCACAGTATAATCTAATAACAAAAAATGTCTAATAATCTAATAACAAAAAACGGCCACAGTAAGCAATTAAAAAGCAATGGAGGGTGGGGTGCATTGCACTGGACACCATGGTACGAGCCAGGAGTATTTGGGCAGGAGCCATATGCAAAGAAAGAAAGAAAGAAAGAAAGAAAGACAACGTACGTGTTGTCCGTGCTTGCATTGCACAAGCTGGGAATGAAGCAATCCTGCTAAAGTGAGCCTAACGTAGACTCCAGGTCTAACAAGAGTTCACCCAAGACACCTAATTGAACAATAAAGTATCCTGAGACACCCCCCCCCCCTCCTGCCCTTTCCGCACTCATTCTTTTTTTTTTGGTACTGCCTGGCACCCACCTGTTCAGCCGGAAAGCCTTATTCTCCGGGCTCTCAACGCCACCTTCATCTGCTTCTTCTCTTTTCAATGAGCTCCTAAGCCCCATAAACGTTCGCTATTTCACGATGCTTATCTTGACAACGTTTCGTACTTTAGAGCGCCTACCACGCGCTTTGCTCTATTCACTTTTCTTTGAAATGCACTGCACAGAGACAGAAAAACCAAGCCCTCGGTTTGGAAAACCACGTTACGTCTTGTTCCTTGTGCCCTTCCTCCCTTCCCTCTCCCTTCTCGTGCTTATTTTCGTCGCCACCTCATGCAAATGAGAGACACGAACTCGGTTTTTCAGAACAATGATTTATGAAGCATCTAGTATAAAGGCTTAAGCTTATTCAGTAATCGAGACAAAGGAGCGCGCAAAAACAATGCGAAGTCGATGCGACTGGTTACGCATTCAGGCAGGACACTATAGCAAGGAGAGTATTGGTGAAACAGAGTGTGGTCCCAGACTGCCAGCCGGAAATTGGCGCTCGCCACGTCAAGAGGGACCACGGGATTCCATTTCGTTATTTGTGATTCTGAAACGAGACACACTGTCGGTGCGGACATAGCGGAAGGGCAAAGAGGGGGGCGCTGCAACAAAAGAAACCCACTGCCGGCGCCACTCTCGTTCGATCTCTGCTGAGGTCGATGCGGGAAGCACATAGCAATCTTCCTGCCACGTCTCGACGAACCTTTTGCTTCCTTCTGGCACCCGTCTGCGTTCTGTTCGTTCACTGCTGCTCTGATCCTCTCTCTCTCTCTCTCACACACACACACACACACACACACACACACACACACACACAGGCGCTTCCTGCGGTGCTGTCAGTCATTTCCACCGTCGCTCGATTTCGTCCCTGTGTTCCACACGTTGCCTAACGGAGCTCCCTGGTGTTGCCGTTGATGAAAACGTCGACCATAATGGTGCATCGTTCCCGGCCCGATGGAGCAACTCACCTCACTCATATGCTACACACACGGCGTCCAGGGGAGGAAATCATTCCGTGCAGCTCATGCAGAAGCTGGGAGAGCGTTCAGAAATAGAGGCGGGGATGAGTAGACCGTGACCTACAGAGAGACGAGAGATGGGACCAGTGACATTGGATGGGGATGAAGGTCGAACACATGATAAACGTCTGGCTGGAGCGATGGAATAAATGAACCATAAAGAATGACAATTGCAGAACTTGGAATGTATAGCGGAAGCAATAGCTAAGTATTAGAGCAATGTGAGACGAGAAGAGGGTCTTGAGTCCTTTGACACACTTGCACTACCAATGAAGCCCGCAGCCGTACAGACTTTAGTGGTGCCTTGAAACAGTTGAACAGTTTACCGCGGTGTTCCGAATGAGGGCTTGAGTCACTGCGAGATAGTCCTGCCACGGTGGTCTAGTGGTTATGCCACGTCGCCTGCTCACCTGAAGGTCGCAGGATCGAATCCCGGCCGCGGCGGCTGCATTTCGATAGAGGCAAAATGCTGAAGTTCGTGTATACTGTGCGACGTCAGAGCCCGTTAAAGAACCCCAGGTGGTCAAAATTTCCTAACCCATCCACTACGGCGTCTCTCACAATCGTGTCGTGGTTTTGGGATGTAAAACCCCATAGATCAGGTCAGTTCTGGGTGGTAAGACGACATATCAAAACCCTAGGACGCGGACAACGAAAGTAAATAGCCACGCACCGTGACTACAGAGACGTCCTGAGGAATGTTATACCACACTTCCTGAGAAATACACGGCGTGACCCAATACCATAGCCATAGCTAGTTCTGACACGCCCACCCCATCAATTTTTATTATCATTACGCTTGCATCCAGTTACATCAGGGTACGTTCTGCATTGCTCTCCAAGAAAGAGCTTCATTTTCTTTTTTATTTGCTTGCAGTACTAAAGAGACATGTTTTACTGTTGTCACGTACATCAAGGTCTCTTGTTTACGACGAACACCTCCTCTACTTTTTTTTTTCTAGGTGGAGGTCTTCTTCACGCTGTGTTGACCGTCATCCCTCGGCCGTAGCAGAGCCATTGTGCACCACGACAGATGTCGCGCGTCTCGAGCCACGCGACGCTTTTTTTTATTAAGGTACCCTGAAGGCTCCACCACCGTCGAGCTATGAATTAAACTCTGTTTCACTAGTTCCGTGCAGCAGAGACGAGGTTACGAGGCCATCGAGCGCTGAATTCTTCGGAAGCGAGCCGAAATGTCAATGTTCGGACACGCACCTGCAAGCCGCAACGGGCAATGATGATGATAATCCTCTTTTATGGCGCTCACCCAGAGAGGAGGATATGCCGAAAATCGGATGACAGTAGATACAAAGTGTGACAGTGGCTAGAGTGCCCATCTGCACCACTATTGCATCGCAGGTCGCAGTAGTGACAGACAGTGTTGAGCTGTGTCAAGATGGATTGAGCCAACAAGAAGCTTTAACTATGTCGTCGCCCTTCTCCTCCTTCCAAGGCTGCAGCTGCCACTGCAGCGCCCACCATTGGCTGACGACAAGCCGCAGAAGGATACGCTTAACATATATTCGCCCTCCGGATTGGCTGAAGAGCCCTGTAGCTTCCGCAGTGCTGCACGGAACTTCTGAAACAGGTTGAGTAGGGTAGCTTGTTGGGCGTGTTGGTTCATGGCGTGAAAAAAATTCCAGCTGAAAACGACGCAAGCACAAAGAAGAAGGAACGCACAGGACAGAGCTCTGTCCTGTGCATTCCTTCTTCTTTGTGCTTGCGTCGTTTTCAGCTGGAATTTTTTTCACGTTCTGAAACAGGCTATGGTCTTCTCAGAATAACATTCCGCGAGAGACAGCAGAACCCAAGCAGTTCGCGCCGCCGGTGCAGAAGCTCGTCGATCCTATCTCAATAATTATCGGTGCACCCCGATGTGCGAGGTGCTTCGCAGGCGCGGATCACGGAGGTAAATGTGCGGGAACGCGAACATACACGCCTCTCTGGAATGCTACTGGTCAGCATATCGGCACCTAAACACACGCGTACTGATTCGCTCCCATTTTCGCATTAAGAAGTACTGTAATGGTCAGTTATTTCTTTAGAGCTGCATGCCATTTTTGTGAGGCCCGGCTTTGATTCGCTCTGGTATGTTTTAGGCACGTTGACGGTACGTTACTCTTTCTTAACTTGTACAGAAGAGCAGCCTGCCGGTGACAAAACTCCGAATTTACAACCCCTTTCCTCTGTTAGCAGAAGCATCTTCGCGCCACAATTTGCCCCGAGGACGTCTGCAGAGGCCCCGTGTACGCAGTAATGGAGTCGACCACCCACCTGGGGTTCTTTAACGTGCACTCTCGCCGCCCAGTACATGGGCCTCAATAACTCGCCTTCGTCGAAATGCAACCGCAGCGGCCGGTATTCAAGCCCGCGAAATTCGGATCAGCAGCTGAATGCAACGAGACCACCGTGATCGAGCAAAAAAAGTGATAGCTAAGAGAACATAACACGAGGGTTATGTATGTAATCATGACAAAGGACCATCTTCGGTCATCATTATCGGCCAATTTATGTCCGTTGCAGGACGAAAGTCTCTCCCAATGGTTTCCATTTCGCCCTGTCCTGAGCGAGTTGATCCCGCTGTATCCCTGCCAATTTCCTTTAATTTCATCGCCCCAGCTAAGCTCTGCCTCCCTGCTTTGCGCTTTCCATCTCCTGTTATCCATTCTATCGTTCTCATTGCTCATCGGTTGTCATTCCTCGCATTGTGTGATCGTCCCAGGTCCACTTTTTTTCAATTTATTGACGCAAGGTTGTCTTCTATCCCCATTTGTTCCCTCACCTAACCGCTCGCTCCCTTTCTTTTAAGGCTACAGCTACAATTTTTTACCTTCAATTGCTTATTGTGTGGTATGATCCCCTATTTCCTTGACATGAAGGGTCTAATCTACTCCGCTCAATCAGTTTGGCTATGAACAAGTGCTTGTTCAAAAGATGTGGAATTTGACAGTTTAGCTTTTCACAGCTGTAACTGATACGTGGTATTCCTATTTTAGTAAATCGGGTGACGCGGGTAGCAGGCGCGTTCTTTCGCACACCTACGCAATATAAAAAGAAGCTGGCCTTATTTTGGGGGAATGGTGTTGTTATAAGAGAATATAATAAATTGTGGGACCCTTAAGCTCCTCCTTAAGAGTTGATCGCGATAGCGATGCTGGGCGCCATTCTCATCGAACTCTCTTCCGCATGCCATGCTCTTTAGTCGCCTATCCACGTAACTGTAATCTTTGGTGTCTCCCTTCTCTGCCTCTGTCTTGCGTGGCCTCTTTCATTGTCTTGCGCCATTTGACATAGGTGTGCCGTCAAAACTCGCCGATGAAGAAGGCACCATTAGAATAGAGACATGAGATTGTTGGTAATGGTTCATCTTGAGGTGGGTGTAGCGCTGCACCCACTTCAAGATGAAGAAGGTAGGTGGACATATGCGCGGTGGCCGATGCGTATATCGCATTGCCCTCTGAAGTGACGAGTCGCAGGTTTGCTTACCGAGTCGCCGCAGGTTTTTTTTTATTGTTTCTTTATTTGCATGTACCTAGAATTTTCGCTCACGGACAACGCTGATTTTCCGCTCACAACCAACGACACCTACGCCGGAATTTCTGCGAATCAAGCTCCCGGTAAAACGCGCGGACTACTTAGTGGAAGAGGAGGGGTAGGGGGAGGTCTACAAGTTCTGAGTAGCCAAATACATACGCGCCAGCACTCTCTACAGACTTCACCTAACTGTAGCGCCCGCAGCTGTCACCACGATAGCGCGAGCATTTTTCGCAAAGCAGAAAAAACCTGCCTCGTAGGATTCGTAACTTTCGTAACTTCTCTATAGCGGCGCTCACGTCGACATGTACGGATGTCGCTTTTGGAATGAGTCCGGCTTAAGAGTATGAATGTACGTCAAACGTGATTGCTTGATGTCGTCGTCACATCAAAGCCCTACCAAAATAAGCACTAAAAATTTGGCCGGAACACACATTGCATGGCTTAAAGAAAGGCAAGACGTACCATTTTTCCTTTTACTCCGTAGGTGTTCCATGCTCTGAGTATCAACAGCACAGCCGCTTAGGCTTTTCGCAATTTGTCGTGTCACAAAATATGACCTTGAAATGACTTTGTCTAGAAACCAAGCGATGCTACATGTACCAGCATAACCATGTATGGCCGCCACATCATGCTGTGTCGCGTAACATGACGTCGCAATCACATGTGACCGGCAGAAGATGATGAAGATGGTGAACAAGTAGTTATATTAGTAGTAGTAGTAGTCGTTGTTGTAGAAGAAGAAGAAGAAGAAGCAGGAGATGATGATGATGATGATGATGATGATGAGGAGGAGGAGGAGGAGGAGGAGGAGGAGGAGGAGGAGGAGGAGCAACAGCCAAGTGCCCATCAGCTTCGCTGTTACGGTAGCCTAATGCATAATGTATAAGTACTAATGCGCGCTGTGCTAAATCTTTAAAATCATTTTTGTGAGAGTTTCCTCAACCAGATTAAGTGTTAGTTTGACCAAGTTGGTTATCGTAATCCGTCTTTGTAGCTTAGCGGCTAAATGTTGACTTGCGAAGCTCGAGGCGGCGGGATTGAATTTCGGCCACGGCTGCCGCATTTTGATGGAGGCGCAATGCGAGAAAACACCCGTGTACTTAGATTTAAGTGCACGTTAGGTAAACCCAGGCGGTCAAAACAACTCCGCAGCCGTCCGCTACCTCAAGTGCCTCCCAATCAAACATAGACTTTACACGTAAAACCGCATCAATTATTATCGATAGCTATCTCGATAATTCAATCACACCAATCATTTACTAAACATCCGCAATGTTTGTGGAATCTTTTGTGCGGTTCTTATTGTTTACAAAACGGTACGATTGATCGAGAGACATCCCCGGTACATCTACGGAGCTTGGCAAGTGTTCGGCCGTGTCTCCTGTGCTTTCGGTATATCCTAAATTCTTATTTTCCACTTCGCCTTGTGTATGGGATGGGAAAAGGATCAGCCGGCTCTTCTGGAGACACAAAAAATGTCCCACAAAACACGTCAATAAGGAGTCCTTTGCTATCGCTCAAGAGACATCAAGAAGAAATCCAGGACATTTGGTAGCAGAACCCAGGATCCACTAGTTCGAGCCTGCAACCTCTGACAGTCGAACGCCGCGCGAATGTAATTTGTCATAGGTTTTAAATGTTGACATTCACTCCCGTGTGGCTAATACCCGCATATCGACTGATAGATTGATTTGTGGGGTTTAACGTCCCAAAACCAGCTCTGATTATGAGAGACGCGGCAGTGGAGGTCTCCGAAAATTTCGACCACCTGGAGTTCTTTAACGTGCACTGACATCGCACAGCACACGGGCCTCAACATTTCGCCTCCATCACAATGCAGCCGCCGCGGCTGGGATTCGATCCCGCGACCCTCGGATCAGCAGCCCAGTACCACAACCACTAGACTAACGCGATGGGGCAATACCCGCATATTAAATACGGGTATGCGCCAAATGTAATTTTATTATTGTTAACCGCGACGTAAGTCGGTACTATAGGTCGTGTCGGTCATGCCTTCTTACGCTTCTACACCAGCGTTGGCACGCAATGAAACGCCTCTATACAGCGAACTCTTTTATAACGAAATTACCCGTTTAACGGAGTAATCCTGCCGCCCAGGATATACACTTCGCGATGGTTGCCTTGCGTTGCTGTTTACAACGAACAAATTTACTTGTACCGCGAAGCATACAAAAGGTCGCGAGCACTTCGTAACAAAGGCGTACCACTGTATACCACGCGAATGAAACGTGAGTTCTCGATTGTGTTTAGAACAAATAGTAAACAATTAATAGCACATCGTACTCACTATATGAGGAAGCTCGGCCGAGCAGTCCCAAGATTGTCGCTAGTACGATTAGCAGGCTCTTGTGCGAAGCTGTCATTGCCCGATTTGTTGCATACTCGTTGCACCATAATTTCCCGCCCCCGGTTTTTTTTTATAGGTCACGGTTGCAGGAAATATATAAGGCTTTGACCTTTCCAAGAGAGCCCAGTACAGGTAGCGCTGCTATTTTCTTTCGATCGCAAACAATTATATAAAGACGTCGAGTCATCGTCACAGATTATCGCATTTTTCTTCTTGCGTTATACTCAAGCTTGAAGAAAGCCATGTCGCGTAAGCTTATTGTCACTGCCTTGTGTCAATGCCTGTCTTCATTCTCTCGCTCATCCACGCTGCGTCGCTTCATTAGTTGGGCTCTGGCTCGTCTTTTATTTTTTCTTCATTTGATTCCTTTTGTTTCTCTTGAGATTGCTTCTTACTAACTTACTTACCGCGTGACCTCGAGGGCGGAACGAGCGCTCGTTTTCCCGGAAGTGAAGTCTGGACGCGACACGCTTAATCAGGAGGCGCCCAGCGCTCGCTGATCGAATTTACGGCAAACGAGTTCGAATAAAGGGCAGGGAAGATCCCGTCGTGTAAACAACGCAGAGCGGCGTTGGGTTGTTTGCGTTACGGTGTGTTCACAGAGAACGCCCATTGGTTAAAATTTGATCTCGGTCAAGTTGGTTGAAAGGAAAGTTCAGGGTTTATCTCGCTTTGGAATCGAGGATAAAATTTAGAATTGTGGTTTCATTCTTTATTTGATCAATTTCGAATAAATGTCGTATTGCAATGAGATAAAATCTAGATGTTATTCTCATTACCTTGAGATTTCGTCCATTCGCTGTTTGGGAGGTATGACTCAATCTAAAAAGAAAAAAAAGAAAACAAGGAAAGAAAGAAAGGAAGCATCCGGGCATTTCTGAAAGTTAGAGGCTGTATGCACAGCGTGTTAGGGTTAACTTTTCCCGACCTTTGAAAATTATCTTTATGCGCTACCAGGATGCAGTAATTTAGTATTATGTACTGCCGTTTCGGTCATCTCTGACTATTCTCAAAGAGCTTGATTGATTATTGCTATTATAAACTAGCCATCATTTAAACTGTTCATTGAAGTGACAAAAAATGTTCAATGAAGAACTTGTAAGACATGTCAATTAGTGTTTACAGAATGTGCTTTCATGGCAACAGGCATAATGGTGTGATTTCTTTCTGGCTCCTACAAAAGTGTGCAAGGTTTGAGAAAAGTACCACGCGACTAGACAGTCCCGCGCAGCGACATTAGCGCCCTTAAGCATGCCACGAGCGAACGATCCATGATGTAACAGAGCGTACTGAATGGGCCATAAGAGATAAGGACAAAGTGTGGCCGATAAGGACAAAGTGTCGCTATACCTTTCACAAGAGATAAGGACAAAGTGCGGCTATGCTGTTCACCCTTTTGTCATGTCCATGCCCGCAGTAAGCGTGCATCATCCATGGTTCGTTCGTAGTTTTCAGAGCGCTAATGTCAGCGCGCGCAAGTGCCTAGACACGTGTTACTTTCTTCAAATCTCGCTCACTTTCTTATTATTTCGAACAAATTTAAGCCCTTACAGCTCTCAGCAGGGAAAGACATTATGTGTTCAACATTGTTCACACACTAATAAACACGCTTTTCAACTTCTATGTTGAACGTTTCGCGTTTAAAGCAACGGCGTTAATGCAACAGATGACAGAGCACAATACTAAGTTGGTTGCTCGCCCGTAACGCGCACTTGGGTGGTTTGAAACACGACGCTAGCTAAATGAAACGCGCCGTGTACGAAGGTTTCGGACAGATGAGTGGTCGTCTCTTTGTCGTCGTTGCACGTGAACGAGATTTTGTTTCGTGATGATATGCTGTGGCTAGAGTGATACTAGACTAGGCTAGTATCACTCTAGCGCCAAGTCATTTGTTGTTTTTCTGCAAGCACACCTCGGGTTATATGAAGCGAGGCGTCTAGACAATAAAATTAGGCTGAAGCTGCTTGGTAACCGGTGTTCTGCCTCAGCCGAGCGTTGTACTGCAGCCCGTAACTGCTTCAACCGACTAATGAAACTTCGCAGGCTTCAAGTTAGCTGATGTGAGAACATTAAGTTGTACGCTACCACACGTCTTTAAGTTCAAAGTGGCAGAACGCGGCTTCTTGAAACGGGCACGAAAAAAAAACAACATTTTTTTGAGTTTCACCTCTGTAAATGACAGTTTTCCATACATGTGCGGAAATAACTAGGCCAAAGTACGAGTTAGTTAATTTACTCATCTGAACATGTGTATCAATTTTTCTGGTATTTATCAAACCAGTTATCTGATAATGTCTTCGCAATCTTTCTCTTTGATGTTGTTATTTGTGGATCCGTCCGAGGGGCATATCAAAGCTTCTGAGTCCACGCGCTTAGTAGTACAGGAGGGAGGAGGGAGGAAAGAAGGAAAGACAGGCAGGTTAGCCAGTGCTGAGACCGGCCGGCTAGCCTGTGCAGAAGAAGAAGGGTAAGGGGAATGAAAGATAGCAGAAAGGAGACACGACAAAAAAAAAAGAAGAAAAGGATAGAGGAAAAAACACATAAGAAAAAAAAACGCGACACTGCTTAGAGTCTGTCCCTTAGACCGCTCGTCCTTAAAAATCGCAACAATGCGGCCAGTGCTTTCCGTGCTGACGATGGTCCTGGCCAGTGTCCCAACACTCGTTGCTCGGAGAAAGGGCGGCTGTCAAGTATGTCTAGAGCAGCGGTAAGTTCTCCCCTGGAGCCACTGAAACGGGGACACTCACACAGAAGATGCGAGATTGTTTCGTCGCAGCCGCAGTTCTCACACTTAGGGTCGTTTGCCATTCCAATACGAAATGAGTTGGCGTTTGTGAAGGCAACGCCACAGGCGACACAGAAATGTCGCCTCAGCTTGAGGTATTCCTGACGGAAGGCGGAACTGAAGGTCTGGGTGCAAACTATGGACACGAGCATTGGTGAATTCTGAAGAATTCGTAGTAGAACTTGCCAATAAATAAGCTAAGGGACCCGTACAGGTTATATTTCGTAGTAGAACTTTGCAATAAATGTAACCAGACGGGTCCTTTAGCTTATCACGCGCCAGAAAATCGATGAAGCGAGTACTTACTTTTGAAAATTACAGTTCGATGGCCCAATGTCTTCAAAAAGATTCAAGACAGCGCTATTTTCAACGTCACTTCGCACGCGTTAATCAACACTTGTTAATGCGTGTATCATGACAGTACCTTAGAGTATACCTTAGAGGCACTTTTGAATATACGCAATAACTATCGATATGCCTTTGAAACATGCATTTGTATCTCAGCACTAGAGCAGCTTTACGATGTATTCACTGTATTCCTGTATTCCTGGACACAAGTATCTAGTTAGTTTTCTGACAGCGAAGCTGTTTTTGCTCGAAGTAAAATGTTTGTCGTGATCTGAAAACTCAGCATATCGGCTAGACGCCGCAGTGATACACGTAGGAGTGGTACACACGCAGTGGTACACATAAGGAGAGTTATACAGATAGATGCCCCTTATAATGTGAACACTGCAATAGGACCTCTTGTTACAAAATACACAGAAGAAAAAGAAAATCGTCTTCGTGCAAAAGTCACTCCAAAATACCTCGTCACGTCAAAGACAAATGCATCTCGGTATCTGTGTCTGTATTCCGGATATTTTTCTGCGTACTTTTGTTCGGACATGCTACCTCAACGATAGTTGCTGGGCTCCTACGTGCCAAAACCGCAATGCGATTACGACGAACGCCATTGTGTAAGGCTCGGAAAACGCAGACCACGTGGGGTTTGCAGTCTCGCCCCGATAACGCTCTGTACACAGGTATTCCCCATTTTCGCGCCTATCAGAAAAGTGACCGCCGCGTCCGGGTTAGAACCAGCGCATTCCAGGTCAGCAAAGCAAAAAAAAAAAATGCGATAGAATAACGGGGGGTTAGTGATTTATCAGCTGCCCATTGCGTACAGGTATAGAGAGGCGAACGAAGAATGGGCCGAAGCACACTAGTAGTTGTATCCCAAGACACGAGAAGTGCCCTCGAAGTCGGTCGATGTGACACTATACCGTCGCATGTTGCGATATTAAATGTAAACGTCGCCTCAATCTCGGGCTGATACAATGAACGGCACTGCACGATAACGCACATCCGCCTCAGACAAGTGTTGGGGTCAGCGAAATTGTGAAACAAATCCTTCGCCAGTGACGCCGCAATGTGTCTCGGCCACGTTACGGTGAGTCATTGCGTTGCGTCTCTGTGCAAGGTATATGCCGTTCAACTTTAACAAGAACAGAACCAACTCAACGTGCTTCACCTTCAGCGTGTTAGTGCGGCGACGATGAAGAGGACGTGTTGGTTGGTCGAGCCGCCTCTGGTGACAACGTTGTCTACTACGCTGTCTTTCTCATAATAATTGCATGCTTTTATTAGACAAAAAACCTTTCGTGCGTAAATGTGAAGGAGAGCTTGAATAAGTTGGCGACGATTCTGTCGAAAATCTGCAACGCGGCACATGGCCCAAAATAGTGTCGCGTGGTCGCAGCAGGCCCCTACAGTTCCATGATGTGGCTGGGCTTTCATGAGATGTGTATATAAAGAACGTAAGAGCATTTGCGAAGTTTAGAGTGATTGTTGGATAAGCGTTAATTATTCTCGTCAAGTTCTCCCTTCCATTTGAATAATAATAATAATAATAATAATAATAATAATAATAATAATAATAATAATAATAATAATAATAATAATAATGGTTTATTTAACAGTGCCCAGGAACAACCGTAAGGTCTTTGTATTGGAGCAGGCAAAAAAAGTTACAAGAAACAATACAATAAGGACACTGTACTGAAGAAAAGGCTAATAAACAACAACAAAAGCCAACATTCATGATAAGATATCTAATAATAATAATAATAATAATAATAATAATAATAATAATAATGCACCGTGCACATACACAGACAGGATCGTGACAATGTTCTTGCTTCTTTCTTTCTTTCTTTTGTTTCAGTTTGTAGCGCTGGCGTTCAACTTCGGTGGCGGTAATCCTTGTCGCACGCGTTTTTTTTTTTTTTCTCAATGCGACCTTCTTTCTTTCTTCCACTATTTTCGCGCCACTCATAATCATAGTCCCGGTTTTGCGACGTAAAACCCCACAAATCATCATTGCATTTAGGCAGCAGTGGTTTCGTTCCTTCATTAGCCTCGATGCAATGCCTCGATGCAGCGCATGTCTTCGGTGCGCCGGTACTCCAACAATACCGCACATCACATACACTTACTGAAGAGGCCGGTCTCGGTTGACACTTGCGCGGCCGTTACATGTAGCGGCCACGCCAGTGTAGCGGCCGTGACACTGGGCATACAGGATAAATAACTGCGCGGTCGTCGGAGGCGCGACTTGCCGGTCTGGCCTTGGCAAGCTAGCAGGATATTATCGGTCACACCGCTCGAGTCGTTGTAAATAGCGGTGCCATGGAAGAAGGTCTCTGCCCAGGGTAATCCAGATACTGCTCTGTCATTAGAGTTTATTCTCTCTCTTGGATTCATTGCCTGCTGGTCGCACGTTGTTACTATTTTTCCTAGCATACTACGAAACCACCAATCCGCGATAGACTGGAAAACTGCTACGCGTTCAATTAGGTAACTTAATATATACAAAGTTTACAAAGTTACTGAGACCGAACAAAATACGACACTTTTCGATTTCTTGAAGCGGCTCTTCCTTCAGCGATGGTTTGATCGTGCAGTAGAATGAACAAAGCAAAGGAAAAAATAAACTGAAGCTGATCAACCAGCTTCGCCAGCGTTGACGAAGCTCACGTCTTCTCTATTCTTAGATTAGCCTTCACTCGGGAGTACACTGCTCCCTGAGAGAGCAGCTGGGCGAGATGAGAGAGGTGAGTAGAACACCTTTAACAAAGTGAACATATGGCGTAGGGGCCAATTTCCCTTCTTGTATACGGCCAAAACCGAAAGTGCCCCGCCACGGTGGTCTAGCGGTTATGGCACTCGGCTGCAGATCCGAAGGTCGCGGGATCGAATCCATGCCGCGGCGGCTGCATTTCGATGGAGGCGAAATGTTGAGGCCCGTGTGCTGTGCGATGTCAGTGCACGTTAAAGAACCCCAGGCGGTCGAAATTTCCAGAGACTTCCACTACGACGTCTCTCATAATCAGAGCTGGTTTTGAGACGTTAAGCCCCACAAATAAATCAATCAATCAACCAAAACCGAAAGCGCACAAACAGCAAAAACAACAATCCTTGAACAGACCATGAGACGGTATTAAGAACACAGCTCGTGGATAATTCTGGCAAACTAACAACAATAAAAAAACACCACCTTTTCAATGACTTCTGCCGAGGACGCGATTCAGGGCAACTTCCGACGATGCGGGTCGTGGGGCAAGAAACTAATTAAACGGACACTTAGTGAAATGGTAAAGTCGTTTAGAATGATAACTTACATTCCGAGAACTCGAATGTCGTTAACTTCAATATTGTGTATTCAATATTAAAAGGGAAAACCTCGACGGTTGCATTTCGATGGAGGCAAAATGTTAAGCCCCGTGTACTGTGCGATGTCACAGCACGGTAAAGAACCCCGGGTGGTGAAAATTTCCGGAGAGTCCTCCAGTACAGCTTTTGCCTAATCACGGCTAGTTTTGAAGCGTAAAACCTCAGAAATCGAAACCCGCAGAATAACAAAAAAAGCGTGCCGTAGACACAGCTATCGCTGCATGTTACGGTCACAGAGCTCGAAGCGCCGCGGTGTCGGCAGCCGAGATCGTGGCGCCCTCTTTTTCAGCACGGGCAATTCAAATGTAGCGGCGACACCCGGAACGCTCGGGGCTAGTTTCTGATGCACAAAGTTGTTTATTGGCGTGCAGAAAGATGTGAAAGAGCCTGTCACATGTAAAAAGAGAAATTGGCCGCGTATCTGCGCGCTTCGCAGCAAATGTCGTCGAAAGACGATAGTCTTCTGCCGGCCGTACTCCGCTGCGTGAGATATGGACGCCATCTGGCAGCGCCGTCGGGAAACATGAGCTTGTGCAGAAACCCTGGGCAACTTCCAGGTGGCAGCAGCAAATCGTCGGCAGAGGCCTTTTCCGTGCAGAGCGTCGCAATTTTAGTGCAGTCTAAGAAACACTAGGGTCCCTAGTAATATGTATCTCTGCATTTTCTAGTAAGGGAACACACCATCTAATTCTTACGTATTGATGTTGCGCCTCAGATATGCGTAATATTTCTTTTTTGATCTACAATGTTCACAAGTATGAACGCAGCTACCAGTTCAAGATGGCTGGGCGTTAGGCAAGTGCTTAAACTTTGGCAGGGTGGCTGAATTGTGTGACAGACAGACAGACAAAGACAGACTAAAATTCATTTTTCCAAGTATCCCAAGAAAGACTACCGTCTTTAAAAATCATTCTGATAAACTTAACTGTTTTTTTTTTTTGGTGTCCCTGTGATGTGTAGCGGTCGAACCCGCGTCCTTCTGACGCCGCGTAAACGTGAACGAAGAGCATCCTATCTCGCTATCCCTCTCTGCTGCCTGAATGAACTTGATGTGGCGAGAAAAAAAAAAAACCTGCAGATCCCACGCACTGTGGAATCGGCGTCATGCGAAGCAGTCAGCGAGGAAGTTGCCATGCAGTGCCATGCTCTGATTGCAGAGTTTGCACGTTAGGACCTGTCACTCTTGTTGGTCATGCATTGTTGTCTCGCTATACCAATTTTGGTACATATGACGTTAACAAAAGGGCCGCAAGAGCACCAAGACTGTGGCATGTAAATCATGCCGCTCATGACACGCGTGTAATGATTCTAATGTTATGACTTGTCATTTACGTTCGTCATGCAGTCGTGTTGTGGCATACCAATTTTCGTATACATCCCATTAATGAAACAGCCTGGAGAGCACGAAGTCGTAGGCGGCTGGATAGATACGCCCAAAGTCGGTGAAGCTCGCTAAGAAATCCTTCGCATTTAAAGACTTCGTAACACGTAGAGAGATTTTCCCAAGGCGTTTCGACAAGGAACGCGCTGCTTTCCGTGCCAAGGTCGACTTCACCGGCGATCTGGTCAATGGAGCGGCTTCTCGCGACCTCCAAAATCTCAACTCGTCTGTAGCCATAACATCTGCACTCGTACGGCCGTTGCTTTACGCGGAGCATACAAAATAGGCATCTGACCATGAAACAACTGCCAGCGAAAGTCGTTATCCGATAGCGCTGAGATAGGAGAGCACAAAGTAGACGTTCCCTCGGTGTGACGGTCTGGACAACACATCTGCCCCAGACAGCGTTTGCGCGATCGCGGCGTGCCTTCGCGCGACCGCCAATGACCGTCGAGATTGCGCCGGACAACTTACACACGTAACTTGAGCGACGTTTCGAAATAATCGCACTCTCCGCCGCCCGCTGTGGAACAATTTGTTTCGTTGGTTTCGCCACGGCTATTCTATCTTGTGACACCGCGCGGTGTACTGCCATTTTTTAAAGGCGTGCGCTGCTGTTGGGTGCCGGGCCATTCGGAGCAGCGGAGCGGATTTGGCAGCGATTTCAGGATGATCGAATTGTCAACGGCTTCGATAGTCTTTTCCGTGGCCGCCTGCCTCTGCTATGCGGTCGCCCGCTGGTTCATCAGGTGAGAATACTTTCCAGCAAATCGGTAACGATCGTTTGAAAGACATTATTACTGCCCCATTATTGTGCAGGCTAGTAGTGAGAGCCCACATTTGATAGAAACTCCATGCAAATTTGGCTTCGAGTACGCTGTAACGCCTCCGCAAAATACTACTTTGCTATGAGACTGTCAGCAGGGTCCGCAATTGAGAAGAGCGCTTTTTATCGAAGGCGGTCGTTTGCACGACAGGCGTGCACGTCACGAGTGGTGTAGAACTGTCGCGCGTCCAATCACGAAGCAACTAGTTGCTCGCCTCTCTTCGACCAGCCAATCAGCCGGACTGAGGGCGAAACTTTGGCGATGTAAGATAATCATTAACTCACGACACTTTCGTTATTTTATTTCCAAGGGAACACTCACGCTACTAAGGAGATTGATTGATTGATTGATTGATAACTTTATTGGGCTATATACAATGTGCTCTCGCTTGTGAGCTTCAGCACCATGGTAAAAAAAAAGGAAAAAGAAAAAAAAATGATAATCTCAAACTGGTGAGCTTGTAGTGCGTGCTATTGCAGGGCAGGGGATGACTGTCGTGCGCAATGCATTGCGCCACAAGTTCAGCCTGTCTTTGATGAGCGGATCTTCGAGTATCCAATGGGTATTTTCCGCTTCGTCTCTGCGGAGTTGGGGCAGCGTGAATTGGGCTCTTTTCGTAAAAGCAGCGCGGCTTGATTCGTGAATTGGGCATTCCCAGAGGATATGTTCCATTGTTGCTGGCACTTGGCAGGAGACGCAGTTGGGGTCACAGTATGTAGTCGGGTACATCTTGTGAAGCACTGGGATTGTTGTAAAGCTTTGTGTTTGTAAGCGTCTCATTGTGATCTCGTAGAGGCGGATGGATCCTGGTGGCGGGGCATTGTGTTTTGTTGCTTCTTCTAGTTTCGCCCTTAACTTTCGCCGGCGCAGCACTTTTGCTCGGTAGTTGGCTTCATGGGTGTCGTCTTGGAACGGCGTGGCGGTCTGCTTCGAACTGTCATCCTCGAGTTGTTCCTTGCTGTGATGCTGCAAGGCTCGCTGATGAACTAGATCGTTCCCAGGTATATTGGTGTGTCCAGGAATCCAGTGAATCCTTACTCGGATGGAACGTTGTTGGAGTTGGGCGGCATAGTTCAGGATGCGCCTGGCGTAAGCTGGTATCTTACTTCGGGCTTCGAGTGTTTGAATGACCTGCTGTGAGTCTGTGAAGATGTGAACAGCCTTTGGCGATGATCCTGGTTGAGTGTAGTGGGCGAGAGCTTCCGAAATAGCATGTCCTTCGGCTGCTTCGGTTAGTAGGCAAGAATGCGTAATGAAGAATGAGGATGCTTCCCCTGTTCTCAGGTTCAGATATGCCCCAGTGTTGGACCCTTCTAGAGTGCACGAGGCATCTGTGTAAATGGAGAAAACTGAACGTATTTCAGTTAGGCAAGGCGCCGCCAGAGGTCGCTAGCAGTTCTGCTTCCAAAGTAAACGCCTGCGGTAGACCCTCAACGAGGCACTGTGTAATACGTGATGATCCTTTAAAGGGCAACTCCGGCGATTTTTTGACCATGTTCTCATATCGATGTTTTCGAATAGTACTGATAGTCCTGTAGCAGCCAGGGTGGTTCAGTTTGCTCAGAAACGCACCAATAATTTTAAACAGCCGGCTGAAAGGCCTGTCCAAGCCGAAACCGAAACGGGTAGGCGCTTCCTGCAGCATATGCAATGACGTCACAGCCTTCCCGCCATCAGAAATATGGAGCTGGAGCCAGAAAAATGACAGTGGCGGGGTCATCCGACGATATATTGAGTTATGCGAGCTTTTCTGAACTTGACAGCAACTATCTGAACGTTGAAGTATGTCCGTTTTGCTTTTGACTGCCCGCTAGCCCGGTTAGGCAGCGTTGAAGGTGGTGACGTAAAGAATAACACAGGGTGGCGTGCGTGGGAATCCACTAAATTTTTTAAAAATATATTTCAAGGAAAACTGAATAACTTGCAACCACCTGGCTTGGCATATATAGTTACAGTACTGAGGAAAATATATATTGAAAATTTTTATTGATACCCATGGACACTGAAAAATCGCCGGAGTTGCTTTTTGAGGCATACAAATAGGAAGAAAAAGTATACTTTTTATAGGCGTGGATGTAGCAATGTATGTACAGTTTTTTGTTGTTTTTTTTTTGCTTCTTATACAGCGAGCGTAAGAAATGCTTCGACGCCTTCGAGGGTACAGGCATCCCGGGACCTCCTCACCGGAGCCTCATCAACGGCAACACACCGGAGTTCCTGAATACCGTAAGTGAAACAGTGGATTCGAGCACAACGTGTCATGAAACATTTGATTTTAAAGGGTAATATTTTAGCCTGTTTTAAAAAATAAAAGAATCTATCGACAGTCAGGGACTCCCCATCTTCAGAGAAAAATTCTGCGCCGAAGTGCCGACACGTGCTAAACGAATCAGCGCTGAAAGGAATAATCAACGAGGGTATCTCAAATTTCCCTTTGAACTACATAAAACACAGAAATGCATTTCATAAACTCTAATCCCAATAGGTTCGCCTCAAATAACAACTTTTACTGCCACATGTACGCACTAACTGCGGCAAACACACAACCATCTTTGCAGCTCTACATTTCTGGAATCCAATACCGCCCAGCACTAAACAATTGCCGTTAGGAGCGTTTAGAAAAGAACTTGTTTATATCATATTACACTAATAAGCAATATGTATTCCACTATCTGCGTTTCCTTAAATTTAGGTTTATTACTGTGTGTGCTATTGTTAGATTTACTACTCATGTAGGTTTTCGTTTTATATATAGCTATGTATATATTCACTTAACGTTCTTTTGCTGTCATTCTTACTGCCATTCTCATTCTACGTTTGCGCTGTTTCTATAACTGTCAACCACAACTCAACGCTGTTCAGTTGCCGTTTTTGTGTCTTTATCAATATATAATTCTCTGGCAGGAATTCCCGTTTCAGCCTTGTTCCATGGGACCTCTTTCTGTATATTCTAACCCAGTGCGTTTATATTTTTGCAACGAATAAAGCTTTGATTTGATTTGATTTTGATCTGAAATAACCTAGGTGTAGTTGTTCACAAGAAAAAGTTGTTGGACGTCAGAACATCAGGCATACCAATTTTGGGAGAAACGAACAACTGGAGAGGAGAGCTCTGACGTCGCCTAAAGCTGTCGTAAGCGTCGGTAATGTTGTTTCAATAAATATTCAGTTGTCATCAAGGGCTCATACCGTCACCTACATCTGTATTGCTGCTTGTTTCTACTTAGCCTTTTCCTACGTTCCACACATACTACGTAATTTTAGCGAGGCAGAGCCTATTAGTAAAGGAAAAATTTATAAAATAAGCACAGTTAATAACTAAATCTTCACCCACAATATAAATGACTGCTACTTTCGGTGGGTTTTGGCCAATGGTGCAAAACTAATCGATGACTCCGACGTGATGAAAAAAAAAAAACTAGCCAACAAGCAAATATTTTTGGAAGCTTCGCACGAAGCATTGCGTTAATTTTTACTTTTCCTAAAGAGTTTTGATACGCTTTACATTGTGTTTGTGAGGTGTTTCGTAAAATGTTCCCAGCAACTCCACCATCTGTAAAAGCGTTTGTTAAGTTGAGCTGAGTAGAGCGTACCGGAAACTGTCAACTCTAGGGCACAGCTTCCAAATGCGAGCGCCTTTGCAGGTTACTCTGCACCTAATAGCTTCTAGACTCGCTAGCATATGAAACTACTAGCGCTGAAACAATTAGCTTCCCTCTACTTGGCAGCAACGCTTCTGTTGCACAAGCAGCAGCGCCGAATACATAAAAACGAAATGTTGCCCTCAAATTTCGCTCTCATTTCAGAATCAGATTAAATGCCTCGGACGCTGGCTTGACGAATATGGTGATGTTTTCGGGTGAGTAAACTTCCACACGTTCTCGTTCTGTTTGTAAGCGCAAATCAATTCAAGCCAATTAAAATTTCCGTTTATTAAGCACAGCAGGGGCACCAGATAAAAGCTGCGCAGCTGAGCAGCTTCACGAGAATTGTAACTGACAACTTTAAAAAACAGGCTTTAGTTTGCTTCCATTGCAGTGCTTATATTAAGTTTCTTCAGACTATGTTCATTTTTAGGCGATATCTCAATGCGAGTGGCTGGACAAAAAAAAAAAGAAAAGCCAACAAAGAGCTCCTAGGTGCACTGCCTTTGAATTCACTTCTCGAACAAACACCGCGTGATATAGTGAACAAAAGAGAATGCAGTATAAGTACTTGCTGCGTTGTAAGTGATGCGTACAAATAATAATCTAAAGCGAAACCAAAGCTGTCGAATAAGCAATGAATGTGCCACCGGTAGTAAGCGATTCCACAGCATCCGCATGCTCTCTATATTGTGCTATATGCAGTTGTGCTACAGCAATAAGAGCTTGTCCAGTACGCGTCAAGGAACCCAAGGTGGTCAAAATTTCCGGCACCCTTGCACTACGGCGCGTTTCATAATCATGTCGCTATTTTGGGACGCGAAACCCCAGCAATCACTCATTGTCATATACACAACGGCTGTTGATTCGTATTCGCATTCCTTGTGAATGATGTACCTGAACAAAATTTAGCCATAGCGGTGTTGGCTCTCAGCCGTTAACGTAATAATTTAACACCACAAATCTCAGAGATATGTGAGGCATCTGCCACAGACAACACCATGAGTCCTACACAAACATTCATTGTAGACAACACATGGCACAGTTCGACAAGATGATTCGTACGCAGTAGCACCGTGTAACATTACGCGTCTACCAATTAAAACAAGGGTAGGATCTTCAGCCACGGCGAACACTTGCTAGCAGGCTGTTTAAACGACTAAAAGGCGCGGTGAATGGTGTCTAACTTAAAGCACATAGCGATAAAGCTCCTTCACCAGAGCAGCACGCCGACCATCACTTCTTCCGGAAAGATAGTTAAAATTTTCGCAATTCGTGTACTTCCAGCGCTTAAGGAAAATTGAAAAACAGATAGAAACACACCTTTATTGTCTGTGTTTTCAATTTTCCTTATTCACCGGATATGTAAAAATGTACTAGACGTGGCTTGCAGTCAATCTTGCAATCATACATTATGTCAAGTATATGTTGATGTTCCGCCATTTTGATCTGTTAAAGGGAGACCGAAGTGCATTACCATTTTTCTTTCGTACAAGTAAATTACCTTTTCACATTTCAAAAGCAACGCTCCCGCTAGAGGAATACGCTTGGTAAGTTAGAAAATGGGCAAGAAAGGAAATAGAAGTGACGACGCCTGCTCGCAGGCCCCCGCACTAATATGTGTAACGTCATACATTTTTGATTGCGTCCACTAAGTCCTACATAAACATTTGTGGGTATAAGTGACATACATTGCGTTCTAAATGAGCCAGAGACTTAACATTGTGTGTTCCAGACAACGTAACTGAGCCAATGTGGCGAGGAAACACCGCGAAGAAACGAAGTTCGTGACGTCATCATTACAAGGTTTTGGCGCGGGATTCGAAAACTAAACTATCATGAAACTGGTTTTCGATTTTGCCATATAATACAGAATATGACCTGGCAAAATTAATGACAGTGATGTTCCCCAATGATGTTATGCCGGCGTAATCTACTTTAGTAATTCAGTTCAGCGTTCTTTAAGCAAACAGTGAACAAAATTCGACTGAGGAACGTAGAAGACAGACTATTTTCTAAACCATTGTGCATGCAAGCCTCGGAATTCACAATTATTGCCCATAGATGTTGCAATACTGTAGTGGACATGGCGTGCAGCCACCACTGCAGGCGTTCTTGAAGAACTGCTCCAATATATTGATCCGATCTGATGCGCGTTTGGAGATCCGCGCAATAACGAGCTTGACGTCGTACATATATCGGGCCGCTTCAGGTATAAGGTGTAAATAATCATTTATCTGTACTAAAAGGCATACATGGTGTCCTAAGGAAACCGGTGACTCGACGCAGCTTACTCCAGAACATTCTAGTGAACCATCGTTGCCAGCATACGGACGCATCCCGTGACATCATTTGCTGTAAATATTTCTGCGAGAAAATCGTAACTAAAACACAGACCGTTATTTGGCCTTCGAATATTTAGCGTAAACCGTAATGACAGTGGAATTACGGAAGACGAATTCATCACCCTAAGCCCACCTTCTTCTTTCACGTTTTGTGTCATTAAAAAAAAAAAAAGACGTTGCCGTTTCTATTTATCTCATTTAAATGAACAGTATAGCACAGTAGCCAGCTGCGCAGACGCCTACATCGTCTCAACGCTTCGTTAATTCAACATCGCGATGCACAAACCTGCAAGACTATTCACATAAAAAATTTTCATCGTAGTGTCGCCGAAGTGTCCAAAATAAAATCACCTTCACTACACCATGCAACCACTACACACACGTGGGTGACTGCGATTTGACCGTGTTCAAGCTTTGACGTCAAGCCAAAGAGGGGGAAAAAACACGTTCACTGACCTCTTAAGCCCTAATTACACCACATTTGCACGCATCAATGCCTCCCTCTCATTTTCAACCCAAGTGAGCAACGCGCTAGCGCTTTCCGGCCCTAATTACACTTCAGAGTGTCCAAGTAAATCCTTAGCCGGACCTCTAAGTTTGATGGGTCGAAACCTTTCTTGCGCAGAGTGCGTAGAAGGACGCTAACGTTTTTTTCCCTGCTTCCTATTTCTCGACAAAGGCCTGGAAAATCATTACGCCCAGCTGACAGGCCCAGTAATGACTCCGCGACCGGATTCTCGGGGGCGTCACGAGAAAATTGAAAAGTGAGGTAAACAAAAATTGAGTTGAAAAGAAAGAAAGATAAAGAGACGGGCGAGCTTGATTTTGTGCCAGAACGAAAGGAACCCCCTTTTATCCTGTTAGGAGGCAATCGCGTCACTGGAGGCCGGCAGCGCGTTAGTTTGTTAAGATAACGGACGAGACGTGCATGAAAGAAGAAGCCGGGGTCATCTGCCTAAATCTAATAAGGACACCGAGGGAAGCATTAAGGCAGTGGCCCCCTGCTGTGCTTTAACGAGGCACGAAACGAGCCGAATAAGTAAGAAAAAGAACGGCGCTTATCCGCAGACTACACATTCTTATAGGCAAAGCAGGAGGCCCACGTGGGAGGTCGTAAAAAAAGAAACGCCAGAGCGTGTTGCTGCTGAATACGAGAGACTGACCTTTTAGGCTTAGTAGTTTCTCTAAACGTTCACTCTCTCAAGAGATTATGGCGAAGAAAACGCCCCCGTGTCACTGGAAACGACATCTTGATAAGAGAATAGAGGCTAAACGCCTATCCTATTAGCGAATAACTTGGTGTGAGCGAACTTCGCAAACAACTTTGGGTGCCACGCAGCGAAGAGGACAGCGCGCCGCTAGTTGTTTACGTGGTGTGTGCGTGCGTGCGTGCGTGTGTGTGTGTGTGTGTGTGTGTGTGTGTGTGTGTGTGTGTGTGTGTGTGTGTGTGTGTGGTGTGTGTGTGTGTGTGTGTGTGTGTTCTTTGTCTCCCTGCAACTCTAGTGATGAAACTGGTGCTTTTTTGAAACACAATATACTCCTGAAATTTCAGGCACTGTGGAAGGTTTCGTGTTAACAAAAAAAAGTGCATTCATAACTAAATGGGGCACTTGAACATACTATGGCTGGCAGATCAGGCGTATGACGACATGACGATACTTAAGTTCACTCGTTTTTTTTTTAAGAGGCATGGGGCTATTCGGAAGCCATGCAGAACCGATTACTTCGATGCGATTATTAAGCCGAAGAGATAATGATCGTTACAAATTATTCTGTCGCAAGCACTCTATCAGATTACGTATATACAGGAACGAAAATAAACAAGTGTGCTTGTCTATTTTGCGGAAAACTTATTTTTGTTTCCTCATGTTGAAAGACATGAGAAAACATGTCCGAAGTTCAAACGTGTCCCATGTTGTAATTGTCCCAAGTGATTTGCATTGTTTGTGAAGTACAGAGCCGGGATTGCTAAAACAGGTTTTACGTTAGCCATGATTTCTCGCTCCAAATTAAGCATCGCACATAAAACCATGGAAACCAAACTACAGCAATCGCGTTATAGCAACAACTGAAATGCGCATATAGACATGCAGTAGATAATGCTAAGAATTCACGAATACTTATGGGCATTACAAAAAAGGCATAGTCATCAAAAATTGTCGAACAAGCTGTCGCAAGGATCAACGTTTCCACAACACCGCCGCCAAAAGCAGTTGCTCCTCTGACGAAGATAAATTCACGTTTTGAAATTTTAGCTATGGCGACGTTCCTGTTACGATGGTTCCAGTTCACTTCAAGTCTTGGCATTGTCCTGTGCTTCTGAAACAGTTTCGATGCCACAACTTGCAACGTGCTCAACAACAGTTTCGATGACACCACATGCTGAGCACGTACCGATTTATTGATTGTTTTCTGGGGTTTTTACGCCTGAAGACCACAATATGGCTATGAGAGACGCCGTAGTGGAGGGCTCCGGAAATTTAGACCAGCGGGGGTTATTTAACGTGCACTGACATCGCACAGTACACGTAGCCCTCAACATTTCGCCTCCCATAGAAATTCAGCGCCCGCGGCCGGGATTCGCTCCCGCGACCTTCGGATCTGCGGCCGAGTGCCATTGTTACTAGACCACTGTGACAGGGCCAACAAGTACGCAGCATGCTTAGTATTTTAGAGTTTCGCAATATACCCACAAAATCATGTTCCGCTCAACAACCACGACAAGTGCCTTCTCCTGTACATGCGGATGCTCCAAGAGGAAATTGCCCGTGCAGTCGTTTACCCGCAAGGAAATTGCCCGATGAAGAGGAAATTGCGTAAACAAATTCCATCCGGCAAACACTAACGCACCAAGCAGCAAAAATTGGAAACGCCCGGAACACGTGATTCCGTTTCGCGCATCCATCGCCACAAAACGACAAAGAATGCTGAAATACGCTTGTCGTGAGGGGCCGTAGTTTGATTCGAATGATCGTAGCAAAAAGTTCAATAATAAATGCTTGCTAAACCCTGCATTAGCGATGTTAAGCATACCTACTATACTACGCAGCATTCGCGGTAACATTGTACGATTGTTCTGGTAGGACCAGAGATCAGAACTGGTAAACCCATCGAAATATGTGCAATATGTGTACTTAAACCCGGCCTCGAGTTGCTTTTGAATTCCAGAATTTCTTAGTGTCAACACCTATAGCACTATCGCAAACAATACCTAATATCAATAAAAACCATTTTTGTCGAATTAATAGAATTACACCAGACCTTACCGTTTCAGTTACCTTCCGAACACCTGAACAAGGAGGAGAAAGGAATAGGAAAGGCGGGGAGGTTAATCTGGGCTGGGCCCTGTAGGCTACCCTGCACTGGGGAAGGGGAGGGAAAGTTCTGGAAGATAGAGAGAGAGCAAAAAAAGGAACAATAACGAACAAAAAATGTTGCAGTGTCTCTAGCGTTATAAGAGTTCTTTGTAGATATTCAAAGACGGTACACCTGAAACTGATGTATACGCTTTCGATGTAGCTGTTAATAAGAGAAAAGAAATAGCGGGCAGCGAAAGAAGAAGAATTGGGATCGCGAGCGCGTGGCCAGGTGGTGTTCTGGATCTTTTTCTTTTGGAATAAACGCTTCGTGGCGTCTCGCTGCTCGGCGCTCTTCAGGCGCATTGTCTTCCGCCGCCCTTCGAAGCCTCGTTATTATTCATAGAAGTCCTTGGACTTTACACTGGTGCCGAAACCCGACCTGGCTTTCGTGGAGGACCATGGAACGCCTGCGAAATGTGAGAGTTGCTCGACGGCGACCCAACATGAGGATCATCCAAGAAGCCAACAATCTTTTAGCCAGCGCAGCGTTCGATCTGGCGGGCCTTCGCAGCGTTCTTCAGCGCATCGAGAAAAGCATCGATGAGCTCGCGAAGGCCAACGAAGCTCTACACGCAGAGATGACGGATGACGAGATGGCTGCGGACATTGACCCAGTGCTTCAATACGAAGACCGGTGTTGCATCATTGCAGGTGTTGAGTAGTTTTGGCTCAGTGTTGATAATTAAGGAATCGATGATCTTGGCCACTGCGGTCTAACTTTCGTTACACAGCATATAGCAAGTGTGTTCATTCAGTCACGCCGTAATAACGCTTTGGCATATCCCACTGACAATAATCTGAGTTAGCTCTGCGCGATTCATTTGTCAATATTTTGTTTTCAGCTTCTACTTGGGGGACATCCCCTTCGTAGTGGTGAAGGACCCGGAGATGATAAATGAAATATTCGCCAAAGAATTCAACGTCTTCAGCTATCGAGGGGTAAGATGAACTCTGCAAATGTGGTTCATGAACTCTTTTTCTCTGTCTCTCTCCCTTTCTTCAAAATTCTGAGTTTTTACCCGCAAATATAGCTTCCTGATTGTACATACAAGGGAGTAACTTATGTTTAAGAACAAATTGTGCCGCACATTTGACACTGCCTCGTTTAAAGATGACGGAGAAGGAAGGAAAGGCTTTGAAGAAGGCTGCATAATATTCATGGCATCGGCATGCCAATGCATGTTACGACAAATCAAAGAGATAAATAAACCATCATAAAATAAAGATCATGTTTTAAGTAGACTAAATACGACCGACAGACACGGTAGCACCGTTCCACTGAGGGGCTAGAGCGAAGTTTAAATTGTGCTGATTCCAGACAGCCAGTCGCTGAAGGTACAATTACATAAAATAGTATTTTAACAATACTGTTTACGTTACTATAATTGTAGTACTGTAACTGAAGTTCTGATATCGATTCCTTTGAATTAATCGCGAACCTAATGGTTCTAAATTAAAGTTCTGTTCCACCAAAATGTTCTTGAATTTTTTGGCTGATATTGCGTTGAAATTTACATTTGCCAAATAGCCATTGGCTGCGTTTAGATAGACGTAATTGAAATTATCGCACATATGTTACATCAATTTAACCGGATGGCTTGTTGCCCGCATATATTTATTTTTAATTTTTTATGAATTTCGTTTAATTTATTCGAACGCAATTGTCTTTTAAATGCGCGAAATGTGCCGCAAAGTGTGCAACCTGCACGATCGTGTTTCTTGCGGATGTACCTTGCTTGCTATTGATTGATTTTTGGTGTTTTACGTCCCAAAACCAGCTGTGACTATCAGAGATGTCCTAATGGAGGGCTCCGAAAATTTCGACCACCTGGGATTCTTTAACGTGCAGTGACATCGCACAGTGCAGGGGCCTAAACATTTCGCCTCCATCGAAATGCAGCCGCCGCAGCCGGGATTCGATCCCGCGACCCTCGGACCTGCAGCCGAGTACGCTAGCCACTAGACCACAGTGAATCTGAAAATGCATTAACAGCAAAATACTCATTTTTGTCGCTATAACATACGATTGTTATTCAACATTTGTACCTCTCATGGTCCGAAAGTAGAAATAAGACCTTGTTAAAGCTTTTATTCAGAGTTGTTCAGTCATTCCTTAATTGATGCGTCCATCTTCGGTGCTTCGGCAATATAGGGCTGAAGAACGACTGCGGCTGAGTCCTGCGTACGATACTTTGTCCTAAATACTGTTCACGAGCAACTCGCAGGTATTTAAGGGAGTGTCATGACGTCGAAGGGAACTGGTTCGCGCAAATAAAAGGGACTGGACACGGAAGAAACACGCAGTACACAAAGGCAGTCGCCTCGGTGACCCATTTGTTTATTTGTCTTTTACTTTGTGTGCTTGTTGCGTACTTGTTTGCGTTCCTTTAGTGTACCGCATGCTTCTTCTGTGTCTAATCCTTTTTTATTTGCGCTAACTAGTTCCCTTCGGCAGTATGAACCGACTAGCCATGCAACTAGTCCTGCTCAGCATCCTGACTGCTGAAAGGCAGTGCGGGTTTCTGCGTGTATCGCTAACTAGCAGTCTAGGATGTCACCCGGTCTTACGAAATCCACGTGCCAAGACCAACCAAGAAGCAGAAATACAGGAGGGGTAATCTTAGAGAAGATTCGAGCAAGATTCATGAAGGATTTTTCTTAGATCGTTCTTAATTTTTTTCGCAGTTTACGAGACAAAAGGTGAAAGTGCCGCCTATTTGCTTTGCTGCTCCCTTGATTTTGGCTGACCGCGTAGCAGTCTCCCCTCTTCGCAACCTCTCTTGTACTTTTCCTTTTTTACCTTTCTTTACATTATTACCCTTTCAATGCCATCCTTGTTTTCGTCTTTACTTAATTTATCTTGAACACCCGCTATACCTAGTGGTACGGAGAAGGACTACTTTCTATACGCTGTAATTTTATTTTTTCTAATCACCCCGTTTCAACGTAATTCGTAAGTCTAAGGGGTGGCATGTTTCTAGTTCCTCCGATTATATCGCATCCGAGAGCCAAATGAGCTATGGAGAACGTGGACAGGTTACCGTTCGCAGCAGAACGGCTCGAATAATTTCAGCGGGAAGAGGTTCGCACACCTCACCACCCTAGTAACGTTCCCCTGTACCTTAACTCGACAAAGGAAGCTCATTTTTGTACGAGTAAACAACTAAAGTGCGAGTGATGCGTTTCCGCCTCTAAGAGGGTCAGCTCTGGAATAACGATGATTTTACGCACAACTGTGCCGCGTATACTATGCGCTTGCCAAGGAATACCGCGCACGCTTTTGCACGCCGATCTCTTATATTTCGCCTTATCTTTAAGCCTCAGCTCTTAATTCCCTCTGGCTCGTGAATGTAAGGCCTCAATTCTTTGCATGCGGCCGGCTCCCGCTGATTGTTTTTTTTTTTGCGTTATTCCAGCATCTCTTGCGAATCCACGAGATGGAAACGCCGTTGGAGAGCAACCTCGTGATCGTCGGCGGCCGCCAGTGGAAGACAGCGAGAACTTGCATGCAACAGTTCTTCACCACAGCGAAACTTAAAGTGGTGAGCCTTTTAAAGACGATAGTCTTTCTTGGGATACTTGAACGCAAAAATATTCGTCTTTCTGTTGGTCTGTGCCACGCGATTCAGCCATCCGGCCAAAGTTTAAGCACTTGCCTAACGCCCAGCCTTCTTGAACTGGTAGCTGCGTTCATACTTGTGAACATTGTCGATCAGAAAGCAAATATTACGCATGTCTGAGGCGCAACATCAATACGTAGGTATTAGGTGGTGCGTTCGTTTACTAGAAAATACATGGATACGTAATTCTAAATGCCCTAGTGTTTCTTAGGCTGCGCTTAAGATGCGACGCTATGCACGAAAAAGGCCTCTGCCGACGATTTGGTGCTGCCACCTGGCAGTTGCCCAGGGATTCTGCACAAACTTATGTTTCCCGACGGCGCTGCCAGATGGCGTCCATATCTCACGCAGCGCTGTACGGCCGGCAGAAGACTATCGTCTTTCGACGACATTTGCAGCGAAGCACGCAGATGCGCGGCCAATTTTTTTTCCTGACACTTTCAATATCTTTTGTCACAGTCATCTGCTAAAGAGGTGGTGCTCGAGAATGTTAGTCCTGTTTATGAGAGGCCGCCGAGTCACCCCACACGCGTGGGACGTCGGTGCTGTTGTGTAAACGAACATTATGACAATATACTTTACCAGCTCTTATCTACGCCCATCATAATGGCCAAATACTTAGCATGCGCTACCATGTGATTCGGTGATGGCCCTGGTTTGGATTTAGGAAGAATACTAGTTAATCTTCGATTCACGTTGCCACTACTTTTACCAAATTTGTTTTAAAAATATAGGAAACTTAGCAATGGTGCAAGAACATTAAAACTCTGTGAAGATGTAAAATGCAAAGCAGTAATCAAGTTTCGTTGTTTCGTACAGCTCATCTACCGATAAAATCAACCCTCGCCACGTCTCACCGTGTTTTCGGTAGGCCCTAAGTAAACCTGATTAATTTAGACGCACCTACTACTACGAAATGCACGCCTAAATTGCGAGCTGCGGTGCCACAATTAGGCAAGTAGTTGCCTGTATACCACACTTGCTTCCCCTGCCAAGTGTAATCATCGGCGAAGCTAATCAGGGTTGTGGATGTTGATGCAAAAATCCATACTCGACAACCTGCTCTCCATTGAGTGTAATGCTCTGTGGGAGCCAAATTCGTTTATAGAGAGCCCAGAATACTCAGACATGAGTGGTTTGCCCCAACGTTGAGAATGAACAGACCCATATATCCCACTAGATTACGGCACCCAGCAACATCGCCTCCCTTCGATTCGGAAATTCGTGCACAAAAGCACCTTTCATTCCCAATAAAGCCCCATTTCTACCCTAGCACGCTTTGCAGCCGCAACGACTACAGTGTGCATCGCTTGTTGCTTGATCAGTCCCAGTCGCAATACATATAAACAGGGACTGGAACAGGAGCTCCGTTAGACGGATTCCGCGCATGTCTGTTACGCTGCATTTTATGCGACAAGATGTCAAGGTACAACCCCGTTTTATCCGCAGTGTAGGTAGAGGTTGGAACTTCTTATCTGATTGATTTCTTCGGTGTTACGTCCCGCAACCATGATATGATTATGAGAGACGCCGTATTGTAGAGCTTCGGAAATTTTGACCACCTGTGGTGCTTTAGCGTGCACTGACATTGCACAGTACATGGGCCTCAACATTTCGCCTTCATCGAAGTGCAGCCGCCGCGTCCGGGATTCGATACCACGACCTTCGGATCTGCAGCCGAGTACCACAGCCACTAGACCACCGTGGCGGGGCAGAATTATTTGTCAACGTATTAGGCCAATTGCCTTGGACAATGGGAGCCTTTCCACGGTACTTTGAAGACAGTGACATTTGTAATGAGTATACCCTGAACTACTTAATCAGTCTTAACTGTGATACGTGTGTGTGTGCCAAAAATTCGCGAGCTCTACAGAACAAGGGCGATTGAACTTCGACTCGAACACAAGAGTTCGTGTGACGTTTATTTTTTTTTTCTTACTGATGATCTCATCATGTGTAGAAGCTATGGACTGATAATGCGCCGGAAAATTACCGGTTTTCGCTTATTGCAGCGCAACAAATGCGAACCAAAACCGTCCTCTTCAACGTTTCTCATGACATCATCTCCTGCCTGATGACTAACTTCGAGAGTTTCTCTGTTTGACAGCGCAGCCTCTAGCGATGATAATGTCTAGATTCTGCTACGTCAAAATCTATAACGCCACCCACACGACCTATCGCAGATTCACGTACCAATAACACCTTCTGTACGCGACACATGACCAGGGATACGACTATAAATGTGCCCCATACAACCTTTTGGCACAAACATATCCACATAACTGCCATCTCCAGGTGTAATCACGTGCATATTGACGTCATACAGCACCGCTCCCCTTTCTTATCACACTTCCTTCCCAAGATCAACTTTAAAGGATCGTAGGTTACGAACAAAGGACAAGTCTTCTCACACAACAGATGGCCCGATGCGTACCACTTCAATTCATTGCATGGTCATCTTAGTTATGGTACCTGTTTTAGTGTAACTGTTTTTTTTTTCTCCTAGTCTATGCGTTTCGTTCCTTAATGTATGCCACATTGTTTACCGTTCCCAGAGCTTCAGTGTTTTGTCCCACAGATTTTAATGCTCTGTTCCAATTGTTTGTAACTGTCTTTTTTTATTCCGACCTACGATTTGAAATGACTCTTTCTGCTTGTTGCCAAACGTACCACTCTTTCTGACGTCTAAATAGCTTTGTTATGCCCCTAATGCACTGCGCCTTATTTGTCAAAATACGCTTCCGTACAACCCCACCCAGCCTACCCAATCTTTTCTGCCTGTGGGACGCTCTCGCACGAAATGCGGTTCACAATTCTCTAAAACGTTAAAATAGGCGTATCAGACGAGATAGATATGGATAACTATACACATAATACAAGCGCCTACTTACAATTGATGTGCAATAGGGAAAAACCCACCGAACTAAGGCGTGCATATCAGAGCACGGGTACCAGATCACCTCATCCAACTATGCAGTTACTGTACAAAGCTCGTAGCACGTCTACAACCCCTGTTAAAAAAAAGCCGAAAAAGTTAGACCTTAACACAAAACACAAGGGGACTGCAAATCTAAAGTACATAACTCAGCGAAGATGCACGCACAAGGAAGGACACCAACGACTCCCGGAAAGTGCTTCTTTTCTACTTAACGCCACGGAAGGATGATAACTCCATTGAAAGTTAGTTCCAGGCTAGCGCTCGCTCTTTTATAATCTGTGTTTATAACTGTACCGTTTGTAGGGCGGTATTGTAAGGATTTAACCCTCTGTGCCCCAGCGTCCACGTATGTGGAGAAAGCATACTGGCGAGATATGATCAAGCCAGCCGACGCACTGCATTAAAATCGACGTCAAATGTGCGCATTATTTCGGCATCAAGTACCGCCTACATTTCAAACTATTTTATTGCAAGTCGCTGGCAAGCTTAATCGCACATCGCTATTATGTTTTGTTCTACAAGTGCACACGCTGTGATTTGGCACGTGCCAACCATGGCCTACCACTAAGCTTTCCAATGGCACTGCAGGTCATGCCCCGTCTGCACGAAGCTCAAAGCGAGTTCCTAACCATCCTTGGTGAGTGCGCCGACAGCGGTGGCGAGGTGGACATCGGATGTCGCTGCGAGCGGCTGACCTTCGACGTGATCAGCAAGAGCGCCTTCAACCTGGACACCCAGTGCCAGCGCAATCCGCAGAACCCCGCCTTCCAGATGGCGCTGCGTTGCTTTCCCGGAATCATGAGTGGCTTCATGTACCACTTGGCGCGTGAGTTGACGTTCCTTTTCTAAACTATGACTCACGCTTTCATAGTCAGAAGAGGCGTGCAAGACACGGGCACAAGGGGAAAAGTGTGTCCGTGTCTTGCACGCCTCTTCTTCTGACTATGGACCCTTACCAACTCGCTCAACTTTCTGTCCTTTTGAACTCACGCTTTCGTTGTGTAGCTCTGAACTTTAAGGGTCGAATATCAACCAGAAGGGAATGAAATAAGAGGAATCCCAGTGGCACGTACGCATTCTTTCTAAGTCAGCCGCAGTGATGTATTGGTTGCGGTACTCGGCTGCCACCCAAAAAACGCGAGTTCGATCCCGGCCGTGGCGGTCGCATTTTCGATGGAGGCGAACTAGGCAGAGGCCAATGTACTGTGCGTGGCCAGTGCACGTTAAAGAATACCAGGTGGTCTAAATCTTCGGGAGCCCTTCACTACGGCCTTTCTCTCATTTCTATCTCTTTCACTCCCCTTCCCCCACCCCCACGGACGCTTAGCCATGATCCCTACATAGGCTGCAGAAATTAGCGCCCTTTCCTTACCGAACCACAATCATCATCATCATCATCATCATCATCATCATCTTTCCATGTCAGGTTTCTTTAAAAAGTGTGCCCATGTTTTTGAAACGAAGGTTTCTTTGCGAAACCCACTAGGTTTTCCTTTCAGTGGCTAATGTTGCCGACGAAATGTGCTCTGCGACGTCCGGGTAAAGCATCGTCAGCTACAAAAATAGCAGATCATGCCTCACTTCCACCATGCCACTTTCTCCTGATCAGCCGAGTGACTTCCGTGTATGCGCTTCCACAAAACGTACCAACGAACCAAAAGTGAACAGGCTGGCCGCCATATAGTCGCCGACAGAATATATTCCTGCGATGCAGACTTATTTTTGATCACGCCTCTGCCCGCTGAACTGCGCTGCCAAAGGGTTCGATGCCTTCTGAATGATCGTGCGTACGGCTGTTCTTCCGCCTACCAAACTGTGCTGGATGGATGGATGCTATGAGCGTCCCCTTTGTAACGGGGCGGTGACATGTGCGCCACCAGGCTCGTAAGAAAATTTAAGAACTTTTCTTTTTTTTCTCTTTAAATTGTCATCATGCCTTTTAAATCTACTTCAATCAAATCGATCATACTATAGCAAAAACGGAAATTTGTAGCCCAGTTCCCTGCCCCTTATGGCAGAAAGTCCATATTTTCCCCTATAATTGTTTTTGTCCGTTCTCTCTAGTTTTCTGCCACCAGTATTTTAACCGTCTCTTACTTATTTCAATCGCGGCTATGTTCAGCTTCCCGTTGTTCGCCCTAAAACACAAGGCTTCATGGAGGGTGGTGCCCGAACGTACACCTGGGTGGATATTTCTGCATTCAATCAGAACATGCTCCGTTGTTTCCCTATCTTCCTCACAGCGTGCGTATTATAGTCTGCTATATAGTCTATCACGCCCTCTGGAGGATCATTTGTAAGACCGTTCATTCTTTAGCTGTAGGTGAGTGTGAGGTTAGAAATACCGTGCCCCTTCAATCTCTTCTCAACCAGTGCATTATCAGCTGCAAGGGTACCTTGCAAGGTAGATACCTTGTACCTTTGCAGCTATCGTACACGAACGTGATGGAAACATTGTTGCATGTGCTACTGCAATCTTCTTTCTTTCTTTCTTTCTTTCTTCTTTCTTTCTTTCTTTCTTTCTTTCTTTCTTTCTTTGTCCCTTATTTTGCGGAGCTGCTCATCTAGAACTCTGCTTCTTCGTTTATTACTCATGAATGTTATTCCTGTGTATCCCTCTGATGAAACTTAAAGGATGTGTATTCATCAGATGCTATTTTTTATTCTTCTATATCCTCATCACTTAGGGACCTTTCACATGTGATCCAACCCTCGACTGCGTAAGAGCCATATTATTAACCAATGCTGAATCATCCAACCACTTCTCATCTACAACGACTGTTGTTTCAGTGAACCTCTACCACTGGCCACGGGTCATCAAGATATTGCACAAGTTCTTCGGCCATTTCTTCACCAATCCGCTCGTCGCACTGACCAAATACGCGGCAGAGCTCATCAAGTTTCGCCACGAAAACCCTCAGGTAAGAAGCCACCGTGTTTCCAGAAAATGGAGAGCTTTGTTTTATTCATTGCATCTTTGCCATTAACACGGAACGGCAATGCTGGAGCTAATAATAATAATAAGATAGTGACACGAGCGCTTGTTTCGGTTTATTTAGGGACAGCGTCATTTTCACTTTCCTGTGACGCTTACCTCACATGCTGCCTCGAGCATGAATGTCGACCCTTGTACAAACATTGCATGCCCGACGCCCACCTTTGAGTGCCTTCTACAACCTCAGTGATAATACCAGAACACCCTGTGACGAGCGCATAAAAGCTGACGCATTTCGCCACTGCAGGTCACTTTATACCGTCGACCAACGAGCGTTCAGGCTGCCGTCGTCTTCCAGTGTGATTTGCTTTGCTTTGCTGGGCGCAGGTTCGCCCATTAAACAGCTCGGCAGACCACTCCTTAAGTTCTTCTGCGTCCTTCATCGTTACGACCACGCGATAATGCGCAGAACAGTTGAACAGTTCAATGCACTTGTCGCGAAGTGTTCTCCTTCCAAGTTTCTGTATGGCGTTAGTCTGCAGGCGCAGTTGAAATGCACGGTTGGAACTTCAATAACGTCAATCAACGTTCTTCGATATAACACACGCTCTTCAGCTTTATACTCGTTCAGATAATTTTTGCTTCACCACCAAAGTTAGGATCAAACTCACGCCTCGCGTGCTTTACGCAACTCACTCCAGATCGACGTACCCGACATGGCTCAACTCCTTCTGGACGACGCCCTAGGCAAGAGCAACTCGGAAACGAAGAAAAGCGAAATGCGAACGATGACTCCAGGTAAAATAACAACAGCTTAGCCAAACTGGTTAAAAGACGCAACAACCACCTTTAAAAGCCAGGCAGCCACGCGTTTCATATGGGCTTTACATTATGATCTGTAGTGCACTCTTCTAACAGCGGACCTGCTTAAGCTTGCGCTCCGGCCGTGGGTCGCAACCACTAAAAACAGTGAAACGAGGGGAGGAGATGGGCATCGATAAAAATTTGGAGAGACAGAAAAGTAAAGATATAAATATTAAAAAATATTTCTTTGGCGAGGCGCGATTCCAAGCCGGGGTCTGCCCGTGGTCCAAAGGAATACGTCATAGCCACTAGGCCATACACTCAACCTTGCATAACGCGCAAATATGGGAACCATATAACTCGGTTTAACCGTTGATTGCAACACAGTTAGTTGCTGTAAGCGAGGTAGAGATTCTAGTTAACTAAGTGAAGAAAATAGGGTGAAGGGTGCACGGTAACTGTCTCCTAGTCAGGGCACCTCCACCGATAAACTCAGGGGGTGGGGGAATTGAAGGGACAGAGAGAAGAAAGAAAGAAAGAAAGAAAGAAAGAAAGAAAGAAAAAGAAAGAAAGAAAGAAAGAAAGAAAGAAAGAAAGAAAGAAAGAAAGAAAGAAAGAAAGAAAGAAAGAAAGAAAGAAAGAAAGAAAGAAAGAAAGAAAGAAAGCGCATGCTGACACGCGCTCATTGTAGTAGGTGGCTTTCTTGGTGTCGCCCGCCGCTGCCATCAATGGAGTCCGTAACAGTTATAGCTCATCATCATCAGCAGCAGCAGCAGCAGCGGCAGCAGCAAGAAATTCATCCTTATTATCGCCATCCTCAGATTCTGTGCGAACTACGCTATCTCTCCAAACTTCTCGCCATCTTCTGCCCACCTAACTTCCCGCCACGCTTGCGGTGGAAATCAAGCGTGGGAATAAAGGAAGGTGGAAATCATACGCGATGAAAAAATTCTCAAACTTCGAATACCGTGGGGGCTGTATGAGGTGTGGAGGAGTGATTTGCCTGTGTTCCCCTTGGGTTTATCGTCGGCGTTTTCGCATTAATTTCACTTAATTAGATCTCATTATGCGACTAATTACCCTTAGTATGTAACTTTTATTTTATTATGCTCATGTTAACCATTCTTGATCTGCATTTATTGAGTTCATTTTTAACCATTATCGATCGGTTTTATGCAAATCCATCGGCTTGCATAATCTGTTGCTGCGGCGCAGTGACGCGTCAGTGTGCCTCTTGCGTTTATAGTCGCAGATTTCGAATTACTTTCGCTTAATTTGATTTCGTTATGTGAGTAATTACACTCAGTGTCTATACTTTAGTGCACCTCAACAGTTCTTTAATCTGCATCTATTGTAAGATTTTTGGTCAGCCATGTTGACATGTCTTGGCATTGTTTTCAACTGCGGTTTTGCCAGCGTGACCACAACATGAGATATTACACGCGGACAGCATGGCCCCGCAAAGCTGACGGTTGAAAAATGTTGGCGATGCCGTTGGTTATAAATGAAAAAGGTACAAATCAGCTAACAAAGCCCGACCGTAATTAGAGTTATGAGCAAATGAGCCTTGACCTGTTCAACTTTCATCATCTGAATACGCCATCGTTGTAACCCTTCTCTTTATCGCGGAACCTGTCCTCCAGCACCACTGTCCGAGGAGAAGTTGTACGAGCTCGGTACCAATTGCATGGACGTTTTTCTCGGCGGGTAAGTTTTAAACATGAAGGATAATACGAAGTCACACTTAATTAACGGGTTTATTTCAATTTGTTTCGCTCCTGCCAAAAGCTACGACACCACGAGGCTGGCACTGACGTACTGGTTCTACTTGATGGGCAAACACCCGGACGTCCAGGAGCGAATGAGAAGTGAAGTCCTCGAAGCTTTCAAGAAAGAGGTAGGACTGTCAATCATGCAGCAGTGTTCTTTTGGAAACTGTGTTGTACAATAGCGTAAGAGTAACAGACAGACAGACGGACAGACAGAAAATTTGAGACAATATCAAAGCAATTCTAAGCTGTTTACGAAGTTCGAGCTGCTTGAACTTTGTAAACTGCTTAGAAGTCTGTCTGTCTGTCTGTCTGTTCTATGGGTGCTCATATTGTGAGTGGTGTGGGTTGGCATGCGGCTGTAATCTGCGAATGCATGCTTTTCAAGCTGAGATGTTACAAAGGTGGCCGGACTGGCGAGAAGATGATGTATTAATTTTTCTAGGATTAAGACGCCAAAGCTCAACGCGGAAGAAGATTAAGGGGAGGTACCCGACTTTTACTGACGTATTATATACGTTTTAATTTCCAGCGCACGACCTAAGATTTCCAAGTGCACGCCACACAGCGTTGCCCACGCTGGTAAGATTGGCGTTCAACCCATTGCAGGGCGACCGCTTAACTTCATGTCTGCCTAGCGCGTGTAGTAAGTATAATACCGCCTTTCTGCGCTACTTTCCGTTATTAAATTGCATGACATACACGGAAGCGTCACCCCGCGCAGCACTATACAGGGTTTTTTTTTTGTTGCAACACATTTCTTAAATTAGAAAAACATAAATCGCGGGAATGTCATGCGTACAATTCGCGTGTATGGACTGGCGGCCTCTAGATGCAAAACAATTTCCGCAAGTGTGTTCATAATTCGCGAAATTACGCTAATTAACATTTTAATTATCCGTATTTGGTGGCTACAGCAAATGAGTACTTTGGAGCCCGTCCTCGACACTACCTATCCCAACGATCAAATTTTGAATAGCGGAGTGCACGTCGGAGCTACGCGAACAATTAATTCCCCGTGGCAGGCTCCTCGAAACCGAAACTGGCCGGGAAAGGATCGTCTGTGACGTCAATGTCGCCGCCCCACGGCTTTCGTCACTAGCCCGTGGCCACCGCCGCTCCGGCCGCGCGAGCATCGTGTGTTATCTCCTTGCTACCTGGGGCGTTGGGCGCCGCGGGCGAGTGACGAAATCCGGGGAGACGGCGATATCGACGTCACAGACCCTCTTATTCCGGCCAATTTCGGTTTCAAGGAGCCTGCCAAGGGGAAATAATTGTTCGCGTAGCTCCGACATGCACTCCGCTATTCAAAATTTGATCATTGAGATAGGTAGTGTCGAGGACGGGCTCCAAAGTACTCATTTGCTGAAGCCACCAATTACTGATAATTAAAAAGTTAATTAGCGTAATTTCTCTAATTATGCACACAAGCGCGGAAATTGTTCTGTATCTAGAGGCCGCCAATCCGTATACTCGAATGGTACACAAGGCATTCCCGCGATTTATGTTTTTCTAATTTAAAAAATTTGTGGTAACAAAAAAAAAACACCCTGTATAACGCGCCTCTTTTTAAAAGTCCAATAATGCGTCTTTTTGCTGTAAAATATATATGATAACGCTTTTATCGCGTAGCATTTTTCATCTGCGTGCATCAAGTGTGTGAGCCTTTTAACAGTTTGTGCCGTGTTCTTCAGGGTTCGAAATACCTCTAGCTTCTACGAGGGAGCGCGTGAAGCGCAACAACCCGCTAACTTCCGCAGAAATAACTAGAAAATAATAGGTGCGGTAATAAGTGCTTAATGGTGTTGAAATGCATATTGCCGTTTACTCCATCGTGGCCTGCGCGATACCTCACAGAAGAAAAAGAAGGCTGGGCAGGGCAACGTATCACCGAGCAAATACTCATTCAATGTGGGGAGAAAATGGAGAGTCTTCGCATCAAGTTCATACGAAGATTCTTCGCATATAGTTTACTACAAAAGCACCACACATCTGCTCCAAGTAATCTTAGAATCTATCTATCTATCTATCTATCTATCTATCTATCTATCTATCTATCTATCTATCTATCTATCTATCTATCTATCTATCTATCTGTCTGTCTATCTGTCTATCTATCTATCTAATTGGTTGTTTCTCTATTTGCCTGTTTGATTCGTCCTGAGCCTACGAAAACACGTCGTTTTGCGGAAATGCTAAACCGAACTGGATAAGAACCTTGTCCTCATTTCCATCATGTACATTCGTAAGTCCAGCAAGATCCGCTCAAGTCCGTGACTCAATGCCTTCGCATGTAATGCAAGGTAATTTGGACGCGACTGGAGGCGCAAAAGCGATTAGGTGCCGCAAGGCAAGCTGGTTTCTTCGATTTTAGGATTTCTCTAGCGTCCAATCCTCACACACCACGTTAGCTTCCATCGTCCTACCCTTTCTCGCACTGCGCACGTGTAAACTGTTGTCATTGTAATCGCCGTCGACATATGTTCTAATGCGATCTTTTCTTGTTTTTTTTTTCTGTAGGGAGATGTACTCTCCATTCAGACACTTACGGGGCTGCCGTACACAAATCAAGTTCTCTCCGAGACGTTACGCATGTATCCGCCTATTATTGCGTAAGTATCTAAGACCTTTCTCATGGGTTTGTCTCGGTGAAAAAAAAAATCGTAATTACGAAGTTAAAGTGAGAACTAATCTACAGCGTACAATTTAAATTAAGTTAGAAATTGAAGAGTAAACTAATCAATAGATAGCATTTAGACGGATGCAAAATGTTGGAGGCCAGCTATTGAACGATGTAACTACACGTAAAAGAGCCCCAGGTCGTCCAAACCACCGGGGCCCTGAACTACGACGCCTCCCGTAATCAAATCATGGTTTTGGGGCGGGAAACTTCACAAATTATTATTATTATTATTATTATTATTATTATTATTATTATTATTATTATTATTATTATTATTATTCCAGCACCAAAACATATCTGTTGTTCCTGGGCACGTTTAAATAAATCGATTCATTGATTGATTGAATGTTATTATCCTGTCGTGCTTGTTTACCTCACGTTAGCTCCGCCACGGTGGTTTAGTGGTTATCGCACTCGGCTGCTGATCCGAGGGTCGCGGGATCGAATCCCGGCCGCGGCGGCTGCATTTCGATGGAGGCGAAATGTTGAGGCCCGTGTGCTGTGCGATGTCAGTGCACGTTAAAGAACCCCAGGTGGTCGAAATTTCCGGAGACCTCCACTACGGCGTCTCTCATAATCAGAGCTGGTTTTGGGACATTAAGCCCCACAAAACAACAACTGATAAAAGCGTCCGCTATCTCCCGGCGTGCAGATTCACAACCCGTTGCGCGGGCGAAGACTACCAGTACGGCAAGTATTTAATCAAGAAGGGAACTTCCGTAATGGTGCCCACGTACCACATGCATCACGACCCGCAGTTCTGGACTGACCCTGAAAAGTTCGACCCCGATAGGTAAGTACAGCGTTGATAGGCGTATTGTGAGAACACTCATGCGAAGGACGAGTTTGGCACAATGGAACAGTCAACAGCAAAAGTTTGCTGGATCGGAAACTTCGTATCGTAAAAACCTATATTACAATTTAGCCTCGCCAACACAGCCTCGAATTAAAAGTTCCAGTGGGTAGATGTTCTTGCCATGTACTATCGTGAGCAATATGAAAGGGAACACAGGAACGCGTGGCAGACTGACTGAAACCCAGGTATCGGTGATACGTCGCGGCAGCCGTTGGAAACATAGCGGGGAGGGGAAGGCTGTTCTAGCAACTGTTTGCACTCCTGCCGTGTGTTTGTGTGCACAAAGTGCAGGGCTTGACATTGCACCAAGCGCCAGCGTGGTGGGAGTGCCAAGAGCTAGTGGAAGAGCACCCTCCTTTCCACCTGGTTTTTCACAGCGCCATCCGCGTATCGCTCCGACTCGATTTCGACGCTGTTTGCCACGCGTTCCTGTGTTCCCTTTCACATTGCTCACGATGGTACAGGCTGTAACATTAAATTCGAAGCTGAGTGGTAATGAAGGTTTTTACGAAGTTGCTGATGCCGCAGTCTTGCTGTTGACTGTACATATGTAGCCCATGCTTGTGTCTAGTTCACGCAATCTTGTGAAACCGCTGGGATCAAACAAGAACCTCGAATTTTCGCCCATGTCATCGGTGTAAGCCTTCTTGCAGATGGCAGACTCTACAGAAGCACCCGAAAGACGAATGGAACAGCTGGCTGTCTCTTTTGCGAGAGTGCCTGTTTATAATCGTTACGGACTTCAATGGTAGATGTTCGGTTCGTTTTCTCGTAGAAACATGTCGACAGTGCTCAAATGTAGTATGAGCCGTTGTATATTTAGTATCGGTGTGTGAGCAGCGAATCTCAGAACCAAATTGAATACGAACGGAGCAGCTGTGAGACCGGGTCGAACACGAATCGAATACTATTCTAAATGTTTTTGAATAGTAGAGCAATAATTTTCGGAACAGCCCGAAAATTCCACGACATTTCATTGGAAAGAAATATTGATAAACATTGACGAAGAATCATTACGATCAGACTTAACCAAAAAAAAAAATACACCTATGTAAAGTGACGTATAGCTTTCGTGGAGCGGTGAGTAGAGCCTCTGAGATATTAAGTAGCCGTAGGTGGCGCTTTTGACCGTATATAAGCTACAGTTTCGCTGTCAAATATCAAAGGCCTATTTGACATAATTCTCTCCTTTAAAATGCTTTGTGTGGGTGCCGACATTGCGGTGCGACGCCCTCTCCTAGTCTTTTTTTCTTTTTCCTCCTCCCGTGCGTGGGAGCAAGTCAGAGAGATTCGACGAACAGAGCTCGGCGAACAGAGCTACCGATATCGTGAGGATGGCAGTAGATTGGTGACACTTTCGCTTCCACGACAACAAAGTTTTCAGCAAAATCATCTAGTTCTGGGGTTCAACATAGCGTCCATAGTCTCGTAAAACTTTGGGCCACGTCCTTTGTGATAGTTCAGTGATTAAAAAAATAATACCGCCTCGCAATCCCGCTGTTTCCTTCCTTTTAAGAGTTCTCGTCGGTTGGAAAATACTCGTAAAATACTCAGTATTTCGAATATGCACCACCCGATTCGAGTAACAAATCAATTAGAGCACTGTTCGATTCGCTATTAGAAATTTTTGAATATTCGCCCTCCGCTAATATTTAACGTGGCGTGCTCTCTTTTATAGTCCTGCAGCTGCAAATAGCGGGATCCCCACACATGACGGCGCAACCGCAAGCAGTTTCGCTGCATCACAGCGAAGGCTAGGTGAAAAAAAGGGAAACAAGGAGCCACGACAAGAAGAAACTGTAGTACAGGACCTTACCATATCGAAAAATCATAAAGTTAAAATGTTGAAAAAAGAACCCTAACACTGATAACAAGGGGACTCAATGTTCACTAAAAAGATGCATCCACGATTTCTTCTAGGATTCATTTCTGTTCGCAATAAGTGAAGCGCTCGTTTTCCACATGAAGCTAAAATAGACTTAACACTATATTGTACTCGTTAAGGCATTGTCAAGCAGGAAGATCAGATAAGGATCATTTAGTGCCCTGTACTACTTCATCACAAGCCCTATTTTTACGTATACCAGGTGCTCCGTATGAACGCAAGTTTAAGAAATGAAGCATCCTGGCTCTGGTGATGCGCGAATTGTTCGCATAAAATGTGGTTTCCGGGCTTCCTCTCCTTTAATTAATTAATTTATGCCCACAGCTCCTCATGGCATTACAGTATGTATCACTTTAGTTAGGCATCACATCAGTTGCACGTCCATCATAATTATGAAATATCCGACACAGCCATAACGATCTATGGCAACCAGTGTCATTCAGTATTCCTGAGGTTAACATACGTAAACACGTCAGATACCTGTCCCGGATGGAAGGACAGCAGTTGTCTTTCAAACGAAGGAACACGGCAAGGCCGCTGCAAAACGAGAATAGAGACCGAAGGAAATTTAGAGAAGAAAGGAAAGAAAAATGAAGGTCTGGTAGAAGGTATTACACTAAGGCGATCTAATTAAAACTCTAAACAGTTGCATGCTGGGTTTGATCTTATTGACGGAAGCTAAACAGGTTTTCGTGCCGTACTAGCCTGGTAATTTTGCACCTGCCTAACTGAATACAGCTTACTGAAGCTGGACTCGAAATTTCATATCCTCGTTCACGCACGCAATTGGAAAGGTATGATAAGTTATTCCGGTACTGTCTGCCTTATTCCAGACTGGGTGAAATGTTTATGAACAACACAAACGCTCTTCCTTGCTTTTTCGCAGTACACGGTGTGCCACTATGCACAGCATTGGGTAAACTCTTGGTAACTCTTTACATACTTCCAAAGTACAGCTTTCCTGGGCACTTCCCTAAACTTTCCAGGCGCTGTCCTGTTATAGCTCGATTAGCACAGGCCGGCTATGCGGGAAAATGCCAAACTATCCCAAGACATGTACTTTCCAGCAGCGAAGTGCTTCGCGTAGATATTGTTTTGACGTCGAGTTCTACCTATGCGTATAACGGGCACAAGTTGTTTTATACTTTGTTTAGCACTGATTCTTTTATGCTTTATTTTGCAGTGTCCCGGCAACGCATATGTGATCCTTCTCGCAGCGTAAAAGTAGACGAGCTTCAATTTCCACTCGCAGGTTCAGCCCTGAGAACAAGCATCTCATCAAGCAGGCTACGTACCAGCCGTTCGGTCTTGGTATCCGCGTGTGCATTGGCCAGCGCCTGGCGCTCGTCGAACTGGCCTCCGTAACGTCGCAGGTGTTGCGCCGATTCCGCATAACCCACGGCCCAAGTCAAAAGGTAAAGCCTTCTTCTTCTTATTCATCATCATCATCATCATCCTGTGTACGCCCACTGCCCTCTCCCATGGATGTCCAATTGCCCCTGTCCTGTGCTAACTGGGCCGTATTTATCCCCGCAAACTTCCTGATCTCATCCGCAAACCTCCTGACCTCTCTTGTTCTTCATAGGCATCCTAAAATGTGTCTTCAACCTCTAGAGGGTTCCGTTGTCTGATCTCGACATAGCCATCTAGGCTTAATGCTATAAGAACACTTTTTTTAAATGACAATGTCTAATCCGTTTCACGAATGGTAAAGTTCCGGCAGAACACACGCATTGTCGGAGTCGATGCCATGCGAAGCGTTCAGCAAGGAAGTTCCCTATGCCGAAATGAGCAGCATACAGCCAAATGTTACGGGTGCGTTAGACGTCGTTGTGTGAATGAGTAAGTTTGTACGTAACGTTGACTCACCAGGTACGTAGACAGCGTAGTGACGATTTGGTGGAATAGCTAGTGGTATGACGTAACGTGCACATTCACGTTAGCCCACATACGTCTGTTTCGTTGAATGGGAAAGAGCGCAACGGTGCTCTCTTATGCATAACTGCGCGTTGTGTTGGCGAATTCCTCGGGGACCGAGCAAATTTCTCTAAGGCATACGGTGTAATAATAGCTATTATTACACCGTATGCTATTACGCCGTTGTAAGAGGTCATAGGCGATACTATAGCCCTAAGTGACGTTAGACAAGTGCCAAAACCACGACTTGCGTCGCACAACAGTCAATGAGGAATTTGTTTTTTCAGAGGGGCGTGGGCCGCTAGTTTGTGTAGTACATTGAAAGATGACTTCGGAGGGACAGAAGCTTGTCAAATGACATTAAACTTACGAAAAATATCAAGAAGCTCCACTTGTCGTGTGTGGTCGCTACCAAACGCTTGACTAAGGAAATTCGAATAAATCAATATGATGAAGTAACACACAATGACGAGCGATACTGCAGCAACGCGTAGCTTGATACGAACCTGTCAGCCCTTAGGCCAAATTGAACGACACGACTTTCAAAAGTTGAACGCTATCAGAATGTCTGAAGTTCAAATGTTATAACCATTTGCGTAAATTTCACAAGAGAGAACAACTTTATTAAATAAAAAAAAATCACGGAGGTATAGCGGTCAGGCGGTGCCTCGCCGCCACCTCCTCTGCGCGTCTGATGGCCTGTAGTTGTTTCGCCAGGCTTGAGTCGCGGAGTACGGCATCTAAATTTCACAAAATATGCACTGCTGCTTCTTGATGTCTGCCTACGCAGTCACGTGAAATAATTCATGCATTCTCGGTCTCGCACTGTCCTCTGATGTTGCTTTATCTTATTTTTTTCAGCCTGACCTGGGACTCATTACGTACGCATTTCTGATGGCACCGAATGACACAGTTTGGATTAAGCTGCACAAGCTAAATGACCTAAAATAAAACAACTTAATGAGCAAACAGACAATGAAGCCTAGGAAAGCATAGGGGAAGTTAATTGTGGTATTGTAATTGTGGAGAAAGTAGAAAGGAATTAAAGTGGATGAAAAGACAAACCTACCTTCGGTGGGAATCGAACCCACGACTTTCGGACGACGCGTCCGATGCTCTAACGAGCTGCTGAGCTACGAAGGCGGTCGTCCCCCCTTCACTTTATTGGGTATTTTATGTACGTAGTATCTTGGGAGTGTTAGGCAGCGCCACTCATAGCCATGGCGGCGTGTGCGGAACACACTTCCGGTCGTGGGTTCGGTTCCTACCGAAGGCAGGCTTGTCTTTTTCATCCACTTTAATTCCTTTCTACTTTCTCCACAATTACAATACCACAAGTAACTCCCCTACGCTTTCCTGGGCTTCATTGCCATTTTGCTGATTGAGTTGTTTCTAACAAATAAAGAACGAGCCCTTGCCCACTTCCCTTTCGTTATTAAAATAAAGCAGTTTTTCTTTAACCTATCCGTCGTTCGTTCTCAGATTGCACTACAGTGTTACCGGGTCACGCATACACGCTAACCTCAAAGCACCTGAACATCTTGAGAGTTATAGCACCACAGCAACGAATACGAAAGAAGAAGAATGGTCACACACCAGCGCTGACTCACACCAGGGCGCACCTAAGTTTTGTCAAGCTAAGGTAAATGGCAGTACATCGCAATCAACTTGCAATGGAGATAATTAAGGCCTTCAATATTAGAAGAGAGGGGTTAACGGTGTGTCAGTATAGCCCCTATCAGTTTGCACGATAGTCAAGTTGCATTGTTATAGCAAGGGCGAGATCGTATAAATAACCGGTCTTACACGTGGTGTTTTCTTTTTCTGAGTCGCATTTTTTTGGACACATGAGTGCGAGATGAAAAGGAGAGACAGCTTAGCGAGTGGATAACGATTCATAATGCAAAAAACAGGCGTGCAATACACGGACACAAGGGAACAGAGGTCGCCAACACGAACGCCGTGTCCGCTTCTCTTCCCTTGTGACCGTGTTTTGCACGCCTGTCCTTTGCGTTATTATTCGATGCCAGCCGAGATGCCGGCGCAATAGTAGAAGGAACCAGAGAATGGGCCACGCACCGCAGATAAATCGCGATGTTGGTTTCCAAAGTGAACAAGGCAGCTATAACAAACGAAAAAACAAAAAGGTAGGAGGAGGAATAAAAAAAAATTAAAGACGCGGAGGTTAGCCGAAAAGACCTTCAACTTCTTTAAGGTGGGTGAGCAGCGGAGCTGCAGCGGTGGAATGCCTGAAGATCTCTGCACTGCACACGGTTCTGCACGACCTCCGGGGTCGCCCCAGAATTTTGTGGAGGCAAAATGCACCGTAGCATTCATTTTACCTCCGCAAAAGAGACGTCTATGCTGTGCATTGACATGATCGAGTGTCAACATTACTTGGCAATATAAGCTAGCATTCGGTTGCAATGGCTGTGTCGACGTTCCTGGTTAGCCAACGTTAAGCACACGCCCACTGCCCCGCCACGGTGGTCTAGTGGCTACGGTACTCGGCTGCTGCTCCGAAGGTCGCGGGATCGAATCCAGGCCGCGGCGGCTGCATTTCGATGGAGGCGAAATGTTGAGGCCCGTGTGCTGTGCGATATCAGTGCACGTTAAAGAACCCCGGGTGGTCTGAATTTCCAGAGCCCTCCACTACGGCGTCTCTCATAATCAAATCGTGGCTTTGGGACGCTAAACCCCACAAATCAATCAAGCATATGCCCACTCATGCTCTTTGCAGAAAGACCGTAATCCCGCGCGTAAGACTTTACTTATGGTTAACCAATTAGTCATAGGCTATTTCATCGCTGACGGCTTCACACGACACGGATTCCCACAAGGCTTGCAATCTGCAGGATTTTTTGTTGCCCGAGCAATCGGTTTCACATCAGAAGTTTTTGCAACCGTACCTTATCCGAAATATACCAGTCACTGCTCATTTAGTCGTGTCGTTCGTTAAGGGGCGTTATCTGATGTGACAAAAGAGAAGGATATCGAACAATTGGCCACAGCGTATCACTTTCAGACAACAGAAACCCGGTGATTACGGAGATCGAGTGAAGAGTTCCGGCAACCTTCTAGCTCTTCTTCAGCAACGGACAAAGTCTGGACACTCTTTACTGTCCCCTGTCTGCTCACACGGCTTGTCAATCTGTATCTCTGTTGACAGGTGCATTGATCGGCACAGGAGGCGGGGCAACCTCCCCAATATATTCACAAGCTTCGCTGACAGAATAACACACGGTGTGCAGAAAGCCACATTCGCCAGCGCCAGAACTACGAACACACACACACACACACACACACACACACACACACACACACACACACACACACACACACACACACAATGAGAATACGCGGCACACGGCTAATTTACCCGTCACGCCTTCGGGTGCATCACGCCAGGAGCGAAAGAGAAATCGCAGGAGTAACATCACGTGTCAGTCGACGTTGCTTTCTGACGTTGCGAAAGAACGCTCTCGGCATGAAATACGATGTTCCTAAATAGAATCACCGTTTGCGAAACTTCCTGCAGTCGCTGCCACTGCTGTCACAAATGGGACAGCAATCATCCGAAGAATCAGCCATTGTGTGACCCTAACTGTTCTGACCTCTGGAGAGATATATGGGCTACGAGCAAGCTTATTCGCCAAAAACAACAACAAAAAACTAAACGCTCTGAATGAGCTGCGCATATATTACGTAAACATCAGTCTTGACAGTGATAAGCGCTCCAAACAAAGCTATAACATTGTTTTACTAGTCGACACAATTAATCAATAAATCACGAGGAGTAGGATCCTTACTGTAACAACATGTAGCGTAAGAAGTGCTCTCGTCATTTATTTGCATACTGAACTAGCACGAGCATTTCAACTATTCCTATCGTTCTACTGTACGCTAGCGTTCATCATTCGTCCATTCATAGTAGTTCCAGTTCTGTTATCTCTCTTTCGCGGATTTTTGTCATTTTGTCTTTATTTTACTCGATGCCATTTAATAAGATGCGTTCAGGTGCAATTTTATTGCTCGACCAATCATCACTTTGCTCCATCACCAACCTGCAGGAACGCGAGCAATCCCTAGACTCTTCTTGCATTCATTTGTGCACTCCGGCTTGTTGAAGGAAAAAATTTAATGTTTTCTTTCGTGACTTTTCTGACTTGAATGACTGATTTCACTGACTGACTGATCGATCGATCGATCGATCGATCGATCGATAGATTGACTAATTGACATTGTCAACTCAACTACCTAAAATTTCAACGGTGCCTTGACTCGGTAAACTACGGTAAACATCAGAGGTAACAAACCGGGGTTAGACGGGTTATTATCTCCATGGTTCAAGGCATAACGCCGAATCACGCTTTTGAACGCTCGGAATAATAAATGTATTGGCACTTTGGAAAAACTGCATTCTTGTCTTAAGCTTCGGCAGATGGTAATGGGAGGGACGAGGGGCGGAGGAGGGCGGGAGGGGGAGACGGGGTGTAGATGATGTTGCGTCACTGACCGTGACCGTTTTCGAAACAATAGAGCCACACCGGCATCACCGAGCTCTCTCGCTTAGCAGTCAGACACACTTTAGGGTTCGGAGAATTGTTTCCCTTTCATAAACGTTACTCCACCTTGCGGATTTCCGCAGAACTCATTTGCAGAATTGTTTCATATGTCTACAGTAACTACATTCGCGGCGTTGAGCTATAAGCCTCAGTTATCATGACAAAAGTTCAGGTCCCTCTTGTACGTGTGCTCTCTAAGAAACAAGGCATCGACAACAAGGAATGCGAGCAACAGCCGAGATCGACTAATACTATAGGGCTAGGTGGGTTGAAGAAATGGGAAACTTCCAGGCCTAATTAAGGGCAGAGGCTCACGGGCTTGCCGTCCCAACGTGGGTGCGTCCCGCGAACCCTGCCGACCGCTAAACCAAGAGTGGGTGGGGAGGGGTTCCTCCGGACTCAATAAAGTTATATCCTCCCTGCAGGCCTAACGCTGAGTGATCGCGTTCGAGACAGTACAAATTAGTGATAGGTGCGTGTTCTACGCCTTCGGCTTAGGACGCACATGAAGGAAGCTGGTGGCCATGGCGAAAAAAAGAAGCTTTATAAGAACGGTACACTCATGAGCATTCCAAATAACTGAAAACTTGACCTGTATTTATTACACAATCAGTGAAAAAGTTGTCTGCTCTATTATTATTATTATTATTATTATTATTATTATTATTATTATTATTATTATTAAGCCGTTCGCTATAAAAATGCAGCAATAGGGATAAACTAAACACGCTTGTGACACACTATGTACAAAAAGATATTGTTCGAGCAAGGAGGCACCCGACGCTGATACCTATTGGCCACCGGGTTAGCTCAGCTGATATGGCCGACGGCCCCGGATAGCCTTCGTTATGGGATTTAAATCCAGTGCCGGCAGAAAAACAAACTTTCTTCAACCGATATTTCTCCTTTCTTTGCAATACGTACCGCTACTCCTAGAGTGATTGAAATTTTTATTTTCTCCACAAACTCCTTTACATGTGCGTGTGCCTGTTTGCCGGAGACATTGACGGTAATGGATGGATGGATGGATGGATGCTATGAGCTTCCCCTTTGTAACGGGGCGGTGACATGTGCGCCACCAGGCTCGTAAGAAGATTTAAGAACTTTTTTTTTCTCTTTTAATTTTCCTCATGCCTTTTAAATTTACTTCAATCAAATCGATCATGCCATATCAAAAACGGAATTTAATATCCCAGTTCCCTGCCCCTTATGGCAGAAATTCCATATTTTTCCCTATAATTATTTTTGTCCGTTCTCTCTAGTTTTCTGCCACCAGTATTCTAACCGTCTCTTACTTATTTCAATCGCGGCTATGTTCAGCTTCCCGTTGTTCGCCCTAAAACCCAAGGCTTCATGTAGGGTGGTGCCCAAACGTACACCTGGGTGGATATTTCCGCATTCAATCAGAACATGCTCTGTCGTTTCCCTATCTTCCTCACAGCATGTGCATTTTTCTTCTTCTTTACTGAATTTCGCTTTATAAACACGCGTTCTAAGGCAGCCCGATCTCGCTTCAAACAATAAAGCGCTTCCTCTTGAATTATCATAAAATGCCTCCCTCTTTATTTCGTTTTTGCCCTCTCGGTAGTTATTCAGAGTCGGTTTTTTTTCCATCGCTGTCCTCCAGTAAATCTTCTCCGCCTCTCTGACTTTTCCCTTTACGCTCTTTGTTGTCAGTTCTCTTAGAGCCGTATATTTACTGGTGAGCCTCCTAGTTCTCTTTCTCCACTGCGTGTCAACGCTCTTTCTATATAAATAGCGGAACACCTTCACTGCCCACCTAACCTCTTTCATATTCCTTAGCCTTTCTTCAAACCTTATTTTGCTCTGCGCTTCCCTTGCCTCAAAACTCGCCCATCCCATATCGCCCTTTACAGCCTCGTTTGTAGTTTTCCCGTGAGCACCCAACGCGAGGCGTCCCACAGTTCTTTGATTCACATCCATTCCCGATTGTATCTCTGGCCTCATGCACACCACTGAGTTCCCAAATGTAAGCCCCGGTACCATTACCCCTTTCCACAGACCCCTAAGCACCTCGTACCTATTGTGTCCCCATAACGCTCTGTGCTTCATTATTCCTGCGTTCCTCTTTCCCTTTGCTGCCAAGGCTTTTTCCTGTACCTTCATGTATCTATCGCCCTCATTTACCCATACGCCAAGGTACTTGTATTCGCTTACTCTCGGTATTTCTTGGCCCTGTATGGATACCGCCTGGTCGTTGGGATCATTGAATACCATCAATCCGCATTTTGTTACACTAAATCCTAGTCCTAGATCCTCGCCTTCCTTCCCGCATATATTCACCAGCCGTTGTATATCATCTCGACTGTTTGCGAATAAGACAATATCATCAGCATAAAATAAACCCGGAAGCATCTGCTCAATCATCACGCCGCCCTGTTTGTGTGACAGATTAAAACCAATGTGGCTATCTCCTAGCGCTTTTTCCATTCTAACCATGTACAGCATGAATAACAGCGGCGACAAAGGACATCCCTGTCTCAGCCCCTTGCTAATATCAACGTTCTCTCTGCTACTTATTCCTTCCCATTCTATGCAAACTGTATTTTCTCGATATATTTCCCTCAAAAGCTGTACACAATCGTCGCCTATGCCCATTCCTTCCAAAATTTCCCACAATATTTCCTGATTAACAAATAAGCAAGCAAGACTGGTAGCGACGTCTCGTGGCGGTTTCTTTATCTATCATTCGTTCGACAATTTTCGTTGAACACGTTAGTGCTGTCGTCGAAAAATGTAACGCCCTTCTGACGTAATGATTATGTCGCTGTCAACGCTTTACCTCAGCAGTCAAGTAAAACGCGCACGTCGCAGCAATGTCGGGTTTTGTGTGCCCTACACTCTTAGCACGGTACCCGTTCCTTTATTTTAGAGGCAACAAAAATGTGAGAATATGCAAGTGGTTTAACCTTTAGTAACGGCGCATACTTTCACGTTTTTGTGTACCTATAAAGTAAACTAATGGTTACCGTGCTAAGAGTGTAGTTAGCCTCCGCATCATCAGGTGCCGCCGCTAGCGCCGCCGGTCACGCATACACTCCAAACACGGTAACCCTTAGTTTATTTTACAGGTACACAAAAATGTGAAAATATTACTAAATCTTTAGTAAGGAAGCATATTTTCACATTGTTTTGCACCTATGAAATAAACTAAATGTTACGGTGTTTAGAGTGGGCTTCTACGGTAAACCGGTATCCGCAAGCGCGAATGGAGTCGACGGTGCAAACAAAAATTCTCTACTGCTTTTTTTTTAGTTTTATGTAGCGAACCCTACGACGCCGATTACGTTTTACGTCGAAATGGAGAGCTCCAGAAATATTGACAACGTGAGGATCTCTAACACGCCCATGCATCGCACAGTACCACGTGCTAATAGCATTTCACCTCTATTCGAAAGGCGACAGCCACGGCCGTGATCAAGACCAAGTCTCTCCGGTTAGCAGCCAAGCGCCATAACAGGTGCAGGACCACAACAACACCATAACAGGTGGAGAAATGTGTGTGTGTGGTTCCATTGCATTTATTTATATGTGCTATGATTTGGGTACATAAAAACACGCAACAAATTCAACTCCGTATAGCTGAATAGCAACCATATACTGGAGTGGACTAACTCTCGCCTGGTGGGCCTTGTGTGATATGCACTGGACTGCCCCGCCACGGTGGTCTAGTGGGTATGGCACTCGGCTGCTGATCTGAAGGTCGCGGGATCGAATGCCGGCCGCGGCTGCTGCACTTCGATGGAGGTAAAATGGCGAGGCCCGTGTACACTGTGCTATGTCAGTGCACGTTAAAGAACCCCAGGTGGTCGAAATTTCCGGAGCCCTCCATTACGGCGTCTCTGATAATCGGATCATGGTTTCGCGACGTAAAATACCCGATATCAATAAATATTCACTGGGCTGTGGTTTTTCTGCTAGTGCCTTGAGATGGTCCTTGACCGCTAGCTCTTGCTCGCTTCAAGGACTCTTGGATACTTAGCAAATTCTTGTTTTTCCAGTGGGTTGGGCAACTAATTCGTTATTGCGCGATAGCCGGCTTTCACTTATTTCCTCGATTTCCCCGCATCTTTCTTGATAGTGAAACTAGATCATCAAAACTTGTATCAGCCGCCGCAGCAATCACATTTGTACAAGTCGCATAGAATATGAGCCAGCTTACATCGACGCATACATCTCACAAAGGTACAAGCTGTTGCACCTATACACGATCAGAGTGAACATCTTGAAATCCCTGACCGGAATGATTGTAGGGCCTTGTGCGCCACTGTGGAGTTATCAATGCTGCACTTATTTGTTTCCGTTAGATAAGGAGACCAGCGGAGAGTCTATCGCTCTGTCGCACCAACGTAGAAGTGCGACGTCGGATGCAGTTTAATGTCAAGGGCTTGCGAGTGAAACCAGGTCCACGGTCTGCGGAAGCTATGCTTTTAACTTGTCCGTGTTCTTTTTCTTTGTAACATGTGTACGTGTTCTTGCAGTGCCGTACGGTTTTGTTATCCCCGCGGGAGTGTACACGCTAAGTGCTTGCTACGGCTGCAAAACGGAGATAACTGAATAACAAATCAAAAAGCGTTTTCCCAAAAATGTCATTGCAAACGACAGCGTACATTGTGTCGCCAGAAGTACACCCTGCAAAACGCGCTCAATTATGCGCAGGTTCCACTTCAGATACAATGATTGAGAACCACGCGTCCGCCCACGCGGAAGCAGATTACATGCTGCGACGGAAAAACGGCGGAGTGGAGACCTCGACCCAACAAATACCTACTAGGCGTTTCGCTTATTCAGAAATGCGTCAGGGAAAAGGCAAGAAGGAAACAGAAAAGAAGAAATACATAAAGTGGGGCGGAGGGGTTGACGGCGGCATTCTAGGTAATCAAGGCGGTTGGCCTCCGTCCAAATGTGCGCCTTGTTTTCGCGGTCAACCATTTTCGAATCTGTCTGCGGTTGCTCGTCTACGCGCACTGTTGAACTAATGTGTGGTTCCTAGGTTTAGCACAGCTGCTTCTTATAGCACTAAAGAGGTCATCAATTCAATGAGAAGGGGCGTTGCTCTCTTTAGTGCATGCACATCTCAAGGCAAGAGGATGGAGGCAACGGCAAGAGGAAACACCAAGTAGCTCCGTGTGCCTATTCGTTATATAGTTGTGGCGCTACAATACTTCAAGACTTCAGGAAATGATGCGTGGCTCTATTGGCATATAGCGCAATTAAAGGTTTCTTGATTCGTGCAACTGTGCGTCTGGTGTTCGGCAGTGGAATTGTACGGGAACAGCACCGGACCGTACGAAAGCGTGCCTTGGCCGCCGGTCCCAAACGATCAGTTTTTAATTCTGTCAAGTAGCGAAGAATGTTGTTAATTAGCTATTTTAATACTTAGTGGAAGAAATACAATCTAAACAAGAGAAAACAGCGTGAAACGCGAGGTAATATAGAATGTTAGGAAAAATTATCGATTTGGAATGAAAGCTAAATGAAACAAGACAAAAATAGTAACTCAGGGGAAGATGGATGCTTGAATCGATGAACAGATCGCAAAATACGATATCGAACAGGGAATGTCGTCGCACAAGCTAACGTTTCGACACGTGGACTTGTCTTCGTCAGGGCGGCGACTGCCTTCTCCAGCGTTCGTTTGCTGGAACGAACGCTGGAGAAGGCAGTCGCCGCCCTGCCGAAGACAAGTCCACTTGTCGAAACGTTGGCTCCTGCGACGTTTCCTGTTCGAAATCGTATTTTGCGATCTGTTCATCATGACAAAAATAAAACAGATAAAAAGGGTGAGACGAGGTATACGATACTGCCTCGGCAGGCACGTGCATTGATATAAAAGGAATATCAAAAGGGATGAAAACAAGCCCATGGAGGCATCGCGACACGTGGAGAACATAAAAGGGGGAACGGGGTGCATCGAGCCACCAAGCAGGATCGCCACTCTAGTAGAGCGCAGGCCAGTGACCAGAATTGGACCGATCAATCTTAGAAGGGAATTGGGTGGATGCATGCCCCCACTCCTTAGCTCTTCAGGGTGTGACGTAATTAGAAAGTATACTTGTGCCATAAATGTAACATTAATCTCGTGTTAGCGGTCAACATGATGAACGATAAGTCGCTGGTATGATGAGATCGCCACGCTGTGATCAACACTGGAAGTCCTTATGAAAAAAGTTGGAGCACGCGTTTAAGCCTCGCCTTTAAGAGTGGAACGCAACAGAACCACTGCACTGCCTCGCCTTCGCATCGCACTTCTCACGCTGTACACTTAGGCTCTGTGGGTAATACGAACAAATAAATAAACAATCCCTAAAGTTAGCGTCCTCTCTTAAAAGAGCTGTAATTTTTCGAGTGTCCTCGTAATATAACTGTGTTTTCTTCTACGTTCAAACTACAGACCGAGGTGTCATGTCTGTAGGTTCTAGTTGAACGGTAGTTTACTATTTAACTTGCAAATATTATTTTGAGAAATTTTTTTTGTCACTAAAGCACCTGCGCCATATGGCGGAGGTCCTACGTGGTCAGGTAGTCGGCGAAGCGTTTGAATAGTTTGAAGTGGTTATTTCCGCAGTGGACGCCTTACACGGTCACCAACACTGGACTTTTTGTGACTCGAGAATGTTTAAGGACTGTAGCGTTAAAATACAAAGTCGTAAATAATGACTGATCCGAAGGGCGCGAGTCTGGTCCCGGCTGCAGTGGTCGCAGTTCGAGACAGACAGACAGACAGACAGACAGACAATGAACTTTAATTAATCCTGAGGAGCTACGTAACGCAGTTCGAGAGAGGTGAAATTTTTAAGGCATATGTGCTGTGCGGCGCCGTGACGCTGGTAATGGATCCATGGTGGTCAAAACTTCAGAATCCCTCTCGCGTAATGCAGTCCTCATAACTCCTCCAGGCGCGAATTGCGATGGTGCGTGCATTTACGCGTCAAATCGCCGAACATAATTTACGTGGTACTTCATTCTCTATTGCAACAAAGAAAGCTTAGTTACATTGTTGAAATATATGTGTGATACGATATCTAATTGCAATGAGAGTGCAATTACATATAACTGCATCCTGAAGACCGTCCTCCTTCATTTTCTCAACAAAAGGAATCGGGATGTCACATTTTGAAACGCGGGTGCAGTCTGTTATTGGCTGTGTTAATTACGAGACAACAAAATTATATTCTTATCACTTGCGCAAGCAACGCAAACAAAAATATTCCTAACCTATTGGTAAATGTAGTGAACAACAGAGTGTGCTTCATAGCTGCCACACTTGACGTTCACAGGCGGTGAAAATGAATCCTGCGACTCTCATTCGAATCAACCTACTTTGAGTTTCAACGTCCGCAGAGCAGGGGTTCTTACTGGTTTAGATCCCACAAGAGCATTGCAGCGATACAGCGAAAGTGCACTTTTAGCGAAGCCACATTTTTAAGTCATGAACTAAGGCTAACTCATAGTATCATCACGCGAGGCAACATAAGATGAAAACAAGCCAAACAATTGTCGCACGCGCAAATAATGAAGAACGTCGTAATAATGAAACCAAAATGAAGAACGCGCAATAATGAAAGCCAAACATATATCATACGCGCAATAATGAAGAACCTTTGCCTGTTTGTTCGCGAGAAGTGCAAAAGGTAATAGCTTTTGTTACAACTCTATAACATTTGAAGACAAAGACCAGCTCTGCGCTTGGTATTCCATTAAAAAAAAAGCGGTAACTCTCGCATATGTAGATGAGAATGTCGACATCAATGGTGCCCACTCGTGTACTTCACAATGACGCTCACTACGTCTTCCAAACGCCTTGCGGCCAAATGTGTGTTGCAAGCGCGTCACTTAGCGGAACTGAAATGTATATGCCAAATCTCAAACACGAGCCTCTTTTACTTATTCATTTATTTATTTTTGTATATGACGAAAGCCTTCGGTCTTTACGCGCCAAGGTCACGTTGCGAAGTCAAGAAGCCCGTGCCGTAACAGAAACGCATATTCCTAGTCCCGTCTTGCTCACACCTGCATGCAGCTTTGACCTTCACATCACGTGCGGCGTATAGCGCCATCCGCAGCCCGGGATATTCCTGGTATGCTCGATACATTATTTTACGTGGAGCGAACGCTTGGAGCATATTGTTAACATAATAACCTCATGAATACCTTAAAAGGACCCTACAAGACTTTTTCAACAAAGGCAGAACGCCATGACAGTCGTTGAGGCTCCCGAAAAGCGGTGAGTCAAACATTAGTGCACTGCGTGCACCGGGGAGTCAGCAGTTTTGTTTCAAATGTAGTTGGAAAGCGGCCGCTCTACAATGCTCTACCGACTACATTGTTCTATTAAAGACGATCGTCTTTCTTGGGATACTTGAACGCAGAAATTTTAGTCTGTCTTTCTGTTTGTCAGTCTCTCACACGATTCAGCCACCCGGCCAAAGTTGCCTAACGCCCAGCACTTGCCTTGCACTTGCCTAACGCCCATCCATCCTGAACTGGTAGCTGCGTCCATACTTGTGAACATTGTCGGTCAAAAGGCAAATATTACGCATATCTGAGTATCAATATTAATACGTAAGTATTAGGTGGCGTGTTCCTTTAGTAGAAGATACACAGATACGTAATTCTAAAGACCCTAGTGTTTGTTAAGCTGCGCTAAAAATGCGACGCTATGCCGACAAAGGAGACCTCTGCCGACGATTTGGTGCTGCCACCTACCCAGGGATTCTGCCCAAGTTCATGTTTCCCGATGGTACTGCCAGATGGCGTCCATATCTCAGGCAGCGTATTACGGTCGGTAGAAGACTATCGTCTTTCGACGACATTTGCAGCGAAGCACGCAGATAGGCGGCCAATTTTTTCCGAAGCTCTTTAAGAGAGGTGCGCACATTTTCTATTTGTATTTGTTGACTTCAAAACCAACAAATAAAGCCTAGCAGATAATCGCCCCACCATCACGAAATCGGCCAATGCTATTCCTTCGTCGATCGACGTAGTCAGTTTTCCCAATGACGTCACTCGTTGAAAGAAGAGCGGCCGCTTTCCAGCTTTGTATCAAAACCAAGTTGCGAATGCCCATTGTATCCAGTGCAAATAATATTTGGCTCACAAGTTCCCAGCAGCCTCGTGATCGATCGACACCGCATCTTGACATTGTTCAAAAAGTGTTGCGAGGCGACCTTATATGTGTAACCAAATGCAATTACGGAATCTGCACCAGCCTCTCGCCTTCAAGCATTACAATGAGTCCAAGACCAGTCCGAACGCCTGACTAGGCCTTCACCTTGACGTTCTTAGAAAGCTTTAAGCATATTCTGTACGTTTTTCTGTTCTTATTTTATTTTTGTCAGATAAATGGCGTCCTTTCGCAACTACAAAAGATCATGGTGCTATGTTATAAAGGCTGGTTTCGTAACTTATTCTTGTCGCTCTTACGAAAGGCTATATTTTTCGCTGCAGGAAAAACGGCCTTGTTAGGATGCGTCTGCCCCGGGACGCTAGAAAGAAGACCATGCTCTAACGATGGCTGGCCGGGTTTCGAAACCCTGGGGTGATACATTTTTCTCCATGTAAAAAAAAATATAGAACAAAGCTATGTTTGAAAATAATTTTCGCAGCTTTAGGGCGACCATCTCAGAAGGACGAAACGCGGAGCCAAGTGTACGGTGGTAGGAAGCAAATACTTGGCAGTACAGCCACGATCCGCGAGAACTTGGCGATAATGATTTCCGCGCCTTACAATAAGGAATTCACCTTACTCGTCTTTGTTGTATTTGTTGTTGCGCTCTAGCTGTTAGTAACCTCTGAGCTCCGTCGATGTTTATAGATTGCTCTTGATTTGTTTACGCGGTTGATTATGACGATCAGGAAGATGATGTCTTTTTTTTTGTTTCGTAACTTTCATTGTTCCAATTTATAGACACTGCTTCAAGCCTGCCATTGTCGGTTAGGGTTTCGAAGATTTCGCTGCTTCTACCGTACTGCTTAATTATCTGTTTTTGCTTCTTGCACTGAAGAACGACACTGCGCTTGCGCGTATGCTAAGTGTGATGACCCTCTACTCTCAAGTTGTAACGTATTTACACTTCTAAGACTGACAGTGGGCGTTCATATTGTCTGTTCCTCTTCTATCGCGCGCATATTTGCACATATATGATTTGCATAATGAGCCCTTACAGCTCGCTCACCTTTCTTACATTTTATGTAATTTGCTCACAAGCTTTCTGCTTTGACAATTGCGCAGTGGGACACGGCGCAAAGCTATCATGAATTTTTAAATAATAAATATTACGTTATAGGGGACCCTGAGACACTTTTGTGAATATATTGTGGCTTATCTGAAAATGTGAACCAAATATTATCGCACTTAACGCACAAGGCAACACGAAATTTACTTTCAAACACAGCTTGAAGGCGCCCTCGCTTTTTCCAACAAGTGACGTCACTCGGGCACCGACTAAAACACTTGAGGCATAAAATGTGCCCGATGGTTTCATGATCGCGGGAAGGCCATCTGCTACGCTTCATTAATTCTTTGTGAATTCAAAAAGTCAAAACATGCTACTTACTAATGTATCTCGAAGGGTGACGAAAAAAGGTAAAGCGTTTTACCTGATGCTGTAAGTGACGTCATTTCTTAAAAGCAGAGCGGGCGCTTTCCTGGTGTACTTTGGAACCAGTTTGAAAATTTCCTTGTGCATGGGGTGCAATAATATTTGGTTCGCATGCTCGCAGTAGCCTCTAGGACTGCCTTCCAGAACACCTTTCACAGGGCATCCTACTCACGGCACCGCGATATCAGAAACGTGTCGCATTTACCAAACAAGTCAATGCAGGCGCTACTAAAATATTCGCTATGCATGTGATGCGGCTGTCCGCATTTCCCAATCGGTCATCGTAAATTCTGGACAAATGGGTACACCTGCACTGTACTTATAGAAAGCTCATGTTAATTAACAAGAACGCTTGAGCGAAGGCCGGAGAGAACACGCGAAAAATATTTACGAGCCGAAGACGCAGCTTAGACAGTCGGCCTGATAAGATTAGAAGGTGAGCGGCAGTGCAAGTTCTCGGAATAAGCTTAATTATTTTATTTTATTTATTTCAGTACGTTCAGGGCCCGAAGGCGTTAAAGGAGGGAGTGGGTACAATATATACAAAATGAAGAGAATACAAAACTTACAAAATGAAGCTGCTAAGAGTGTACAGTGCTTTCAACAGCAGCCTTAAAAGCAGTGACATTGGTCAGTTGGGCAAGGGAGGTGGGCGATGGAGGTGGGCACCTCCATTGCCCACCTCCATTACCTGATGATTACCTGATGATTCTGTAAGACGCTCACGAAACAAGGCATATGGGAACGTTTGTTCTTTTCCCATTGATTCACATCAGGATGCGGCCGCATGCAATGCCCGAGGAGAACTGCGCAGTCTTGTGCGAAGCATGCAAGGGTATATCACTGGGCCACAGTCGCTTCGCTACCCTGATGGATTGTTACGAAAGAGTAAGAGTGCGCTTCTTAGCGCATCGTCGCCAGCGACAGGGATTTATCCAGAATTTTTAGTTTGGTGGCGAGGGGGTGGAGGATTTGCCCATGATGTTTACCAGGACGCCGGTGAAAGTGGCGGGAGGAAAGGGAGGGAGGGAGTGATACGGAATTATAGGTTGGCTAGAAAGTTTTTGGGGTTGTTGGGATTCAGCAGGGGCTGCTTTGTCTAAGAGAAATGCACGCCTACAGTGCGCTCATTCGCATCTTATAAGCGTAGTTTCTTGCAGTATTCCTACTGGTATAGAGCAAAGCTGGACAACCCATGCTGAGTCAGAATAGTACCTTACGTTTGATTTCTTATATTGCCTCAAGGGCGGTTAACCCAAATCACGACAGCAACTGATGTTATACAACAACAACAACCGCCGCCGCCACCACCAAGCTCCTGATGCAATAAGATTATTTGACGTAACGTCTTCTTCTAGCTTTTATTTTTCCCTATTCCGTGCTAATAAGGAAATGGAAGACCGTGTTACGTGAAACTGGTCATAGGGTTTTCACAGGGGCAGTGGGGACATCAAGAGAGACGAATTCCAGTTTGCCGGTGATGAAACACTTAACTGAAACAAACACTGTTTTCTGCACTCCATAACAAATTGAGGAAGTCACTCTGCATATTGTACCCCCGTGTACTTCTATATTTTCCATAAATAATGATTTTATTTTATTTTATTTGAAGGCTGGTGTGGACCTGGGCAGGACATATCATGAGGAGGAAAGATACAGACGGTCAGTAAGAGCGACAGAATGGATAACAAGAGAGGGAGAACGCAACAGAGGCAGGCAAAAGGTTAGATGGAGCGATGAAATTAGAAAGTTTGCAGGCATAAAGTGGAACCAACTCGCTCAGGATACGGCGGATTGGAAATCGTTGGCAGAGGCCTTCGTTCTGCAGTGGACCTAAATTGGCTGCTGCTGCTGCTGCTGCTGCTGCTGCTGCTGCTGCTGCTGCTGCTGCTGCTGCTGCTGCTGCTGCTGATGATGATGATGATTCTGATGATGATGATGATGGTTCTTCGGCGACGCACTACTGAAGCGGAATCCTCTGGTAATAAGCGTACAGGCTTGACGAAATAAAAGAAAGAGTAGCAGAAGACAGAAGACCAGACCTTCAGGTACCAATGCGTATGGGGAAGCGTGCTTCCACGTAAGGCCGCGCTGGCTACAAGGTGTTTCACGGACCAAGACCTCGCGTTCTCGGGCTCCTCTCAAATGTCAAAGCGCGTTGCGCTTGAGTTTGTGTGCTGAAGCGACTAGCGACGCGACCGGCCTTCCCGTGGCACCACTCGTCGCCTGAGCACATCAAACGCCATGCAAGCGACCGCTTTAGCGATGTATTAAGAGATGGCTCCCCGTTGTTGCCATCTACTGCGTACCATTACTCGGCTGATGCGCGCCGTAGTAGTTTAATGCAAACTGTTTTGTTGTGCGAAGTAACATTAAACATGTTTGACTGTATTACGCTAGTTTTGTTTTGTCCTGGCGCTGAGGATGGTTTGGAAGCGCAGGTTGATTGAAGGAACGGGCAGAACGTTACTCCCCCACATCTAGTACCCGCATCCTGCGATTGGCCGTCGCTCGTCGCCTCCGTCGCGCGACCAGCCGTTTCATCGCACATCGCCGGCGCTCGTAGCACAGGCGAACAAAATCGCGTTGGGTGCGGTTTTGACTCAATCTTTATCATAGCTGTGCGCCTACAGGCGAGGATACAGTGAGAAAAAAAGTCCAAGGTCTCAAAGCCATCGTCCCAGACAAGTACTTGTCCTTGTTCCTGGTGTATGGGGTCATTGCTTCTCTGGGTTCACACATATATCTTGTGTTAAGCCGTACCTGTACCCCCAACAACATGTTCCAAGCTGTGTAGCCCCCGAGAATCATGCACGACTCAGGTTTCCCATCGGACCTGCCGTAGGCCAAGCTGTTCTTTATCAACTGTCTTTAACAGCCGACTAACGCACTTAGACAACTTACACACAGGTGTACACTTGTAGCAACAGAATCTCAATGCGCCTTCGCGATTCTCGTACAGATAAAGCAATAAATATCCACGGGGTATTGCTTCTGGAGCTCTTTTGGAACGCTAAAGCGGCCAGATAACAGACGACGCACGTTGACCTTGGGCCGAAAGCACTCAGTCTGCGGAGACCGAAGGAAAAAAAACAAAACAAGAAAACCCAAATAACTCAGCGGTTGTATCGCCATTCCTCGCGTCCGCAGTGAAACGATTCCGAGACCTGTGGGGAGGCTTTCTCAGCTTCGCACGACTTCAAGGCACTGCCAAGCAGAAAGGTTTCCGCTCTCTTATGCTGTAAATTGGCGATTTCTCAAACGCGTGTTCTGCTTGTGCAGCACGAAAGTGCCTAGTGAAACTTTTTCTGGGACCCTGCCATGGCATTTCTTCTCGCCGAGTGGAACTTGGCCGTTTCCACCGCGGCTGTCGTGATTCTTGCTACCGTTTTGTACAGGTAAGTGTGTTGGCAATGTGTAAGCTTCGATTGCTTTCGTGCCCGATACGGTGTTCTAGTGGCTATTGTACTCTGCTGCTGATCCGAAGGTCGCGGGATCGAATCCCGGCCGCGGCGGCTGCATTTCGATAGAGACGATTTGTTGAGGCCCGTGTAATGTGCGACGTCGGTGTAAGTTAAAGAACCCCAGGTGGTCGAAATTTCCGGAGCCCGCCACTACGGCGTCTCTCATAATCAATCGTGGTTTAGGGACGTGAAAGCCCAGAAATCAATCGATGGCTTTATTCCCCTCGGAGGCACACAATGAGGGTTCGCACTAAAAGATCGAAAAGCTGCAATGCTCGCATCAAACGCGGAGTCGGATGCCGATTTCCTATGTTGTTATCGCGTCCGTCCTAAGTGCACGCAGTGAAAGTCCTCTGGCTGGCTACATATCGCGGAATTTAAAGGGACGCTAAAGTCAAACACTTAAGTGGTTTGCACCAGTAAGTTGTTCCTTGAGAACTCCAGTGTCACAAATTTTAGTGCTTTAATGTTCAATACTAAAAGAGAAAGTCAAGGTCAGCGTTCAGCTTGGAATTGCGCGCTGATACCTTATAAAGATGACGTCATGAACCCTATTCCTTTTTTTCGTAGTCTCTCTACATTGGCTCAGTCAAACTGTTTGAAAGAAACCATGTCAAATCTTTGGCTTCGTTAGAATACAATGCGCATCTTTTCTGCCGTATTAAGAGTTAGCAGACGCCGCGTAAGGATATGGGGCATCATATATATTAGTGCGCGAACCTTGTAAGTACTTACAAGTTCCTGGCCTCGCACTTTGTCGCATGAAACTTAAAGATTTTAAGTGCGTGTAGCTTTAAAACTGCCTATTACCGCAAGGTGTGTTTGCACAAGTACACCAGGTGCGCGAGATGCCTACAGGCGCTTCCAATATGAAACCGTTCACATGAGCCGCACCGACAAGGCACTAACGCCTGATGTGTCGCTCATTGTTGACAGAGGACCGATAAGCTACCGTTTCGACGACGTAAAACTGCTACGTTCTCGTGGCTCGTGCAAGGCCGTTCTGAGAATACTGGCCGACACGTCTTACGGTACAGTTCAGTGACCTCGGCAAAACACAAGGATCGTCGCGTGGCTTGAGGCTTGCATCTTTCGCTTCGCTTGTTTGCTCGGTTAGGCGAGGATTGAGGCAGTAACGCGTGCAAACGCAAGCGGTTGCATACGTTAAGCATTCGTTCGCCCCTGTGCGAATTCCGGTCAAAAACATCAAGCGCATGTTTCTGGACTTGCTCACCTGACCTGAGTAATGGTCGGATTTCAATGTACCAGATGAAATCGCCAGCTTTAGACACTGTTTGCTATGGCATGTCCGCTCCTGTGCAATGGTTCAAATAAGGAAGGTCTCTGTAGTTATCCTTTCAGCAGCCATCTTCCATGGGGTGTGTAAGATTTAGTGGATTGCAGTTGTTTCGAGGCGTGACAATCATGAGCAACGCTTCTATTCTCTTTGCAATCGCCCAACGCCACAACAAACGCTGCTAGAATGCCGACACCGGAACAAACGGACGCCTCGAAGCGGGGCGTTCATTTCAGTGGGACACCAAAGACAGCGATAGCTCTTGTCGTAATAATGCATTACGGCCTCGCAATAGTAAAAGTACTGCTGTTGCCGGGAAAAGGCACCTGGCAAGGGAGAAATTGGGTATAGCGGCAAAACATAACGGTCGTGCAGTCTTCAGATTTCCACACCACGTTGCTCTGGCGCCGTATATACTGACGACGCGTCGCTCTTTGCTTGCATTTTTTGAATTGCCACTACGAAATGAAACACTTGTTTGTGTATTAGACAAAACAGAGGATGCACTGAGAGAAATTCATTTTTTTTCCGCCAATATGGAATGTATACGCAATGTACTTTGAAAACCGTGAAGTAACGGTGATATGAGAAGTTGCTTTTTCTGCGGGAAATTCCAAGCTAACATTGAATCCTTCATTTAATCGCCTCAAAATAATACGCAATCGCAAAATTAAAAAATTAACAGTTGTCTGATAATTTCATGTTAGTTAAGGCTGATTTAGGGAACAATATAAGCAAGGAACAGACTTATTTATTAGAGACTTTTACTCGAAAGTACTGACATGTGTTTGAACTTATATACGTATACTTTTCGAGTGTTTCTTCGTTACTGTTCTGAAGGAACCACTGTTCTTGTGATTATGCCAGATTGCTTCGCGTACTGCTTAGTAACCATGCATGTTCAACGGACCAGCCCAAGAGCCAAGGAGTAGCCGGCGCCTTATTTGTGCGCCAACATCTCCTAGTATCGTATCAATAAAAAAAAAGCAAGGAACGCAGGAGAAGCCTTCGGCTCTCCGTTTATATTGAGCCTTGTTCATTCTTTACATTTGCTTATTTCATTACACGCCCAACGGTAGGAGATGGAAGAGAAGAAAACAACCTTATTGACTCGAAGAGCTGGGCCAGGTGAGGCAGTGTATAGCGACCAACAGAAAAGGAGTTCGGTGTGCTCTGGGGCATCCCTAGGTGCCCTAAAACCCCTGTGCTTCGGTGACTCCTATAGCCAAGCATACAGTCCGGAGTTGGCCTTCCCGCTGTGAGCAGAGCAGTGCAGCCTCCCATCTCTCGCTGCAGTCACCTCAAAGGGAGGAGTGTCTGCTTGGGCGATTACAATATATACTAATAATACTAGTAAAGAGGGCTCGTGAACTCGAGCAGAGACGGCGATGGGGCGAGCGCTCACCCGGAAGAATTTCGTGGTTGATAAGAGTGCCAGGATCTCGACGGCAGTCGGCGTCAAACCACACGCCCAAAGTTAGTCCTTGCGAGTTTCTCTACAACATCCACTTTGGTTTTCGTTTAGCGCGCGTCCTCGTTCCTGATTCGCAGATGGCGCCTCTGGAAACTTAGCTTATTCAAGCGCTTGGGAATTCCTGGTCCTGAACCGCATTTGATCACCGGAAACTTCGACCAGTTGTGGAACCAGGTGAGTTAACAAAGGCACATTCCGAATAAGATTTTTTCCTTCTGTGTGTTCATTGTCTCTAGGGGCGAAATGCAAGAACGCCAATATAGTGAGATATAGGTGCAAGGTAAGGGATTCCTAGTGGTCAAAATCTAACCGGGACTCCCACACTGCGGCATATCCTCATAATAATAAGGCGATATTGGCAAGTATAAACCTAACAATTATTACTAATTGCTTGTTATAAAGTAAATAGCAAAGAGCTCTGTGACAGTGCGGCTGGAATCGGCCCCGCCTTGCAAACTACTGACCTCCTGGTTCGGTGCGTTCATAGAGGGACCGCACCGGACAGGTGTTGGCCTCGGGTTCGACCGTCGGACCGGGACGAATATTTCGCATGCCATGACACTTTCAGTTCTGAGAAACTTTTATGTATTCCCTTGTGGCTTTGCGCTAGAAACTGGTGGTAGGCAATTTTCTCTTTTACGGCGTTTTCATTATAAGCGAATTCGCCCTTGACCGTTTCCTGGCGCAGTTACATCATTACATCTCACTGAGCATTCAAGTGTATTTGCGCTCATTGCTGTTTTCGCCTTGTTTCTTCGAACACAATCAGGACACAGTGAAAGCCATGAATGAATGGTCAACAAAGTACGGCAACATTTACGGGTAAGCCGTTCCAGCATGTTATTTCAAATGCCTTCAAATTATGGCTGCGATGATCCTGCCTTTCAATTTCGTACAGTATGCATAAAATCCAACAGCCACGTTCCTGTTGTTCGTGTTGCTTGCGCTTGCCACGAAGGATGTTACGTGTAATAAATATGTACAGCTGGCACTCACCGAATGTAATTTAACAGTATGGGCACGTGGCCACAGGTGATGGCAGCACAGTGGAAAAGGTTAGGCCCGTATTCGTAAACCTACCCTACCCGTCGGATTAGCGCCATACATATTCCTTCAAGTGACAGCACGTACATGCATGTGCGAGGCCAGCTCGTACAGCACGTCAACTTCCCATCACCTAGTGCGGCGCCCGTGAAGGGAGTACCGAACGAAGTTGGTTAGGAAATTTTCAGCTTTTTCCGCAACGCGTAATTTAGCGCAGCATTGCGAGCATTGCGCGTGTCAGCTTAAAAGTAAAAGCGATTAATAATTTTAGTTGCATGAGTCAGCGCACTGACGCGACTGGAGTGCTGAAATATTAAGCGCCTCGATTACAACATGGATATGTGGATTCTGCTCTAATTTTTCAACAACGCTGTCCTGTGCGTTTTGAGGCACGTACGGAGGTAAAAATACCCTGAAGGCGCCATTTCCATTCTGCTCACAGTGCTTAATAGATTAACGGTACCATATGGTGTATAACCTGCTATATGTGCGTATGCATGATTGAACTGAAAGGACGACGTCTCTCGTCCAGCCTGTCACCATGCTCTGCAAGTTATCTTACTCCCTATACGGCTTTCTTGGCTGCTATAATGTCCTTTTTTGAAAGCGATAGTCTTAAGTGTCTGAAGGAAGCGAAATGTATAAACTTCCCGTGATGTTCGGCGTCGGGAATACATATGGTATCACAGATAGAAAATTCGCGCCTCGTTCACTTCGTATATGCTAAACCTGGCACGGCAGCTTTCTCGTACATCACAGACATTAAAATAATGGTAATAATAACTTTACATTCTTGTTTATTTACGTCACGAGTGACGATAATAAGATCACGTGTGATGCATGCCCGCGTTCCTGAACCAGAGACGGCAGGTGTGAACCGCAGGTGATAAAATGTTAACCTGTAGGGCCTTTTTCATTGTGGCATAATAATTATTTCCGGGATTTTACATTCCAAAACGAAATTATCATTACGAGAGATGCCGTAGTGGAGGGCTGCGGAAATTTCGACAAGCTGGGGTTCTTGCATCGGGGCTCTAGCATATCGCCTCCATCGAAATGCAACGCCTTTGAAAAAGTACGTCCATGTAATGTGAAATGAATTTACAGATAAGTTATGAATCCCCCTCTAAAATAATCTTTGTGACAATGCAAAAGCTTTTTGTATTTACCAACGGAGTATCACCGTACGCTACACACGCTAATGCTGTTCCCTCATTTACGACACATTATTATTTTTGTCCGAAAGAACTGTATTAGTCACCTTGAGCCTTTCAGAACATTACTGTGCGCTGAGACGTGTTCGCGACTGAAATAGCTGCGTGCTCTCCAAAAGGGCACCGTATCGCCGCATCAAAAGGCACAATAAACCACTGCTGCTAAAATACCCTGTTAAGTTCTCTCAGTCTGCAATAAAGGATTGGTGGATTCACTATAATTTTATTTTTTTTTTAATGTCACTGGCTAACTGCAAACACCGTCCCTTTGCCGTCATCGCAGGATCTACAATGGCGACGCACCGTTCCTTATGGTGAAAGACCTTGAACTAATCCGTCGTGTCTTCATCACAGACTTCGCTCTTTTCACGGATCGAGGGGTGAGTGCGCGTTACAAAACAAAAAAATAGAAATCTATATCTAGACATTTTCTAAATCTTGTAACGTGCTTTTTCAGCTAAGTATGCCTGTGCAACCCGATACTGGGGCGTCTTAATGGCATCGGCTGCTCGCTTGCTCAGATGCTTTAATACGGATGAGATAAAACGCTTCCCTGAAACATGGAATTACTTAGAAACGCGAAAAGCTTCAGAGTAGCTTTATTAAGGTTGTTTCAAGCGATCACGTGAACTGAGCAAGTTGCGACACAGCTGTCGCATCGTAACACAACCTCTCTTCTTCCGCCCTGACGACAAAAAAAATAAATAAAACTAATCCATAGCTTCCGTTCTCTTTAGGAAACAGGAAGGTGGCTCTCAGGAACTGGCTTAAGAAAGGATCGTGCTGCATTAACAACGCAGGTGCGACAAGCATTGCTTAATTACGAATATGACGAGATTATAAAATGACCTGGAAACCGATGCAGGGTCTTGTTCTCAATTCAGGGCAATAACACTTCCGGCACGACTTACTATGATCCTTGAAATCAATATCGCAAACGCGTTAGCGTGATGCATCACTGCGATAATGTTAAAAAAACTGATGGTAATCAATTTGCCGACACTTCATTATATGTACCGCACCTGAGCTCAAGCACACTGGAGCCTAAGAAAAGACAATAAGCATTTTTTTTTTCATTTTTAAAACAAATATAACAACACAGCGGGCGATGGAACGAAAAATGATAAGCGTTACATTAAAGGATAGGAAGATAGGGCAGTAGGTCATGGAGCAGACAGGGGTACCTGCCATAATAATCGACGTTAAGAAAAAATGGACATGGGCAGGTCACCTGATAAGAAGGCTAGAAAATTGAAGGCTACAAATGAGAAGGTTAGATAATGACCATATTTAATGCGCATTTTGAATAGCTCCAGCTGTCTTTATCGCTACAAAATGTTACTCATCGCCAAACGCAGGATGTATGGGCGACAATGAACAGGAACCGCTACGTGCAGAATGCCGTCTCCTTCGCCGCCGGTGACCGATGGAAGTTCGCCAGGCGATCTGTGTCTGCGGCCTTCACGGCATCCAAGATGAGACAGGCGAGTACACGCGTTCCCGCGATTTTATACACAGTCACGCTTCATTTACGTGCGAAGCACTTCAGGGGCCCGCCTTGTCGGCGACAGTCTCCTGTCGCATAAGTAACCTACCTCCTGTCGCGTGATCACGCTCAATCAAGGTTGCAAAGGAAATGTACAAAGCACGGATCAAACAGCTCGAATAAAGGTCAAAACTAATCGACAAGGTCTCAAATCACGTAATTAACCTCAAGGACCCATAACTAACCACATTAATTAACTAGACTTCGTAAAAGAAATTTCCGAAAGGTTTCGCCGATACATGCGACGCGTCCGAGAGGTCATCACCGCCTCACCGAGAGCATGATTTCAATTACCAACGGCGCTTCTCCGGCACACGACGGAAAGCGCTGGGTTGACCGAACTACGTGCTATTTCAGACTTCACAGTAGTGGATCTCTTCTATACTGCCGCTGTGCGCAGTGACAAATACACAACAGTTTACAGCAAATGCAAACGACGGCAACGGACACAAGTGCCCGCTACATACATTTGCGTCTCAGGCGTGCGTGCGGTCAAGTCGCCGCAGCATCGAGATGGAGAATCAACTAGTGCAACTTACAGCCTTACTCAATCCATATATGTTGGTCTGTTTCGTATTTTATGGAGGCGTAGCGTGTGTGCTGTCTTTGGGATATGCTACTTCGCGTTGATGCAATTCTTTATATCAGCTTGATACACTACCGCATTACGTACATCATTACCTTTTACGAGTGCATCTACTCTACCATCTAAATGTGTGCAATAAAGGAAAATTCCGCTGTTTATTTAACAGTACTATGAAATCCCCATTTTCAAAAATCACTGACAATCGTGTAGCAGTGAAGGTGGCTCAGTTCGATACTTATCAATAATTCTAAAAAGCGAAGATATGTACTGGAACCGAAACTAAAACGGCCAGCTGCTTCCTTTAAAGTTTACTGTGATGCCACCACTCCCGGCACTAATTAAAACACGTTTCACATGGTACTGACTCAAGAAAAGACGAACTGGCGATGTTACTCAAGGAAGACGCAACTATGTCGGCCAGTCTTGCGGAAGTTGACAGCGGAAGTTCCAGCGATGATTTGAGCGCTGAAAGATCGGCGTTTTGAATTTAGAACCGCCTACATAATTTCGCACGCTTGGTACAACTTTCGGATAATACGTTTAACTTTCTCGGTTTCCGCGAAGACAGCATCCACAACATTTCGCTGCACAGTCAAATGCCTTTATTAAGAAGTGTTAGGCGCTCCAATATTCTTCGTTTTATGGGTCATTTCGTTGTACACCGTTGTACACGCCAACTATCCCAGTATAGGCGAAACGTAAGAACTTCTTCGTTACGCGAGTGATTTGGTTGCTGAAGCGCTCATTGCAGAAGGGTTTGATTGTACATACATGTATTTGTTTCCGTGTGCTTTCCTCGAATTTAGAAGTGAGTGGAGATGTTGGACTGGCCACATACTTCGATGCACTGGTCACTTCGTTTTAAACGGTTGCGGGCGACAACTACTGGAACAGAGCCAGCTGTAAGAGCTCGTACGCTATACAAGAAATTTCGTTTTAAAAGAGTACTGTAGCGGTCTTTGACTGCGCATGTATCGCTTTGTTTGTCTGGTTTTGCCTCGAGTTTCGATATCACTGCAGATGATGGACGGTATGAACGAGGCCGTGGATCGCTTCCTGAATCTGCTGGAAGCACGGTGTCTCAATGCGCCAGACGGAGAAGCCAACGTGTACCCGCTCCTTGGTGCTCTCGCATTCGACGTAGTCGCTGAGACGGCGTGCGGCCTCTACCTCGACGTGCAACATAAACCCAACGACCAGTACTTCGAATCGGCGCGCACCTACATGCTCAACACAGTCGAAAGCGCTTACCAGAGGATCGGCCGTGAGTATACTGCTACCATGTCGTGAGTGTGCAAGCAGCAAGGCGACGGTGAAGCAGCATCGCGCATCTGCAAGCACTAAACTTCGAATTATTGGCGCGTTACACATAGCATTGTCTAAGAAAGAGGGAGAGAAAATAAGGAAGGGAAGGCAAGGATGTTAACCAGTCAGGAGTCCGGTTTGCTACCCTACACTGGGTAATGGTAAAAGGGGAAGAAAAGTAAAGAGAAGGAGAGACGGGGAATGCCTATAGGGCAGTCCTGTATAATATCATAGGCGCTCGATAAGGCCAGATGTTTTTAGAAAGCCCAAAAGCGCTTTCATTGCCTTCTGAGCCGTTGGTCGGTGAGGACGGTATTCTAAGATTGCCTGTTCACTGAGTGGACGATCGTCGAGCTTTTTGAAGGACTCGGTCATAGGCAGTCTATTTTCTTCAAATTGTGGGCAGTGGCACAACAAGTGATCTATGGTCTCTGCGCATCCGCAGACAGCACACGCAGGACTGTCAGCCATTCCAATCAGCGCACAGTAAGCGTTCGTGAAGGCCACTCCCAACCACAATCGGCACAGAAGCGAAGCCTCACGTCGGTGCAAACCAGCCGGAGATCCGAGTTGCAGCGATGGGTTTAGCCGGTGCAGTCTGGTGCGCCTTGTGTATGGGGTATTCCACTCAAATAAGGACATCGTTCGTAGCAAGAGTGCGAAGTTGTCTCGCAGCGTCGGTCCTTGAGAGCGGAATGGGAACACGGCGGTCTTCTTCGCCTGACGTCCGAGCTGCCTTATCTGCGGAGCAATTTCCATTGATAACGCAATGGCCTGGTATCCATTGAAAACATATCTCATGTCCTTTTTCTTGTAAGTTTTGGACAAGTACCGCAATTTCGTATGTAGGGTGGTCGTGCTCCTCGTGTCGAAGAAACGACTTTATACATTGTAGAGCTGATCTTGAATCACAGATTGCCCACTTTCCAGGACTCTCAGCATGTATAATATGAAGCGCACCGTGGAGAGCCACGAGCTCTGCAGCTGTAGACGTGGTGACGTGGGAAGTTTTGAAGTGCTAGGGTGACTCCCATTCTTGGGAAAACTATAGCACCACCGGAACTGGTTGATGTGGTTGAGCCATCGGTATAAACTTCTATGCAATCCCTGTATTTCGTATACATGTGTAACAGACTTAGTTGTTCGAGTGCACATGGTGGTAAGTCCGACTTTCTCAGAATACCAGGGATGTTGAGGTAAACTTGAGGATGGTTCACACACCACGGAGGAATTGAAGCCTTTGCTGCAGGCGCATACCCTGACGAAAGAGAGGCACGGTGAGCGAGGACCTTTGAACTGAATGTAGTGCGGGGTCGTTCCACTGGAAGACCTGCGAGGTGGTGTTTAGGGGTCTTGGCACAGTGCCTTATGTGCACACGCATTGTTTCAATGATTACATGCGTTCTGACATTGTGATCGCGAGCGATTGCTATAACTTCTGTCGACGACGCGCTCTTTGGCAGACCAAGGCATATTTTCAGGGCTTGGGCTTGGATGCCTTGGAGTGTATTCAAGTTAGTTTTGCAGGTGTTCGCGATGACTGGTAGGCTGTACCGCAGGAATCCAATGAAAAGGACTTGGTACAGTTGTAGCATAGATGGAATTGACACTCCCCAGGTCTTTCCTGCTAGGAATTTAAACATGTGACATATTACTGTCAACCGTTTCCTCATATAGTTCACATGGGGTGTCCAGGACAGATTTCTGTCAACAACTACTCCCAAAAATCGGTGACTTTTGCTATAGGGGATCACCTGCCCGTCGAGGGTTATGACGTATGGCGACATTAGTTTCCTGGTAAATGCCGCCACTGCACACTTTTCTCAGGATAGCTGCAGTCCTTGTTCACGAATGTAGGATGATGTTAAGGAACCTGCCTTCTGCATTGTCTAAGCGACAAAAAAAAGTGCAGCGATGGCATCGGCCACATCTCGTCGTGGAGCCGGGCTCGGCGACTTTGATTGTCAGGGTAGTACCAAAAAATTTTCTGCGAGTTTTTCGTTGTTCTTACATGTATGTTTTACTGCATCACTTCCGTTACGGAAGTGACGAAGTGGTGTCACAGTGGGCCCCGGCATAAAATACTTTCGTGTTAGGAAAAGGTTACCGGCTACATTACGATACTTCCCAATGCAAAATGTAAGCGCTGCTGTGCTCATGTGCCTACGTGGCGAAATATTTAACAAAAGAATTTGAAAAAGGCACGTATTTCGTGGTTCCCGCACATTTACCTCGGTGGTCTGCGTGCACCGACGAATCACTTCAAAAGGACGTGCCGCTCGTTGATGAGAGAGGAGCGATCAGCTTCTGTTTCGTCACCGCGAGCCGCTGGGTTCTTCCAGCTGGTGTGAAGTTGTCCTAAGAAAGCTGGCTCATGCCTCCACGGTTATCTAGCACAGCCTGTGTCCCCTCCCCGCCAAAGAGCTGTGGGAAGGTGGCCTCTGCGACGGGCCTCCTGAGGTCCGCCGGGCCCTAGTTCAACGGGCCCGTGTGGTCGCCGAGATCGTCTTAGGGACCCCGAACTAGGGTTCCCTCCCACAGGCTCACTGTATAATATGTAATAACAATGTTTATTCTCTCTCTCTAGCACAGAGTAGGCAAAAAAAAGGAGTGTCACGTGGATCGAGGCGCTCGAGTCGTACGCTCGGTTATGAGCCCGGCTCGGTAAAAGCAGTAGGTATATTGCGTGGTTTGAGGACATGTCTCGCTGTGTTCGTTCGCCCAGTTACGGTGAAGACCGAGGTACGACGCTCTACCCAGGAACGGGCGCCTAAGAGCGGCGTTCTGTCAAAGTGTATGAAGTTGTGAGTAGCCTGCGATTCATGCAAAACCCGCTTTGTTGAGTTCCGCAACACTAGCGCTGCTAGCTAATGTTGGCTGTCGTCGCTGTGAATGTAGTTAATGGCAATCTACACTCCGGTACAGGTTAACAAAAAGTGGCTTCTGCCTGTCAAAGGACACGGAACTCTTACTATGAGTATCGGCGCCGTGATATCACTTCCGCGTCCGCAGCTGTGAAAGTACTCCACACGGCAGGCATTGGAGTAGCTAGGACGAGCTGCGCAGCTGGTATTCGGCAATTGAGTTCTGATGAAACGCTTCCGTCTTTATGTAGTAGTGGACTTTCTTTCTTTCTTTCTTTTTTCCTTGAAGTTTGGCTCTTGCCCACTACGGGGGATTGGCCATGAAGCCGGCGGTTAATATAAAGAGGGAATAAAAATTGAGCTAAAACAAAGGAAGAATAAAGAATCGGTAACGTAAGTAAGAATGAAATGTTAGAAAAAGATAGGCTATTTATAATAGAAATGAACTATAATAAAATAATTTGAGGTTTAATCAACTTCTCTCATGAGTGCAATAGAAGAAGTGGCCCTGCAATGCCGCACACGCACATATTTCATGACGATGATCATTCTATGTGCACGCCGGAACGCCCTCCGCCAGCTTCAACAGGTTGACTGTTAAACATATGGACTGACTGGACTGCGGTGTCCCACTGCTTATGATTGCCTTCTTGAGGGGCTGGTCGACGTGACAAGGCCTGTCTAGAACTGTTCGCCTTTCTGAACAGTATTGATTTTCCCTCTCTTCCCCGTTTATAGACATTTCTTCTTTTTTTTTATTGTGTTCACGCTTTTTCCTCCTTGTTCTCTCTTTCCGTCTTCTTTCCTCGCTCTCTCCTTGTATCATTACTTGTATTTATTCCTTGCTCCTGGAAGAGAGAGCCAGGCGTTATAGCGCACTCGGCGGCTGTGTAGTGAAAATTCTCCGCTCTTCTTTCTTTTGTGTCCTTTTGTGTTTTTTGTCCTCGAATCGAGCAGTGACAACAAAATAATAACAACTTGATGCAGAATTCTTTTCGGGTGTCAAGAGCATCTTGGCCCTCACGTGCGCCCTGGAGCTACAGTTTGGTTGCGAACCACTTACAGCCCTCTCGCGCAAGTCGGAACTGATCGTTGTTCTCCGGGAAAAAGACCAAAGCGTAAGTCTACCTAACCTGCTATTGCAGACGTGTACACGCGTTGACAGCTAGATAGGATGGTGGTTCATATAAAAGAAGTGAACTAGATCGACATTATGCATGTCAACTGAGATGGTTTACATGACGAAAAACAGGCAACGAAAACAAAGTGTTCGAGACATGGTTTATACATGCCAAGTACAGGCAGCGATCAAGAAGGAGAACAACTTGCTCTTGTGGTTGTTCTTGTTGTTGTTGTCCGAAATACGTAGGGCTCGCAGCCGTGCTTGGGGACTGTCCAAAGATTGGCAAGTTTAACTACTACTTGTCATCTTTGCCGTCTCGAAATAATGCATGTAACGATACCGAAGAAAGCAACTCGGTCAACATTTTTTTCTCCGCCTATCTCTGTTTGGACCTGTGTTTAAAAAGATATGCTGTGTCCCAACAGCATGACCTTGCTGAAAATACAAGATAAGGTTCGCGTTTCCATTAGGACGATAAGATTGCTACTGAATGGCGTACCTTAAACCTACGTGCCTCGTATTAGGGCGGGTTGGTCTATGGATTTCGATCCCAGAAACATCTTTCTGTCAGGTAAAACAATGCAACAAAGTATAATTAAGGACTAATGTTAGTGGCGGGCAATATTACTTTCTTACGCTCTGCATGTATTAGCGGGATCTCACCCCGTTGCAGATAAATACCTTGTAATAGAAGTAATTTCTGGTATGTGGATTTGGCGACGGGGCACGATGCGCCCTTTCCCACCCTAAAATGAACTCAATGTGGTTAAGTTCTCATAACTTAGACGCGTTGGCATTAACACATAAACACTGCAAAAATGTGTATTTTTCTTGCACAGTATTGATAGCTAGTGAATCCAAGCGCCATCAGCCAGTGGCCCTGCTGGCTCTTTTTTTTTAATATATTTGCTAGCATAGTAATGAAACAAAATGAAAGATCATGCTAACGCTATTTTTTCAGGAATACGTTTAGCGCTGTACAAGGAACGGATAGCTAGTCTGAAAGACCTATAGTTGTGATGTCTTTGTTACTTGCTTCACGATGAACTGTAGTAGTGTGCGAATATCAATATTTTCGAGTTCAAATCGAATACGAATATCCGGCTTCAACTATCAAATACGATAAAACACAAGGTGGTCTTCAATAACGACGCTTTGTTTAACACGTCTTATAATAAGAAAATAAGTCAATAAGGTATCAATGCAAAATATACTACTGCCTGTAGCCCAGTGTCCAGACTAGCTTGCCATATCTTAATCTTACTGATAACGCATTGCAGGATAAACAAAATGATAAACACACTAAAGGCCATCATAGAAGAATATTAATTAATCACCGTCGTCGGAACTGCAAAGCTGCGGGTATAAATTGCAAATATATACGTGTTTCTGAATCTTCATTCCTTCTTTGGGCTAAAATGCATTCCTCAGATGACAATACACTCGCCCATCAACGCGTATCACTCAGCGAAGTTTTTTTTAACTGACCTTTATATCCCAACTCATTTATCTCATTTTCGTTTTATTATTTTCACATACCCTGCAGCTGGCCCGTCGAGATGTGATTCAGAGTCTCTTGGATGCAAAAGTTCCCCAGGAGCTTCTGAGATTTCGGGAATTTCACCAACGAACTAACAACGAAGGCAAGAATGACATTTATATATACCGTCCTTAGCACCTCTTTCTGGCGAAACCTGCAGTCTGTAACAAGTTTAGTACGCTCGCATTGTTTCTCCACCCCCCCCTCCCAATTACCACAGAATTCAATGTTTCTTGGGGGATTTTTTTGTTTTTGTTAGATGACACAAGATTGTGATAGTACAGGTCAGATGGAAAGTTCGCTAAATTGCCGAGTACTTACGAGATGCCTTGTTAGTACAGTGCATGTCACAAAATCTGATCGAATTCTTTCCGCAGGTCAATACTTGATGCCTCTCAGGGACGTTGCTACCAATGCCGCCACTGTATTGACTGCAGGGTACGTAGATTGTCCTCGGTGCCGGTAAATTATGCCAGTAAATGAGCATCGTTACGAAGTACTCGTTCAAAATATGTACATTCCGGCATCTCGCCTGCGTTAAAAGGGACGGTAACACAAGTATCTACTACGAGCACTCCTCGTGCTGCAAACTATCGCGAATAAAAAGCCCATGTTTTCGTGGACTTTTCATCCCCCCCCCCCTTTACACATTACCCTGGCCAATGGTGCTGTTACAGCGTTATACAGACACCGCCAAGTAAATAGATTTTTTTACCTTTTCGGATACCCCATCGCTTCTCATAATGTTGGAGTTTGCTGGCGCTGAGTTGCGAATATACATTAAATTGGCCCGCTCAATTATTTCTAACTGATATCTTGTGTTCTGTTAGTGTTCAGTCTCGTTAAATTCTTATCAGCGTGGCTCATTCGGACTCGGAACGACTCAAATTGAACACAGCATGGGTCGCTTTCGCTTAAACGCATCCAAAATTTTAGCCTACCAAACTCAGGCTCAAACTTCTCGCTCGATCAACGTCTTAGCGTGTTTATGTATGACTCACCCCAAGGAAAAGCTGAGCTACTTGCTAACGTTAATAGTGCAAAATGGTAAGGCATTCGTGCTGTTTAGCTGTCTTTTCTGCTGTCTGTGTCTGCACGCCCTTAGGTTTTCGCATTATGAATAACGTATGACCATCTAAGTTTTCCTGCGGGTGGATACGGCATGCATCATGCTCTGCCACTGCCAGTAGCATTCAATCTCCTCATCTTTATAAACGTCTGCTCCGTTTACGTCATCCTTTAAAAGAATTAATGAAATGTTACAATCGCGAAATCATTGGCGCGTTTCAGTATACCCCCTAAAAGCACCATCACTCTTACCTTTGCAAACAGTGCATAAGCTTTTGATCTAATTTTGACTATCAATCCTGGCCGGTCCGGCTTTCTGAAGAAGCCGTCACCTAGGCAAGGGTGCTTGTGGACCTATGCTACGTCTAAGGTCATCGGAAAGATAGATAAAGTCTTAACTTTTATCATCATCAGCAGCAGCAGCAGCCTTCTACGCCCACTGCAGGGCAAAAGGCCGGCAGATTTCTCAATTCCCATCGCCTGACATCTTTGCTCGTTGGCTGCGACTGAAACTTGCCATTTAATATCCCTTTATTTTAGGACATAACCTCCAATATAGCTTTACTTTGCAAAAAGAAAGAAAGAAAAAAGGAAATGTCACAGTGTGATATACCTTGCTCGCTTGCAGCCCTTGGTTGATTGCGATGTGGTGTCTTCCCTGACGTAAAAGGTTCGAGACGGTCTCGGCCAGTGGCTCCACATGCGTCTTCTGTCTGGCGAAGCACCCCGAGGTACAGGAGAAGGTCAGGCAGGAAGTGAACGCCGTCTTTGAGAAATACGTGAGTAAGGGTAATGACATACGCAAGGTTCCTAAGGCTCACTTTGCACACTATACTAATTAACGACAAAAGTGTTCTGTAATTAAGCACGAGAAATGGCGTTGCACACCTGTCAAGGCAACGGACTAACGAACGGTCCACTGCTGTTACGGGTCGACAGAAACACGCATATCTCTTGCTCACAGCGTTGGACTGACAAGGAGCTGTTCAAGAATATCCATTAGTTTTTATCCAAGCATATATCGCAACGATAGATAACACAGAAAAACAGAATCTGCAAATATATGTGTTCCTCCACTGTACTGTGTTTAGCCTTTTTTTTTGCATTTTTTAGAAACCGAAGGAAAAGCGAGACGGGGCTAGAAAGCATGATGGAGGCCTTTGCTTCAAAACGCAGTTCAGGACACACACATTTTATGTAGAGTTTAGACATAACAAGCCAACAACACGTGATAAAAAGACTTGCTGTCAGACATTTTTAGCAGTGTATATTATCATCACAGATATAAGAACAAAGTAAACAGTAATGTAATAACAAGATCATTAGCGCAATCTTTAGAACTAGCGCAGCACGAAAGAGAATCTGCATATGGCATTGCAAGTAGCAAGAACCAAAACAGATGAAATGCACTCATGGACAAACAGAACACGCTGTGAATATTTGAACTTCACGAAAAGTGAAAACAAACACCAGGGAATGTCAAATACAATAAATTTACATTAAATGTTTCTGACGCCATTATTTAGAATTTTATCAACCTATTTTTGGAGACTTTCTCAGGGTCAAAAGAGGATCTATTTTAATTGAAGGACACTGTATTTGATGTCCAATGTGCTGTCGACCATAGGCAGTTCCTATTTTTGGTGTTTTTATGATATGTGCACGGAAGCAGTACTCAACACATATTGAAAAGGTGCTCACGGGGTGCAGTTTGTAATTTTTGCAATACAAAAGTAACTTAAGATAAAATATTTTTGTTATGTTGTGACCTTGCCCAGTCTAGGAGCAGTAAGTTGGCATATACATGAATTTTATTTTTGGTCTACTTGGTACACGTTCCTTAGAGCGGCGATAAGGTGCCGGCAAAGGAAATACATACTACAAGCGAGTATTTCCGTGCCTCTTCTCTTGCTGTCTGTGTTCTTTTCGTTTATTGGCGCCGTATTGCTATTATAAATGAAAACATCCGTAATACTTGGAACGCGGAAGCCAGAGCGCTACGGCTTGTCTTCGACAGTCAGACGTGGATGGTGCACAGCTTATTCAGATCGAGGCGAACAGCCATGACGGCAGCGTGAAGCTTTGCAGAAAACGCTTTCGCCTGGATAAATCTTAGTCAATCCAGAAGTACAGGGCGATGCTTGGAGTGGTGAGGAAGTGCATAACAGGCATTGTCGCTGGAGACAACGCATCAGCAGCAGTGCCCCTCGTTACTGCCCTGGCATACACACATGCCCATGCCAAGATGTCGGCTCCAGCGACATTTCTTCTGCTAGGCCGATGGAAAGAACATGTCCGAAATCTCTTTATTGTTAGGGCTTATCCCTTCCCATAGAACAACGTGTTTCTTTGGCTTATCGGAACGCAATCTTAATTATACACAGAGTCGTTTCAGAACAGACCAGGCTGTGTTACTTTCAGTCTTGAGGAGAAGTGCACTACAAGGGCAACAACAGACCCAAGGATGACTAGCGAAGGAAGAACGCAAGTGCTTACTGCCAACAGAATTAAATACACCTGCGTGTTATTGAAATAAAGGCGAGTTGAAAGTACGTGTTTGACCTCGTCATTTCTTTTAGTTCTTGCCGTTATGTTGTGCACTTATACATTCGATTTTGGAGTATCGATTAGGCCGCTCGCATACCTTGCTACCGTGAATTTCATATATATCGAATGGGGTTACAACCGATTGAAAATTTATGTAACCGCAACTGTAGCTCAAGGCGCGGCACTTCGAAGTGCTGCTTGTGGTACAGTTTTCGCACAGCATGACCGAAAATAATGTCCTCTTTGACATCTCCACTTTTGCAGGGCGGTTTCACCTACGACGCCATCAGCGATCTGACCTACACGAGGCAAACCATCGACGAATCTCTGCGTCTCTATCCGCCGGTTATTGCGTAAGTACCGACGTTGGCCTAAACTAGTTGTTAATCGAGTAGAATTGAAATCGCTCACTGTGAGCAGCGCGCAGGAGAACGAGAACTGCACGAAAGAAAAGAAGCGTGATTTCCAGGAATAAATCGGCGTGCCATTTTAAAGAAAAAGAAATTGATCGGCCCTTCTATTCCGTGAAGGTGGTCTAGCAGCCAAGCTGAAAATGTGCAGCCTGTGTGTTTATTACGACTGGATTTTGTTACAGGGTTAGGAACAAGTTTGGCTTGAGTTTATCTCAGCGTTTATTTGAACTCCAGCACGCTGGGCTTCGCATAATCATCGTCATGTAAAAGTTGGCTTAGGGAAATGGGCGGGCAGAGCGCAGGAGAAGAAAGAAGTGTGCGTCCACTTCGATCACGATGATGACGGTTTCCCCGCACTCACGGACCTCCACATTTTCCCACCTCTTAGTGCAAACGGCGTGACTGCAATTCAGTATCCGAGGATGCCAAAGTTTCGATGGAAAGCAATGAAGCTTTATTAGTCTACAGGGCGTTTTTCTCGCACAAATCACATATCAATCAATCAATCAAAGAGAATTTTATTACACAGTTATATGAAAAATTCATACAAAAATATTTCGTCCCATAGCCTCAAGCGGCGATGGGACCAAATATGTTTGTATGAATCGTTATGCACCCCCAGTGCGGGCAGAAAAATGATCGTTTATGCTTTCCTTGTTCCGCCTCCCGTTGCACTAGAAGAAACGCACGTACCAGCAAAAAGTGCGAGAAAAAAGAACGGGCCGTCTGCCTGCTCGCGCAGGTTAGGGCTGATATCCCTAACAGCGCAATAAAACGTCACCGCGTCACTTAAAGCAGTCATTGTTCCGTGCGGAACGTTTTCAGGCTCGTATTTTGAACTTGACCTAATTATCTGGACAGCGAGAAGCACAAATGCAGGAACGGCAGAACGCGCCGCGTCAACCACCCACTTTCAAATTTTCACTGATTTACGACAGTCGAAAATAAGAAATGAAGTCTGCATGCGCTTCAGCTTGACAAACCAACGCGGAGCGTGAAAGTTGAAAATGTTGCATAGCTGGAATTAATAATAATAATAATAATAATAATAATAATAATAATAATAATAATAATAATAATAATAATAATAATAATAAACTGAGGTGGTTTTACGTGCCAGAACCAGATCAATGTGAATGTGACCACGTGAGGTTCCTTAACGTGCAATTTAATGTAAGTACACGGCTGTAGTTTGCTTTCAGCCCCAAGATCCAGCATTGCTTTTCATAAAACGCGAAAAAAGGGTGAGCCATTATCACAACTTCGTCTATGGGCTGGATAAGCCGTTATTTTCCCAAAATTTGTTTGACTCTGTATTTTTATTTTCTGTGCAGGTCTACTGAAATAATAAAATGTGTACGTTTAGGTTATGAGCACAAAAGCAGAATGCTCTCTACTACTACCATGTCTTTTGAAATGTCCAGTAGACCGTGTGATATTGAGAGTAGAACGTTGGTTTTCTTTATCACCTTCCATTCACGATCCTAGCTTCACATCAAGAAAGGCGTCGTGCGACTACGCCTACAAGGATATGGTGCTGCCAAAGGGCGTGAGCATTATGGCTTGCACGGAACAAATTCACAAGGATCCCCGTTTTTGGGACAGGCCGGACGAGTTCGATCCTGAAAGGCAAGTGACTCGCACTTCAATGTTTTGGTTTGTTTGTTTTTGTTGATTTTTTCACCGTGATTTAAGAAGTTATCGTTCCTGCAGTTCTCAGTCGGAGATCGTAATCCACGTGCGACTACGATGATAACTGAACTTGCTAATTTTTGGCCTCCAAAACTGGCAGTAATTGTGAAAAAAAAAACGTTTATTCGTTTGGTTAAGAAAATTATCAGACGAAGAAAACGCGCTATGAACTACGCAAAAGTATAATAATAAAATTCAGATCACGTACGAACTACGGTCTACGAGGGTTAGCAACCTTAATACCAGACCTTCTAAACGAACACCTAAGTATAATAAACTTTTTGCTAAATAGAATATCTCCGACACAATTTGAAGAAAAGTCGAAGAATTAATTTTTACAGAGTGTCAGTTTATTGTGCTAAGCTATGCATTGTTTGCTTTTTATGCGCTGTGTAATATATCATATAATCTGAAAAGATAATTCCGCGTGTGTACAACCTTGTTCTTTCCTGTTCTCTCTCAAAAGCAGAAAAGAGTTGTTTTCTTGTTTACTGCTCTTGTAGTGCTTCATACATGTGTACTGCAGTTGCGTCATGTGTAACTGAAAGATCACGCTGCTGCAGCCGCTGTCTGGGTGACGTAGCCTAGTCGGGCACCTTAGGGGCCTTTTGTAACGTCTCCTAAGACAATTCTAAATTGCCTTGAATAAAGCCTCAATCAATCAATAAATCAATAGTAATAGACTTAGCGCCAACAGGACACCGAAGAAGGGACACACATCAGGTGGGGCGCTCTAATGACGTGGACTTAGCGCTCTTCTGGCGCTAGGTCTACCACTATTGCATATGATGCACCTATTAGAAATTCAGAATGTGCTACCAGAAATAATTTATTCACGTTTGGAATTTATATTTTCTATTCGAAAAACCAAAGAGCCATTAAAAAGTCTCTGAAAACTGCCATGGCAATAGAGCTGGCAATACAGACGGCGTAGGTATCGTGTGGCAATATCGGAGGAACCAAAAGCATATTTTGTTAGCGCAACACTGTACTCCTATAGCGCAGTGACTAGCCATATCTCAGGGCATGGTTGAACAGGGCCTGCTATACGGTATATTTGTAACGTGCTATACGGTATAGTATAACCTGCTATACGGTATAGTTGATGCGCCGGGAATGTTGACACAAATTGAAAGAACATATACGATAAAGTACACTAGTTAACATGGAAGATACGCATTTTGCAATTAATTAGTTATCTACACTACTCAAACCACAGTAGTTACACTAAGCACCAACAATAATGTTTTAATAACAGTGAAAAAAATGCATGATAAAGTGAACAATATCTAAGCTTTCTTGGAGGCACAGGATGTGTGGCGCTGGCCGTTAACCGGTTTCAGTGGGAATGTTCATGCTGATATCGCAGGTGGGGGAGGATGAGGGAAAGCTTTATCAAGCGGCTAATTCAAAGACAGTTCTGGGTTGGGCCCACAGTCTACGGCTTCATTGGCTATACTCGACTAGCACACGTGTTTTCTACCATGGTAGCCAATGAGCCGCTGCATCAGAAGTGCGCTTGTAAGGTCTCGCCCCTGCTCGGTTTTCAGTGCCTGCGCAACGCATCACCCTTGTGCGCGCCCACAACACCGTCGCGCGGACAATCAGTGTTAGTGGTGAAGAGCGTCTGGTGAGGACACATTCGCGTGGAACATGCTTGCGGACCCATTGAGCACACACCTAGCTAGTTTCAGGGCGCAGGTTCTCCCGTAATAAACAATCGTTTGCATTCCACTGCTCGCAGCGCCGCTACAGAAATTAGAGGACGCTGAGGCTTCGCCTTTAGGAGTCGAACGCGATAGCGCCATCTAAGGGATGTTTACGCGCGTAACTTGCTCCAGCCAACGGCTCCTCTCTGTAGGCAACGCTACCAGGGTGATCCGCGATGGCGTGTTAGAAATGCGTTAAGAAAAGCCTGTGTCTTTTTTTCCTCGTAACAACATTACATCTTCTGGTACATTAAAACAGTAATCCGAGCTACCACGTGTGTGCCTTGTAGTGAAACCATAGGTTGCAATTATCTGATGGATGTTCGGCTTGAGAAATTCAATGTTCGCTAACGCACCGGTGCCAGTATGGAGGGCCCGCGTGGTTGGGTTCGTTCTGGATGAGTTTACCGCCGGAGACATCTTCGCCAGATTTTGTGGGACACGAACTCTTCCATACTATCGCAATAATATATGCATTTGTAGTTTTCCTAACCATCCTTAATTTCTTGTGTTCCCATCTTTTCCCATTCGTATATTCTTCTATCCGTACATTTGTCCATTCGTCTAAAGACAAGTCATCACCCATGCTGTCTGTTCAGTAGGACAAGTTGCTAGACTACGGCGTGATTTGTATATTATTTTTCTCGCAGGTTCTCTCCGGAGCAGAAGGCATCTAGGCATCCCCTTGCATTCCAGCCTTTCGGAGTCGGTGCCCGCAACTGCGTTGGCATGAGGCTGGCTCAGATTGAAATGACTCTCATTGTTGCAAAGTTAGTGCACAGGTTCCGACTGTACTTAGGTTGCAAACATGCAAACGTAAGTATTTATGATGTCATGTGAGCATTTCTGGCCGCGATCCGCGCAGACAGACAGACAGACAGACAGACAGACAGACAGACAGACAGACAGACAGACAGACAGACCCTCCAGTCCGTCCTCTCAGTCAGTGGGAAGGTTAGCTGTATGCCACCCACATTGAACATTATGGAAGATACGGCATAACATTAAGGAAGATGCAGTCTCTACGTCTTTGTTTGAACAACTTATGACCATCCTGTAACTAAGGTGGAGCCCTTGGCGTCTTGCTCTGTGCCTCGAAAATGTGTTCGGAAGGGGCATGTCCGTAAATACCATTTGTGAACCGCAGTAGCAAGATTTCTCCGAACTACTTGAGATGCCCACGAAAAGACGTAGATCAACGAAATTTCATTTCTAAGATTCTATGTGCGCAGAAATATTTTCTATTGTAGAGAAAGTAGTGCAAGCTAGAGAATCCAGAATAGGCAGGTGTGTTATTGCATGAGGTTTTCAGTGTTTTGTGCTCGCTTGATTCGTCAAAATCGTGTTCCAACTTTTGTTAGCAAGCCAGAGAGCTGTGAATTAAAAATCTCTAGGTTCATGTCAGGTGCTAGCACTTATTCACAGGAGGGCCTGTAGTTTAAGGTAAAATTTCTTCACTTCTATCGTTTCCTAATCACGAAGGCCATGTCCATGTTTCATTTTTTTTTAAATTTCAGCTTTTTAAATTTCAGACACTTACCTCGCAACGGAGATGGGGTGCTTAGTTCTGATAACAGCACCTGTAGGTTTTTTTGAGCGCTTACTTAAGGAAAACGATTACGTATTTCGCCAGCATTGAATACCGTACAAGAAATACAACGCGGGACAGGAATACGCAAAAGCTACGCGCAATCGTTCAATAGAGTCGCGAAACAACGCATCCAAACGTGTGTAATTTGGCAAACGAGTTGAAGAAAGGCGTTTAAAGTACCTTCGCGTGCTCGCGCTGACACACATACAAGACCCTATAAATGAAGCAATGTCGATAAACATATTTCGTTCACTCAAGTCAGCAAACGTAATCAGAGAACTTTTCATTTATTCAATAACTGTAGCCCGCCTTCATCCCTAACGGAAATTTTTGCGCACAGCTTCTGGTTCGTCTTACTTCCGCATAACAGGAAATGGGAACCCAATGCCTCATAAGGTGGCCTTAGACAGATGTAATCGAAAGTGGGTAAATATTCGATTTTTAACGCTCAAGTGAGCGTCTCTGGGAAGAGATTTCATATCGTCAGTGCAACCTCCACAAGTGCGAGTACTTTTACAAAAGGCTTATCCTGCTCTCTGTTCGTCAACCGCATGCATGGCTATTGTTCAATGGCCCATCTCCATCTTTGAATTGACCTATGTTACAATTACATTCAGTTGTGAAATAATTTCAATGTTTAGCTGTACCCTTGTCTGGCTGTTCCACCTAGATAGCATGTCTAAACTTCATCCCACTGCCGTCTCTCTGTCTCAAATGAAAAGCTCAGACCACGTCGGGATTTGAACCCTGGCCTGCAGTGTGATAAGCGAGCACCTGCCGAACTGGTAACGAACTGCACAACATACCTTAGAAAAAATATAGACAGGACCGAACGCAGGCTACTAGCCATTTATTCTACGAAAAGAAAAGTCAACGGATATATAGGAATACACATGAACATAAATTATTGTGGATGCCCCATATTGTCCGTTATGTTTCATGCAATAAGTAGCGGTACTCTGCGCTCTGTATTCTTTATATTTTTTTTCCTTTGCCGATGTGCAGTAGTTTACTGCTTCAATACAAACAAAGTTATCCGCAAGAAAATTTTCCTGTAGCCATTCCTGGTTTGACAAAAGTAGTGAAGGGGGCCAGCTTATGTTTGGCAGTCCCCGAGCACTGCCAGCGCAGTAACGTCGTCTTGTCGGCGTGCATGCGCGATCCGCGGTAGTGGTTTAGCAGGTATTCTGTAACACAAGGTGCGTCAAACTAACACAACAGAGAAGTCCATCGGACTGCCGTTCAATGTACTTGCACTCAGCGGCAATGAAACTTGTAAATCAGTTCTACTAAATACCGCAGCGCCAAGGTTCATGAGAGGTAAACTTGATAACCACCCGCTCGTAGCGGAAAGCTACAACGAAATATGTACAGCACTACAGGAAGCAAAGATTTCTAGTTGCTGAAAAATTTGTGCTGGTCCGGGGCACGGACCTCAGACCAGTGCCTTTTCGGACGCTTTCGCTGTACCAAATGAGCAAACCAGGGGACAAACGACAAACTGCAATGACTGTAATCAAAGTTTCTTCGTGGCTTAAGTTTGCTACCTTAACGCTTTCCTTTTTCTGTTTCTGACTGCAGGGCGAATTAGAAAGGAAGACCGAATCCATCATCGCATCACCAAAGAAAGGGGTGTGGGTTCGAGTGGAGAAGGTCTGACGACGATTCTAGTCCACATCATTCACAGGCCATCGATTCAAAGCCAAGTCAGTGCTCACGGCTCGCCAATTTCCCTGCACGAGGAAGTGCATCTTGAAAAGGATGCGAGCACCACGTACCGGTGACGAACATGGGCGCACAGTGTTGCTCGATAGGATTGAAATACCTTTCGACGTCAAATCCCTCATGTTCCAATGGCCGACGGGGTATGCCGGATGAGCATACTCAGCATTATTACTACAAATGGAGAACAGGCGAAAATATCACTTGAATAAAGCTGGCTGCTTTATCTAGCTACGATACAGATTTGTTTCTGCATTCAGTATTTCGAAATGAGCAGGCGCATTCTAATTTAACCAGCCTTCATAAATAAAAATGACATAATACCGACGGAGCACAACGGAACAAGCGACGCTAATTTTAACGCCACGTTTTGTTACCAATGGCAAAAAAGAAACTTCTTCGAAACGCACACCCTTCCTTCAACGGTTCACTGCTTTCTTTATACGCTGCAAATGTGTATACCGTGACAAAAATTTCCAATTTCGTCACACGTGTGAAGCGGCCAAAGCACCGGGAGAATTGCGCACAGCCCCATTTTGCGAACACATTTTACGGGTAGCGTACGCTCCAAGGAACAGCTCAGAATATTTGTGTATTTGTGAGCGGTACGTAGAGTTCACCAGCGGAGCACTTAGTTCCAACTATTACGATTGATTGATTGATTGATAATGGGGGTTTTACGTCCCATGTCACGCTGTCGTTATGGGAGACGCCGTAGTACAGGGCTCCGGAAATTTTTACCACCTGGGCTTCTCTAACGTGCCCAACTATCAGGAGCCGTCTTTTCAGAGACAAGCTATTCGTCACTCTTGATCTCGCCATACAGCAGATTGCTTCCGTTGACCGATAGATTAGAATTAACCGATTAGCAGCCGCCCATCGTACCCGCTTGCGGGCACTACGTAGCGTGCGTTTCTTTCAGCGAAATCGCGTGCGTGACGTGCGCTCCCCTTGGGTCTTGACCATCTAGGCAGAGAATTTGCTGAAAGAAGCAAAACTGCATCGTTAATGAGAAATACTCAGATTTCATTGGAACGTGTCCTCGAATGGTAGCGTACAATGTGTACGATAAAATTGCGTTTTCCAAGGAAGCCCAGAAGCCAACCATAGCATGTCAGTTGCTCAAAAGAAATGGTGAGTGATTGAAAACTTGTGATTTGTGAGTGATTGTAGACGTTGTATATAACCTGAGAAACTCGAATGCTGACCTTCTAAGACCTTGATAGGAGTCGAGTCGAAACCACTGCGCATTATGATGGATTTAGCTGGCATAACATTGATTAAGGCGGATTAATCTTGACCGCATTATTCGCCTAATCCGCTTAGTTGTCTTAATCACATTGGTTAAGGCAGCTAAAGTGTACTACGCGGGTCGGCGTTGATAAAGGCGAGATAAGGTGGATAAAGATGATTCTATTAGGGTGAGTTTAATGCACTAAGGCGCAATAAGGTGAATCAGTGAATCAGCTTTGATTATGGGTGATAAGATAGATTACGGTGGATTAAGCAGAATAAGGCGGTTTTGGATTAATTAAAGCGTATAAGAGACGGATTTATGTGGGTTAAGGCAGAGTAGGACACATGAAATACAGCACATAACTTATTCCATATTAATCCGCATTAATTGCTACTGATCCGAAGTCCCAAGATCGAATCCCGGCCGCGGAGGCTGCATTTCGATGGAGGCGAAATGTTGAGGCCCATGTAGGATGTCAGTGTAAGTTAAAGAACCCCAGGTGGTCGAAATTTTTGAACCCTTCACTACGGCATCTCTCATAATTATAATGTTGTTTTAGGACGTAGAACCCCAGAAACTAATCGATCCGAGCCAGTTCATCTCAGTCACCCTTATTATGCCCTAAATCACTGCGGTTCATTATGACCTGCATCACTTCACGTTATTCCAACTATAATTAATCTCAATCCAAGAAAGGCCTTGTCCTCGAAACATAACTGGGATTCCAGTCCTTGAAAGACTCGGGCTCGAATTCTTCTCAGAGGTGCGTTTGAGTCCCGTAGGATGCTTAAGCAGTCCGCGAACCCTAACATATGATTAGGCGAAATAAGGTGGACGATCTTTCGTAATCGCGCAGTCCCGCCTGATGCTCACGCATGCTCATGGCTGAAGACAAGTGGCACAGCGGGGACTTAAGGGGCTTTGCAAAACCTTTTGAAAATACGAAAAAAATCTACACAGCATATCAATCGAGGAGGCTCCTCTGAACATGCAAGCCGAATATTATTGCATTACATTCATCAGGAAATTTGCAGTTTAGTTTAGAAATACATATGGAAAGCGCCCACACTTGTTTAAACAAAACACGTTATAATTTGCACAGACTAGGAAATAATTTTTTTTTTTGAGAACTAGCATTGGCTGTTTCTCCAGAGCAGTTGCCGCGGATGCGGCGGGTCATGCCACATCACCGCAGTGAATCTAGCCACAAGCTTGTCCTCACTGTGGAAGCGCGAATACGTCAGAAGAAAAAAGTCACAGTTTCGTCGCAAGGGCGAAGCGATGAATGCGATAGGAAGAAACTGTAACGCTATACGAAGTGAGGCTCGCAGCTTCAGGAGCAATATTAATTAAAATACCACAACGCGAAGAACGTGGAGGCAGCTTGAAATTTCCAGCGCGTCCCTCGAGCTCAAAGGAGGCCGCTAAATGAACAAACAAAAGATGAGCGCGAACTATCAAGTGAAGCACGTACGACACGAACGCACAGATATACACCGAACGAGCGCGAATAAGCTGTCACAATGGATACTCTCAGCTTGAATAGCGCTCCTGTTGCAAAGGCGGCCGAAGCAGCGAAAGAAACTAGCGTGCTTCAAGTGTCGAGCTGTGACACTTGATAGTTCGCGCTCATCTTCTGTCTGTTCGTTTATCGGCGTCCCTTGAGCTCAAGTGACTTTCGTACGCTCCCGTGACATCAGCGTGGACATCACGGTGAAAGCTCGAAACATCCCTCTTCCTCTCACCACGAGACAACCGCGCGAGCAGACGGCAGAAGGGCAAGGTTCTCCCTGCGCAAATATTAGAAGAAGCGAGCGAGCTGGCCGACGACTTTTAAATGCGCCCGTTGCGCTCCTCGCGCCACCTCGCTGGTAATGAAGAAACGCTTATAAGCGCCTGCCGTCTCTGAGTCCTGCCGGCGGTAAAGGGTGTGTATATAAGGGTTCGCCGTTAGCTCCCTGAATGATCTGCTCTTTGTGGCGTAGTGGTTAGCGCCACGCGCTGCGGAGCGAGAGGTTGCTGGTTCGATTCCGCGCTTCGGAAGCATTTATCTGAATTATTCTTCTTTGGGACTTTTATATATATATAATCATACTTATACATATACGGTGCACGACGGCGGCGGCGACGGGGACGGCAAAAACCAGCCGAGACTGTCCATATAATTGCTATCGCAATAAAAGAGGAGAGAAAATGTTCAAAATCATGATTTGCGCTAGCATGGCTTCTTACACCTTTTTTCATCCCCCAGTGTAGCTTATGCCGCGCTTTTCGCGACGAAAGGAGTGTGTGTGTGTGTGTGTGTGTGTGTGTGTGTGTGTAAATGTGTGTGTGTAAATTGAAACCAATCAAAAATAAACGCTCTCAAACGACAGAATTCCCCTGGGTAATCCCACCGTCACACCTTCCGCAATCGGGAATTGCACAAACAAGACGTTCCACCATAAACAAGCCGTTCCACCGTTCCACTATTGGGAAGGAATTCCACCGTTCCACCGTTCCACCGTGAGGAATTCCCCATGGTGGAACGGTGGGGCGTCTTCTTTGTGCACAAAGAAGATGCTGCCCCGCTGGAAGGAGAATGAACGCTCTCGAACGGTGGAATTCCCGACAAACACGACGCTGCAACTCCGCTACCTAACAGATTTGTATTTTTTTTTCGGCAGGTGATTCGTGAGGCAATGAGCAGCCTCACTGATTTCACACGATCACTTATAAAAGTGTTGCAGGGACCCTTTAAGCGTGCTCACCTACTAGGTCTAACTTGTGTGATGAAAGGAAACAAACAACAGGTCGGATGGCCCCGAACAATGCAGTGATAGCGCCAGCACCCGACCGATCTAAGCCGTGTAGTCGACGGGCGGCAGGAGTGTGTGCTGCTGACAGCATCTGGCGCTCCCGCTAAGTTGCGCGTCCAGTCGGCCACTTTGTTGAGACGTTGAAGCTTGGTGACGTAGCGTGGTGGGGAGGGAACCTCCTTTCTGGCACCGCACACCAGAACCCTACTGTCCGCAGAGTTGGGAAAGAACGTGAAAGAGAGATTTTCCGTTGGAAATGTCCCTTGCACCAACCCTCCTTGAAAAATTCTTTCCCACTTTACGCTTCTGAGACGCATTCAATACAAACCAAGCTGTTTTCACAACCAAGCGCGAGAGGTGGTCAGGACACCTCCAAAAAAAGGAAATTGGCCGCGTATCTGCGTGCTTCACTGCAAATGTCGTCGAAAGACGATAGTCTTCTGCCGGCCGTACTACGCTGCGTGAGGTATGGACGCCATCTGTTAGCGCTGTCGGGAAACATGAGCTTGTGCAGAATCCCTGGGCAACTGCCACGTGACAGCACCAAATCGTCGGCAGAGGCATTTTTCGTGCATAGCGTCGAATTTTTAACGCAGCCTATAGCAAACACTACCTAGGGTCTTTAGAATTACGTATCTATGTATCTTCTAGTAAAGGAACACACCACCTAATACTTACGTATTGATGTTGCGCCTCAGATATTCGTAATATTTGCTTTTTTGTTCGACAGTGTTCAAAGGTATGAACGCAGCTACCAGTTCAAGATGGCTGGGCGCTAGGCAAGTGCTTAAACTTTGGCCGGGTGGCTGAATCGTGTGACACACAGACAAACGGAAACACAGACCAAACGCGAGACTCCCGGTATTTTTGTATTCGCGGATGCCATGTGATTGTTGTGTGTTAAAAGAGTTGTGTCAAATAAACTTCCCCTTGTGACCAAAATTCCTGCGTTCAAGTAACCCAAGAATGACTATGGACGTTTTTGTGCCAGTGACATTCTTATTTATTAGAGACTTTTACTTGAAAGTACTGCCATGTGTATGAACTTATATTCGTGTACGTTGTGTTTCTTTGTTACTCTTCTGACGAAACCACTATTGTTGTGATTATGCCAGATTGCTTCGCATACTGCTTAGCCACCATGCATGTTGTACGGACCAACCCAGGAGCCAAGGAGTAGCCGGCGCCTTATTTGTGCGCCAACATCTCCTAATATCATATCAATAAAAAAAAAGACTATCGTCTTTAAAATAAGGGTGTATGTGTGACGTCATATGCCAATGTCTATACCTGGCGTTCAGTTTCCGTGGCAGCACAGCCAGGGCTACGGGGGCGGATCTTCTGAACATGCGTTGGTACTTCAACTAGTCCGTTAGCGGGAACTTTTTATTTCGGTTTCGTAAGCACACCCAGCATGCACTTTTGAGTTGCACTTCTCAGTACAACCCCCCCCCCCGCCCCCAACTTTCATCGATTTCACCAAATTTCACTAGTGGGATAGTGGTGGAAGAGTGATCGTCTCTAGCTGTAATCCAAAGCAACCCTAATGTATACCGTGATTTGCCAGCCACTCATATCTGCATGCGGGCGTACACTACTCTTCGAAATTTTTTTTTTAGAAAATATTGTGCTTGCGGGGAGCATAGGAAGGTTGAGGAATCCGTTTTGTTTAACCAAACTGTTTTATTTTGGAAAATCTGCGGTGCATGCAGAAGAACTGCACCATTATAAATCCCATGCGTCGTATAACCTGCATAAATCCAGCGTTCCTTAACTATATCCAGCAGCGCAGCAAAAAAGTGTGCGCTTCGGCTCTGTAAGCTTTGCAGCTGATACCGCGACCAATTTCTGTTTAAAGAATGGGTGCCGAAATTACCTAGTACAACAAACTCTGCCACTGCAACAGCCGCCGCAACGTAATGACCTTTAAAGTCAACGATGGCAGCGACTTCTGTTTCCTTTGTTATGGCGCAAAGCCTCTTTCGCTGCCCAGGGTAATCTGCCAATTGCTCCTCTCAATATATCAGTTAATTTTAACTTTCACTAAATTATGCGCACTGAAGTACGATGAATTTATAGGCCCATTTCTTGTTTTTAAGCAAACAGTGCCTAAGAATAAAGCGAAACGTTTACGTTGATTTAATTGATTTGTGGTGTTTTAGGTTCCAAAACCACCTCATGGTTATCAGAGACGCCGCCGTGGAGGTCTCTGAAAACTTCAGCCACACGTGGTTCTTTAACGTGCACTGACATTGCACAGCACACGGACCTCGACATTTCGCCTCCCTCGAAATGCAGCCATGGTGGCCAGGATGAAGCATTTATGTGTACCCGTATACGTGTTTGCTTCTAGGGACTTCTCAAACGTGCGAACTGTGCTTGAAGCGGAGCTATGCCAAATCGTTCAACAATCCTCTTACACCCATAGCTGTGGGTGTCTGCAGGTCATGTGATCATCACGGGTTGAATACCTTTCGACGTCAAATCCCTCATGTTCCAATGCCCGACGGGTATGCCGTATGAGCATACTCAGCATTATTACTACAAATGGAGAACAGGCGAAAATATCACTTGAATAAAGCTGGCCGCTTTATCTAGCTACGATACAGATTTGTTTCTGCATTCAGTATTTCGAAATGAGCAGGCCCATTCGAATTTAACCAGCCTTCATAAATAAAAAATTGGGGGACCCTTAAGCTTCGCCTTTAAGAGTTGAACGCGATAGCGAAATCCGGTCCCTAGTGTGCACTTCAACCACTCAGTGCGTACTTATTAGTGTGTGTTGCTACACACACACACACACACACACACACGCACAGACACAGACACACACGCGCGCGCAACATATCTACAGTAATGGTAGAGGTTTCCGATCTATTTAATAGCACTTTCATTCGTAAATGGTCACATTCTGTCGTCCTTCTTGCGTTAACTATCTGACAGCTGTTCGATTTGTTCTTCTGGAGACCTCTTCCGGCCAACCGCAACAAGCATCGCCTTATGGTCGGTGAAACGGCAAACAGCACATTATCTAATGTTTGCTGTTTGCTTGATATGATATTGTCACGTTCACGTAACGGCCTTTCATGAACACGCCAGACGAAGGGACTATGAAAAGAATGAAATTTTGTTCGGACGAACCTGTGCCCAAAAGCAAGCTCTGGCTAGACTACGGCGGATGATGATGATGATGATGACGATGATGATGATGATGATGATGATGATTGTGGATTAGTTAAGGGAAAGACGCTAAGTTCTGCAGCCCATGTAGGGAGCACGGCTAAGCGTCCGTGGGGGAAGGGGAAAGGGAGTGAAAGAGATACAATATTAACGCCGTAGTGGAGGTCTCCGGAAATTTAGACGACCTGGGGTTCTTTAACGTGCACTGACAACGCACAGCTCACGAGCCTCTGGCATTTTTGCCTCCATCGAAAATGTGACCGCCGCGGCCAGGATGAAGCATTTATGTGTACCCGTATACGTGTTTGCTTCTAGGGACTTCTCAAACGTGCGAGCTGTGCTTGAAGCGGAGCTACGCCAAATCGTTCAACAATCCTCTTACACCCATAGCTGTGGGTGTCTGCAGGTCATGTGATCATCACGGACCGAGCCTACCAACCACCTTTAGAGTTCGTCACGTAGTCGGAGCCTGCTGCTTACGCAAGAGGGCGCGCAAGGCTTGCATAAGAGACCGAACGGTTGTAACAATTTGCCGTGTTTGCCCGACAAAATTCTTTGTTTCCGAAAAAAAAAAAACTACTTTCCCTAATGCTTTACGCACGCCACTTCGAGTTGCTCAATCGGGCCCACTACATTGATTGCGCAAGGCGTCCGCCATACAAGTGCATGTCGCGTGAGGAATACGATTCGTCAGGTACAGACGAGAGGATCCACAAAAACAAGTGTACGCAGGTGCTCTATCCACTTTTGTTGTCAACCCGTGTGATTACGGTGATTTATGAATGTAAATGAACGTCATTTTTGCCCCTCCGCTGTCATTAGTTCGTGTAATTATTGGTCATTACCCGAACTGCTTCAGCTACTTTCCTAACACTCTTGTGGCAATGGACTTTTCATCGCGACGATGCAAGAAAAAAAAACAGGCTTTCAGAACTGCGCAGCGCATGTTCTCTTTCGAGACGCCAGGGAATACTTCTTGGATGCAAAACTCGAAAGGCTAGTTGATTCAAGATTTAGATTATGAAACGGCTTTGAGCGCAATTTAGTGGGTATATGTAATGTTTGAGCAGCGATGAGACTACAAAGCTTAATTTTTTTTTCGCAAACAACTGTGATAACTAAAAGGCGAATGAAACTAGCATCATGAGTCACATTTTGTACTGAGTTAACCTCAAGCATAAGCCATTACAATGTTACAATGCTCAAGGCGATGTATAGTGTTGTCAGTTCCTCACTGTCACTTCTGCCGTATACGTGTACAATGGCGACACACTATTCCTCTAGAAGAAGAAAAAGAACCGATAAAATATAGGGAGCTGTGCCATCGCAAATTCCTATCGCTTTTCTCGGCATGTTAGTCAAACTAAGCGACCGTGATCGTTGATCGGTCGCACTCCGTAGAGAAGTTTGACGACTATACTGAATGCTATGAGCAGTAGAAGCCGCCTTTGCCCACTGCAGTATGCATATTCAGCTAAGCAATTAAACCGACATTTAAGCAACCGTATGTCTTAAATTTTCCCCTTTCTGTCAACAGGCTTCGGCTCAGGAGCGTTGCCAAGGAGGTGCACGAGACAACTCGCTCGCTCGCTCACTCACTCACTCACTCACTCACTCACTCACTCACTCACTCACTCACTCACTCACTCACTCACTCACTCACTCACCTCACCTCACCTCACTCACTCACTCACTGCTGAAACTGCCAATGAATATTACATTTTCTTGCAATGCCTAAAGAACAGTAATTCGCACGAATTCCTGTCCCATACTGTCAAACGCATTAGATTGCTTTTTTAATACTAATTGCTGGATTTTTTCCGCTCCCAAGTCAGGACATGATTATGTGCCACGCTGCAGCAGAAGTCTCCGGAAACTTCGACGACCTAGGTTCTCTGACGCGCATTGACAACTCGCAGCACATGGACCTCTAGCTTATCTCCTTCGCAGAGAAAGTAGCGTCCCGGAAGGGGTCGAACCCGCGCCCTCCGGGTCAGTCACGAAGCACCATGACCACTAAATACGCACGGCGAACCGCCGTACACTAAACGAAATCCAACAAAGCAAGTGCAACTATTGTGAAAGTAATGTCATTTTCACATACATACTGTAGTCACATGTGTCCTTCCTCCAGGAAGCCCCCCCACGGTGGTCTAGTGCCTATGCTACTCGGCCACTGATCTGAGGGTCGCGGGATCGAATCCCGGCCGCGGCGGCTGCATTTCGATGGAGGCGAAATGTTGAGGCCCGTGTGCTGTGCGGTGTCAGTGCACGTTAAAGAACCCCAGGTGGTCGAAATTTCCGGAGCCCTCCACTACGGTGTCTTTCATAATCAGAGCTGGTCTTGGGACGTTAAACCCCACGTAAGAACAACAACTAATTCCTCCAGGACTTTACAGAGGAAGTTAGCGGAAGTGGGACGTTATGCTAACAGTGGTCAGTCATTCAGGCAGTAGCGGTTATAAGTTGCGAAGCAACATGAGCCTGACATTTTCAAGAATCACTGATACGCGTGTTAGGACAGCCTTATTCCAATGACACCTAAAACAAGACACATTCCAACTAATGCGAAATTATGAAGACGGCACTTTTTGTGTGCGTATGTATTCGCTTCTGTGCTTAATGAAGAAATATCGAAAATTGTGTACGCTGCCACGTACCTTGCCTGCATTCTGAGAAAAGTAGTCAGCGACCCTTACCAGACCAAACCTAAGTTATGCAGCCGCTGTACAGACATTGCTTGTGAGCAACAAAGAAGAAGAAAACGTGCAATGTGGGTGTGTGCTAACAAGTTTAGAAATCTGCGTGGCTTTTTTTTCTGTCGCAACTAATTAACACGAAATATTTATGCAACTAGGCTTTGACACTTTGAATAATGTATATTCTGGCCCTAGTTTAGACGCTAATGAGGTTTCAAAAGAATTTTTGTTCTTGTCCTTTGTAGAAAATGCACGGCTTATGCAAAACAAGGACGAACGCAGGAAGCACCCACAAGGTTGTCGGGCTGGTGGGAGTTTCAACTTGAGGTCATGTCCTTAATTACGCATCTCTCAAAAGGTTTCGTTTCATTTTTTTTCTTTGCGCATGCCAACACGAGCAGCGGTAAACTGCATGGCATTGACGAACACTCACTTCCGGTACTTTTGAACAACCCAAGTTTCCTTCGAGTCCACATCTATCGCTTAATAGACGTAAAGGCGAAGATCCTTTCGTAATTGTACCCACACACTTTGGCTGTCGAATATCATGTGTGCGCAACCTGGCAAGTGCTCTAAGGGTATGGGCTAATACCCACGTATCCAGAGTGGGTATGAGCTGCGCCTTATTATATTATCGTTGTTAATATTATTATTATTTGGCATGTAAACATGTACGTACAAGGACATGAGGTAAAATAGAGCACGCTGACTATTGGCACCGAGAAGGGTACAATGCCTGCCTACTCTTTTGGGAGATGGAAATGGAGGAGAGGGAGAGGGGAAGGAAAGAGGAAAGAAATAGAAAGTAATAACATACAAATACACAGAAAAAAACACAACAAAAACAAAATATGTCCATAAACGAAACGCCAGGCCGGTAGCGTCCAGAAACGTCAGTAACGCTCGATGGGCCTGGTCCCGTCGAGAAGCACTCCCCCTTTGGGAACAGGTAATCGTCAACGGTCGCGCACTGCACACCAAGACGTCTATGCATCTTAATTAACGATGTACGCTGCGAAACGTATGCGGGACACTCTAAATGAAGATGTCCAAGTTAATAATAACGCAACGAAGCACCATGTCGTGTTATTGATGTCATGGACAGCAAGGAAACGACCACGGTCGTCCCCTTCTTGTTCATCGTCGTCATTCACATTTAGCCTACGATGGTGCTGTGGGGGTAGTAATGATTTCTCGGATTTCACGTCCCAAAACCAGCTCTAGTTATGAGAGACGCCATAGTGGAGGTCTCCGGAAATTTCGACCACCTGGGGTTCTTTAATGTGCACTGACATCGCACAGCATACGGGCCTCAACGTTTCGCCTCCATAGCAACGCGGCCGCCGCGGCCGGGATTCGATTCCGCGACCTTCGGATCAGCAGCCGAGAGCCATAACCCCTAGACCACCGTGGCGTGGCTGTGGGGGTAGTAAGGCTCTACGCTCTAAGGCGTGGCCATTATTGGTATCGCGCTTTTGTTACGCAAAACCCAAGAAATTATTATGTGCCCAACAACATGGCAAAAGGCCAATTTCAGCGGACGTGTCTACAGTACTATCATCGACGTGGTATGGCCAATTTCTTATCTACTTATTCTTTTTTTTTCCTTTTGCGTGTGGTGCGCGTTTTAGCCTCGAAGCTCAGGATATCGCGCAGGATATCGACATTCTTCTCATTTATTGGAGTTGCATTTTTTTTTCTCGAAACCAGCGCACCATAACAGGATTGGCAATTTTTCGAACTGCACGTATTGAACCATCTTCAAACCGGCGTCCATGTAAAAGGACGTGTTTATTTTCGTTGGATATTCACCGCCGTGGTGGACTTCAAAGCAAACGCGCCCTGTTCGATAACCTAAGTGATGACGCTTGTTTGTACAAACGAATGGATGTCCAAGTGCGCCGAGTTCAAAGACATGACGTAATGATGTTGAGTTGCGCGCATCACAACAAAGGGCGCTGCGCTTCTACTTAGGAAAACAAACCGGGCGCTCAAAATGACGTAGTACACATTCCCTTTACGATGGTGACACGCCCTTCCGCGCAGGGCAGCGGCCAAATATGAGACCGATAAAATATGCATACGCGAATTACCTATAGCCGAGGAAAAATAAACCTAATTCAGCTTCTAGAGAAGCGAAAGTTTGTTTTTATCTCTGCTCGCACGAATATGCCTATAATCATGCCGATCCTTGTTAAAAGACAATATGGATTACTGCCCCGTCACGGTGGTCTAGTTGTTATGGCACTCGGATGCAGATCCGAAGGTCGTGGGATCGAATCCCGGCCGAGGCGGCTGCATTTCGATGGAGGCAAAATGTTGAGGCCCGTGTGATGTGCGATGTCAGCGCACGTTAAAAAACCCCAGGCGGTCGAAATTTCCGGAGACCTCCACTACGGCGTCTCTCATAATCAGAGCTGGTTTCGGGACGTTAAACCTCAGAAATAAATCAATCAGTATTGATTACTATAAAGGTAAAAAAGGTTTACGAGTTTTAATGCAAAGGACATTAGTACATACCAACGAAGCAAAAAATATGTGGCGTCCGTCGGGCATGCCATGGCCTTATTACCCGATGACAAGAAAACTCTAGTGACCATCTTATAGCGTCATGAAGTTTGTCACGATAAAACGTACGGTCGTTGATAACCTATGTTAAGTATGAAAAAAAAAACCTTATAGTCCTTGCTCTGCAGAGAAAAACTGAAGAAAGCGAAGCTTGGAGCATGTGTGCCTGACCTGCTACCTTTCTTCCTCTCTTTCTTTCTTTCTTTCTTATTTTATTCGTAACCTTCTGTCACCGAGAACTATTTCGAAACAACAGTTTCGGATATTCATTATAACTTCCACGTGATAATTAATTCCCTCCAATACGACCATGTGCAGCCCTTCGTTGCGGTGGAGTGCGCCTATTATGCATGCCAAGCACGGTCACTCCGAACAAGCGCATAGCGCACGGTCAGTTTGTCGTGTACATACATTATAGCTGCGGAGTTCATGCAAAGCTGTGATTGCAAAAAGGTCCTTGCAGCGCCAACATTCACGCGTTGTACGAAACGCCGCTTATTGCAACATAAACGAATAACGTAGGTTCGGTTCTGTCACGAAGCCAATACGGCAGGAGTTCTGCGTGGTGAGAGAAAATAAAGAAAAAAGAGCCCACAGTGTTAGATAATGCTGCTGTCTCAGAGTCAGATTATGCAAGCACTGGCTTATTAAGGACATCGATGGACGGTGTCGAAATATTCAACCTTGCATCGAGGCCCATATGACATAATATCTGCCTAATTAAAAAATCTAGGCTAAACTTAGTGGTAGCATCACGTTCTGTGTCTACATTAAGCGGAGCAACCACTGTTTGACAAGGCCACGGCACGACGTAATATCACCTGCGAGCGCAAAGTACTACACTGCTTCAATGTCACCGCAGCAGCCGACCTTGCGGCGCATTCACTGTGTAAGCAATCGTCTTTCGCGAGACTAGACGAGGCTCTGCGGCCCGTATTCATAAGCGTACCTTATCCTTATCGCTTGATTTCCTTATCTTCTCTGTGCCCTTGTCATGTTTCACGAACAAATTAGTGCAGTATCAACAAACAAGCCTTATGATAGTCGTAGGCCCCGATTACCATTTTAAGATCCCTCAACCCGCCTTATTTTCACGCTGGCGATAAGGAAAACAAGCGATAAGGATAAGGTAGGTTATGGATGCGGGCCTACGAGACCGAAGCGGTTACGTATGTGCTCCTGTAACTAGGGAAACGCTTCGGCAATGCGTATGTACCACGGCCGCCACGGTGTTGTAGTGGTTACGATGGCCGGATGCTGACCCGAAATAAGCAGATGATGATGATGATGATGACTGTGGTTCGGTTAAGCAAAGGACGCTAATTTCCGCAGCCCATGTCGGGAGCACTAAACGGCGTCAACAGGGGTAGGGGAATGGAACTGAAAGAGATAGAAAGGAGAAAAAAGCCGTAGTGGAGGGCTCCGGAAATTTTGACCACCTGGGGTTCTTTAACGTGCACTGACAACGCACAGTACACGGGCCTCCGGCATTTTCGCCTCCATCGAAAATGCGACCGCCGCCGCCGGGATCGAACCAGCGTTTTTTGGGTGGCAGCCGAGTACCGTAACCACTACACCACCGCGGCGGAACCGAAGGACGCGGAGCCAACGCCGGCCATAATGGTCGCATTCCGGTGGCGGAGAAACGTTACAGGGCCGTGCACTGTGCGATGGCGGCGCACGTTAAAGAACCTCAGCCGGTCGAAATCTCGGCAGCCCGCGACTACGGCGTGCCTCATAAGCGCCTCGTGGCTTTGGTTCGCAAGTAACCAGGAATGCACATTTTCCACAACGTGTATATCCTTCTTCTACGTTGTGTACGACGAGATCCGAGGGCCATCGTGCCGTTGTGCTGGTCTTCTTTGTTTATTTGTGAAGGACGTCCGCAACAGCAGCATAGATAATGTGCAGCGCGTGCACGATAGCATTCATACGTGTAAGAGTCCTTTATCCGCAATGCGTACGTGTCTGTAACAATGGGTTGGACAGTCCTTCCACGTGCCTTGGCAAACGACTGTTGCCACACAACATGCTCTGTAAGAGTATTTCACGCATGCTTTCAGGAACGGAAAACTTCGGCTGTCAATGTTGCCGTTTTACATGGGCAGCAACTAAATGAGCGATTCCACGGTCGACCAACACGCGGGAAAATAATTGGGCGTATACTGTCTATATACGTACTGTGGTCTCGTTAATTGTAGGTCCGCTTACAAAAATGCCATATATGGCGATATCAGGAATTGGGCAAATGTGGCTATATAGGGCACGTGCCCGTATGTGTCCGTATGTGGCCGTATTTGCCCAAATCGTTTTAGAAACATATGTGGCAATGAAAGACACACACGAGGAATGTCATGTACGACTCTGATGCGTATTGGGCAAATACGGAAACGTGGGCACACGTGCCATATACAGCCAGATATGCATATATGGCCATATATGCATATCTGGCTATATATGGCACGTGCCCGTACGTGTATGTCAGCGATGACAGCGGTGGGTGCGAGGAAGTTAAAAAGAATTGCTGGAGTTAGACATATTCAACAAACTTTACATATACGTATATGTGAAGTATGTCAAATAGAAGAGGCCTCACTAAGTCACATACTATGGGGCTGCCCCAATCATCAGAACCTCTCCGGAAGCGATGGCGAAAAAAACAGGCATCTCCACGAAGTAAACCATGACGAATGGGCGAGGCTGGGGATCGTTCTATGTTACCGTAAATCACCCGTGACATTGCCCACTCATGCATGTAAATGAGTGACAACGCGTGTGTATATTTACACACTCGTTGTCATTTATGCTCCTGGTCTTTATGAGATTCCTGCGCTCGCATGTCGTATATCTTGCCGAGTTCCGGATTAATTTAGTTAACGCGCACGCTGCGAAACCTTATGATTCAACTACGCACAAGAGAAATCTTCCACCGGCACTGCATTGCAGGTCAATATCCAGTGCCTATATATATTTGGGGTGGCCGGTGAACGGTTCTGCAGCGCGAGCAGTCGGTTTTTTACATCAAGAAGCTCGCTAGCAGACACTGCCTGCGTCAGCGTTGTCTCTCGCGGGCGAGGGCGCGTTTTCGTTCTTTGCGAGCTGGTAAAGCGTTCATCAGAGTCCGCCGCGGTGGTGTAGTGGTTACGGTACTCGGCTGCCACCCAAAAAATGTGGGTTCGGTCCCGGCCGCGGCGGTCGCATTTTCGATGGAGGCAAAAATGCCAGAGGCCCGTGTACTGTACGTTGTCAGCGCACGTTAAAGAACCCCAGATGGTCGAAATTTCCAGAGCCCTCAATTACGGCGTTCCTCTTCTTTCTATCCCATGTAGTTTCTTTCCCTTACCCTCACGGACACTTAGCCGTGGTCCGGACGAGGGCTGCAGAAAACAGCGTCCTTTCCTTGACGGAATCACAATTATCATCGGTGTGTTCACACGTTACGAACACGCATCCCCGATGTCCTTGGCTCGAACTAAACCAAAACTAATGACGGAAATTGCTTCGTTTGTTTTCTAAACAAGCCGTCATTGTCCATGCAATTAGGCGCTAATTTCTTTTTCTCTAGCCTGTTGCAGGTAACCGGGACTCTCGAGTTCGCAGCCCCTCGAAAGCATTAAGGCATTCCTCGTCGTTCAGAAGAATCGTTTATGCATGGTTGTGTAAAAAGCCAAGGAAACACACAGAGAGAGAGAACGAGTGAACGATAAGGTCCAAAGCCCATTAGCCTTGGTCATTGAATGTTTTCTTGGCGCCGAGCCTGCAAATACTAGCTCTCCTATCCACCTCAACGTCGCATCGCGTTTTCGAGGTCACGCCGCTTTCTCAAGCTCGGTCTGGCAGGCACGTTATCAAAGTGATTCCGGCAGCGGGGCGAGCAACTTGTGAATCGGTTGATCCCGGCGCTCTGTGGGACATCGCCGCCATGGTGTCTGTCACAGCCGAGTGGAACTCCGCACTCGTTGTCGTCGCTGTTGTCGTCGTTTCTCTGGTATCCTTATGGAGGTGAGTGGAAGCTTGCGTTGAAGGGACATGAATTTTTACAATTAGTTCTGACGCTAGCACTGGCTTAACCGAATCGTCGCGCACCGCGCGCATTATCTTAGCGCATTACCGTTTCGCGTCGTGCTACTTTCAAGCGCTAGCGAAAATATTTATCTGAACAAGCGTTGTAATAACACTAATGATAAATTGATGTGGCTTTCACGTCCCGAAACCATTATGTGATTGCTACGAGGCAGCCGTAGTGAACAGATCCGGAAACTTCGATTGGTTGAGGTGCTGAAACGTGCACTGAGATCACACACCCCTGGGGGGTTACAAGCATTTCGCCTCGACCCAAAACGTTACCGCCGCGGCTGGGATCGAACCTACGTCTTTCGGGCCACTAGCCGATTCCCGTAACCACTGTACCACCGCCGCGGCCCGAAGAGCATCCTGATGAGTACCGTTGAATGAAAGAGTTAATGAGCGAGCAAACGAAGCAATGAATGAATTTATCTATCTATCTATCTATCTATCTATCTATCTATCTATCTATCTATCTATCTATCTATCTATCTATCCTTTTGTCTCTCTGTCTGTCTGTCTGTCTGTCTGTCTGATCTATCTCTCTATCTATCTGTTTGTCTATCTGTCTGTCTATCTAATCTATCTATCTATCTATCTACCTGTCTATGTCTGTCTATCTAATCTATCTAATCTGTCTATCTAATCTGTCTGTCTGTCTGTCTAATATATCTATCTGTCTGTCTATCTGCCTATCTATAAAATAATGAATGAATGAATGAATGAATGAATGAATGAATGAATGAATGAATGAATGAATGAATGAATCCAACAACAGAGGCGAGCTCGAAGCTATTGCTTAAGTTCTTTGTTTAGATCTGTGCTGCTGAAAACACAGACAACAGAACAAGAACGTTTGTGCACAAGTAGCATTAGCTTAAAGAAATCATCCGTTCAGAGCCTCTAAGGTGCACAACGGAACTGGGTACGGTTACGGTGAAACACTGCGCCTGCAGCCTAATAGAAATAGCCGAGGTCGATGCCTTAAAGCTTCCCTTGCCAATAGAGAAAATCTGCCCGCGTTATTGCGCGTAATTCAGATATTCATGTTTTTGTATGCCTTATGTATGCTTACGTAACCAGCTAAATCATTGTCAGTGCACGGCTTGCTTCGACGGCATCCTTCCGGTTCCGCGCATTTCGGTTAGCTTTAAGTTCTCACAGAGATCCCACTGGCTTTCACATTCGTACTTATAGGGGAATGCCGTCAGTATTCGTACTTTAAATCGGCAGTGGGAAACAGATGTTAATTGTCGTGTTTCTCACGCGAAAGTCTCGTCACATTCATGAGGTACGTCGCAGCGGGGGATACTTCGGAAAGACTGACCTCCTGTAGTACGTTCAGCTCAACTAAATGCCAATGTTTTATGCTTCTTCTCCGCCTCCATCATTATGCGTCCGATTTGGCTGGGGCTCCAGCGTGCGTCCACGATCTTAGCAGTGTAGCATATTACCACGCCTTAGTTGAACAGCTAAGAATCCACGTCACGTAACAACACGTCGTTTCCCAGTTTACGGCTTTTAAGAATTCATCCGACTGCGAAATTCGAGCATCTTGGGCTCGGTCCATTCCGATAGCGAGTTGTTTTTTCATCCACGGCACTTCAGCATACAGTCACCTTTGAACTACTGTATTTCAATTAAAACGACAAATAATAGGCAGCATACTTTTGACCGCTTCATTATATGTTACCTTTCAACGGTCTCGTATAAGCAAAACAGACTGTTCGATCTTTCTGGGATGCGTTTTTATGTGTTGACTGCAGCTTTACGCCCGAGTTATGGTTGTATGAACAGCAGCAGGCGACGTGCAGCATTTCATAGACTCCAGAAAGCAGTACCATAGCTTCACCACCAGGCTACGCCACGTTTCAGTGAACCACAATTTCAGTTGTCAGTCCCTTTAAAATCGACAAATAATGGACCGCATACTTTGACCGCTTCATTATGTCACCTCTCAACGGTAGCGTATCAAAAAAAACGGACCGTTCGATCTTTCCTTGAAGAGCCAAGGCAACGCGACGCGGATCTGCTCAAGGACTGCCTGTTCGGCTTTAGTTGGGTCACGTGTTAGGTAAAAACCAAACAGCCGACCAGACAGATGAAGGTATACAGCGCGTTGTCTCGTGGATTCACCTGTCCTCTCCTCCACGCTACACCACACCGTAGTGGTCTATCTGATGTTCAGCGTATGGTTGCGCTTTTGAATCGGCCCACTGAGCCTACATACGGCATCCTAAGTGAGTGCCGAATGCACAAGCTTTCCTGTAAATAAAGTCGGGGACACGTAATGAACTAGGCGCTGTCGAAGTACTTCCTCAACTGGCTGCTGTGACATTCCTTCTCCTAATGCACTGTCTGCAGGTGAAAAAAATAAGACAAAAGATAAATAGAAATCAGCGGTTCATTCAGCCTTGAAGGGTTTTGCATAAAGGGGGAAAGGCTTCGTGTAAAATGGCGGTGTCCACGATTGAGCAATCTGGAACCACTTCTGATGCAAAATGAAATGCGCTAAACGTTTGGGACTTTGGTTTGGGCTATGGAACTTTAAACAATCATGTATTTTCCGAGCATCGACCAGCCCTGTAAACCAGGTAAATATCTTGGTCTTCCGTTGGATGCATATAAGCCAAGTGCAGTTGATTGGAAGGAACGTGCACCGGCCCTAACGCATTATCCACAGACTTTTGTTCGCCGCAACTTCTCGATATTTGGCGGAGCTACAGCGTCCAATTGATTATCATCGTCAAAAACTTTTCTATGTATTACACAAAATTCAATGTTCCAGGCTTTATATCAGAGGCTACCCAAAATATTTGCGACGCTTATTTAGTCATCAACTTCTCAAAAGAGCACCTAAAAAAACAACATTTGAATTTTCAAGCCACGGGTTATCTTGTGCCATCAAAGAAAAATGACGCGCCTGTTGACATGTTCCTATAGTAACTCGTACACACAGTGTATCGAACATGTTCGACAGAAATGCGGAACCGACTGTATCTTGACAGTCCCATTTTATACTAACGGCTTCACAGCTAAACGACTTTTACGACCGTAAGAAATTCAAGCTGGATTGGTGCCCCATGTCACCGAAGCGTACTAGAATTTGCTTGGACTTGTTTTGAAATTTTGGCTTCGTGTTCGTGCGGTTATCGAGGCATCGTTGGCTATCTTTACATGATATGGTTGTTCAGTAATAACCCAATTCATATTGTGCAATTGTGCAACCAAGAACAAGCAGTCGTGAACGAATGGCAGCGTATTTGATTGGGGGGGGGGGACCTGGGTTCGATTCCCACCGTAACGAAGATATTTTCTTGTCAAAGCCGTAAATTTTATTTTGTCACAAGAACTGTGAGAAATTTGGCATCGAGAGAGACTAACTTTTCACGTTACAACGTCACAAGCGACCTGAATGAAAACTTTGGCAAGCAGGTGGAAAGTCATGTTTGGGAAAAGTTACGTTATCTGACGTCATGATAGGACGTCAACTTGATCACATGGCTTTTAGTATAGCGCACTTTGGGCTTCTTAACTGTCGCGTGAGATCTTTTTTTTTTATTATTCTCTATCCTTGGCGATGGACAATTATCGACAAGGACACTGCTAACTTTTTCAAGGACGCCTGAGCGTGAGACACACAAGGTCTGAGACCTAATAAGAGAATAAAGCTAGGAAAAAGCCAGAAATAAGAAAATAAGAAAAGAAACAAATGGCAAGAAACAGGAAAGAAGTAGAGTAGCAATATAAGACAAAATAAATAATGCTTCCCGGTATGTACGTATATAAGAGAAGCCAAGTAAACCTATGGCAGGAAAGTCAGCAGGGCTCGTTGGGGCTGGTCCCTTCAAGCCCTCTCCAATATAGGCAACCGTCCAGAGTTGCGCACTTTAGCCGAATCGAAAGCATTTTTTAAAGAAGATACCATTACGAAACACTAATTTGCACACAAAGGTAAACACCGAGCGAAGGAACATATGAAACAGAACGTAAAAGCAATAAAACTACAAAAATAAATATGTTTTACCAACGCGGAAGGTGATACGCAAAAAGCATTATATGTGTAACATTTCTTCCCTATAATCTTAATTTAATGACGCCATCTATTTCCTTTGATTTCATCAGATACATTCCTTCGGCTCGCGGAGTTATTGTCGCTGCCGCAAGAGCCTCAGCTCTCCACACTATGGCACATCCGATTAAAATATGTTCCGACGAACCGCGATAATGTTTAAATACATGACTTCATGATAACTCACAGGCCGCCGCAGCGGTACACTTCCTAAGGTGCTCGGCTGTTCACCGGAAACATACGGGTTCTATATGGATGCTACTGGTGTCCCATTTCTAATGAGGCAAAAGAAATTCTTGAGGGCCGTGTATGTGCTATGTCAGGCAATGCTAGGGAACATCAGGTGGTTGAAATTTGCGGAGCCCTTCACTCCGGCGCCCTCATAATCACATCGTGGCTTGCGCATTTGAAGACCCAACCACACAGAAGCCAAGCAAGGCACGTGTGACAGTAACTGTAGTTCTTAAATGTACTGTAGCAATTATAACTCAACTGGAAGGGATTTAAAGTTGACAATAAAACTCCTCCTGTTGCCAGGAGCCGAGCCTACGACCTTCACTTAATGCCTCTGAAGTCTGCCAACTGATCTGCGACGGCAGTTGTTCCCCCATCCACTGGATGTGTTGGTCACCGCCACTCGTGGCCGTGGCAGAGAGTGGGGGTGTTTTTCTGTAAGAGGATTGATTGATTGATTGATTGATTGATTGATTGATTGATTGATTGATTGATTGATTGATTGATTGATTGATTGATTGATTGATTGATTTGTGGGGTTTAACGTCTCAACACCAGCTCTGATTATGAGAGACCACCGTGACGGGGCTGTTCTACAGGACAGGCAGAGCAATATGAAACATGTTTATTCAGACAAACAGAGCGCATGCCTTCGTAGCGTGGTGGTATGTATCAACACTTATGGGAAATGGAAGAAGGAAGTTGAAATGCTCGCTGAATCACGCTCTAGACTTCGCGATTTTGTGTGGAATCCTATTTTTTCGTCCGAGAGGGAGCCACAGTTTCCGAACACTTGCATTTGTGGCGCTACAGCTTTTGTATATGCACCGTGTAATTTTAGCAAATGAGTTACTCCGTTGCTGCACGTGACGGCGCGGACACGATTTCCGGCGATGGTGCCAGCACTTTTGGTGAGGGCCAATTGAAATAATCTCCGCGCATTCACATGCACATGACCGTTAGAGATCCTGCCGTGGCGAAATATTCTTCCGCAATCACCCTCTAGTAACACCACCTCATTAAGATATCCCACACGTAGCTTTGGCACGTGTAATACGGACAATGAAGGCGATAAGGAACGCCACAAAAGCTGCGCACAATCCATGCGCCGCACGGTTGGTTGCAAGTATCGCCTAGCGCTTCACGCTAACAGCTCATATTACGTGACGGAGCAGCCTCAGGTCACAACGAATGTTCCGCTTAATGTAGACCTTGCAACACGACGCCAAGCTTGTGTAACATTAGGGTTGTTCTTTACTACGCGGAAAATTCTGCCATATTGGCTTTGATACAAGATCGATTCTTCCGACATCGTTCATTGATGTCGCAATCAGCGAGTGTGCGCAAGATGTGTCTGCATTGTTTAACACTATGGCCTTCTTTTTTCACCACGCGGAAATTTTGACATATTGGCATCGATGCAGCCCAGAGCCTACTATCCGGCGTCATCCATTGATGTCGTAAGATTTGAGTGACCGTAAAGCACATGTACGTTCTTGGCGCTACAGGCAACCTTTATTTTTCATTTCTGCTTAGCGAGAGCTGGCAGCTATAAGGAATGTGTACTACGAACTAAGCGTATACTATGCACGTGCTACAAGTGGCTGTGGTCGCGTTGGAGAGGAATAATCGCCACGTGGCAGCTATACTAATATAAGCAATGATTATTACGGACCAGTTCTCGGTGACCGCGACCGGAAGGTTTATGGTGCAACTTTAGATTCGCTTATATCCTCATGAAAGGTTACGATAGATAGATAGATAGATAGATAGATAGATAGATAGATAGATAGATAGATAGATAGATAGATAGATAGATAGATAGATAGATAGATAGATAGATAGATAGATAGATAGATAGATAGATAGATAGATGTTTTGTCTCTACGGTGGTGCATTTTTTTATAATAATATATCAGACGTTTTAGGAGAAAGGCACTTTTCGTAATCCTTTATACATAGCTGAAGAAAGACTAAAGCAACGGTGTGCGACCCTTTTGAGATAACCTCACTTCGTGTCCGCATGAACAAAATTCGTGTCAACTGTTGTGTTTTTATGGGGCGAAGCTTTTGTGTACCTGTGAGGAGTTTTACGTGTCCTTCACTTCATTCATTTTGCCATACTGTCAGCCCCATAATCCGCGTTCGAAACAGCATTACTATTATGTGGCTTAAATGAATTTTGGGTCAACTGTAGTGTCGTCACGCGAACGAACTTCTTGCCTGTGCGATATTTTTACGGCATAATTGAAAAGCTGTGCGACTTCACGCATTTTTGTCTATATGTTTCAATATTTCCGTTGTACGGTGCCTACAAGAGTTGCGTTTCTGCGAAGTGGGTCTAACCGGCGCTGTTTAAATACGCCAACACCTCCCCAACAACCTGTACTGCAAAAAGAAAAGAGAAACAAAGAAAAAAAGAAAAGAAACATGCATGTACTCGCTGTTCAAATGAACGCCTTTTCAATATCGTTACCGGGAGAGATGTTTATTATAAGTGTACCTAGCGGTATGACAAATGGTCGCGGAATGCTCGGCACTTCGCCTAGAATCGAGCCTCGTGCACTTCGTTGTGCTCTTTCGTACTTCGCCGGATGTCCGGTATCAGTTTCCCCGTTCCAGACGGGCCCACTGGGCGACACAGTCAGTGTCCCGCGTTGTATGGCTTCAACACGGGGGCATGAACGACGTCAATTTTTCTGGAACGACGGCCAGTATAGATACGAGTCGTAGTATTACGTACGTAACGTCACAAAGACGCGAGAAAACGACGAAGGGGCCTGCGAGCCGCAAGCCTGTGGTACAAACCACGCTTGCAGCATCGCGTCAAGAGCCGCACCGTATCCTCGCTGTACGAGGCGTGTCGATGTCGCTTATCTAGCGAGCCTTCGAGCCGTCTTGAGATGAGAAAGTCTGGAGACGGTATTCACTGCACCGCGCCAACACTGCGCGAAAGTGTGTCTCAGCAAGAGGCGGCCTTTCCTCCTCGGAAAACGGGAGAATATGGTGTCAAGGGCACTGCGTGATGACGGATGTAGAGAAGGTAAAACGGTCTCAAACCGGTCGTCTCATGCAGCGCTGTATTATGCAAGCCGTGAAAAGGCAAAACTGAGTTACAGTTTTGGTGCTTGGAGTCGACGCACATAGCAAGCATGTTAATGAGTGCTGTGTTGACGCGCTCAGTCAGTCCGTTCGTCGGTGGGTGGTACGAATTTGCGTAATCAAATTGGGAAGCGAACTGGCAGAGCAACTAGCTTATCTACGACATCGGCCATGAACTTACGATATCGTATTCTGTTTTACTTGTTGGTTTGCTCGCCACTGCACCTGACTGCTTGTGGTTACTGCCCTGTATAGTCTGGTCATTGGGTCCCGTCAAGCTACTTATGTAGCTTTTAACCCAACGCAACCATCCAGCATGTATATACTGGAAAATAAAATTGAATTGAATTGAACTGGCGGCCTCAATCTCTGGTAAGCGCGCGAGAGGATCCATGCCGGAGGATGATGTAGCGTATATGAAGTCCGAAGCGGGATCGGCCGTTGTGGAAGACATCGGTACGGTTTCAGCTTAATGGGTAAAAGACGCTCGAAACAGATTGTAATCCAGTCGAGCACGAGGATGTGGGTTCAATTACTAGCCACGGCAGCCACAGTTTCGACTCGTAAAAATGCATTGAACCACAGTCTGCTCGCACTGGAATGCCTACTCGCGAATGAAAAATTTCGCATTGCAATGGATGACAACGCTCTTTGTGATACCTGCAGTTGTGAGAAGAGGCTACAGCACTATCCTGTATACAACGTTCGGAGACAATCCAGGAAGCTCTGTAACCTGAGTAAAACAAAAATAAAAGAGGAAGGAAAACCGCATATCTGCTTGCTTCGCTGCAAATGACATCGAAAGACAATAGTCTTCTGCCGCCACTCTATTTTCTCCCCTCCAATCCATCACGCGCTTCCCCTCCCGTCTCATTCCTCCCATGACGGATGCAATGTAAGTTTTCCAGAATTCACTTCAAGTTTCTCACGTTCGCCCTGCTCTCGCGCAATCTGTTGGGACGTTTTCTTACCGTTGGCTTAGAACCAGCCACGGAGCCGCGGCTTCTGCCGACTTTTTAGCAAGTAGCGTCTCTTCGACACCATTTCTAACACGTTGGTCTTTTTTTTTCGTTTACTAACGCAGAAACCAGTCCAGTGTACATTCGTAATTGAATGAACCCTGCGGATTACGGTTACGTACATATATTCTGCCTCAAACAGGCCTGAGTTTTCCTTTGCGCTGCTTAATGTAGAGGTGTACGACTCCGCGAGGTTGAATCTGGTGACAGACAGACAGACAGAGCTTTGCTGGTTTAGATAGCCCATGAAAGGCTACTCTCTTTAATAATTATCTGGCAAACCAAATGCTATCTCGTTTTTTTTTGTCGTGTTTGTGCAATCGATTCACACTTGTGAACCCGCCTTAAAAGCGAACCTTAATAAACACCCGTGCTCTCGCAGGTGGCGGCGTAATAAGTTCAACTTCTTCAAGGAACGGGGCATACCTGGTCCCGAACCGAGTCTCATCTCCGGAAATTTCTTCCAGCTATGGAATCGGGTGAGTGAAAGAGAGGTGTCAATACAGCGAACTGGCGCCGAAGTGTTCTTGCAAATTTTTCATACCAGCGTGCGTGGCAGTGCGTTAACGCTCTTTAATTTACGTGATGATCTGCCACAATTCAATGACTTGTGGAACACACACCCATTATTCGGCTACTGATACACGTGATCCGCCCCACGTGATTAAACTGTAACTTTTGTAGCCCATGCCTGATTGCATTCACGCACACATGTACACGCGACTGAAAAAAAAAAAGCTAACTGATAAACCATTACAATTACTGCAAGAAGCATCGAAAGAGAGGCCGGCGAATTCTTGATGTCCGATGGATGAAATATGATTACACCCGCTAACTATACGCTGCATCCGCATCAGCTTTTTTACACCGGAGTGGTTTATAGTTATGTCATGCGGAGTCGAAAAGAGACTCATCAGCGGCCGGCGCGCGCTCTGGCTCTCTTCGCCTTCTTCATGTTTTCAGTTCACGCTTATTCAAGCCAATTAAGCCTACCATTATAATTCAGCAATTGATGTCATATACACGCTAACTAAAATCACGGTAATGAAGTCATGACTAATTAGGTCATTGCTAATTACGATCAAGTTTATTACGGGTAGATTATTGCTAGTTAGCCCCATGTTAATTAGAACCATCCTAATTAGGTCCTAGCTATTGATGACCTTGCTACTTCAGAGCTTTTCAAGTAAGATCACTGTAATTAAAATTATGCTAATTGTGACCATGCTAATTAAAAGCTCACTAATAAGCTAGGTGAGAAATACGCTTCGTCGTTAATCCCATCTTGCAGCACCTAGTGCACGCTGCTTACATTTTCTTCATCCGTTATCGCTTTTTGCTGTGTCTTCGAAATACCGCTGGAAAAGAATGGAAAGTCCAATATGATACGGACCTTCCTTTCCATTGTTTGCTGAAAGGCGTGAGCTGATAAGCGAGATATTCCGATCAGACGTCATTGGTATGTCGCACTTCGCGGTTATAACGCCCTTCACCTGCCTTCTCGAGAATGTGGTTAGCGTAGTTTTAGTGATGCCAGCTAGGGTCCCTGGCGGAAAGAGAGTAGCCTGCAATACGGATGTCGTTGAGGGGAACATCCCAAAGAAATATCGGGCGTGGTGTCCGGTTCCCGGAAAAGCCTAGCAGACGACAGCTGCCCAGGACTGCTCAAAGCACGCATGCGCATATTCTCGTTCATTTCGACGCCGCGCTCCGCTCTGCGGCGCTGATCAGCTCGGCGGTCGACGCTCGCGCGTTCAGGTTAAAAAGTTGGGCGGCTGTACATGCGCCTTCACTATCAACTTCTTAAAATTTTCGAACGTTATTTCATTTTGCTCACAGTCTTCTACGTTATTCAGGGGTGCATAAGACCACCTTGATGACGTCATTACCGTTCCCACAGTTCTCGTTCTTTTCTTCTTTTTACATGTTCGCGCCAGGATACAATCAAGGTGTTGGACGAGTGGTCAAACAAATACGGCGACATATACGGGTGAGACGCATCAATATCTTTCAGCATGATACAAATGTTCTCCCAACTTGATAGCAATGCTCACAATGGGCCTATTCAAAATTATAAAATATTCCAACCTATTTTCAGTACGGCAGATTATTGCAATTAACGGGTTAAAATGCGACGTTCTATAATCAACTGGAACAGTCCCCTTTTCAGGGGTGACTCAGAGGACATCAACGAAACTTTGAGTTTCAGTTCATTTTCAACAATGCAAACAATATTTAGGCAGACCCACCTTATGGCATGATGCGCTTCCATCATGCGCTTCCTTATGGCATGATGGCGCATATCCTGTGATCTAAGGAGCATAAACACGGCGTATTGTCTTGTTCTCTGCAACGCAGAATGTTCAACGGCGATGCTCCCTTCCTCATGGTGAAGGACTTGGAACTTCTTAGGCGTGTCTTCATCAAGGACTTCGCCATGTTTGTGGATAGAGGGGTGAGTGTTGTGATGCGCCACGTTAAAAATGACGAGGTGTTCTTGCTTTTCAAGTAAGCACGAGGATTTAGCGGTCGAGAAGACATTGTAAGCGCCCGTTAAACAACCCCAGGTGGTCCCCCCACTACGGTAATTCCCTCCTTTCCACTCTTTCAATAATTTTCCCTCCCCCACCCCTGTACGCAGGGCCGTGCTCCCGTCAAGGGCTGCAGAAAATAACCTCACCTCCTTTAAGGGGACAGGAGAAGCTCTATAATATACATGGAATATTTTCTTTACCGTTTTCTCTCCCGTTGTTTTCTTCTTTTTAATCTATTTATTCGATCTGCCTTTATTTCCCTTTTCCCTTCCCCCATTGCAGTGTAGCCAGCCGGATGCTTTAATTCTGGCTAACCTCCCGGCCTTTCACTTGCCTCTCTCTCCCACATATAATCGCATCCCTAGCGGCCAACGTCAGCGGCACTGAGCCGTCTGATGAGGGCTACGTAACGTCCTCTTGTCAGTGAACGGAGCTATTGGCATGCAGTGGAGCACCATGGCACAACTGGGCGTCCAAATGCAGCGCTTCAGTGCGTTACGCAAGGTGACGAGCACGCTTAGGGTGTAGAGGGTAGAGCCCATTATAGACTCGTGCAGTATAGTGCAGCAAGGAGTAGAAAATAGAGCTGAGGGTGAGAAGGAGTGACGTAAGGGTGAGAAGGAGGGAAGGACGAGCACACCCAGGCACAGCAGTGTCTTAATTGTATAGTATAGTGTAGCAAAGACTGGGAAAGGAAATGGAGGGTAAGGAGAAGAGAAAAGGAGGAGGGAAAGGCATAGCATAGTCTTGTGCAGCATAGTTTAGCAAGGAATGGGAAAGTCAAGTGAGGGTGCTTAGGAGGGAAAGATGGAGGGCAAACGACAGCAGCTAGGCTGTATCCTCAACCTTGTCAAACTTCAAATCGACCACCTTCGCTGAGCCTTGCGCCACTTAGCTCAAGCTTCGAATTTTTTTCTTTGTCTTCGTGCTTCTCCTGCTTCAGCCTGTCTACGCACCCACACTGGGGCCATGGCTGCTCTCATGCGTCTCCAATTAAGCCAGTCGTGTGCTAAGTTCAGGTCGCGTTACGCTCTTCAAACTTCGCACGTATACATTCGACCACGTCTAATAACATTAATGTTGACATTACCGCAGGACGTCTGGGCCCTGATGAACGCTCGCCCAGAGCAGCGTAACTCCGTCTCCTTTGCGAAGTCCGACCGGTGGAAGTTCATCAGGCGGTTCATCTCCATGGCCTTCACGTCGGCAAAGCTACGACCAGTAAGAGTTCTCTTATCTTAAATGTGGGGTCTTATATTTTCATGTACATTTAGAGTTCGTGATGTCTTCCTGTCATGTTACAAAGCTTCGTGAAAAGTAAGTCCTAAAAGACATTTTGCGTTTTCGTAAAGTCTGTAGCCCTGCAAAGAGTGTTCTAGTTGCTATGGCCATCGGCTGCCGATCTGAAGGTCGGGGGATCGAATATGACATCTCTCTGACATCCCCCGCAAACACTGCAGGGAGCAGAACTCGCTGCTTCAAGACAACCAGCTCAACGGCCGTCGCTATTGAGCTAATACAACGGGGTGACCATTGGACACTGCATAGAGCTGTATAAAATTCGCTATTGACCTACTCCGTTCACGGTACTCTAGGAAAATAAGCCAAACTATTTCAATAACAAAATGGACAGCGGAAAGTCACCAGTGAGGAGAGAGGGTGGTAAGGAGAGGGTACAGGACAATGAAATGTTAGAGAATTTCGGTACTGACTAGAAATACACACACGGCTGTCCTTGTCGGCCACCTCGTGTTCGTTTAAAGGTACAACGTGACTTAGCCTCTATTTTAGAACCCGGAGCACATCTGCATATGAACCAACTCATTCAAGACAAATTATTGCTTTTCATCCTGGCATGGGCCCGCATTCTAAAAAGGGAAAAAGAAAATACCAGACGTATTGTGCAAGAAGTGCTGCTCAGAGAATACCTCAGCCGATCCAGATGCTGGATATATATAATCAGAGACAACGGTTGGCCAATGGCAAACGGAACTTACGAAAAAGGAACTCTCTTAATACGGCGCCTGGTTTTGGGCATTTCGTTCTCTTCCGTAAAACGGATCATTCCTCAGAAACGACGTGCTCACGGCGCTGCAGTGGCGAAAAGTGTAAGTACTGTGTACTATCGGCGAGTAAAGTAAAACGGGCCGCGGATAAGTAGGCGGCTGAAGAGGCTGCGAGGCCATAACACCATGCCTCTATCTGGCTCCGCGGACTCAGGTCAGGATAGCCTCCAGTGGTGTTAAACTCACCTTAAACTTAGCCAGTGTTGTGGGTCTGCAGCCACTCCGGCCGTCAAGGAGGGCCTATTTGTTCTTATTATTGTTTTTTTGACAATGGTACATGGCACTTCAAGCTGCTTCCGCAACCGTGTGCACTCTCGTCAAACGCAGATGGTGGCCAGCATGAACAAGTCAGTGGATAACTGCCTGGACCTGCTCGAAACCCGGTGTCGAGAAGCCCCCGACGGACAGGCGAACGCGTACCCGCTGCTCGGCTGTCTCGCTTTCGAACTGGTAGCCGAGACCGCCTGCGGTCTCTACCTGGACGTGCAGAACAAACCGAACGACCAGTACTTCAGCTCGGCCAAGACATACGTCCTGAACGTCGTCGAAAGCTTCTATCAGAGGGCAGGCCGTAAGTACACGCGGTTCCGAAATGAAGCGGAGTAAGAGTTAGCGCGTCATTAAACGGTGCCTGTAATGTTCCTTTGACATATGACGATTTGTGGGGTCTAACGTCCCAAAACCACGATATGAACATGACAGACGCCGTAGTGGAGGGCTCCGAAAATTTCCAGTGCCTAGGGTTCTTTAGCGTGCACTTACATCGCGCAGTACACGGTCCTCAACATTTCGCCTCCATCGAAATGCAATCCGTGACATTAGGATCAGCAGCCGAGTGCCATAACTGGCTTGACCATCGCGGCAGGGCCACGGTGGTGGTCTAGCATCTCTCGCAGTACGGCGTCCCTCGTAATCGCACCCTGCTTTTCGGAAGTAAGACCGCAAAAAATCAATCAATCAATCTCATGTAAAGTTTCGCACAGCGATGTAGAATAAGCTAAAATGTGTATCCCTTTGTGTAATCCACTTATTGCACGTCTTCATGCAGAATTCCTAACGGGTGTAAGGAGCCTCGTAGCACTCACGTGCGTCCTGGAGCGGCACTTTGGGGACGAACCACTCGTCGCCCTCTGCCACAAGGCAGAGCCCATCGTTGCATTCAGGGAAAAAGATCCAAGTGTAAGTCTGCTTCTTGAAGAACAGTACGGAATCACTGTTCTTAATCCCTTCCGCACTTGTCGCTTTGTAGTTGGAAATAAAGGCAGATCACCAATTGCTGCGGATCAAAGTGTCGAAGGAACACTAACACCCGATTTAAGATATTTTCGTATTGTCGCCCGAAATAAAATCACCGGTGTGACGAACCTTAAAAATTGTATCGTGGTGCCTCGCAACGCAATGAAGATATTTTGATACTGTTACCTTAAAAGCACACTTCCGGTTTCGATTTGGAGAAGGCGGTTCCATGGCGACTTGCCAACACAGTCGAAAGTCACGTAGGAACAGAACATTGTGAGAGAGTCGCAGCTGCTCTAACGGCTGCTGTGAGTTTGAAGGTTCGTATTGCACGTGCTGCACTCAAACAACAACGATTTCATTGTTGCTCAGCGCTCCTATAGTGGTTTAGGAAATTTTTAGGTGACTGTGTTTACGCCTCAAGGTAGTGTCCGTTGCTGTGGGGCTGGCTTGCGACGAAAACTCCAAAGCCAAATTAAAATAGTTCGTACATGTTTCTTGGGTCCTGTGCGTGGAGAGCATTAACAAAGCTTGCCCAGAAGACAGAAATGTTCCTTTTGCACCACCTTGAAGGTGTGTCAGTACTCCTTTAATGCAAATAACTGGATCACGTTCTCACATGCACTTATGCGCACTTTTAGCGCACCGCTGGTCAGTTCTTTATCGTCGACCGGCGACTGTTCGCGCCGCTGACACCCTTGCAGTGAGATTTGCCTTTCTTTGCTGGGCACAGCTTCGTCGAATAAACAGTTCTACTTCCAGCGCCTTCAATTACGCTGCGTCCTTCAACGTCACGACCACATGACAATATAACGCTCAACTGCACTGTCGTGTGCAATACGAGAACTCTGAGATCTCCAGCAAGCGTTCCCTACGTGACTTGGCTTTCTCATAACTGTTATCTCTTGAGCGTTTCCCGTTTGACTTGCTGCCTGCATTCGTACGTAATCAGTGTAGACTTACGTTCAGTACCCGTCCCTCTTTCTTCCAGCTGGCACGTCCAGATATGCTACAGAGTCTCCTGGAGGCAAAGGTTCCTGAAGAGCTCCTTGTGCGAAGTGAATTTCGCGAGCGCACTAATGACGAAGGTGAGCCCTCAACAGTAACTGTCAAGCACTGTTCATGAAAAGTAGTTGCTCTTACAATAGTTGCTGGAGTTTGCCGCGTCCCAAAACCACGACATGACAACAAGGCATGTGCACGCCATAGTGAAGGGCTCCAGAAAATTTTCAGCACCTGTGGTTCTTAAGACACACTGGCATAGCGCATAGTACAGGAGTACGCAGCATAAGCGCCTCCATCGATTGAATTCTGAGGTTTTTTTTATATCCCAAAAAAATTACACCATCTCCCGCTAAAGGGGACAATGAGGCGATGCGCAGCAGCACGGGGGGTGCACACCGCGTTTCCATCGGTTTGGCGCTAGCAGACGCTGGCTGCCTGCGTCAGCGTTGTCCCTCGCGGGCGAGGGCGCGTTCTCGTTCCTTGCGAGCTGGTAAAGCGTTCATCGCAGAAAGAGCTATTCCATAGTCAACGCGCACCATTTGGAGAGGAGAGGAGGAATGCCGAGAGGAGAGGCAGATGAGGCAAGGAGAGGAGGGGGAGGAGGATGCGCATGCGCAGTGCGGGTGTGGAGGCCACACAGCGGATGGGGGGAGGGACATAGCCCCGACCATAAGCTGCTTCGCATCTAAAACACGAGAGACGCCGAAGTGGAGAGCTACGGAGCTTCACTGATTTTTCTGAAGACGATAGTCTTTCTTGGGATACTTAAACGCAGAAATTTTGGCCTGTCCTTCTGTTTGTCAGTCTGTCACACGATTCAGCCACCCGGCCAAAGTTTAAGCACTTGCCTAACGCCCAGCCATCTTGAACTGATAGCTGCGTTCATACTTGTGAACACTGTCGATCAAAAAGCAAATATTACGCATATCTGAGGCGCAACATCCTCACGTAAGTATTACGTGGTGTTCCTTTACTAGAAAATACAGAGATACGTAATTCTAAAGAACCTAGTGTTTCTTAGGCTGCGCTAAAAAAAATGCGACGCTATGCACGAAAAAGGCTTCTGCCAACGATTTGGTGCTGTCACCTGGCAGTTGCCCAGGGATTCTGCACAAGCTCATGTTTCCAGACGGCGCTGCCAGATGGCATCTATATCTCACGCAGCGTAGTACGGCAGGCAGAAGGCTATCGTCTTTCGACATTTGCAGCGAAGCACGCAGATACGCGGCCAATTTCTTTCTGTCGACGTCCATGCAATTCCGCCGCCACGAAGAAATTTTGGCTGGTCCACGTGAAAAACTACATTCGAATCACGCCAGAGTGTAGAACTTGCAACTGTAACCGGCGTAACGATGTTTTTCAGCAGGCGGTGTTCAGTAGGACGCGGAACGCCGGGAAAATCCACGACGTAAACATGCTCATTCCAGCATGGGCTGTTTAAGAGTGACGGATGGCGAACGGAAGTATTAGGCGAAATTAGTGCTCCTTACCCACCGCCGTGCCGTGTTTTCCGCTAATCCAAGTAACGAAAGAGAAACGTATCCTCTCAGCACGATGACATTTACTGAATCCGCTTAATTAGTCAGCGCAGTAATTAGTGATGCGAAGAGAAATAGCGAGTCCGCGTTGTTCGAGGCGCCCCCGTTTCATTACGAGCATTAGCTTTTCGTTTCTCTTCTCGCTAACGGCTTCCGTATGTTTCATTAAGCATCGCTAATGAGGTCAGCAATTACTGAAGCGTAGGGCAAAGAGTATTCCAAGGGATGCTTGAGTGCCGTCAAATGTTATTGCTGCACTGTTTTTGCTTACAGGATTTCCTATTATTATTATTATTATTATTATTATTATTATTATTATTATTATTATTATTATTATTATTTGTAGTAGTAGTAGAAGTAGTAGTAGTAGTAGTACTATCGGTACTAGTAGTAGCCTGCTGTACTTGTAATAGTAAAGTAATAGTTGTTATTGTATACTAATGACAAATCTAAATGCGGGAACTATTCAAACTCGATGTAACTGCAGGTAATGTCTTTTGCGATTTCTCGAGTAGATCAATAACGCCTACGAAAGCACTTAAACGAACGCTGCTTTGTGCCAAGCCGCAAAAACCGCCCTTGGCGCTCCACTGCCGACGTGCAGCTTTTTTCCTACAACTTCTCAAGGCGATAATGACACCAAAGTCCTCTTAGCAGACCTCTTCCGCCTTCGTAAGCGCCAAACAGCGTTCCCCAGCAAACTAAAAACGAAACACTGACATTCGCATAACGTAGTAGTAGTAGTAGTAGTAGTAGTAGTAGTAGTAGTAGTAGTAGTAGTAGTAGTAGTAACAGCAGTATTGCATTCTGATTATACCGAGATATGCCACCCAGAACTGTATCCATTGCTGCTGCCTGCACGGTCACCAGGTCCTCTCGAGCTGGCTTTCCGATGGCTTTTTGTCTGGTGGAACCCCCCAACTCATTGCGTTGGAAATGAAGTTCAATGTTCAAGTGCAAAGTTCAAAGTTCAAATGGAGACAGGAAATACTAATGTCGTCCAGCAATGTGAACTTCATCGTTCTGACATGTTCTTATAGAGGAAAAATGTTTCTCGCGAGTCTGGAAATTTTAGAACATGTTCTTGTCTCAGGATACACATATCGACAATACTATCGTGATGTTTGCGAAAACGCGATGGTATAACGTAGCGGTGAACTTCGTCAGCGCGCTGCTATAACGATTAAAAATGTAAGATACCAAAAAGGGGGAATCATTGTTCTTGTATCGGTGCAAACGATTACCAGGACAATAAAACGATGGATATCACTTCCATATCAAGAAAAAAGCGATATAGATAAAAAGCAAATAAGATAGAATGACATTTTTGTTGACAGGAGGAAAAGTTTACAATACGAGAAAAGAAGGAAAAAAAATTACAGCATATCCACGGAGTGAATGATGATGAGCGGGCGAAGCTCGGGAGGTTCATCGTAGATCGTGCCGAGTTCCGGATTAATTTAGTTAACGCGCACGCTCCGAATCCTTATGGTTGAACTATGCACAAGTGAAATCTCCCACCGGTACTTCATTGCAAGTCAAGATCCAGTGCCTATATACATATATATGGGTGGCCGGTGAACGGTTCTCCAACGCGAGCAGTCGGTATTTCTCAATCAAGAAACTCGCTAGGAGACGCTGCCTGCGCCAACGTTGTCTCTCGCGGGTGAGGGCGCGTTCTCCTTCTTTGCGAGCTGGTAGAGCGTTCATCTAAGAGAGAACGTTTCCATCAACGCGCGCCTTTCGCTCTCTCTCTCTCTCTCTCTTTCTGTCTCTCTCTCTCTCACACAAGACAGCAGATGGAAGAGTGAGAGAGAGGCACGCACCGGGAGGCATGCGCCGGGAGAGAGAGACAGAGAGGCACGCGCCGGGAGGCACGCGCCGAGGGCGAGCGCGTGCCTCCCGGGAGATACTGCCGGTTACGCCTGGCGCCTGACGCAGGACAAGGTTAGACTAAGAGGAGCTTTGCCCCTAAAAGAAAAGAAAAGCAAAGCAAAGCAGGAAACTCAACTCCGTAGTGTCGTGTGGTATCTGTTTCCCCACCCCACCCTTTTCTTACTGCGTCATTTGTCTTTACTGCGCTACAAGTCCTTCATGTGGTGCGTTGCCGACTATTCCACCTACTTGTACTGTGACGGCTGTCAACGTATCAGCAGGTGACGTATAATACCTGTGCTGCGGACTTCGTATAGCAAGTCGGCGGAGACAGTCAATGGCCATTCAACGCGCATTAATATTGTTTCTAAAGCACAAGTCCTATGTGTGTGATTAAAGGTGACTCTGGAAAACAGCGAGGCAGCGAAATGTACAAAAAATAATAAAATGACGATACGAAATGTTGAAAAATTTTCTACTTGAACCCGAAGGTTTCCCTGCGAAGGCCATAAGCGCGTCATAGCATGAATAGTCAATAAGACGTAATGAATACCTGTAATCGTGGTTAGCGTGCTAAGAGTTGCCTAAGGTCTCAACTCATTAATATCCACATCGTCACTTATCCATGCGGTTATCACCACGCGTGTTAAGTAGTTGGATTGCCTATTTTCCAAAAGCGTGTTTAAGAGGCGATGCCAAAGGCTTTCGCTTTTCCATCTCCTGGGGCACTCGCATAAGGGAACCCTAGAAATTTTTGTGTGTTTGTGCAGAATGAGACATCCTGTAAATTCTACACGTATTCGTCTACATGAGACGTGTGACCCTGTAATGCTACAGTGTTTCATATAGGTCTATAGACCCAGCCATAACTGTATGTCTCTGACGCTTGGTTATTTCATCCAACAGGAGAATTCCTTATGCCTGTCAAGGCCATCGCCTGTAACGCCGCCTCGATACTGACCGCTGGGTAAGTAGAGTGGCTGGGTCTGTAAGACAAACCCTGTAGCAGCTGTAAGCCGTTGTAACGAAGCCAAGCTACAATGTTTGCATCTGATTGTAAAAAGGCTGATGCCATAAAAAATTACACCATCTCCCGCTAAAGGGGACGATGAGGCGATGCGAAGCAGATCGGGGTGTGCACACCGCGTTTGCATCGGTTTGGCGCCAGCAGACGCTGCCTGCGTCAGCATTGTCTCTCGCGGGAGAGGGCGCGTTCTCGTTCCTTGCGAGCTGGTAAAGCGTTCATCGAAGAAAGAGCGTTTCCATAGCCAACGCGCGCCTTTCGGAGAGGAGAGGAGGAATGCCGAGAGCAGAGGAGATGAGACAAGAGATGAGGGGGAGGAGGATGCGCATGCGCAGTGCGGGTGTGGACGCTACACGGCGGACGGATGGATGGAAGGAGCGAGTGACATAGCCCCGACCATAAGCCGCTTCGCATCTAAAACAAGGAATACATTTGGCCGACAGATCAACCTATAGGCGGCAGTACTATCACCGCGTTAGTGGTGATAGTACTGCCGCTAAGTAACAGCGTTGATTGCAGTCAGGTGGCTATACAGACGTGCACGAAGAACACAGAACGCCGCTCAGTTCGTCTAACCACGTAACCGTAACACGCTTGTGCACTACCGGAATGTTTGGCTCATGCCTATATTAAGTAATACTTTTAATATTAGAACACACGGCTTTCATTGCATGACTATTTCTGTCACCATGACACACACACACACAAATGCAGAACTAAAGCTCAAGTTAAAATAGACGCCGACGACAGTTTTTACTCCTGCCGCGTCGTGCATGATCCTTGTGTAACACACTAATTCTTCCTTTTTTGCCGTAAAATTCAAGTGTCTAAGTGCCAGAATCCTCTTGTGAATCCGGAAGTTCATCCGTAGCGGTACCAAAACTGTACAATAGGAGCACGTCTCGTCGCGACATCGTTTTATTTATTTATTTATTTATTTATTTATTTATTTATTTATTTATTTATTTATTTATTTATTTATGAATACTGCGGTCTAACTTAGACCATAGCAGGGTGGTACATGAACATAAACACGCACAACGTACATTTGGGCAAAAAGAACAACGAACAATGGCAAAGCAATCAGAACAGGTTACAGAACACTTCAAATCAAATGCTCTTCAAACGATACCAAGAATTTTTGGATTACAGCTTCGTTAGACAGGTTATTCCAATCGTTTATCGTACGGGCAAAGAAAGAATATTTAAAGGAATTGACTCTTTGCATCAAAGGCTTAATTGTTTGTAAATGTCGGATTCTGGTTGCGTAACCTGTAGATGGAATCAAGATATGTGATGTGTTAGTTTTGTAATGACCATTTACCAATTGATAAGGGAACTTCAGTCTAAAAACACGGTATCCTTCGGTAACCGGGAAGAAATTACCTTTTTTTGTCAATTCGCTAATAGAGCTGTGACCATATGTGTTGTAAATTGATCTTAGAACCTTTTTCTGTACTCTTCCTAATATTTCGATGTTTGATCTGTGAAGGGGTCCCAAATTATCACGGCATACTCTAACATAGGACGGATAATTGATTTGTAGGCGAGCAAACGCACTTGAGGGGTAGCTAGCTTGAGTGTACACCTTAAAAAGAACAACTTCCTTAAGGCATTGGCTACAACATTATCCATGTGCGTGTTCCAGGAGAGTTAACAGACAGTCGCGCAATTACGTGCCATAGAGCAAGCGCGTCATGAAATAAGTGCTAATGAATATTATTGTTGTCTAATATTATTATTATTATTATCAGAATATTATTGATGTCTACCACTGACAGATACTTGCAGCCAGCTCACTTGTGCTGTCGCAAACCAACACACATCGCGAGATGATATCCCTACAGCACCGCGTTCACGCGTTGATGTGTCCCGTTTAATTTGTTCAGAAGGACGCCAAGTACACCTTGTCGTACTTTTGAAAGACACGGCAGTACCTAATTGAAATAATAGGGCCAAACCGGGGATATGACGATGACCACTACGGGACGCACTCAGAAAGAGCACTGACTCCAGGGCACAGCCAAGTACTTCTGTGTACTTGGATGAGCATAAGAGCAAGCACTTAACACTAGTCACACAGACAGAGAAAAGAAAGATACAGAGTGTGGAAGACAGATACACAGAGTGAGACAGAGAGAAAACCAAAATAAACTTTCTTGTCGTGGCGGCATTCCAAAATGAGTGCTCACGGCCAGAAGGCGAGCGTCATACCGGCTACGTTATGCTCCCACGCTTTCTCAGCTCCGCTAACTTCACAAACGTGTAATTGACTTAGTTCTTTTTATGTAAACATAGTTGCCGACTGAGTCGTGTTGTTGGGGTTTTTGAAAAAATTAGTCGGAGCACCGCAGTTTTTAGTCTGGTGCCAGTTACACAAACGTGTTCCTGTATGCAAAAACGGGACCATGTTATACGAAGATAAGCGACTCTAATTGGCCGCAGCATCTATGCAAATTAATGTGGGTCGGCGAGCGGTTCCTGTGTGCGGGGCGTACATTTATTCTTAATTTTAATCGGCGATCGGGAAGAGTACTAAGTGACGCAACCTGCTAATACAAGTGAACGCCCTGTGAAGCCACTTTTCCTAACACCATCGGCCCAACACGTGACCAATGACGTGCCGCGTATTGGCCCAGTAGTTATTGTTCGTGCGTCCACGCTTACTTAGCACGGAACGCTAGCTCTGACGTGAGCCGACAGTCGTACTTTATTGCTTTCTTTCTGTTGCGCAACGCTCCCCCTAATTTTGCTTTCCACCAAGGACAAACTGGCTAACTATGAAGTACAGTCGGCAACGAAATAATACCAACCACGCAAGCGCGTTTCAACGTTTTCGTCTACGCCGTCCAATGGACGGCCCTTCTGGTGTCGATAGTACTGACCTTACGCCGAACAATGCCCCAGAGAAGTGAGTCCCCATATCGCACCACGGTATAATACAATGCGGTGATGGTGGTGCTCCCTGATTGGTCACTTCTGCCTGTCAAGGCAAGATTGACCAATATCGTTGATCAAGGATGGATTAATACTGCCTCGGCAACGGTATAATGGGGCACCGCGAGAGCTTGCCGATCAAGTGTCGTGTGCGCCGTGTAGTGGGGAGCAGTCAGCCGTCGTGAGGTGCTCTAGACCGCAGACCATAGATGGCGCAGATGACACTGTCGCCAAGTGCTCGCGTGATCCCTACTACTTCGTTGGCGACAATGCTTATACTGTAAAAGAAAGAAAGAAAGAAAGAAAGAAAGAAAGAAAGAAAGAAAGAAAGAAAGAAAGAAAGAAAGAAAGAAAGAAAGAAAGAAAGAAGGGGGACACCGCTCAATATAGCTTGCACGATGCAGAGCAGGATGTAAAGAACTGTAGAATGGACAGGCTAGAGAGGAGTAATACGACAACTAAAGGGAACGTATGTGTGACGACACCTTTAAATATACGAAATCTACGTCGTATAAATAGGAAAAAGAGAGCGAGAATAGCTGAGCGTTCGGAACTCTTTGTGAAGCCATTTCTTGGCTATTTTTCGTGTGAGTTCTAGATTGAAAAACCATAGCCTATCGTCTCGGTGTGTCAACCATTATATAATTATGTTCAGGTTCTTTGGAGCTGCACATAGGCACTCGTCTAAAACGAAAAACAACGCCGAAGTAAGCGATTCATGAATGAAGAGAAGCTCAGGACAGAAACTCGCGATGTGTCTTCCTTCGCTTGAATGAATGGTCTCTTTTTGGGCTGTTATTTTTTCCTTTTTTTTTTTTCGCTTGCGAACATGTGTAACCAACTTAGCTCAGCGATCCACAGTACTACGAAAGCATTATGTTGAAGGGTTCGCGCGTTTGCTAGCCTCCGAGACAAGCACTAGCTAATAAACAATCGCACTTAAAGCCACGAATTTTAGGAAGGAAAGTAGAGCATCATTACGCTGTTCGCGCTGTCGGCACTGTCGCTAAAGCATGGTGCGTGTTTCGGCAGGACCGCAGCCCCTGTGTATTGTAATTGATTGATTCGATTGATTTCTGGGGTTTTACGTCGCAAAACCAGCTGTGATTATGAGCACGAATGCATTGTAATAGCCTTTCTAGACTCCGCAGTGCTCCCTAACGTTGCCGTTCGTTCTGCAGGTTTGAAACAGTGTCGGCGAATAGCTCCAGCTGCGTCTTCTGCCTCGCCAGGTATCTGGAAATCCAGGAGAAAGTGCGGCAAGAAGTGAACGCCGCTTACGAGAAACACGTGAGTGCACTAATTTCTTTGCAAGTTTGTGCATTGTTAGTGGTAGCTGTAGATGTTTTACGTGATTAGGAACGCTGTACTGGAGACGCCTGGAGCTTGTTTAAAGTGCACCGATGAAGCACAGTATACGCGGGATTCTATAGCATATCCATTAACTGTTTCGCACAGCCTAGTTGGTAAGTATTCCTTCGCGATAACTGAGCGCAAGCAGCCCCGACAAACCACGCAGAGGAGACAGGAAACAACACGCTGACGTAATAGCATTTTCGCGTCCATCGGCAATGCGACCTCCATGGTAGGGATCGAACCGGTGTCTTTCGGGTGAGCAGCCGAGCATTATAACCCTTGTACCACAGCGGCACGCTTTTAATTCATTGTTGACACAAAAGGTAAATGAAATCATCATCATAAGCAATAGCAACTGTTTCTTTCTCTCTCTCTCTCTTTTTTTTGTGTGGCGTGGAGAGGGGGACGGTGTTAGCATTGAAGGACCGCTGCCTCTCCAAAAGGTCTCCGTGTACCTCTTCTGCGAGCCCACAGCATATTATGCCTCTAAATGCTTTTCTTTTAGGGGCGAAGCTCCTTAATCTGTCCGTCCGTTGTGGTAGCGCGTTACCTACTAGGAACGCGCTACTAGGAGGGCGCCTGTGGGAGGCGCACCCTCGGCGCGTGCCTCCCGGCGCGCGAGCTCTCTCACTCTTCCATCTGCTGTCTTGTAAGAGAGAGAGAGAGAGACAGAGAGAGCGAAAGGCGCGCGTTTACTATGGAAACGCTCTTTCTTCGATGAACGCGCTACCAGCTCGCAAAGAAGGAGAACGCGCCCTCAACCGCGAGAGACAAGCTTGACGCAGGCAACGTCTTCTTGCGAGTTTCTTGATTGAAAAATACCGACTGCTCGCGCTGGAGAACCGTTCACCGGCCACCCATGTATATATATAGGCACTGGATCTTGACTTGCAATGAAGTGCCGGTGGGAGATTTCAATTGTGCGTAGTTGAACCATAAGGATTCGTAGCGTGCGCGTTAACTAAATTAATCCGGAACTCGGCACGATCTACGATGAACCTCCGGAGCTTCGCCCACTCATCATCGTTCACTCCGTGGATATGCTGTGATTTTTCCTCTGCTCAGCGCTGCAATTTTCTTTCTCTTGGTCGGTGGTGCTGTCCATCCCTTGGTACCTATTTCACCCCAGTGCTTGACAACCGGTATAACTTTCGTATGCTTCACGGCCTCTCCAGCCCCAATCATTTTTTGTCAGTGTTCTCCGGCCGACACAACCGTTTTACTTTCTAACGTCACACTTACCACATTCCGTTCGATTGTCCGCTGGGTAGTCCTTAATTAACCGACCCACTTTCTTAGAAAACACCGGTTAGTCGCCACGCTGCTGCAGTAATTACAATGGCGAATGGCATGGCCTGTGGCTTCGTGGATGTCCCGGTCCTGCGCTCCAAGTTTTTTGAGGCCACAGCGCTGAAAGTCCAAGACGATGACGATATGTGCAGAGTGTCGCCTTTCTCGATATTGTATTTTCACTTCTACTGGTTCGGCTACTTCAACGAACCACAACTGGCCAAAAATTGTGTACACCCGTATGAGAAACTTTCATCGTGGAATTCGAGTATAGGTGTATTCAAAAACAACCATCTGCTGCAAACGTTGGCAGGCGTCATTGATGATTGCTCGTTAGCATTCAGTTGTTGGCGTTAACGCTGGATGTCGTAAGCTCAAATGCAGTTTTACTTGAATCGTCGAAAATGTCCACCAGCTTGCAGGGAAGATATTGCCTCAGTGTTGTGCGTGATATCTGCTAAGCAAACGTGAATTTGTGGTGGCGGCGCTTCATTATCGCGATTGAAGAATATATGTTAAATAAAAAAATAAAAAGTTTCGCGAATCTCTTAGATGTCTTCCAGACATTGCGATTCACCGCGCCATCGTATTTCGGCTGCTCAAGCTTCTCACATTATCCAATCACGTTTATAGAGATGCTGCGTGCAGCTTTGGAGTAACCAGGATTGTACGAACTTCCAAAGAACGGACAAACGCTGCGCATTGGGGGAGTCATATCGTGCAAGGCAGCCAGAGAGGAAGTCGCTTGCGCCGAACTGTTTCGCATTCAGGCAGGCCTCTGAGTACACCTTCTGTAGCATGGCAATGCCTACGCTGCGTATGTGCTGTGATCGTGCTCGCGCGCCATTGGCAGGGACGTGAGTGACGTCGTCCATCCCGTTACAGCCGTGGCGCCGAGCACGCGCGCATTTTTCTTTTTTTATTGAAGTGGTGAATAGGAGAGGTTGGTGCCTTTAGTATCAGTTTCGACTGAAAGCTTCCACATGGGTAAGCCATGGATCCTACGAACTCCAGAACAGCGGACAACTTTAGAAGAGCGCCGACAGTACAAACGTGAGAGAGCTCGCATTCGCCGGGCCGATGCTGCAGTCCGGGCACAACAACAGGCTCGCGAGGCCGAGTGCCGGCAGCAACTGCGTACCGACGATCCGGCAGCCTTCCAAGCCGCGCTATATCGCGAACGGGAATGCAAGCAGGTGGCGGGCGGATCCTGCAAACCACGCCGCCCAGTTAGCTCGCGATGTCAAACGCTTGCAACAACGGCGCGCCGAAGAAGCGGCGTTGCGGGCAGAACAGCGTCGACGTGATCATTGCGGGAGCGCGATCGCCGGGGCGAACACCCGCTTTCGGCGAGAGTTTCTCCAGCGGCACTTTGGCTTCGGAGCCGCACATTTCAGCTTCGCTGGTTAACCATTTGTACGGAGTGCTTGGGCGGTGATTTTTTCTTACCGTCACGTGTCCACTAAGTTTCACCAAACAGTTCAACATAAATGCTTGCTTCACACGTGTGCGCTTTTCTCTTAGTAGAATAGCTTAGAGGCGCTTACAATCAATACGCCTGTAACGACATGTTCGGCGCCGCAGGGTGGATTCACCTACGACGCCATCAGTGACCTGCCTTACACGACGCAGGTTATATTCGAGACACTTCGGCTGTATTCTCCAGTCGTCGCGTAAGTATCCCTTTCCAAGCTCTACGACGTGCATGACGATGACGATATGTGCAGAGTGTCGCCTTTCTCGATATTGTATTTTCACTTCTACTGGTTCAGCTACTTCAACGAACCACAACTGGCCAAAAATTGTGTACACCCGTATGAGAAACTTTCATCGTGGAATTCGAGTATAGGTGTATTCAAAAACAACCATCTGCTGCAAACGTTGGCAGGCGTCATTGATGATTGCTCGTTAGCATTCAGTTGTTGGCGTTAACGCTGGATGTCGTAAGCTCAAATGCAGTTTTACTTGAATCGTCGAAAATGTCCACCAGCTTGCAGGGAAGATATTGCCTCAGTGTTGTGCATGATATCTGCTAAGCAAACGTGAATTTGTGGTGGCGGCGCTTCATTATCGTGATTGAAGGATATATGTTAATATAAAAAAAATAAAAAGTTTCGCGAATCTTTTAGATGTCTTCCAGACATTGCGATTCACCGCGCCATCGTATTTCAGCTGCTCAAGCTTCTCACATTATCCAATCACGTTTATAGAGATGCTGCGTGCAGCTTTGGAGTAACCAGGATTGTACGAACTTCCAAAGAACGGACAAACGCTGCGCATTGGGGGAGTCATATCGTGCAAGGCAGCCAGAGAGGAAGTCGCTTGCGCCGAACTGTTTCGCATTCAGGCAGGCCTCTGAGTACACCTTCTGTAGCATGGCAATGCCTACGCTGCGTATGTGCTGTGATCGTGCTCGCGCGCCATTGGCAGGGACGTGAGTGACGTCGTCCATCCCGTTGCAGCCGTGGCGCCGAGCACGCGCGCATTTTTTTTTTTTTTGAAGTGGTGAATAGGAGAGGTTGGTGCCTTTAGTATCAGTTTCGACTGAAAGCTTCCACATGGGTAAGCCACGGATCCTACGAACTCCAGAACAGCGGACAACTTTAGAAGAGCGCCGACAGTACAAACGTGAGAGAGCTCGCATTCGCCGGGCCGATGCTGCAGTCCGGGCACAACAACAGGCTCGCGAGGCCGAGTGCCGGCAGCAACTGCGTACCGACGATCCGGCAGCCTTCCAAGCCGCGCTATATCGCGAACGGGAATGCAAGCAGGTGGCGGGCGGATCCTGCAAACCACGCCGCCCAGTTAGCTCGCGATGTCAAACGCTTGCAACAACGGCGCGCCGAAGAAGCGGCGTTGCGGGCAGAACAGCGTCGACGTGATGATTGCGGGAGCGCGATCGCCGGGGCGAACACCCGCTTTCGGCGAGAGTTTCTCCAGCGGCACTTTGGCTTCGGAGCCGCACATTTCAGCTTCGCTGGTTAACCATTTGTACGGAGTGCTTGGGCGGTGATTTTTTTTTACCGTCACGTGTCCACTAAGTTTCACCAAACAGTTCAACATAAATGCTTGCTTCACACGTGTGCGCTTTTCTCTTAGTAGAATAGCTTAGAGGCGCTTACAATCAATACGCCTGTAACGACATGTTTTGCGCCGCAGGGTGGATTCACCTACGACGCCATCAGTGACCTGCCTTACACGACGCAGGTTATATTCGAGACACTTCGGCTGTATTCTCCAGTCGTCGCGTAAGTATCCCTTTCCAAGCTCTACGACGTGCATGATTACGTGGCAACACATGTTGGCAGGGCGCAGTGCAATCGACCGTTACTCGAATTACGGCACTCGTACATTCAATTATTCACGCTAATCCTTTTCATTAAGAATTCACTCGATTCATGAGCAGAGCCAATGTGGCTAACATACCGCTGTTGAAACCTAATGAAGCTTGCATACATTTGTTGTGGCGACAGGCAAATGCGTGTCGTGCTGGATTTGTGTGTGTGTGTGTGTGTGTGTGTGTGTGTGTGTGTGTGTGTGTGTGTGTGTGTGTGTGTGTGTGTGTGTGTGTGTGTGTGTGTGTGTGTGTGTGTGTGTGTGTGTGTGTGTGTGTGTGTGTGTGTGTGTGTGTGTGTGTGTGTGTGTGTGTGTGTGTCCGAACAGAAACTGTGGGAAGTTGGGCGCTCTGTCTGCCTCTATCTCCCTCTTCTCTGTCTTTATTGCAGCCTCGTTTAAAACTCCCATACTCGCCACATTTACGCCTAGAACTTCTGCTCTTACGAAAGCATTTACTTTCCGAGTGAACTTTCACCATCCATCCTTCGACAGGTTCACATCCAGGCAAGCCGCCTGTGACTATCGCTACAAGGAAATGCTCCTGCCTAAAGGGATCAACATCATGGCTTGCACGCCACAGATACACAGGGACCCTCGACACTGGAACAGGCCGGAAGAGTTCGACCCCGACAGGCGAGTGATCTCACAGCTGCTAAGTTGCGGCTCACTATGCGGCTGCAGTCTTGAGCGTGTCGGACAACCAGGGATCCTTGCAGCGTGCCATAATTATCCCGAGAGATTTCTCGGTCACCCCTTCTACATCTCGTTTACCTGGCAACTCGTAACTCGTAAATGGTAACTTGTAACCCCGTAACTGCGCTGGACTGTGAGAGATGCTCAGCATATCACATTTCCCCGACCTTCTGTCAGAAGCTTTCTCAAGTGCACCTCGCTTTGACGGTAGTCAAACGCCAACAACTTGTGTTGGAGCGTGATGACCATTGTAACCTTGTAATCGTTCCCTTGGCTGCAGGTTTTCTCCTGAACAGAAGGCATCTCGGGACCCACTGGCATTTCAGCCGTACGGTATAGGACCTCGCAACTGCGTCGGCATGAAGCTGGCGCAACTGGAGATGACGCTCATTGTTGCCAAGCTTGTGCACCGGTTCAGGCTGCGCTTGGGCTCCAAACACGAAAACGTAAGTGAAGCCTCTAATTTTGTGTACAGAAGAGAAATAAACCTTAAGAGCACTACATATACACGTGATAATGATGTTTTGAAAAGGAGGAACAAAAAATGATGTGACTCCAAAATTAAGCTATATGGTGCAGTTCACATATGTGTGAACTCTTCACTATTAAGGAATTCACTATTAAGCCTGACTGTTAAGCGTGACTAGATAACTTAAACTTATCTCTTTCATGGCACATAGCATGCACATCCGTAGGGATAGTTGGTAGGAATACGCAAAATATGAATTGCGAAGTGCACGAAATGCGCACGAACAACCTAGGGAAAATGTCACTTGCATTTAATGACCTTTAATGCAGGGAGTCGACGAATATATAGATGTAAGCCCCTGAAGAAAATAAAAGCAGCCGACAAAGGCTGAGAAACGTACAAACATGTTGTGACCAGAGAAGCATCCACTCAAACTAATATGCACTCACAAAATATGAAATAGCAAAACCAGAAAAGCTCCTAGGAGTCCTTAGTTCTCGCTTAAGAGACGTAGCGACTAGAGCCAGAAGATTTGGTTGTCGAATACTGGGCCCAGGGGTTCGAACCGGTAACCTTCAATACTCAAACTTCGTACAAAGTTAATTTGGCATGGACCGTATGAGTTAACATTGTAAAGATTAGCATTAAAAAATGGGTGCATCATCTCCGCATGTCTATAGGTCACACACGCATACCCCATACTTCATGTGGGTATTAGCCACGCGTGTTTTTATTATCGTTAGTCGTGACGTATGCGACAACCAAGTTAACTTACTGATGTGTTAACGTATCAGACACGCTACTAACGCATTCTCACCATTCCATGCCAATTTCGGTATGCATTACGTAAGCGAGATCGGACTTGTCTGACGTCATCCAATTTTCGGTGCCCCTCGTACTGAGGCCCACGGTGGTCCATTTCGCGTTCGTTAAGACGTACAAACATTTCTCCTGAGTACAAAAATATTAATTATTGAATGAACACTGAGAAGTTCAAGGGTGTTTCAACGCAGACACCCACGGTCTCCATGCAAAAACACGACACGACACACACGTTACATCCATATCTCACAAGTGATCACTGACTTCCTACTGAATGCCTACATGCGGCCATTCAGTAGAAAGTGACAGCAGTTATCAGAAAAGCAGTCATTTAGATATCGTGCACTCTTGAACAATTTTTAATGTTTTAACTGCTATTTTTTGTGTGTTATGCAGGGAGAACTGAAAATGCACACTCACTCCATCATAGCATCACCAAAGAATGGCGTCTGGCTGACCGTTGAGAAGATACGGTAGCTGCGCTACCGACAAAGTCACAGGGAGTTATGCGACGGCCGTACAAGACATCATTTGTAAATAAATAAATAAATAAATAAATAAATAAATAAATAAATAAATAAATAAATAAATAAATAAATAAACGGGATGTATAACAGTGCACGAGATTAAAATAAAGGCATGTCCCGATAAGTACAGGAATGCCAAAAGCTGACTTTTTCCTAATTTGATTGGCGTGATGGTGAACGTTCGGACGACTGTCTAATATGACGCCTGCAAACGCAGCGGAGCCGCTGACGGGAATTACGTAATATTAGAAAAGGAGAAATAATGAAACGTTTTTGATGTGAATAGAATACCTGTGATTTAGTTCCGGAAGGATTAGTACGTAGTTCGTTATTTGTACATTTCTGTGTACGGAACGTTTGCTTACTCACCATTGCAACGCCTTATGTCGTGAGAGCAAATTAGGTCCTTATTAATCACGCACACACGAATCGACAGGCCCACGCAGCTAGCTCCCACAGCGGTCGCGGGGCATCGCATACTCCGTTCTTGCTTCTCGAAGCTTTTGAAACTACACACTCGCGTGCTGTTCCTTTCTATCCACATCTGCTGTCACTTGATCGTAATCTACCGATAAATCTGACAGGCGTCCATCGAATTCCTCATCCGTCTTTTTCTCTTTTTCAAGGTTCTCCGTCTCGTCCGTATTGCATCCTGTATCTTGCTCGGTTACTCCTATAGCAAGAGGCAAGAAAAAGAGCGCGGTAAGGTCATATCAAAAATACTATTCCTCCTGTAACTCGCAAGCGCAGGAGCTTAACCAATGTGTAGTTGAATTACGTTAACCCGCCTTGTACTCACAACAACGTCTCACTCTTCAAAAGTTGCATACGGCGTGAAAAAAAAACGATACAAAGAGAGAAGAAGGACAGAACGGCGCCTACCTCATGCAAGACTTCTTACATACCCGAAAGAAAGCTGTAAGAAAGTTAAGAAAGTTGTGCGTGCGGCTTATGCCCTTCCATTCCCTTTTACTATTACTACAAGCGAACTTGCCTAACAAGTTTTGCTAGACAAAGGAAGAAGCGAGGGGGACAGTGTATTCGCGTTGGCTAGACTGCGCAGCGCACTCGACATCAGGCTTTGCCATCTTCGTTGTAACTCCTAACACCGTCGTCTTACGAGAGGAAAAAAAAAAAACCTTCCCGATCTGGAAGGTTGAAACGCCCACGCTGTTAGACGCGTAAGGATCGTGATTGAGGGATCCCGAAACTTCGGCCCCGTATTTAGGGCGATTAACATCTCCGAGCTTCAATTCACAAAGCCGTATACGAGGCTGCGCATGACGCCAAACGAAGCTAATGAATGACGTCACTGCGAACTTGACTCTGGCGCAAGATTACGTTACTGTCGCTGCAATCGCTTAATAGCTGCCACCTCCCGCTGTCTCAAGCGTCGCGGTAATGACGCAACGCCGCCCTTAAAATTTCGCCGCGTGTAGCTCGCGCTGCGTGGGATAATAGGGTAAGAACCGTGCGTGCGAGGACCATGCGCTGTTGGCGTCAAGGCGTTATCGAGAGGCTCCTTGATGACGTCAAACGTGCAACGAAGTTGCGGCTTGTGTCACTGTTGTAGTATCTTATTAGTAAACTACGAGCACGGTGCGAAAAAAACAAAAAGAAACCAAAGAAAAAGCAGATGAACCGAATTCGGCTTCGCGCGTCTTCTTGAGCCATGGGGTGTGATGGGTTAGGCCCAGCACAGTGGCGTACATTCATTAGTCTAGCTTGTAATTAATCCTTCCCAATTATCCATCTTGCTAACTAGCTGAGCCTCGGCGGCAGTTCAGCGGCTGTGTGGCGTTTTTCTTCGTAGAAACATTGTGATTGGTTCTCGAATCCACAGCCGCGGAAGCAGCCTTCTCTCTTCCATCCTATTTCACCTCCTTATCCCTTTCCCCAGTGCATGGCAGCAAACATGACGCACATTTGGTTAACGTCCCTGCCTTTCCTTGATTCTTTCTTTCCTTCTTTCTTTCTTTGCCTTCGCATGATCAATATCATGTGACACTAGGCTGAAAGCAAAGGTGCGTAGTGGGCTGAGGGGGTGGGAACGCTTTGCAGGGAGCCTGGCGGACGACGAACTTTGCTAGCCTCTTAAACAGCTCAGCTTTTAATGTAAGTTCCACCCGCGGAGTCTCGGAGAGCCTGTCATTGACTTGTGCATGAGCGTCGCCCTATTGTTGTTTTCAATTCTAAGCTTGTGTATTTTCTCCTTGCTAATGTAAGTACCATGCACTTTGGGAATTAACAGTTGCTCGTTCCTGCCTCAAGGATAATTTTGGCTTTGATGTGCTGTCCGAATCCGAGAAAAAAATTTGGCTTCACATTCAAGTTTTTCGTACTGAAACCAGCGAAACGAACACACGTACTGCTAAGTTAGCCATCTCGTAGTCGCGAACACGCTGGACGTGGCGAGGATAAAGAATATGAAATAGGATTGAGCATGAATGCAAATTTCCGTGAGGTGGGACAGCGATGGTTGTAAGAAGACCCAATACTTTTTAGGATATAACCTATTGCAATCGATACCGTCTAGGCATGCATTTTTTTCGCCCTTTCAAAGATACTTCCGTATTATCAATGAACAGATCGCTAAAAACGATGTGGAACAGGGAATGTGGCTGGAACCAACATTTCGACAAGTGGACTTGTCGAAACGTTGGCTGCAATTTATTTCCTGTTCTACATAGTTTTAATGACCTTAACGACATGTTCATCCATGCAAGCGTTGTTCTTCTGAGCTTCTCTTCTAGTTCGGATTCCTCAATATCAAAGCATTTGACGCGCAGCGTGCTCATAAAATTGTGCACCATGAAAAGCGGGACTATGTGTGGGCCTTCAAGAGCTAGCTTTTCGCCCTGACGGTGGTTAGAATCGCGTATAAAACTTGCATTTGTGGTGATTTCGCAATTCCCAGCAGCTAAACAAAGGCCTGTGGGTGCACCAAATCGCGCGCTCGGTGAGGCGGTGGCGCCTTCTGTAGCGCATCGCGGGCATCAGCGGGAAGCAGAAGCACGCGACAGGAGGAGATGGGCGTGCGCAAGGTGAGCGCTTAAAGCACCACGCACCTAAAACACCAAGCTTAGAACTGCAGAGGCAGATGTGATGTCAGAGCGCAAGGTAAGGGCATAAAAATGTAGTTGAACTCCCAGGGCGAATAACGTAAGTTATTTGAATGGAGGGAGGTTGCAAATTATTGGAGGTACAGGTATGAGCGGATACGCGGGTGCAAGACACACATAATAATAAATAAATAAATAAATAAATAAATAAATAAATAAATAAATCATGTGTGGCTCATACCCGGATTGGATATCTTGGTCTGAGCCAACTCACGTGTAGTCAACGTCCAAAAGTACACTTGAGCCATCCAAAAGTGCTATGTTCCAGCGCCATTCAAGACACTAAAATAAACACTCAGGACGGCTTGCACTTTTATATAACGAAGACGACGCGGCTTGTGTGCCCTTCCTCTACCATGGGCATATGTGTTACGGCGAGGTCGCACGATGACCCAAGCAGAACTCTTGTTTTAAAAAGTGCGGAGTTCGCGCACTGAGCGCATTTTTGTGCGCCATGCGTTCACCAGGTGTCAAGACGAAATGGTACATCACTGCAGAAGATGGTGCTATAGATTCCAGCGACAAACGCGTCAGGTGTCGATGTTTTCCCATTGAAGTTATATCATGCTTCCTCTGCGAACTCTCGTACCTTGCCTTCTATAGGCAATTACTACTTTGACTACGGGACTCTTAGCCAACAAAAACGGGGTGATCTTGCAAAAATGAAATGGTTCGAACACTCAAACTCATCTGCAGAAAACTTATCCAAACTTGATAAGTGTGACGTGGACCCCTCTTCGATTCTCAGGACGGCCACAGCAGCATTGACTGTCTAAAGAACCATGCAAAGAAGAAATGCGCACTTTGAAATTTCGCCACAATTTGTAAATTGTAACATTCGCGTGCAGAATTAGCCAAAGCGAAGAGACAGAGCGCGATTTATTGAAATTCGGAGAATTTTACCGGCGTAGAAACATCGCTGACATGCTTCACTTCGATGGAAGGGGAATCGGGGAAGAAAAAAAACGGAGAGGCACAGAAAAAAAATAAAAGAAGGGAGAAAAGAAAAATTGGGCACTGAGTTATCTAATTTATGAAAAATGTCTTATAATGATGCATTCGGAAGTTTGTAGAATGCAGTACATGAACTGTGCGCGAGGGTGACAAGGAAGGTAGACTCAAAGCATGTTGAGCTGACCAGCATTATCTAAGCAGGCAAACAAAACGGTCACTGCACGCCTGTGTTGCTGGTTGGCTTTAAGTTACAATCTCTCAGTCCTCAAACCCTGCAAACATTCTACATGAAACACGCAGTTAACAACCGAGCTGGTATCTTGATTCCTTCGGATCTGTGGGCCAATGAACAACTTTATTGATTTCTGGGCGTTTTACGTCCCAGGGCCACGATATGATGAGGGACATCGCAGTAGACAACGCGTGTGTATTGCTGCCCTGCCACGTCGTAGATCGTGCCGAGTTCCGGATTACTATTAGTTAACGCGCACATCTGCGAATCCTTATGGTTAAACTACGCACATGGGATATCTCTCACCGATACTGCATTGCAGGTCAATATCCAGTGCCTATATATAAGGGGTGGCCGGTGAACGGTTGTGCCGCGCGAGCAGTCGGTTTTTTCAATCAAGAGACTCGATAGCAGACGCTGCCTGCGTCAGCGTTCCCTCTAGCGGGCGAGGGCGCGTTCTCGTTCCTTGCGAGCTGGTGAAGCGTTCATCGAAGAAAGAGCGTTCCCATAGTCAACGCGCGGTGTTCGCTCTCTCTCATGGCATCAGATGACACTGTCTTGGTGCCTCCGGGATAGGAGCCGCCGCGGTGGTGTAGTGGTTAGGGGTACTCGGCTGCCACCCAAAAAACGTGGGTTCGATCCCGGCCGCGGCGGTAGCATTTTCGATGGAGGCAAAAATGCCAGAGGCCCGTGTACTGTGCGTTGTCAGAGCCCGTTAAAGAACCCCAGGTGGTCTAAATTTTCGGAGCCCTCCACTACGGCCTTTCTCTCTTCTCTATCTCTTTCACTCCATTTCCCCTGCCCCCACGGACCCTTAGCCATGCTCCCTACATGGGCTGCAGAAATTAGCGTCCTTTCCTAACCAAACCGCGATCATCATCATCATAATCTCATGGAAGCACATGACTCAGTCTTGGTGCACTGCCTCCAGAACTGGCCCACACACGCACACACACCGTCTTGACTGCACTCACGACTGCCGCTGTCGAAGAGGGAGATCGCGCGCCGGGAGGCACGCGCCGAGAGCGAGCGCGATCGTGGCTACGACACACAACGGGAGACAACCCTCGGCCCTAAGGAGCTTCGCCCCTTTAGGGCGGGATGCGGTGGTCGCATTTTCAATGCAGGCGCAAATGCCTGAGGCCCTTGTACCGTGCCTTGTCAGTGCACGTTAAAGAATCCCGCGTGATCGAAGTTTCCGGATGCCTCCACTACGGCGTTTTAGGGGCGAAGCTCCTTAAGGCGTGGGTCGTGCGTCCCCTGTAGTAGGTAGCCACCGGCGCGTGCCTGCCGGGAGGCACGCACGCGCCGAGGGCGAGCGCGTGCCTCTCTCTCTCTCTCACATTCTTCCATCTGCTGTCTTGTGAGAGAGAGAGACAGAGAGAGAGAGAGCGAAAGGCGCGCGTTGATGGAAACGCTCTTTCTTAAATGAACGCTGTACCAGCTCGCGAAGAAAGAGAACGCGCCCTCACCCGCGAGAGACAACGTTGGCGCAGGCAGCGTCTCCTAGCGAGTTTCTTGATTGAGAAATACCGACTGCTCGCGTTGGAGAAGCGTTCACCGGCAACATATATATATATATATATATATATATATATATATATATATATATATATATATGCACTGGATCTTGACTTGCAATGAAGTGCCTGTGGGAGGTTTCACTTGTGCATAGTTGAACCGTGAGGATTCGTAGCATGCGCGTTAACTAAATTTATCCGGAACTCGGCACGATCTACGATGAACATCCCGAGCTTCGCCCACTCATCGTCATTCACTCCGTGGATATGCTGTGAATTTTTATTCTCTCTATCCCTTTAAGTCCATTCGCTCTAACCTCACGGAGTCTGTCCCGTGCTCTCGACGTTGGATACAAGAAATCGCGTCATTTCTTTAACGTTAAACGTAGACGATTATGGACAAATCAGCAGAAATTAATGGGCGAGCTATCACATTCCGCTAACTGCTGACGTAAGCTTAGGTATACAACCATCGTGGTCTTTCTGGGTATCAGGGTAATTTGGTTCTTCGTTGTTAAACAGCGTTCTCTAATCACGTAACGCCACGAAGTGTCCTTCAATCACACCTTCGTGGCATTACAGCCTTTATCTGCAATAACGCACTATGCCGTATGCTACCACGTGCAATGCTGTGAGATGTAGGAAATAGAACGAAATTAGGTTAAGAAACATCGTGTGACAGCAATGTTGTGAGTATTTGTACACATTTTAGTGGAAAGGCACTGTCAAAATTCTTGAATGAATAGTTATGGCGCTAAATCGACGGGACAGGACACACAATGACGCCTGTCTCCTGTCCTCTCTGTGTCCCGTCGATTTAGCGCCATAACTATTCCTTCAAGAGATGAGCCCACTAGCTCAACAACATGTCCTTTCGTCAAAGCTCTCTTTGAGCGCATCCAACAAGGTTAATAATAATAATAATAATAATAATAATAGTTTTTGTTTCTGATCAATGGAACATTTAAAACTCGTTTCTCACATCAGAACCTCCTTCGATGTTACTCTGACGTTTTCAAGGACTGCGTCACAGGTCTCGGCATCTGGGTTGCCTGTGCGGTAATACTGTCACTGTGGCGGCCTCACGGTCGCACAACAGCAGCCGGGCACCCTTTCCCATCCTTGACTGTCGGTAAAATCTTATCGTGTTGTGTGCGGGGAAGGGAAGGGGTGCGAGTGTGCGCTACCGAGCCGTTGAGGTTGTGTGATCCCGAAAACAAAGTTTAGTTTGTTTTGTTTGTTCTTTAGGGACGCATCACTCGTTTCTCTCTGCTAATTTCCAGCCGCGCTCGCGTCCCGCACATCATCATCATTGTTGAAGGATTGCGCACACACGTGTTGCGTCTCTCTCTCAAACAAAAAACAAAAAAACAAAAGGAAAATGAATCGAAGCAAGCAAGAAATAACTAAACACAGAATGAAAGAAAGACAGGGAGACGGAAAAGAGAGAGACGCAGACACACAGAAAGAAAAAAAGTGAGAATGAAAGCGTCAAAGAAACACAATACGGAACACGAACGTGCAAGAACTTTTTACTCATCATCAGATTTCCTGATGAAGGCCGGACCACCGGCCGAAACGTTGAAAGTAAAAAGTTCTTGCACGTTCGTCCGTTTCTTCACTGCTTATATATATATATATATTAAAGGTAATAGAAGAAGCATGTTGGATGAATGAAAGAAGAAGAGGTCGATTGGTTTGATTTTTAGGGTTTTACGTTCCAAAACCACGCTATGAAAATTAGAGACACCGTAGTGGAGGGCTCCGGAAATTTCGACCACCTGGGGTTCTTTAACGTGCACTGACAACGCACAGCACAAGCGCCCCAACACTGTGCCTCCATCAAAATGCAGTCGCCGCGTCCGGGATTCGATCCCGCGACCCTAGGATCTGCGGCCGAGTACCATAGCCACTAGACCACCGTGGCGGGGCAAGAGGAAGACGAAATGCTTAGAGTCCGGACACTGAGATCACTACCATCATCCATCTGCTGTAAACAGAGCCACTCCTACAGAAATCGCCGTAACAGTTGTGGTGGAAGGTGCTTGGTAATCGACACCCGGAGACGGACGTCGGACCGCAAGATCTTCGTCGATGCCGTCGCCTTGCTGGACTTCCAGCGAATCCACCGGAGCTGGAGGTGCACAGCGACGCGGAAGAGCCCATCCCAGGTCCTGCCAGTCAACAACTATGAGATGCACGTCCCTTCGCCGGGAAACCGGGCGAAGACGTCAAGGAGTGGCTCATCCATTCTAAACGGGTGAGTGCCCACAAGTGGAATTGGGCCTCTCAGATTTCCAGTGCGGTGTTCTTTCTTACGGCTACTGCGCTGGTGTGGTTTGACAACAACGAGGAGACCTCAAGGACAACATGGGAAAATTTTGTTGATGATGATGATTGTGGTTAGGTTAAGGAAAGGACGCTAATTTCTGCAGACCATGTAGGGAGCACGGCTAAGCGTCCGTGGGGGTGGGGGAAAGGGAGTGAAAGAGACAGAGAGGAGAGAAAGGCCGTAGTGGAGGGCTCCGGAAATTTAGACCACCTGGGTTTCTTTAACGTGCACTGCCAACGCACAGTACACGGGCCTCTGGCATTTTCGTCTCAATCGAAAATGCGACGGCCGCGGCCGGGATCGAACCCGCGTGTGTTAGGTGGCAGCCGAGTACCTTAACCACTACACCACCACGGTGGCCGAATGATTTGTTTCTCAAAGCAAGGAGCGCTTCAGGGACAGCATGACGAAAAAGAAAGGGGCCGAACAGACGCTATCACAGAAACACGTTTGACCTACCTAGAGGACGTACATGTAGGTGGTGCAATAATTATGTACTAATTATGTTTGCAATAATTACATATTAAGATATCTTTTTGTTAATTTAAAAGGGTGGTCCATCACCTTGTCCCCCTTTTCGGACCTTTCACATCGGATTGGAGGAGAAACCTGCACGGATTCTTCCCTCAAGACGCCATGCTGATTAGTCGCCGGGCAGATCATTCCAGCACTCGGAAATGGGCTACCATGTTGTAAATAAACGTTGTCAATATTGTCACTCCCAACGCTCCACGTACTCTTCTCTCCTGCCCTCGGGACTCCCGGCCTGAAGGCGGCACGAGTCCATCACAAAGCTGAGCCGTATTCTCCTCGTGGTCTGCGAAAGGCCCAGATGACCGTGTAATCACCGAGTAATGGGCAATATCAGTGCGTTTAAACGGAAACTCCAGCAGTTTTTCAGCCATATTTTGATACCGTAGTTTTCCAACGGTACTGATACTCTTGTATTAGCCAAGGGTGGTTCAATTTCCTCGAAAACCTACCAATAATTTTAAGTAACCGAATGAACGATGCCTCCAAACCAAAAGTGGAACGGATAGACGCTTCGTGCAGCGTATGCTATGATGTCTCAGCTTCCTTACCATCAGAAATATGAAGGTAGTGCCAGAAAATGACAGTGGGAGGTCATCTGATCGTGTACTGTGATGTGCTAGCTTTTCTGAATTTCACAGCGACGACTGCAACGCTGAAATATCACCATTTTGCTTTTGACGGCCCGCCGGCTAGGGTAGGCAGCGTTGTAGGTAAAGATGTCAAAAAAGCAGGACGGCCCGCGTGCGAATCTGCTAAGTATTTTCTAAAATACTCATTTTCACGAAAGATAAACGGCTTGCAACCGCTTGTCTTGGCATATACCAGGACCGAGAAGAACATAAATTGAAGAATTCTTTGAGTTCAGTGGAGGTTGGAAAACCCCAGGATTTGTCTTTTAGAAACCCCAGGTAGTGAAAATTTCTGCAGCCAACCAATACGGCGTTCCTCTATTTCGCTGTTTCAGTCTCCTTTCCCAATCGCCACGAACCTGCCACTGTCAAGAAGATCATGGATAGCTTCACTTTCCCTCATCTTCACGTGAGCGGAACGGTAGGCGGTTTTCTTTTTCTTGTGGGGCATTGAAAAAGTGATGAGGTGGCTAGCAGACAACCATCGTAGCAGCCTGCAGTGCCACCACCACTTAGAAGAACAAAACAATGTGTTTAGCTCCTCATTGCTTCTTGCACAAACCATAGCGCACAAGATAAAAGAGGGCTGTACAGAAACGGCTACCACCCAACCCAAATACTAATAACTTCGCCAGCTTCGCGTCCCAAAACCACGATATGGTTAAAAGAGACACCATACTGGAAACCACTCAGCAATGACTGGCGCTGTATGTTGCCGTTTCCTCTATGTCATCAGTTTCCCACGAGCGTTAGCTTCATAAGCTAAATAACGGTTATTTTTGGCTGCTCAAGCAACTGCACACACGCAATACATGAGCACTTGAAACCTGACCCTTCGCCATTTCGCGCACTTGTCTCAACCGATTAAAGAAACTTGCAAATTAGTGCATTTAGCGCTTTTGTTGTTACCGTAAGCAATGGTCCGAGCAAAAAGCTATAACTCAACGTATTTTTACATTGCTTGGTTTTGCGCAGTTTCGTTCCTTCGCTCAAAAAATGTGTCTGTCGTATAGGCACCACCTCAACGGCCCTCCGCAGTAGAGAAATTATCTTATCTGCACTTTTTTCGACAGGATATGAATACACCACAGACAACGCTGCGTCGGCGCCGAAGATTATTTTCTGCCGATAGAGCGGCGCTTGACGCTCCCACTCGTGCGACAGCCGTGGGAAACAGCATAACCGAGACGGTCTATTTCTGGTTCGTCGAGCCCGTTTTCTTGCGACGCAAATGGATGCAACGGATCTGACTTCCGTTGTCACAGCGGCTGCTTTGATTTTGAGCGCCGTCTTCCTCCTCTTTGTGCTCCTGATCAGGTGAGAATTCTAGTGGCTAAGGTACTCGGCTGCAGATCCGAGGGCCGCGGGAGTCGCAGGGAGGTGGGGGGAGGGGGGGGGGGGGAGGTTGCAGCAAACTCAGCCTCAACACGGCTGAGTTTGCTGCAACTAGCTAGCATGCGTCGCCATTTTTAAAAACTGGGTGACGTTTCAATGGGACATGCTGTTTATCTGGCCATACTGTCTTAAATATTTACCACCTAACGAGAAAGAAAGAAAGAAAGAAAGAAAGAAAGAAAGAAAGAAAGAAAGAAAGAAAGAAAGAAAGAAAGAAAGAAAGAAATAGACCGACAGGTGGAATATTCTCGACAAAGGAAGGGGTTAAAATGTTTTATTAGAAAGCATCTGAGCAGTGCTGTTATGCTGTGTAGCGGTAACGTAGAATAGTCTTCCTAATTTCCAGATGGCGACGGAAGACATTCGACTTCTTTCGGGGAACCGGAATCCCGGGTCCGCCCCCGAGTTTATTCTCGGGACATTTCTACCAACTCTGGCAGGAGGTAAGATGATGAACGTTAATTACTAAGCATAATTATGGCAAATGAGTTCTGCGGAAGCCCGCAAGGAGGAGCAACCTTTATGAAAGGGAAAACTAGCATGCACACCTGCTTGTAGCACCAGGCTACAAGCAAATCCACACGGATTTCTCAGAAATTAAAGCTTCCTAGTTGCCGAAAAATTTGTCCTGGTCCCGGGTTCGAACGACCGAGGGACCAACGCCTCTCCGGTGCTTAGAGTTATCGATGGATTCGCCCTTGCTCTGGCCTCCTGGTTAGCTCACATGGCAGAGCGAGCGCCCCGGACAGGTGTTGGTCCCTGGTTCGAACCCCGGGCGAGGACGAATTTTAAGGCAACTAGGAAGTCTTCCTTTCTGAAAAATCGGTAGGGATTCGCTTGTAGCCTTGGGCTACAAACGCATGGGTGCTAATTTTCTCTTTCGTAATAAGGATACTAGTAGTATAATACTGATAATAGTAACACGCGCACTTGTTTTCGTATATTTACGGGGAGCGTCCTTATCAATTTCTTATGACACGCACCGCGAGGTGCGCTTATCTTGCATGCTTCTTTGGGAATGGTGTCGACCGTTGTACAAACTCTGCACGCCCGACACGCACATTTGAGTGCTTCCTACAACATCAGTGATAATAGCAGAACGCGTTGTGACGAATGTATGGAAGCCGACGCATTTCACCGCTCGTCAGTTTTAACGTCGACCGACGAATGTTGACGCAGCTATGGTCTCGCTGTGAGATTTGCTTTTCCTTGCTGGGCATAGGTTCGCCCAATAAACATTTCGATGGTCAACGCATTGCAGCCTGCTGTGTTTTCTTCATCGTCTGGACCCCATGACGAGGACGACAACAACAACAGCAACAATAATAATAATAATAATAATAATAATAATGCCATCAGCTCCCGATAAAACCGCTGCGCCCTCATCCTGAGTAGTTTCTTCAGGAACGCTCACTCAATACCAATCTTAAGTTGTACCAATAATTTTCACGAAATAGCCCTAGAAAGAAACCAGTGAAGCGACCCGGTGACTGACCACCTTTCGCGAAAAGTGCACACGGTGCTCACTAGTAAATGCGAAGAACGTCTGCGGTGCTCATGAGACGGTTAGTAAGAGCATGAGATTGCTTTTACAAATATTTTCTTCGACTGTACCAACAAGTGTGTGGTGTTCTTGATCGTTACGTAAGACCTAGTGTTCAAAGAGACAAGGTAATTATAAGGTTTATACGCTTTAGCTTTAATAATTTTACTCACTTAAATATTTTAACTGTCATATATTACCCATTTACTAACTGTTCATAGTAGCATTTGTCTGGAAAGAACCGTTGTGAACTCATTTAGTCATGCTCGCACCTTTGAACACACCGAATGTTGTTTATCGCTACAAAATGTACAACGTTGTCCTCTTCCTTTTCTAGAATACTCTGGAAGCTATGGACCAGTGGTTCGAGAAATACGGCGACATCTACGGGTAAATAGGTGCATATATATTTACGATGCACGCGCCTTGGCATGCAAAGCGTCCAAGGAGTCGGAGTACAAATGCGACAAATTTGGTTAAGAAAGGATATTTTTCCCTTCCAACGCATCTTCCGTATGTGCTTCATCGGCTTTTAGCTTTCCCTGCTACACTTACATCACCACCACTGTTCTCCCGAAAAATTTTTGAGCGGCCCTATTGAAACATTCCGTTACATATTCCTATAATTCCATATTGTGGGCACTTAATGCGCTATTCTTCGTCATCTGTACATGATCGTCAGCACATGGGTTTCTTTTTCGTCGATTGTGGGTTGTCACCTCGCGTCTCATCTATGCTTTGGGCTCGGCCGGTTCACCGCATCATCCAGGCCTAATACCCCGTGGTGACTGCATCGTCACAAGTTGCTGTGGATGGTAGCTGGAATATCTTTACAAACGAATTCCATATACATTCCATGTATATGTCGACTGCCTGCGATATATTTCCACACGAATCTTGTGGAAACGTGTAGTTATTTCAAGTGTCATGGAACGTTTCACTAGGGAGATGTTTTGTTTATGTATTCCGATATTTCATCACAACTGCCGCTGGCGATCTTCCAGACCACAGCGCCACCCATTCGGGCTCTTTTTCTGTAAGCAGGTGGTGGAAGGCGCAGCCTGCTGGTGCTGCGCGAGCGCAGTCGCCATTTTAGATGCGAAGCAGCTTATGGTCGGGGGTATGTCACTCCCTCCCTCCATCCATCCATCCGCCCTGTGGCGTCCACACCCGCACTGCGCATGCGCATCCTCCTCCTCTCCTTGTCTCATCCCTCCTCTCAGAATTCCTCCTCTCCGAACGGCGCGCGTTGACTACGGAAACGCTCTTTCTTCGATGAACGCTTTACCAGCTAGCAAGGAACGAGAACGCGCCCCCGCCCGCGAGAGACAACGCTGACGCAGGCAGCATCTGCTAACGTCAAACCCATGCAAACGCGACACCTAGTCAAACCGATGCAAACGCGGTGTGCACCCCCCGTGCTGCTTCGCATCGCCTCATCATGGTCCTCTTTAGCGGGAGATGGTGTATTTTTTTTTTGTTTACTATGGCGCGCCTGTTGAGAGCTACGATACTTGGAGTATATCGGGCGGCGTTTCGAAAGCGGTGCACAATGAGTCGGAGCAGTGGAAGGCACTTCCACCGGCGCACAGGAGAACCCTGTCCAGAGCTAAAAGCACCTTCAGTGACCAAATTCCCAGAAACATGGCGCAGTTTTCTTTAGAGAAAAATAACGCATTCCATCTTCTATAGTCAAGTGTTCACATGTCGCGTTTCATTACGTGTGCACTGCAAAATTAGCCGGAAAAAAATTCGCGCTCACTGAAGATTCATTGTCGAAAGCCAGCGACAAGTTAGACCTAACAACGCGTGCTAAACGTAATCTAACACCAGGTCGCTAAACTTAACTGTAGTCGCGAAATGAGTTCGCAAATTGAAAAAAGCACGGTGTACGAACAAGTGTCACGCAACTCAACCCGGAGCGAAATGAATTCCACTACGCGCAAGAACCTGATGTTCATGGTTACTGCTGTTTCACGCTCAAAACGCTATGGTTCCATTAGGAGGCAAGCCATAGTGAAGCGATCTGGAAAATTTGGCCACTTGGGTTTCTTCAACCGCGCATTATATATATATATATATATATATATATATATATATATATATATATTAGAAACAAGTTAATGAAACAACAAACATTGAAGCCTAGGAAAGCATAGGGGAGCTTATTCCAATTCGTAATTTTGATATGGTAATTTTTGGGGTAAGTAGAAAGGAATTAAAGTGGACGAGAAGACAAACCTGCCTTCGGTGGGAACCGAACCCACGACCTTATATATATATACTGTATATGCAAAAATAGCTTGGGTTGCCGCTAGTTTATAACAGAATTGACGATGCGCCTCTTAGAGAACGACGGTTTATTAAGTCAACGTTTCGGTCGGAGCCCCACCTTTTTCAAGACATGTTAACCACAGGCCAGTATGACCTTATATACACACTTTGCCTTGTAGTAAGGAGAGAAGGACAAGGGTGGGAAAGCGAATGAGTGGGTTGAAAATATACGGAAATAATAAAAATAAAAAATAAGAATAATATAAAGATTGCTGGCATCTTCACCGCAACAAAAGATGAGCAAGTCACGCAAAAGCAACTCGCACACACACACACACACACACACACACACACACACGCAGAGAGAGAGAGAGAGAGCGAAGGAAAAAAGAAAAGAAGAAAAAGAGAAAGGGGCGAAAATGCGGGAGACAGCGAGAAGGACAGCGGCGGGCGCCACTCGTCCTTCTCGCTGTCTCCCCCATTTTCGCCCCTTTCTCTTTTCTTCTTTCTTCTTTTCTTTTTTCCTTCGCTCTCTCTCTCTCTCTCTGTGTGTGTGTGTGTGTGTGTGTGTGTGTGTGTGTGTGTGTGTGTGTGTGTGTGTGTGTGTGTGTGTGTGTGTGTGTGTGTGTGTGTGTGTGGTGTGTTGCTTTTGCGTGACTTGCTCATCTTTTGTTGCGGTGAAGATGCCAGCAATCTTTTTATTATTATTCTTATTTTTTATTTTTATTATTTCCGTATATTTTCAACCCACTCATTCGCTTTCCCACCCTTGTCCTTCTCTCCTTACTACAAGGCAAAGTGTGTATATAAGGCCATACTGGCCTATGGTTAACATGTCTTGAAAAAGGTCGGGCTCCGACCGAAACGTTGACTTAATAAACCGTCGTTCTTCAAGAGGCCGCATCGTCAATTCTGTTATATATATATATATATATATATATATATATATATATATATATATATATATATATATATATATATATATATATATATACAGGCCTCTAGCGTTTTCGCTCCGTCGGGATCGAATCCGCGTCCTTAGTGTCTGCAGCCGAGCACCACAAGCCCCATATCACTGTGGCAGACAACGTTGTACCCAGGGAGGTTTTCATACTTTCTTTGATGAACCACGGCAAACAAAATAACTTCGCGGAATGCTCTGTTCTCACTGTGACAGTAAGGTATGTGGATCCCTTTTGAATTGTGCTTCACATTGAAACTGTTGGCATTTCTCATTGAAGTTTGAGTAGGTTTCTTAAAATATTGATTCATTGATTTATTAATCGAAATTGTTACTCGACAGCACACGTGATCGCGTGTCGATCACCCGGTTTGCTCGGCAAAGCATAGTGTGGGAGTCTATTTTTGACTCCCAAGTACAGTAATCAGCCAGATATCTGCCTTGCCAAGGTCATTGTCAATTGTTTTGCCTGTCATTGATCCAGCTCCCACTATCTATCTCTTTGGTTCATTCACTCCGAGCCAGCTCTGTACAGCTGACGTGCAGGTGCCATATTCTGAGATGTGTCGCGAAAGGCGCTAGTATAGCTTTGGTGACGTAAGCGTCGCTTGTGGTGCCTCCTGCGGTGGTCATTTGCTGCTTGAGCAAACCTGAAAAGTGACGGTTTGCTCAAGAAGCCAATCATCACCGAAGGAGGCACCAAAGGCGACACTTGCGACACCCAGGCTATACTATGGCCTTTTGTAACACATTTAAGAATATGGACCCAGATATTGACACCTACATCACGTTCGGTCATAACACTATAACGTTCTCTTCGTAGGATCTTCAACGGTGAAGCCCCTTTTGTCCTGGTGAAGGACGTGGAACTGTTGAGGCGTGTTTTCGTTAGCGATTTCGGCCAGTTCATGGATAGAGGGGTGAGTGTTTCTTCTTTGAGATGCTCGTACAGGTAACAATTTCTACCGTGCTTGCCTAAAGGAAACGTGCCTCACAAGCCAAACGCGATTTCTAGTGCGGAACGCAGCAATTTTGCTCTTTCGCCCTTTCCTTTCCGACACTACATGTTTTCTCTCTCTCTCTCTCACACACACACACGTACTAACACATCCTCACAACCTCTTCCTCTTTTTCTGCGTTATCAATACCCCCAACTTAGGATAGCAATCGAAACACTGGTTTACTATCCAGGGACCGGTTTGCTATCTGGTAGGTAGTTAACTTCCTGCTAACCAACAGGAAAGTGAACCGGTTCACCTTCCTGCCTTTCCTTCTCCTCATCCTAGAGCGAACAACTGTGTGAAATCGAGGGAAGCTGCAAGCTCGAAGCATTTTCACAACCTTACCTATTCGTCAGGCGCATTTACTATATTTCGCATTAGCAAATGGTTTCTGTAGAAGCGCGAAAAGTGGAGTAACGTTTATGATTAGAAAAGTTAGCATCTACCCTTCGTAACACAAAGGTACAAGGAAACCCATACGGATTTCTCAAAAATGAAAGCCTCTTAGCTGACGAAAAATTCATCGTCGTCTGGAGTTCGAACCCGGGACCGAAGCCTGTCCGGGGCGCTCACTCTGTTATTGAAGTAACCAGCAGACCAGCGATTGACAGCGTGAGGGCGAATCCGCCGACAACTCGAAGCATATAGGCATGAACATGCCAAATGAGTTCTCCGGAGACCCGCAAGGTAGGGTGAGAGTTGGCAGAGCGAACGCTCCAGACAGGCGTTGATCCTGGGTTCGAACCTCGGACCAGGACAAATATTTCGTCAATAAGAGACTTTCATTTGTGATCAATCCGTGCGGATTTCCTTGTAAGCTTGTGCTAGATACGGGTGGCTGCTAATTTTCCCTTTCCTACTGTCGCATTGTTGGCCATCCTCGATAAGTGCTACGTCAAAACGTAATCATAAACACAAGCAGTGGAGGCGTACAAGACTAACCATCGCTGGACTAACCATCTCGGTTGTCCCCTGTCTTTCCTTCTAGATTGTTTGGAGATCCTTCAACGAGAGAACGTACTTTCGCAACGCAATTAGCGGCGCATCTGCAGACAGGTGGAAACCCATTCGGCGATGCATCTCTCAGGCATTTACGGCAAACAAGCTACGAGTGGTACGTGGTTAATATTATTTGCTATTTCATAAACAGTTCATTCCCTCTTTCTATACACTAACCATTGCGATGTTTGCAATGTTATTCGTGTTGCACTGTTATGTTGTGTTATGTTATGGGCCTTTCTCACTCAGATTATGTAACCGGGCACGGCAACTATTTTTGATTGAAATAACTACCGTATTTACACGCACACTGCCAGTACTAGCGAACGCTGGATGATGTTCCCTAGTGTTAACTAAAGGATGGCTAGCGTTGGCTAGCCAGGCCACGGAAAATATTCCTAAACGAAATACTTGCCATAATTACACGCACACTGCGAGTACTGTTCAATGATGACTCATGTCCCTTTGTGTTAACTAAAGGACGGCTAGCGTCGGCTAAAGTGCGGCCCTTACAAAAATTTCTAGCAACATTAACTTGGCTGTCTACAGACAACTGTTACTAGAACCTACCACCAACAAATAGAATGTCTACCAAAGGTCTGTGTATTTTTTTACCAACTGCCTGTTCGCGTTCTGGAAACAACTGGCCACCAAAAGTACATAGACGCGTGTTCATAGGCCGTCTGCTTATCTTATACCAGTGCCCTATAAGCATTTTTCTTTTGACACCCTAGGAACATACTGTCAGAAGGATGTATGTTTGTAGGCTTTCTGTAGATGATCTACTAACATTTGTCTCAGTGTACCCTTTTAACAATTGGTTAATATATCTAGGGAGGCCTGTTCATGCACACACTGTTCACATTCTCAGAACGGTCTACCAACATATCTTACCCCGTGACAGCTTGCGTCGATATGTGTAAACGAGTTGTACCACCAAGCGTGAGCAAAATACGTACGAAGATGTAGCAAAATGAATAATTTATTATCCTTCATTGGTACACAGCACTAAGAATAGACAAGTGCATTAGGTAGTAAACTTTAAAATAGGCAACGTAAAGCAGCCTCTACTTAGCACGAGGTGGCTAAGTAAATAGATGATTAAAATAAGCAGATCTGCTTTAGCCTCACAAACACATTCGCATAGAAGTATGATTTGTACACGAGTATTTCAACTATAAGAAAGTTCGTTAATTGATAAAAAAACAAAAATGACAGTGTCATTTAACTTGAAAATTCTTTCCGGTAGTAATTTACTACCAACCGCAGACACGTGGCACTGTATTGAAGTAAGAACGAAGCAATTTGACGATGTATTTAAAAGTTCTTTGTACTGAACTTAGAAGGAAGTATTTATATGTGGTGGCTAAAATATTCTTTATACAGATGTAAGAAGGAAGCCTTTAGACAGTGTAGTTAGAATATTCTTTATACAGAAGCAGGGCAGAAGTCGTTAGACGTTCTGCAAACAAGTGTTACTACAACGTAAGCGTATGTAGACTGTCAGTACGGTCAATATAAAGTCAAAAGGTGGTCTACTCAATGTTAACCGTCATTTTTGTAACGGAGAGGAGGGATTGCATGTTTGCGAGGATTGGCTAGCATCGCCTAACAGTCAGCTGCCACATCTAATTTTTAAACACTGATGCTGTTGGTCGTCAAATCATAAAGGCATTGGCCGTTAGCAAAAACCATCATCATCCTTTGATCTGGTGCCCAAGAGTGCTCGTGCACCTCTACGCATTTACCAATGTGCAGTGTTCGCACGCACTCTTCTTCCCTTTCTTGCGCTCAGCCCACTACTCATGCCCTCAGCGCACACTTGCATACGTGTCCAAGCAGAAGACAAAGACGGTGTGCGCTGATTTGTCCAGTGGACAACGTCTAAAAGCTATCTGTTGTGCATAGCTTGGCACCACGAAAGCACGTGAGGCAAGTGGTTTCGGAGTGCGCAAATACCGGCACAAGAATAGCAAGTGCGTGAGCACGTGCTTCTATCATGATGGTGATAGTACCGGCGCGACTACGCCGACACAGGCTAGCCAATACAAGCTTCTATTGAACATTAATAACTGTTCGAATTCGATCAGTTTGTTCCAGGCATGGTGGAAGCCGTGAACGATTTCCTGGAGATCATCGAAGAGCAAAGCTGTTTTCGTGGAGGTTCCTTCGGCGAGCAAATAGATGTGCGACCGCATGTGAACACCTTGGCGTTCGATCTCGTGGCCAGGACGACGTTCGGCATGCGCCTTGACGTCCAGAGGAATCCCAGCAACGAGCTCTACGTAAGCGCCAAGTCGACACTTCCGGGGATGCTGGCTACCCTATCCCGCACGGTGATCCGTAAGTTTTATATTTCTTGAAGACGTGAGTTAGTTCACTTGCCCTGAAGAGAAATCTATTCAGCCATTTTAAAGGGGAACTTGATTTTTTTTTTCATCATATCCCGATGTCGCTGTTTTTCACTGACACTGACAGTCCTGTAGCAGGCAGTGTGGTTCAGCTTGCTGAGAAAGTGACCAATAATCTTAACCGAATGAACGGTGTGCTCAAACCGGAACCGAGACAGGCAGATGCTTCGAGCAGCGTATGCGCACAGCCTCTCCGCACTCAGCAACATGGAGAGGGTGCCAAAAAGTAGTGAATAAGGCGGTGACGTCATCCAACGATGTACTGAGTAATTCCATCTTTTCTGAACTTGGCAGCGACTACTTGTGCGCTGAAGTATCGACCGGCCGCCTGGCAGGGTAGGCAGCGAATGAAGGTACTGACATCAAAAATACCGGCTGGCCCGCATGGTAATCCGCTAAAATGTCTTAAAATTCATTTGTGAAAAAAAAAACAACTAAAGGACTTGCAACTGTCTGGCTTGGCGTGTATCATTACAGTACCAATGGCAACATACATAAAAAAATTATTCAGATCGAGACACTCGCAAATCACCGGAGTTGTCCCTTAAATGGCTCCTTAAAACGTCTTTTTGCATTGTGTCACTGATTCGGCTGTGTCATCATTCAATAATTCACACCATAAATAATGCGAAGCACCTTGCACCAAGGTAGCCCTGGGCTTATTTATGTCGTCTTCCTCCTTACCATTGCTGTTCCTTCTCGTTGCGCTTAGCTGCTGAGTGCACACTAGCGATGACTTCGTCTTCCACGTCAGCGGCTGAGCAGAGGACACACCCGCGACATGGCGTCCCCACGTCGTTACTGAAGCCCACACTTAGGTCCGCCGGCCTCAGTACTACTGACGTGGCCGGTATAGTGTACTAGTGGTGCGCCCGCGACTCGACTGAGCGAAGCCGAGTGCTGTGACAATATATCGTTGGCTAGCCCTTGGATGCTCATGACGTCAGCGGAGCAAAACCAATCGTTGCGTACCGCTGGATGGGCTCTGGGCAGGGGCAGTTGAAAACTCTGTTGAGTTGCATAGACTTTTCACGATGCGCATATATTTTGGGGTGCAAGAATATTCAAATGTGTCGATTATTTCTCGAATATAACATTCTCAATATTCGTATTCGATGCGAAAATCAGGCAGTCGGAATTTTGTAATATCCGTGTTGATTGCAATGTTCCAGAAGATTGAACATGTGGCGCAGTAATCTTGCCGAAAATCGCTGATCTTCCGTTCATGCCCAGGGTGCTGAGGCTGGCGATGTCTATGCGAGTAAGCGCCGGCATTACAGGACAAACTTCGGTAGTGCATTCGAGGAATTTTTAAAATATCCTATACGCTCATTGCTAAAGAAGGGGATAGCAGCGACACACTTGTATGTATGTGTACGTAGTTTTCACTATGTGAAACTTCGCTTTTAGTGGCATGAATACAGTGTGACGCTCTTGTTTTTACGTAGCCCTTCCCACCGACGTCCTCGGTCAACCTGGCACGACATTAAATGAAGAGTAATTAACGACCACTCATGAAATGAGGGAAAACAAACTAAGATGACAGTTACATCAGAGCATAGGTCTTTTACACTAGGAAAGGCGTTTATCCATCAGCGAATTGAAGAAAATTAATTATCATGCATTTCTGGTTCACAGTACAGTGACACGTGACTGACATCCATTTTCGGCATGCGGCTATGATCCACGCGAAAGAAATAAAAAAAGAGAGATTGCGCATGAATCATATCCACGTTCTGGGCTACGAGAAAGCTAACGGGTCAGACTAGGTGCTAGTGGCACTATGAAACAAGTCAACGATTAGGGCCGCATGCCAACTCTCTTTTTTTTTTTTTTTTGTCCGTTCCATGAGTGTGCCCCGATTTGGTGGGATTTACCAAAACTTATTTTCCCCTGCCTGTCTGACTGTCCAAAGCCTACATAACGTGTCAAATAACCCAACCGTTCACGCAAAACAAAGTGCATACATCAGTGACTCACACGCGTTCAAATGCGCACGTCGACGTAAGTCATCAAGATAGTTGGTGCATATGCAACCCGGATGATCGGCCATGAATTGGGCAGCGGATATTAAATGTTTGTCTATATAAATATACTAGGGTTTTGAACAGCGAAGCTGTTCAGCATGGCATAAAAAAATCCACGCATATCCACGGAGTGAATGATGATGAGTGGGCGTAGCTCCGGAGGTTCATCGTAGATCGTGCCGAGTTCCGGATTAATTTAGTTAACGTGCACGCTACGAATCCTTATAGTTCAACTACGCACAAGTGAAATCTCCCACCGGCACTTCATTGCAAGTCAAGATCCAGTGCCTATATATATATATATATATATTATATATATATATATATATATATGGGTGGCCGGTGAACGGTTCTCCAGCGCGAGCAGTCGGTATTTTTCAATCAAGAAACTCGCTAGAAGACGCTGCCTGCGTCAACGTTGTCCTTCGCGGGTGAGGGCGCGTTCTCCTTCTTTGTGAGCTGGTAGAGCGTTCGTCGAAGAAGGAGCGTTTCCATAGTCAACGCTCCGTGGATATGCGTGGATATGCGCCGGGAGGCACGCGCCGAGGGCGAGCGCGAGCGTAGCTACGACGCGACAACGAAACAGCGAGCGCCGCAGCGTCATCTATTGATCAATTCACGTACTAGCTAAGCAGCACCGCAGCGCCATCTCGTGATCATTCTGAGATCATTCAAGAGCGAGCGCATTCAAGAGCGAGCATGAGACCTAGCGGTCTCGTGCGCCATGCGCTCCTATACTACGCGTTCCCATACATCTGAATGAAGCGAGCACCGCAGCGCCATCACACCATCTAGTGAGCATTTCACGAACTAGACGAGGTGGCTACAAGGGACAACAACATCAAAGGATGGAACGACCCACGGCGTAAGGAGCTTCGCCCCTAAAACGATTGTCCCTCCGCAAAAAACTCGCCACGCCGTTGCCTCGCAACCTCCGACGCCACAGCAACCGACCACGTGGCCTCGCCTCGCACAGCGACAGCAAAACCGCGCATGTGCCGTGCCACAGCTGTGTAGGAGCCGCGTCGAAGGTTCCAAAATGACTACGTCATTGCTACTCCTCCCTACCTCTTTCACTCCCTTTTATCCGCACCCACGGACGCCGAGTCGTGCTCCGGACATGGGCTGTAGAAAATAACCTCCTATCTTTATCCCAAATACGATGACCATCGATGTGAACCTCTCTACGCTGAGAAACGTGGAGAAGCGTTGAGAAGCGTTCGATGGCCCTTGGAGTGCTTCGCGAAGCGTTTTCCGAAGCCTCGGACCACAACGAAATACGGGTGTGCGGACGTGCAAGGTGCCACTGTTCACAACAAGAACCACTTACCATAAACGCGCAATCCTTATCAAAGAACCTAGAGGAAGCCAGGAGCAGCTGAAAGTGTCGATAAGCTTCGCCGTATCTAGCCTCGGGCCATTATACGAGCTACACCCGTTCTTATTTTCTTTTCAGATTATTTTCATATGATTTAACGATGTCCAGACAAACCTAAGTAAGCGTTTCTGATCTTGTTCGCCGTACCCCATTCATGGTGCAGAGCTTTTCTCGGGCGTAAAAGGCTGCGTGCCCCTCATGATGGCTCTGGATCGGTGGCTTGGCAGCGACGCATTCGAAGCACTGGCCCAGTGCTCCATACCCGCCATCGAAATGCGAAGAAAGGACCCGAAGGTAACAAAAAAGCAAAGCCATTTCCCCGTCTTTGAAATCTGAGTGAACAGCGCAGCTGGGACAAGCGTCACGTATAGAACTATCATGCAGCACTGTCACTATCTCTGTGTAGTAGCAGTGCTCTAAGGGCACTGATGTGTGTAGTGACCGCGGGTCGGGGGGTACGTAGCGTGGGCCTGCTTTCGTCTTCTGTGCAACCCGAACTTCTTTCATTCATTGCGTTTCCTTCCTTCCTTCCTTCCTTCCTTCCTTCCTTCCTTCCTTGCTTCCTCACGTCTTTCCTTCCCTCCTCCCTTTCTCACTCCTTTATTTGTTTCTTTATTTCCTTCGCATGATCACTATCACGTAGGAGTATGGATAGTCTCAAGTATTCTTTCATTCCGAGAACCATAGTCGATTGGAACAAACTGCCCAATAAAACTGTTACACACTATTCACTATCGCAGTTTGAATCACACCTTCAGTAGCAAGCATTTTCTTGTCTGGCTGAGGTGTTTGATGTGTTTCTTTTTTCTGCTCCATGCACTTTCAGTAATAGCATATGAAGCAGCATTGCTTGCTGGACCGTATAGTATTGTTTGTTTGTTTGTTTATTCCGTAGAGAGGCCGCGTCAGGCCGAATTGCCTTTAGCTTAGGTTCATTTCTCGGTAAGTCTGCAGAAATAAGTTTGTTCTGCTTAGTTCATAGGGTGGCCGGATCGAATTCCGGCCGCGGCGACTGTATTTCGATGAAGGCGAAATGTTGAGACCCGTGTACTGCGCGATGTAGTCAGGGCTAACGAATTCCCAAGTGGTCCAAATTTCCGGAGCCCTCTACTGCAGCTGACGTTTTGGGAATGTGCATATCTATGACTAACATGACCGATGAATCAGGGCATAACTAAGAGGACATGTTCGCCAGTTACGTCACAGGTTCGGCCATCAAACGCCTTTAGGCTTTTTAAGCGAGAGCTGAGGACTCCCCCGAATTTTTCATTCAACTATCGTACTAATCCAAAGCGCGAGTGCCTTTTATTCCACTTTCTTAATATACTGGAATGCATTGTTCCCAACAGCCTGGATAATCATGTTTTCCGATTATTCTTTTGTCGTCATCATCGCGAATATAGCTAAGGGCGCAGCCTGGTGAATTCCTTGTCAATCGCTTTCAATTCTGCAATAACCTTTCTCTTACTTTGCCTTATTATTATGCTTAATTGTAATCTGCTAAATGACTAAGAGGTAATAAATATCGCATCACTTCCCAGATCATTCCAGTAGGATTAAAATGATGCCAACTTTATCTTCACTCAGCAACAACATAGAAACAAACCGCTAAGGCTGAGTGCCGGAAGAAAATAGAAATCATGTTGTCCATCGCTTCCAGTTGACACGGCCAGACCTTCTCCAGTGCATGCTGGAAATGCAATTCGACAGCAACCAGATAGACGTGCGCGGATTCAACTGGACCAATGAGGAATGGGAGCGGTGCAAGGGTAAGCACCTGGTCGTCACACCTCTCAAGCCGCCTCGATGTCGCACATATCGTCAGTCTATGTTGTCACATAAGTTTCAACAGTTCGTCTTATGTCTTCATAAAAAAGCCACCTCGATGTCACGCATATCGTCAGCCTATGTTGTCACATATATTTCAACTGTTCCTCTTATGTCTTCATAAATGCAAGTACATACTTAGCACTGCGACAGCAATTACGCGATTACACGAGGCACGTTCACGTTGCCGTCCCGTTTCCGTGCCGTTGGCTTCATATCTCGTTCCCTCGCCTGCTCAGCTCATCCGGTGGGGTTACACAAAGCATCTGGGCACTGCAGTTTTGCATTTAGCCAGAAGCAACAAGGTCATTTGCCGCACTCCTTCAGCGCTACGATCATCGGTACTGAAGGTACCCTGTCGCCTTGTCCTGCTGGGGTGAGCGTCGCCCTCGCGGACACAAGGGAGTTTTAGAATAGGGTACGTAACGTTACCGTTCTTTGGGTTCGTTGGGTTATCGTAAGCGCGCAAAAATGGGTTTTGGAGTGGAAACGCTAACCCAAAGGAAACTCGTGATTTCTCGCGCCGTGCAGGATGCCTCAAAGAGATCATCAACGCAAAGCGGCTTCGGGGGCCTTGGGTACGATACGCTCTATCTGAAAAATAGGGGCCGGAACAATAACCCAAACTCCGCTTTGGGTAGGACGCGTGCGCAGTGGCAGCGAACCCAAACGATACGATACGCAGAGCTTTGGGTACCCTATTCTATAACTCCCTACTAAGATATTACCCAGACGAAACTGCCATATCTCTAAAAAAAATGCTCGTTGATTCCTCTTTTAGGGACCGTTCGCAGCACGAAAGTTGAGCGTATTTTCGGAGTAGTTGCAGCACTGTTGCGCATCAAGAAATACAAGAGTATGAACTTGCAGCGCGCAATATAGAAATAGTATACTTTGTTTTGATTATAACCCCCTACCGAATCATTATGCCTTGTACGTCACGCGAGGTCCTTGTGCGTTCCAGCATTCTCAGCATGGAGCTTGCCGATGTGTAAAAGAAAATGACAGACGTATTTCCTTTCCGCGTGTGGTACTATAGAGTACCAGATAAAAGGCTTCTTCAGTGCGCAAAACGATGCTCAGGCGAATTGACAAAAATCAAATTGTGCAGTAGTTATGGTGAACGCTAATAACGAAATCAGTCGTTCTGGCTATCGCATCTCAGATGGATGTGTAAATTGACATCTGGAAGGCGACATACACCGCTTGAACCAAACTAAGCAATAGCTGTTGTCGTGAACCGATGTACTTTGCAATTTATTATGAAGAGCCATAAGAAGTCTCCTATTGCAGCGTCCAGCTAAGGCTTCCCTATCTTTCCACTTTTTGTTGAGTAGCGACAACTATCTCCTCCCCCATTCCTCTATTGCACGCAGCCCGCGTCGGCTGACATGTTCTTAAACTCTTTGAGCGGAGTATGTGCGCTAAGGTAGCGTCCGACTGTAAACGTACGCGTTCACACCGAATATGATAGCGAACGGCAAAGCGTAAGAGAAACGCGTACTGAAACGTACAACTTTCTCTGAAATTCTCTCGCCGCAGCGTTCAAGTGACTGCGGGAAAACAGATTTCAGAACAACACGCTGCCAGACGCAATGCCAGTCAATAAGATGCCTCGACGGCACCATCAAAGGTTCTCGCTAGAAAAAAAACTGGCAGATCCCACGTGCAGTGGGAATCAAGGAAATGCGAAGCACGCATAAGGAACGTAAAATGGATTTGCATTGTTGCCTCGGTATACCGAGTTTGGTACATATGAAGTTAACGAAACGGCCACAAGAGCACCAAGACTGTGGCATGTAAACCATGCCGCTCATACACGCATGTCATGATTCTAACGTTATCACTTGTCATTTACGTTCGTCATGCAGTCGTGTTGTGCCATAGCAATTTTGGTATACATCCCTTTAAGGAAACGAGTTGCATGTAGATCATGCCGCTAATGACATAGATGTCACTATTTTCATGTTATGATCTGTCATTTACGATCGTCATGCAGTCATATTGTGCCAAACCAATTTTCGTATAGGCTCCGTGCAGTCGAGTTTTCCATGTGCGTCATCAGCGCCAGAATGCACTGCCTCGCGGAGAGAAGCAGCAAAATTGGGCAGACTGTGACAGGGAAATACGCGAACGCGATGCGCGTCTCCAACTCTATAGCAGCAGCGACCGCTTGTCCCACCTTCTTTCGTTTTATTCGCTTTGAGATGCGCGCTCCAAACCTGCAGCAAACTGTTCCAAAGGGCGACGCCGCGAGCGTTCGTGTGGTTCGCAGCACGCCCGGAAAGCAGCGAAGAAACGCGCGCGTCGCTGTCGCCTCGGTTTCCACCGTACGCGACTGAGCCGTCCGACGAGTTACTGTATATTACGGTAGCATATACAGTACCTCTGCCGACGAGAGCTACGTAGCGCCCTCTGGTCAGTAGACGGAGCCCATACATCCCATTAACGAAACGGCAGTGTAGCGCCAGGACCATGGCATGTAAATCCCGCCGGTCATGACACGCGTGTCATGATTCTAATGTTTTGACCTGTCATTTACGTTCGTCATGCTCTCGTGTTGTGCCATAGCAATTTTTGTATACATCCCATTAACGAAACGCCTGACATGTAAATCATGCCGCCCATGACATGCATGTTATGCTTTTCATCTTATGACCTGTCATTTATGTTCGTCATGAAGTCATATTGTTGCGTACCAATTTTCCTACACATCCCACTAACGAAACGGCCAAGAGAGCACCAAGACCGTGGCATGTACATCATGTCGCTCATGACATGCATGTCATGATTTTCATGTTATGACCTGTCATTTACGTTCATGATGCAATCATTTTGTGGCATGCCAATTTTCGAATTCATCCCGTTAACGAAACGCGTGGCATGTAAATCATGTCATTCATGACATGCATTTCATGATTTTCATTTTATGACCTCTCATTTATGTTTGCCATGCCGTCATATTGTGGCATACCAATTTTTGTATACATCCCATTAACAAGACGACCAGGAGAGCACCAAGACTTTGACATGTAAATCATGCCACTCATGACATGCATATCATGATTTTCATATTATGATCTGTCATTTATGTTCGTCATGTAGTCATGATGTGGCATACCAATTTTCGTATACATCCGATTAGCGAAACGGCCAGGAGAGCACAAAATCATAGGCGGCTAGATAGATAGATAGATAGATAGATAGATAGATAGATAGATAGATAGATAGATAGATAGATAGATAGATAGATAGATAGATAGATAGATAGATAGATAGATACGCTCAAACTCGCCGAAGTTCGCTAAGAAATGCTTCGCATTTAAAACAAAAACACTACGTAGGACTTTCGCTGCAACAGCCCTCAATCGTCCACACGTGTTCTGAACAAATTGCGCATTCACCGCCAGGCCATAGTGTAGACAGGGACACCTCTACAGAGCTACCCCATAGTATGTACTCAAAATAGTTTATCTTTTGTACTGAATAGTTTAAATAAGTTCTCGAAACAGCATTGTAGAAAAGAAAGTAAGCAATAATGTTCCTTTACTGACGCCACTTTCGTTACGCAAACGGTAATGGTCAGTCGTTAATGGAGGATGCCGTACAACCTCTGTGTTAAAATCGTTTTACAAGTGGTAATGATCGAATTTAAGTAGTTATACATCGGTAACAGGAACGTTGTTTGGTGGTTACAGATAGCTGGGCTAAAAACGACGAACACGTAACAATATTTTGCTGTATTGTTGTAATTGCCAGCATATTCTTGTTCTGCCAGAGAATTGCCAGAACTAGCTATTTTGATAGCGTGTTATCCAACGCAACAACTTACCGTCCAACATCGTGCTCATATAACAATGGCTTTGCTGCGCATTGCTGTCGGCTCGCTTGGGCTGTTATGAATTTTCACAACTGTCGCTAAACTCTGTTTTCCCCGCTTTCGCTCTTCGCGGACTTTGAATGTTCAAGTTCTGTGTGTTGTGTACGTCATCAAAGTTCCGACTACTCTAATGCGTACAGTTTTTCGAAGCTTCTCGGTACTCCTCACTCCGCTTTGTACTCGATAACACTTGTGTTGCTCGATTTCGACAGATTCTTCGGGCGGCACTATGCGTAATTCTCAGAACAATCCTGTATCCTTCATAGCGCCACAGCAGCGCTACCAGGTAAATTTTTCAGGGGGTGTTTTTGTCCGTCATGGAAATCCTGTTCATTGTTCGTATTACTGGATGTATAGATTCGCTTTATTACCTCCGCGTGTAATTCAGCTTAACCCTTCACTGCGATGGGAATGAATGAATGAATGAATGAATGAATGAATGAATGAATGAATGAATGAATGAATGAATGGCGTGCATGTAAATGGCCCTATCCGATTGACATTTACATTTGTTAAATTAAGACATACAAATGACTAATTGCGCAAACGAGCGCAAGAGGAAAACACCAAGGAACAATGCCAGGAAACACCACATAATCCCGCGGTTTCCCAATCTAGTTAAAACAAACTTCCCACTGCGTTAGAAGTCCCAGTGAAAGACTCCTTCTAGTTACGTTTCAGAAAGACTGCGTGTTTGTTAGTGGCTAGGTGTGTGTTTGCGAAGCTGAGTCCCGGGTTCGAATCCCGGCAACGGCGGCCGCGTTTTGATTTGGGCGAAATGCAAAAAAAGGAAAAAATCGTGCACATGATTTCGGTGCACGTTAAAGAATTAACCCCAGGTGGTTAACATCGCTACAGAGCCCTCCGCCACAGGGCCGGGCTTCCTAATCACAGCTGGTTATGCCCCGTAAAGCTCCATCAAATATTATTTACTTTTCAGGAAAGGACCGGGTTGTCATGCCCGTTAAGGACGTCGCTGCAAACGCTGCCAACATGCTACAAGCCGGGTGTGTTATCTAATCAGACGCGGCACGCGGCATGTTTGACAACGTGGGCTTTGCAAAAAACAGGTTCGAGACGGTGGGTGTGACGCTGTCTCACTGCCTGTACTGCGTCGCCAAGTTCCAAGACGTGCAGGACAAGATCAGAGCCGAGACTGATGACGTGCTTGCCAAGCATGTGAGTGACTGCTAGCCCTGCTGTTTTGTTTTAAACTTGAAAAAACAGCGACAACTACGGCAGATACATATAGACATTGAAGGAAGGAAGAAAGCTTGGAGGAGGCGTCACGTTACAATCTTGAAGTCTGGTCATAAAAGAAATTACGCCATCTCCCGCTAAAAGGGACCATGTGTGGATGCGAAGAAGCGGGGAGATGGTTAGCTTGAGCGGGAGATGGTGTAATTTTTCGCGGCAGCGGCCCGAGCGCTCATCGTGGCGCTGCACAGGAGAGAGAATGAGGCGCGCGCGCTCCGTAATTTTCATACCGCGGAACTACCGCGGCGCTCCCAGCGGAGTATGCAGCTGCCTCACCACCTGTGGTGCGCGCCGCTCCGTGGAGTAGAGGATTCCTAGAGGAGAGAAAGGGGGAGCGTAGGAGAGGAGAGAGAGGGGGAGGGGACGCGCATGCGCTGTGGGGGTGTGGGACGCGGGAAGGAGGGACGGACAAAGCCCCCGCCATAAGCTGCTTCGCATCTAAAACTTAAAAGCAGACAATCATGGGAAATTGGTCCGGGTCACTAGGTAGGCAAACGTTAAGTTAATATACGCTCAAGCGCCACTAAAGCTTATTGCATCCAAACGACGTCTAGAGGTCCCACAACTATGTGGGCCTAATCCTATCCGAGAGAAACCACGGGCAAGGCGTCAGAGGAGGTTGGCTTGCCGAGGCTACTGTAATCACGTGATGCCGCATCTGACTCTCTTTGTTTTCCTCCATGATGCACACCGTCAGAGAGATGTGATCGTGAGTTTCCTTTTGTGTCCGCTTATAAAGTAGTGTATCGAGTACTGTCGTGGTCGTACAGTGTGTGCTTCCTTCTCACCTCTTTTTTTCATCATTCACCCGCTGGACTGCATTGTGCTTATATTCCCTGGCATGCGAGTTTTGATTGTGCGCATGTGTCCCAATCGCGAACGGCAGGCATTGCCAAATTATAACCGGAGATCTACCGCTGTTCTTGAAGCGAAGAGTATACAGTATGTGCGATTTCACAGTGCTAACGTTCAGTGAAGAACTTGGGAGTATAACAGTGGAGGTCGGGAAGAAATTATTTGCCACACAGCTTGCAATGCATCGAAAAGTTATAGGTGTAGAATTAACACAGAGAAAGCGAGCACGATGGATCGGGCATATAGTTTCGCACAACTACCTGGATGGAAATGTATCGCCCCCGTCTGTATTCTGTGCGAATTTCTTAATGTGGCGCTGTGCCGAGATAGGAATTATGGTATATATCTATCCACGACGCTGGTGCTGGCTGGCGTCGAGCGAGGCTACGACTCATACGTAGGTACGGTTGCATAAATAAAACTTCTCTAAAACAACACCTTTGTAAACGGAAGTCATTCACCCTACTACATCTTTCAGTCAAATGTTACTCACTTTAGGGGCGTAATCGAGTGACAGACAGATGCGGAGTCTGCGTTGACGTTGTCGTCTGGCATCGAATATTAGTGGCCAGTCGCTGCTTTTCATGTTTTACGAAACAGTTGCGCAGAGGCAGAAGCTATGAGACATCAATAAAACTGCCTTTTTGTTAATACTAAAAAAAAAGAAACAATTCGTTACGGCCTCTTTTAGGACAAAAAATTAATCACGGTGACGTACAAAATGCGTCCAAGTCAGCCGCCTTTTCAAGGCGCCCCGCTCTTCGTGGACGATGCCAGACCATATCCGACACATCCCAACATTCCCACTCAAACAACAGCTTAGGAGGACCACTTTTCCCACTAGGTAAAAGTAAGAAACTCTATGGGATCAGGTTAAAAAGAAAAACCAGGGGCAGCTGACATCCTGTCAAGTGACAAAAGGAGGTTGACCTGGACACTAAGCCTAACGTGGCGTAAGACAATGGATGGACAGTGAGAACGATGGGATGGAAATAGAAAGGAAACGCATCAGAGGCAAGCAAAAACCGAGGCGATGAAATTAGGAGAGAGGAAGAGAGGGAATGTTTTGTTAATGAATCCAAAGATGTTAGCCTGGTTAGGGGCCTGGCGCAAACCAGGCTATGAACTTTCATCGAAATTCAAAGACAGCGTTACATGGGCCCTAACAAATATCTAAGGCCTGAAGAAGCAGGGCTGGGCAGTATCGGGATACAAGAGTATTGCGACAGTATTCCAGCGACACTTTTGAGCATCTGTATTGCTGTATCGAGGTGCATTTTAAAAACGTATTTGTGTCTCGGTAGTGAAATATTTTTTACGATGTATTTCCCGTATCGCGATCCTATGCACGACATGGGTATCTCGTTACTTTTTTTCCGATATTGAGCTGAGACGTGTTTCCAATGACTTGTTCCCACGTGGAAATTTGGTGCCGTTCCGCTGCTGTTCCGCTCTTACAACCCCCGCTTGCGGGCGGCAGGTGTCCCGTCACGTGCGGGACGGGTGTGCGGATAGCGCGTGGAACGGCCCTTACTGCGAAATCCGCAGAAAAAGCTTTTCCAGTCACTATAGCCACAATGAAATTAGGCAGTTTGGCACTTCGCTTGAGCTTACGCTATTTCTAGCATAGCTAATAATGTTGCCCTCAAGTATGTCGATTTCAGTGTTATATGTGTTACTCTTGCTGTGGTACAGTATATTTTTTATTGTAACTGATATCTGCACATATGTCGTTATTAACAATTATGTACTGTGTAACACTTCCTTGTAATGCCTTAATGGCACTCAGAGTACTGTGATAAAATAAGGAACGAATTGCACGTTTCAATGCACTGCAGCATTTTAAATATGCTGCACTTAATAAATGTATTTACGGAATATGAACACCCCTGACATAGAGAAAAGTATTTCAGTCTCAGTACTGCTGCATCTGTATTCCGGAATACTTTTTTCTTCTTTTTGCAAAAGTATCTCTGAAATATCCCGCTACGTCAATTACGAATGTACCTCAGTATCTGTATTTTGGGCTTCCAAACCGTGTATTTCGACATCTCTATACCGGAATACTTTTTCGGGTATCTCTGCCCAGGCCTGTGAAGAAGGATATGGAGGCATGAAATGGAATCCACTTGCCCAAGACACGGCAAACTGGAGATCATTAGAAGAAGCCTTCGTCCTGCCCCAGTGGACTTAAAGTCGATCATGATGATTATATTGACAATTTCATCAGCAATATTCATCCTTTTATCATTGCACATATATAATGAGAAACATATCCGGCCTTTATGCGAAGCGCGGGTATCTCATTTAGAATAACAAATTTTAAAAATTATTTCAGCGAAAACTGAATGCTTCTCGGACTTTGAATCTAAAGGAAGAAAATTATTATGCGAATAATAACACTGCAGATTTTGTTCAGTTGATATGCAATCTTTTTCTTCCCCTTTCCAGCGAGAGTTCTCCTACGATGCAATTTGTGAACTACAGTACACTGCGCAGACAATATTGGAAACGCTGCGAATGTACACTCCCGTGGTTGCGTAAGTTCAACCTTTCCCGTAATATTTCAGTGCGAAAACAGCCCTCTGATATGAAAAAATCTTGTGTGTAGCTCGTACAGGTACCAGTGAAATATATAATCCGACAATGACGAGTACACGCACGACCACTTCGCTAACGCTATCTGCTACCAAGCATCAAAATCGCGTCAGTAAATTTAGAACACAGCACAGAAAGGGTGCGATGCACTGCTAAGTTGATCTGTGTAAGGTGCTACTGCCATCTGGATAAAGTGCGCCGGCAGTGCCGACACCCTGTGCTAAATGCAGGCAGTACTAACTTTCATCGTAATATGAAGACAACACAAGGCACCTATAAATATATAAGGCGTCAATCCACCTCACTTTTTGCTCATGCAGGGTATGATCTCATAATATATGGGAGTCATAACTAGCGAAATGATTACTACTGTTTTCTAAACTGATCAGTGTAAACCGCGACCCAGCGTGTTAAATGTGCGGGTGTGTCGTTTCCTGTAAGTGTGTGGAGATTGAATCAGAATTCTTGAATATCTGACTCCGCGTTTTCTTGCGTATACATTGCTCAACATAAGTCTTCAGATACAAATTATGGGGTGTCTATATCTGGACGCCTCAAATGTTTACACTGTGCGATGTCAGTACACGTTAAGGAGCCCCACGTGGTCAAAATTTTTCCGGAGCCCTCCACTACGGCGTCTCTCATAATCATGGCTGGTTTTGGGACGTAAAACCCCAGAAGTCACGCTATCAAATGTTTACACATAATTTCCGTAGCACTCCATAATCTGTTGCAAGAAATAAAACGCAATTATATGTAAACGTTTGCGATCCCAGAAACGAGTAGCTGACTCATACATAGAAAAATAGAAACACGGCAATAGTCAGTTCACTGGACAGAGCCCACATTGAGCTGAAAAGTTCACATACACTCAATTCCGTCCATTCTTCGCTGACACTACACATGGGTACATGTACATCGCTGCCCTCAGCCGGTCTCCACAAACTCTTTAGATCCGTTTCACTGATAATTCTTAGAAGAAAATTCCCGATGTACCCCATTAGGTCCATGTTGTAACCACAGAACTCAGGATAATCTGGGAGTACGCCGCTTCACTGGATCTTCATCCTTTTTTTTTCCTTCCCCACTGCCGCAGATTTACGAGCAGACTCGCGTCCGCTGATTACCCGTATGAAAACATCATCTTGCGGAAAGGCGTGAGCATCTTGGCCTGCAGCCACCAAGTCCACCACGACCCAAGCATATGGGAGCGACCCGGTCAATTCGACCCGGACAGGCAAGTCCTCGGAGACATCTGACTGGTTAATAGTGTGCTGGCAGTGCAATGGACTGCCAATTATTCAAACTTTAGGAGACCCGAAACTTCGTTTGACTCGTCAAAAACTTTAATTACCTGGTGCTAGAGTAGGCGCATCAGATCGGAAAAAGACCACGAAGGATGAGGCTTCGATCCTGGCCACGGTGATCCCAGATTCGAGAATTTTGTGTGTGTGTGTGTGTGTGTGTGTGTGTGTGTGTGTGTGTGTGTGTGTGTGTGTGTGTGTGTGTGTGTGTGTGTGTGTGTGTGTGTGTGATTATTTATCGAGGTGCTGCACAGACGGCTGGTGAAGTTCTGATCTTTTTTTTCCCTTCTTGACATGGTTATTGATGAGTTGCTTGGTTTTTGCATCTTTGGGTGTCGTTGCTTGCAACGCCTACGTGTCCCGTGCTCGGTGCGTCATTAATGAAAAAAAAAAATAGAATCCGCACTATCCTGGCAAAGCGTGAAGCGTGTGCTCTTTGTGATTAAAGTGTATATGCAGTTTCATATAGGTTCCTGAATTTTTAAGAAAAGTTTGTTTGAACTTAGCGCTGTCTTCGGTCGACGCCTTCTTATGTCCTGTTTTCTTGCGCTACAGATTTGCAGTTATGCACCCATACCAACCTGCCCAACTTGCCACACTTCTCTTTCTTTCTCTCTTCTTTCTTTCTTTCTTTCTTTCTTTCTTTCTTTCTTCTGAAGCTCTGTAGTCCACTTTTTCCGAACGGTAAGTCGCAATGCCAACATAACATCCTGTTCTTCAATTTTCCTCAGGTTCTCACCTGAACAGAGGGCTTCTAGAGACCCGTTAGCTTTCCAGGCGTACGGCATTGGACCCCGAAACTGCGTCGGTATGAAGTTGGCGCAGCTGGAAATGACGCTCATTGTTGCCAAGATCGTGCACCGATTTAAGCTACATCTGGGCTCTAGACACGCGGACGTAAGCAGGCATTCTTGAATATAAAAAAAAAGTTTGTAAAACATGACGGAAAGTGTTGTACGGTGTTTAAAAGGACACAAAGCTCAGTGAGCTGGTAGGGATTCATTATGGAATGAAAAGGAGTGCAAAGCTCTTCCACTGTAACCGTGTATTGCATGCCTTTTCTTTCCAAAATCAGTTCTAGTCTGCGCAAATGTGGTTCGGACTTTTTCCCCTGAAGTTAGTGTTATTTTATTTTGATCCCATTTAGTAAATCTCCAAATGCTGCAAATGAATCAATTATTGAAAGTTTGTTGCTGGGCACGGTAGTCCTTGCTAAACTTATACGTATTGCATGTCAGTGACTGAATGCGTTCATTCGTTTCTAGTTACATATTTGCTGAAGTATGTTGTTCGCAGCACCAATATGTGACCAGTTTCTCGACTTTATTCCCAACTTTAATTACAATTTATTTTATATGACCTTATTTCAATTTGGTAATATTTTTTTTTTCACTGAAGCCCCTGCGCCATGTAGTCGAGTGCTCCGGGCTGCTGCGGTGGTTGTTTGAAATGACCTTTTTCCACCGCGGACGCCTACGCCCACGCCGACACCAATGCCAAATTTTCTGTGATACGCCTCCCTTAACATAATCGCGTTGGTATTCAAGTTTACCAAACCCTCACAAAAGTTTTGAATCATATTGTCTCTCTTTTTCAGGGTGAACTCAAACGACGCACGTACTCAATCATTTCATGTCCTGTGGAAGGAGTCTGGATTCGCCTTGAAAAACTGAAGACTCATTCGTAGTTCTGCAACTAAAGCACACAACAAGCTTGCAGGCTCCTCCAATACAGCTCAGCGGTACTTGCCACCACGGACACCCCGAATAAAAACGTTCCGATATTTCTTTAACCTGTGTTTAACTTTGGTTCTCATACTTGCTGTGCGTGTAATCCAATTTGAAGCTCTCTCATGATAAGAATGCTTTTTTAATTTGTAGTGTCTTTAACTCGTTGTTGTGCCTCACTTTAATTTTGATGTATTGGACAACCTTCTTTAGCGCCCTGTAACGCGCTATGAAAGAACCATCGATGATCTATGCATACAGCAGGCATGGACATTCCGAAAGGGCGAAATGTGTGGCAACCCCTTATTTTCTTTTGCGACCTATTCAGTACGGTCTCTCATCGATGGCTCATTCGTAGCGCGTCTGAGGGTGCCAATGCTGCCACGTGCAAACGTCAGTCATGTGGTACCTTTTTAAAACAATCTTAACTGCATACAGATAAAGGAACAGGTATGGCGCTAAACTAACGGGACATAGACAAGGCAGAACAAACACTGGCGTCAATGTGTGTTCTGCCTTATCTGTGTCCCGCTAATTTAGCGCCATACCTATTCCTTCACGAAATGAACCGACTAGCTCAACAACATGTCCTTTCATACAGGTAAGTTTGTTTAATTTCAAAGTTGCGCTGCTCTTTCACTTTGTATGTGGTACAGCTGCGCAAAACAATAACCGTAGCTGTAGACAAAAGAGCTAAAATCGCTTGATTATAACCCTGTTTCATGGAAATAAATAACTGGCAGTCGTTTATTCAATTTTGATAAATGTATCAGCTCTTACCTGCACTTTGGACACTGCAGTCACTATCGGCCGTCCGTAAAAATATTGGAGAGCAGTACGCCCCTGTATTGTATATGATAGTAAATTATGTGTGTGTGTGTTTGTGAGTGTACAGGTACGTATTTAAATATTCATGTTATCACCGATGTATCACTAACTGTTAGATACATGATAAAAGAAAAGGCTGTATGAAACCTTCGCCGTGTTCAAATTCATGGTGACTGGGTTGCTTGAGAGCGTGGTTTCATTTTTTATATATACCACAGCTATGCGGACTAAAGCGAGAAATATAAATTCGCAGAGTTTAATTTAAAGGTCACAGGACGAGGCTTTCATCGTCAACAACCGCACCACGGTGCGAGCGATTCCAACCAACCCAAAGCACGCAAGAAAACATCGTCCAGGTGAAAGCAGCGCCGCCACGCATTCCCACTCACTTCTCCCTCCGTCTCCCTTTCTCATAAATAAATAAGGAGCCAACAGAAAACTGGCGCAAAGCAACAGGCTCATCGACAGCTACGTCGACACCGCCACCACCACCTCGGTTGCTCTTGACGACCGCGCCGCCTACTGCCATCGAACCTGCGGTTCGTTGGCAACGTCAGTGCTTTCTTCTTTTATTATTTATTTTTTGGTTGTCCAGTTTCGATCGCTCATTTTATTCCCGCGCGGTATCCGAACGAAGGTGCGCGGTGTGTCTGACGCGCCCACGCACCCTATACACTGGCCGAAGTCGCCAGTTTCTGGATAATCCGGATCGATTGAACCACGACGCACCAGGACAGGTACACGAGGTGTTTACTTATCATTTTGTGATCGACTTGTTACCAGAACGCGTGTGCTGCTCGAAAAGCGTTAGGAGGCGTTCTGTGCCGCCGCATCGTTCAATGGGATCTGTCACGTGGTGAGTATTCGGCCATAATCACGCCACATGTATGGCGTCTCGTTTTTCCTGATGAACTGATGATGCTATGCACACATTAAAGTACATAAATTCCTGATTACAGCCAGCTGCATGAACCGTATTTAGTTGGTAGTGTAATTTTGTTTAAAGAAAGTTGCCTTACTTACGTCAGCTATTACTGATCCTAGTCACGTAGTTTCGTAATACCTTTTCACAATGATATTTATTTATTTATTTATTTATTTATTATGTATTTATTTATTTATTGCTCTGCTGACCTGTCTTCAAGTAAATTCTCCTGAACCAACTAACCAGCTACTAGCAATTGTAGGCTATAGGCCGGGATAGGCCTTCTGCGAATTTTCTTTTTCAAATTTTCTACTAAAAGCTGACAAACGATGGCAAAAATAATTGAACTCACGCCCACAAGAAAGCGTTTCAGGTTGGGAAACACTGACTGCGGTTGTTTCACCAAATTATAATTGGCCTGCTCGAAAATAGGGTAACTGAAGATATTTGTGAGGCGCTTCCGATCGGCTGTGGTGAACATGGGTATAACTTTCGTGACGTTGACAGTGAATTATATTTGTGAGCGTGTTCACTACACCTGAACAACCTTCCGAAAAGTGGTACTTATGAGATACCCATATTTCGTTGCACGTTCAGTGCTCTGACAGGATACCTGCACCGTACGGTCACGCCCTCGTGTAAGTAAGCTTGTAGAAGAATTTCGGAGCACACTATTTCAATGCGATGAAGTCACACGCGATCTACGGTTTCGTTAGTTCTCTGCAGCAAATGGAACCAAATGAATCGACGATCACTTCTAAGAACTTGAACTCTTACATGGTGATTTGCGAACAATTGTTTGTGCCTAATCAAAGCCAGCAAATGTGTTTCCTGACTCCTGTAATCCCCAGCAGGAAGCAAATTTGTTTGCTGCTGTAATACTCGCTATCTCTGCTTCCTTTAGCGTGACACAGAGGCCAACACAACCATAACATTGAAACATTTTTGTTGGCGAAACGCTTGACAAGAATTTGTTGTTACTGAGCCATCTATACTAATATCAATCTACTTAAACGATATTTTGCCAGTCATACCACCAATGTTTTCATTATATTTTTGAATGACCAGGAAGAACCCTAAATAACATCAATTTTCAAGGACATTTAGTCTATGAAACAACTGGGGTAGATTTTGCTGCCCCACCTCGGCAGGGACAGTACACTATGTTCATGTTTACATATCCCGGTTCCTCGATGTCATGCTTACTTAGAGCAAGTAAAAGATTACTTGAGTTGCGGAGGGATCACACTCTTCCTTTTATGGTAAACGATTCCACTCGCATTCACGTCAAAACTAATTGGCTTTATAATGCATCCTTCAACGTTTTTCGGTAGGCACTCTGTGGACACGGGAGCCCTGATTCCTCTGGTACTGCTACTTTTACCGTAGTTGCATGGCAATGGCGAATTCAGCTTTTTCTATTAAAATGCCCAAATAGAGTTTTATTTGGAGGCTGTTCTTGCCACGTATCTCTACGATAGCGGGATTCTTGGACTCACTCAATAAAATAAAAAAGTCCACTGTTGCACGTGTGCAATGATTACCTAAACCTAAAGAACGTACACTTTATGTGTACAGGAAGTGTCCATAAAGGGTGACCTCCTGTACACTTTATGCGATAAAGCCATGTGCGTGGTTAAAGGGACGCTAAAATGAAAAGGTGAAGTTGCTTAGAATAATAACTTATATTTCAGGAACTTGACTGTCGTAATTTCAACATTTTATGTCCAATATTAAAAAAACAAAGCTAATATCAAAGTTTTCGTTTTAAAGCTCGCGCCTGAACTTCCGAACTCAATGACGTCAGAAGGCCGATTACTTTTTTTTCGTACTCTCGCGAAACACGCTCCATCAAATCGTCTGAAACTCTCAGTGTGAAGTCTCTAGCTTCCTTGGAACACAATGCATATGTTTCTTACAGAAAGATGCGATAGATGGTTGTGTAGACCTTAGCCGACGCCGTCAAATACCTGAGGCGTCACGCGTTTTAGTGCTGGAACTTCAAAGCGGCGTCGGCACCAGTATTTTTTTCTTTCTGCACGCTTCCTTGCTTACCGAGGATCTTCTCCCTGAAAGATTGGTGTTTTTGTTATTGTGAAAGGCTAACCCACCAATACGAGAAAAACTGTTTTTCACTTTAGTGTCCTTTTAAGTAGTGCTGTCCCTTTTCCATTCCATTTCATCGATTTACCCTTCCCTTCCCCCTATTGCAGGGTAGCAAAGCGCACTCGCGTCTGGCTAACATTCCTGCCTTTCCTAGCTTCTCTATAACTGTCTCTCTCCGGTTGGAGACATGAAATCTTCAAAAAAACATTTTTTTTTTGTTCCTGCCAGGTTGCTCGTGCCTGTCGCGCTGCTTGGTGGCGTGCCCTTTCCTACTCCCGTCTATTATACAATATCCGTGAGTATTTTCCTTTCTTGGCCAGTGCCGCATTTTATTTCCAAGTACTCGCACCTTATATCGGATCGTTTATGACTATTCTCTAATTTTTAAAGACTTTCTTTTCTTTGCATCACCTGCCGGGATACTATTGCGGTTAAAACGCTACCCTGCTAAACTTGCCGGTGCGCGTTTACTCCGGTCGGCGGTTACTATTTACTCCGTTTCGAATTAAATGCAGCCGGTACCTTGAAACAACAATCCAAAGGTTTCAGCTAATCAGGCCGTATTTTACGCCAATTCCGGTTTGAACTTAACGTTAGGCAGTGCGCTAAAACAACAATTCACAAGTTCCGGCTTTTGAGAGCCTGCGATAGCTTGTTCTTTGAGATACGAGAGACTCAAGCCACACGCTCATGCGAAAAGGCTGAAGTCAATGCGTAGAGCACCTTCTGTTACGTTGGAAAGAAATGTGGCACTCCATGTAATATGCACTTTGGCGAAATTATGTGCATTCGATAGACGGCAACTGTCATAGGAATGCTGTGCAGCTGAATAGGAGGCCAGAGAAAACTATGGCTAAGGCCGAGCTCCTTGCCTTTCTGAAACCAAATCTATCTATCTATCTATCTATCTATCTATCTATCTATCTATCTATCTATCTATCTATCTATCTATCTATCTATCTATCTATCTATCTATCTATATGCCTGCCTGCCTGCCTGCCTGCCTGCCTGTCTGTCCTGTCTGTCTGTCCTGTCTGTCTGTCTGTCTGTCTGTCTGTCTGTCTGTCTGTCTCGGAGCAGCTGCTCATCAGAATAAATTCAACAAAGCTCTGCATGCACTCTACTGATAGCCTTACAGGGAAAGGAAATATGAAGAGATAGTAAATGGGATAACGCATCTTGCTCCCGTTTATATCGTCAGGTGTTCAATACCAGAGACATCCTCGGCTGCTTGTTTCGCTTCTGTTGCGCTCACGTTCAACTATGTGGCTTTCGCGTCTGAGTACATGGTTGTTGTTTGGTGATGGCGGTGGCGGCGGTGGTGGTGTTGAATAAGGCGTCTTTAGCCTCGCATACAAAGCCGGCAATTGTCCCGCCCGAGCCTCCTAAAGGCTGATCATGGATGTGTCACCATGCATCGATCAACCTAGGGGATTGTACTTTGCGAGCGCGGCAGACACGAGGTGTCCTATTAGTAGGTGTGCCACATCCGAGGCTGGAGCATGTTTCTTTGATACGGGGGATGCAGCGCACCTGACTGGAGGATATGTACGTTCCCTCCAAAGAAAGGGCATACGCAGGCGCTATATTACAAATGATGGCTAGAATTTAACTGATTATTGGCCCTGCAAGCGCCTGTTCATTTGGTTTTCCTGTGTGAGTAATCGCGCCTCAAGGAATGCGCTCAAGGAAAGCAAGCGCTCAAGGAATGCGAGCACAACGAACAAAACTGTCCTCGACGTGAGTATCAGGCCGTTGCTGCCTTCTTCGCAAGTGGGCTGCTTCTTCCACACTAAGGCTCGCCGACTAGCTATTCAGTTTCTATGTTGTGCAAAAATTTCTGTTTAGGGAACACTTCTGTTTCGTGAACACCTGTATTGTGGTACCGCGTCTGTATGTGGGCGACCATCCATTCGGGTCACGAGAATGAAGTCTTGGTATTGCTGGTCATTGCGCGTAATTATAGGCGTAGCGTTAAAAAAAAAATGTAAGCACGAGTCAACACTCTTCACCTGTTGTCTTGTCTCTACATCGACGTCGATGTTTTATTTATCAGTTATGGTTGTTCACCACTTCAAGAGGAAGAATGCAAGAAAAAAAGAGTGTTAGGTTCCTCGTATAAGCATTAAGCTCTCTTTAACTGCATTTGTTAAAAAAAGGCGCATGTTCTTCGCACTAAGTCATCGCACTTCCAATGAGGCAAATATCTTTATATTACGATAAGTAAAGTTAGCGACCGGTAACTATTCGCGGGTCGTGTTATATCCGCCCAAAACTAATTTCGCCTTTCCTCAACTGTCCTCGCAGGCACTCAAAGAGGCGGCCAAATCTCTCAAGGCCACGACCGCGTCGCCTTGTCCTGAAGAAAAATTCGTCTCGACCGACATCCTCGACTCACCACCGAGGCACTCTCGAAGTTCTACAGCTGTCGCAAGCGCAACCGTCGCGCCAACAACAAACTTGGGAAATCCACGTAGTTTCCTTCCAACTTTCGGAGAAATGCCGGAGGAAACCCACGCGAGGACGGATCCGTCACCAGCGTTAGTTTCGAGCCAGAAGCAAATGCAGGCGAAGCGCGAAGTCAAAACCACGAAGCAACGGTACTGGGAGAGTTTATCATCCGCCTTCTCCACCGCGCTTCTTAAGAAAGAGGCCGCGACTGCCTGGAGGGGAAGGAGAGTTACAGAAACAGCGGGCCTCGAGAGACAGATGGGTTCGATAAACTCGCCGGAGAAAAGTTTCCTCCCCAAAACGACAGCTGTCGGGCACCGAGAAGTGCTCTTTCTTCGAGAGCGGCTCACAAGACGTCACGATGGCCACGCGAAGACGACGCCGACGACGACAACTCACGCGTTTCTGCGGCCTAAAGGACTAGTCGAGACATCGCTGCCGAGCACGGCAACAACGAACAAAACCATTCTGGATGTAAATGAGTACCAGGCCACTGCAGCCTCGAGTGACACGGATGACATGAGGGTCGCGGATGTTTTGATGCAACGACTACGTACAGCGGGCGGAAGAAGAGAAGGCAGCGCTGGTTTTGAGAGAGTCAGGGGATTTCGACACGCGAGAAGTGCACAGGGAGCTCACCGCAGAAGCGGTTGCTCGACATGCGAGTGAAACGATGTCGCCGGACTTAGGGATTTCGACAGCTGGCCGCAGCGTTCTCGCTCAAAACTCGGGGACAGTTACAGACGCGCAGCCGGTCGGGATAGTTAGTGGCGGCGTTCTAACCGGAAGCGCCGAGACATTCGCTGGTGAAAACGTGCAGTGGCCGGCGACGGACGCCGAGGTTTCGTCAGCGCAGGCGACAGCAGCTGAAACGAGCCTTGAAGCGGCAGGAGGTTCGAGTCGTGCTCGAGGACCCTTGAGTCCCCATCGGTGCAGATTTTGTCACGCCTACGCATGGGATATCCGAAGCAATGCGGGGCCTTTGCAGCCTACACGTGAGACTACAATGAATAATAAAGCCGACCTCAATGGCATTTCAGAGGCGGACGAAATGTTAAGCACAGTTTCCCGACTAGTTCCAAGTTATCAAGGAAACATGAGCGTGGACCTTGCGACTGACTACAGTTTGCTGGAAGATCGTGTCATAGCCAAGCCAGTGGGAGTATCATTTATAACTGCGCATGCAAATGTTTTGAATTATACAACAATGAATGTTACTGGTGAGCGCGAAAGTTTTGAACTGTCAGCGCGTCCCACTGAGACGAGAGTCTCCAGGAAAAGTCGCCGCTTGCTTGCACCTCATGCGGGCTACCGAGCTGCTGAATCCGAAGAAACATTGCATAAGATAACTGGCTTTATGAAAGGACTAATTAAATTAAGCAAAAGGATACATGAAGCTGGTATGGGTCTTAACAAACACTCTGATAAAGCAAAAACAGTGGATATATATGTTGTGCCAAATAGAACACGGTTAGAAACAACGCCGCCGAAAGGGGTAGACTTCGGAAACATGAAAAGTGAATTCTCGAGTAGTGCAACGAAGTTTTCCGGTGTATTATTAACTCTCTTGGGATCGACAAGCAACGACAACCGCAAGCAGACCTCGAATAGCGAAGGCCAACGATGATCATGGTGCGAAACGGCCTGCGAGACATCCGAGAGCGGCAGAATCATTAACTATCGTAACGACATCTTCTTCTAGCTCTAGCCCTCCTCAGCCGTTTCGTCGCACTGGGAGAGAGTTGAGACCTGTAAGAGAACTAACTGAACGGGAAGATGAGTACGGTAGCGACCTATCAACCCCTGCTCTTCTATATGGTTCTCGTACTCAGACAACTTATGCGGAACCAACCACGGGTTCTGGAAACGCAGTGCTCGTGGCAGAAATTAATGATCTTACTTCTTCCACGAGGCCGCAGACAGCAGGCCCTATCCAGCCTTCTACGTTGGCAGGCAACGCTGTACCAATCAGTACTCGCGTCCCATACGAATCAATTAGACTGCCGACAACTCACCAAGCCGTAGAAGCGAGCGCCGATCCAGTGTCACCTGAAAGAGAAGACATTCGAGACGTGGAAGTGCATGAGAACTTGTCCACGCAGCTTTCCCAGCTGATAACACCGGGTAACGACGAGGTGACGGAACCGCTGAAGACAGGTCCTGAATCGGAAGCCTCTACTCCCGTTACAACTTGGGCAGCGTTGTCGACATCGGCAAATGATGTGTCAGACAACAGCTACGCGAATCAAGCGTCATCAGCTGAAGACATGTACCCGAGTGGAACGTCCGCCGGTCATGGTCTAACGCCTGAAGAAACAACAAGCGTAGCACCGGTATTCACTGAGAAAATAACTCAACCTGATTCGCTGCCAGTCACGTCAGCGGATCTGCCAGTTACCGAACGAGAGATCAGTGACATAATCACGACGTCTACTCAAACGTCACCTGCCGAGATGTGGTCCACCAACGAAGCACGTGTCATTTCCCAATCAGCGCCACCAGACCAGGACACCACCACCGAAAAGCCGACGACGTACACCACGTCGCCTTTGAAGTCACGAGAGACGGTTGTTACCACTCCGGGCGATGTGGAATCTGTAACCACTGGCCCTGGACGGCCTTTGTCTACGTCGAATTCTTCAAACCCATTAGCGGGCGGTTTACCGAAACCTGGAATCAATCCTAAGGTAATCCTTGAGTAACTTATTGCGGCTGTAGCCTTAAGTGTAAAAACCGAAATGTAAACGTTTGTTCTTTCATAGATTTCTCAGCAGAAACTAATCAAGCAAATTGATTTGTCAAGAAACATTTGTAGCGTTGATTCCGCAAATGGCCCCCAACATGACAATCAGCGGTTATAATATGTGAAAAACATCTCCATTTTGCGAGCTCCACAATATAACAGCAATCAAAAAAAGCCGCACAAAGTCTGGCATATCTATCATGGTAACTGATGGTGCGGTGCACATGCCTTACCTAAGTAAATGTCCTACATGCTCTACCTTGTTTTCTCAGTGCTTGACACCCTACACATTCGACGATGTATATTCCGGCGATTGTGGCGACATGATAGCTATAGATCTACCTCGCAACATTTAATAAATTTGGGATATGTCGCTTTTTAGGAAACGTGAGCGTTACAATCAAACGCCAATAGCAAATAGTGCTAAAAATTATAGGAAATTCGGGGTGATAACGTAATAAACTGAGCAGAGTGAGCATCAATACGGAGTTATTGGATCTGTAAAAACTTTATTCATTTACACTTTTTGTGAAACAAGAACTTGTACCGAGCAACGTCTTGAAGACGACGCCACGCACACGGAATCTTAGTATGAAGTGTGCTGGCTGTACACATCAATAAACGGTACTGTGTGTCGCTTGACCAATCATGCAAATACTGCAAGAAATCTTGAAGGTGGAACCCCATAAACAAACCATTACAGCAATGTTACCAGAATATTGTTAGTCGCTCTGACTTAAAAAATTCGCTTGATTTTATAGCCGTCGTTGACTATACTTCCGACGTACATAGATGACGGCGCTCTTGAACGGCACGCCAAATTTTAGTAATACGAAACAATTCGACCATCCAGACGCGGCCCCTACTAAATTCAAATTCCGAATGAACACTTACACAATCTGTCGTCCGTATTAATACGTGTGGGTAACGCAGGAATAACACTTAAATTTGAGGCCTTTTATACGTGACTTGATTCCTTATATATTCTGCTTGGCACATCGCGGTGCTGCAGGATAGCGGAAGGAGACAACCGGAAGTGATGCATTCCACGGAACCACCGGAAGCATATCCCAGCGTCAATGGCGTCCGCGTGCGGCTTGGTCTGGACGCCGACTACGGTGCATGCGTGCGAGGCCGGGAATGGCAGTTCCGCGAGCACATCCGCCGTCAGCTGAGCGTCCTGCTCAGAGTTCCTCTTCCGGGAGTGAGAAACGTCCGCGTGCTGCCCGGTGAGATATGGTGTTCTGCTCTGCATCCGTGGTAACGCATATGTGTACATATTTTTGTTTTTCATGTTTTCGTTCTTAGTCACCCTCATTCGACTATTTTCTAAGAGCAAAGTACACATAATAGGTCCCTTGCTGCACTCCACAAGTGATGTGCTTCGACAGACTACTGCATCGTTAATGATGCAGTAGTCTACTTAGGTACACAACCTACTTAGGTGAGCTGAAGGGACAGATCCCTTCATCAGAAGATGTCTGATAAGCGAAGTCCTCCTTAGCATGCAAATTACCCGAGTGTTGTCGCTATGACTAGACTCGCAACCACCCGCTGAAATTGCCGTTTTTCCAACCGTAATAAATACTATCATGAACTTACTACTACTAATAATAATAATAATAGTTGGTGGAGTTTTACGTGCCAAAACAACGATATAATTAGGAGGTACGTCCTGTAGAGGAGCGCTCCGGGCTATAATTCTTAGTACTTGGTGTTGTGCGCATAAGTCTAAGCACACAGGTGTGTTCTGCATTTCGCTCCCATCGAAATGCGGTCGTCTTGGCTGGCATCTAATCGCACGATCTCGACCTGGGACTTGTTACGGGCTCGCTGATTTGTGCGATAACATACCAGGTGTCTCAGAAATATGGCCAAAAATTGCACAAGAAAAAAAAAAATAAGGCCACGTACTTGCGCACTTTTTATAGATATCCTTCGCTTATAGTGGCGCGCAGTTTAAGAGATGGAGGGACAACGGTTTGTACAGTAGTTAACGAAAATTCACTAATTAACTTCTAAATCACAACAGCGACGCGTTCGAATTTAATGGAATACAGGAAAACGTTTGTACAGAGAATCCATGTTGGCATGTGCGCCCGCGCAAATTTGTTCTCTTGCGCCCAACCCACTCTGCCCCCCAGCCCACTACTGCATGGCAGTGGTTACGCGAAGTCAAATCGGCGGCATCCGAAATAAGCTCTGTGTTAAACCCAAGCCAAACAAACGGGCTTCTAACCTTATTAAGAAACACGAAAAAACGTAACACTACGGTCAAACAATTCGGATTCGCTGGTTTACCGTCTGTATGCGGCGTATGCTAGGCTTTTACACATTGCTGAATGTATATCGTTGTTTTCAGGCAGCATCATAGTGGAAGCCGACATGGTCCCGGTGAAGACGCCGTTGTTAGAAGTGGACAGGTCCGCCCTGCTGGCAGCGCGTACGGACCTCCAGGATCGCATCGACAAGGGCACAGTGGTAGTGACGGACCTAGACGGAAACCGCCTTCCCATCTTCACCAGCACAGTCTACTCCCTTCAACCGCCACGTGGTATGTGCCTTTAATATCGTATAATGCAAGAAAGTAGCGTATTCCTATGACTCTAGGATAGGAAGGATTATTTACATAGATCACGAATCTTCCCGCTCCTGCTCTGAGTCGTGGAAACTGTAAAAATAAGAATTTGAATTCCGTGCAGGTAAAGACTTCCTACACCGAATGTACAGGCGAACAATGTATGCAAACTATGCAAGTCTGCTGGAGCTAGCTACTGTCCATGTAAAATATATCAAGATAAAATGCCAGTCTCCCCAGAAAGTCTGTGGGCCGTGATGCTCAGCTCGAGACTTTAAGACCAACATTGTTGGGCCGTCCAGTGAGAGGCCGTGCATGAGCGACAGCCCCAGAGGCCAATTAGGCGGCCTCTGTCCCGGCACTCTCAATGGGTGGTTTCTAAATAAGCATGTTTCACTCACTCACTCACTCACTTGCCGGCACCGTACTCTAGACATTTGTAGATGCTGAAGCGCAGTAATACACGTTACTAACGCGTGGGTAATACACGCGTTAACTAATACACGTTACTTACTCCATGGCTAGGCTTGCAAATGGTCATGTAGCGCCCTCTCCTACCTATTTCTTTTTATTCCTCAATATTTTTCTTCTCTGTTGGTCTATGTTTGTAATCTTGACGCATTACGCGTTGCACTGCTCAGGCTCGTCCTATTCCCCCGCCCTGCTGGGAGCGCTGACTGCGATGTTCTTTGGCGCCACATCAGTCATCGTAGCTTCTGCGTATCTCGTCAGGAGGCACGTGAGGGAAGGACACGTCTCCCCGTCACCGGAAGCGGTGAGGTCACTTCCGCTACTATAGGACCTTCTTTATGTCACTATCCATAAGTGAATCTTGCGAGGGTTGACCTCTCAGAACTGTGGCTGCCAAAGAAAAGTCTAGAAATGAATACACGCATTATGAATGGTGGCGAGCGGTTGTAGTTGATGGTAGTATGTCAAAGGGGTGATCGATGGGAGCTTGAGGAAGTTGGTTGCCAACTGTAATTATTACTTTAACTTATTGAGAACTTTCCACGGTGGCTCGAGCAGATTGAGGTGCAGTTGTGTTGAGGAGCATGCTCAGCGCGGCTTTCGGAGATGTGAACAAAGCTAGAACTTCTAGGTCTTCGCCGCGAAATCGTCAAACGAAGATGCGGTATGCTGAACTATAAATAATATGTCAGCTAGCTATACTGGCAGTTTCAAAAAATGTGGACAAAAATCTCACGGGTACAGAAAAGCAGATCTTTGAGTGCTTTCCAAGGAATTGCTTTCGTCATGGCTGCACGCACTGCGGAATGGGTAGGAGTGATATTTCGAGCGGTAATAACACAATTACACCACATAATTTAGAAACCAGAACAGGTAGATGCCGAAACGCAGTTGAGAAATGAAGTTACTTAAAGAGGGAATCCACATATATTGTTATATTTGCAGAAAGGCGACGCTGCTAATTTGTGCAGATCGTTGAAGTCCGGCTAATTTCACCTAGGAAACCTAAACTTAGTAGTCAAAGGACGCAGTTTGTGCTACCTTTGACAATGGTAGGACACGCTGTTGGGCTAGTTGGTGCACTGTAATTTGAAAAAAAAAAACCAGCCAAAACGGAAGCACAAAGGAAAATGAAGAAGAGAAGATAGGGGTTGGTATCATGTTACAGGCCAGCCTCTATCCTGTATTCTTCGTTTTCCTGTGTGCGTCCGTTTTGGATCGTCTCTTTTTTTTTTTTTTTTGAAGTTTGACAATGGCCTGTGTGCTAGTTCTCGCATTGCCGATCCACGATAATCAAGCTCGCTATCAAGTGGCGATTTTTTACCGCTTCGTTGCCGCGTATCGTTGCCTCGCTTTCCGTAACAACCACTCGACAGCAAGGCATGCTCGTAGTCACGTGGCAATGCGACGGGATCAACTATGTCACTCACGGCTCTACCGATAGCGCCAACTGCGCTGTTTGACCGCTCAGTTTCCGTTTCCTGTGTGCAATTAGACGGATTTCATCGACCTGTAGAAATCAGCCGCGGCATCTTTTAGGAAATAGCAGAATTGATATGGATTTCCTGTATAAACCGCTTCCATTATTCAATTAAACCTGAGCGTCTACAGCTTCTTTAGTTTAAAAGTTAATTGGTCTAATTTTGTTAATTACTGTTAAAGTTTTCGTTCCTACGTTTTACAGTGTGTGCCACCATGAACAAAGCACTTCCGCAAACTTTGCACAAATACCCACGTTTCTCTATGTATAATATTTCTGGACACGTTCTATGAGATACGCTTTACATGAATACGCAACTGCGGTAGTGCGGGCCGCACATCCGCCGTTGCTCTCAGCGCCTAGGCGTTTATGTCAGCTTTATGAACGTACCGCCTTGTACGGGGGTGGCGGCGGCAAAGGCTGAGTAAAAATAAAGTGAACAGGTAGTTACTTCGTCTCGAGTGCGTGTACATAAGACGATACACAAAAAACAAAGACAACTCACTCATCTTTATTTTCCGGATGGCAGCTAAAAGTTCACCCTTTTTTTTTCTGTCGTCCATACAACGAGTGAAAATATGAGAAATGAGTTCTTTGGAATTCCGCAAGGTGGATTAACGTTTATGAAAGAAAAAATTAGCATGCACCCGTTTGCAGTATTCAGCTACAAGGAAATCCGAACGCGTTTCCGATAAATTATAGTTTCTAAGTTGGCGAAAAATTGTCCTGGTACGGGGTGCAAACCTAGGGCCAACATCAGCCCGAGGGCGCTTGCTCTGCCAGTTGAGATAACCAGGAGGCTAGCGATTGACAGCGCGAGGGCGAATCCATCGACTACTCGAAGCGAATATTCTATCTCACCCCATGACAGTTTTACTTCTCCAGGTTAGAGATTTCTTCTTTCAGTCGCATGGTTTACGCTCCTTCTTTCGTTCTTTAAATCAGTGTCACCGTTATAGGTTCGATCACGAAAATTAACTTCACTTTCACGTTCGTCACCCTGTGCATGTTTCTTCCAAGCAACCATGTTATCTTCGGTGTGAACAGCGCAAGTGACGTATATACCAACAGGACGAATCAAAAGTAACGCCAGTTCCGCACCTGTGAAACTTGAGCAGTCAGCTGAGCTGGGACAAGGGTGCCAAGTTCGCTAATACTATCACATAGCACTATCATCATCACTATCACTATCTTACAGCAGTGCGCTGAGGACAAGCATGTCGGTATAGGGGGCAGTGACAAGTGCAGGTCTGCTTTTAACTTCTCGGCAACACGAGGCTTTTGTTTCTTTCTTTATTTCCTTCCTTCCTTCCTTTCTTTCGTTCCTTACTTTCTTTCCTTCTTTCGTTCCTTCCTTCCTTCCTTCCTTCCTTCCTTCCTTCCTTCCTTCCTTCCTTCCTTCCTTCCTTTCTTTCTTTCTTTCATGCTTGCTTGCTTGCTTGCTTGCTTGCTTTCCTTCCTTCCTTCCTTCCTTTCTTTCGTTCCTTACTTTCTATCCTTCTTTCGTTCCTTTTTTCATTGCTTCTTTCGTTCCTTCCTTCCTTCCTTCCTTCCTTCCTTCCTTCCTTCCTTCCTTCCTTTCTTTCTTTCTTTCTTTCTTTCTTGTCGTGGGTAGATGGCAAGCGCGGGTTCCTTCTGTGCAACCCGAGCCTTGTGCTTC